>JARQOC010000007.1:200205487-200805487 GCA_033576535.1 Allobates femoralis | reverse complement strand
GTATTTTCTGTGTTTATCACTTTTTTTGCACTTATGTCACAAACAGAAGGATTTCCTAGAACCAGCAAAGTAAATGCGATTCCTGAAGTCTCATGCTTATGTTGCTTATTTTTTCCTTGCTGATTTGAACCAGTTTTATACCTGCATCATGTCAATCATTCCAAAGGTTTGGTGACATTGTCACCTATTCTAATGAACAGGGAAAAAGACTAGTAAAAAAATGCCTGCAAAAATGTGGCAAAGGCACATCAAGAAAAAGTGGCAAAAACACGTAAAACATACATTTTTGTTCCTTTTTTCCTGGCCAACACTTCCATTTTTGCTGCAGAAATATTTACAGCAAATACTTAATGAGCACATACCCTCATGCTATGTTTACTTTATTAAACCTGCAGCTCATCATGTGATGCAGCATTTTTGCAGTGTCTTTTCACTGATAAAAAGCAACGAGAAGGCAAAAAAAGCCACAAAAAACTATCTTTGTTACACATGTCCGAGCTGCAGGGTGGCTCAGTGGTTAGCGCTGTATGGTGGCTCAGTGGTTAGCACTGTATATGGTGGCTCAGTGGTTAGCACTGTATGGTGGCTCAGTGATTAGCACTGTATGGTGGCTAAGTGGTTAGCAATGTATGGTGGCTCAGTGGTTAGCACTGTATGGTGGTTCAGTGGTTAGCACTGTATGTTGGCTCAGTGGTTAGCACTGTATATGGTGGCTCAGTGGTTGGCACTGTATACGGTGGCTCAGCGGTTAGCACTGTACGGTGGCTCAGTGTTTAGCACTGTATACGGTGGCTCAGTGGTTAGCACTGTATATGGTGGTTCAGTGGTTAGCACTGTATGGTGGCTCAGTGGTTAGCACTGTATGGTGGCTCAGTGGTTAGCACTGTATACGGTGGCTCAGTGGTTAGCACTGTATACGGTGGCTCAGTGGTTAGCACTGTATACGGTGGCTCAGTGGTTAGCACTGTATGGTGGCTCAGTGGTTAGCACTGTATGGTGGCTCAGTGGTTAGCACTGTATGGTGGTTCAGTGGTTAGCACTGTATGGTGGCTCAGTGGTTAGCACTGTATATGGTGGCTCAGTGGTTGGCACTGTATACGGTGGCTCAGCGGTTAGCACTGTACGGTGGCTCAGTGGTTAGCACTGTATATGGTGGCTCAGTGGTTAGCACTGTATGGTGGCTCAGTGGTCAGCACTGTACGGTGGCTTAGTGGTTAGCACTGTATGGTGGTTCAGTGGTTAGCACTGTATGGTGGCTCAGTGGTTAGCACTGTATATGGTGGCTCAGTGGTTAGCACTGTATGGTGGCTCAGTGGTTAGCACTGTATATGGTGGCTCAGTGGTTAGCATTGTATGGTGGCTTAGTGGTTAGCTTTGTATGGTGGCTCAGTGGTTAGCTTTGTATGGTGGCTCAGTGGTTAGCACTGTATGTTGGCTCAGTAGTCACCACTGTATGTTGGCTCAGTAGTCACCACTGTATGGTGGCTCAGTAGTCACCACTGTATGTTGGCTCAGTAGTCACCACTGTATGGTGGCTCAGTGGTTAGCATTGTATGGTGGCTTAGTGGTTAGCTTTGTATGGTGGCTCAGTGGTTAGCTTTGTATGGTGGCTCAGTGGTTAGCACTGTATGTTGGCTCAGTAGTCACCACTGTATGGTGGCTCAGTAGTCACCACTGTATGTTGGCTCAGTAGTCACCACTGTATGGTGGCTCAGTAGTCACCACTGTATGGTGGCTCAGTAGTCACCACTGTATGGTGGCTCAGTAGTCACCACTGTATGGTGGCTCAGTGGTTAGCACTGTATGGTGGCTCAGTGGTTAGGACTGTATGGTGGTTCGGTGTTTAGCAATGTATGGTGGTTCGGTGGTTAGCAATGTATGGTGGCTCAGTGGTTAGCACTGTATGGTGGCTCAGTGGTTAGCACTGTATATGGTGGCTCAGTGGTTAGCACTGTATGGTGGCTCAGTGGTTAGCACTGTATGGTGGCTCAGTGGTTAGCACTGTATGGTGGCTCAGTGGTTAGCACTGTATATGGTGGCTTAGTGGTTAGCACTGTATATGGTGGCTCAGTGGTTAGCACTGTATGGTGGCTCAGTGGTTAGCACTGTATGGTGGTTCAGTGGTTAGCACTGTATGGTGGCTCAGTGGTTAGCACTGTATATGGTGGCTCAGTGGTTGGCACTGTATACGGTGGCTCAGTGGTTAGCACTGTATGGTGGTTCGGTGGTTAGCACTTTATGGTGGCTCGGTGGTTAGCACTGTATGGTGTCTCGGTGGTTAGCACTGTATGGTGTCTCGGTGGTTAGCACTGTATGGTGGCTCGGTGGTTAGCACTGTATGGTGGCTCGGTGGTTAGCACTGTATGGTGGCTCTGTAGTCAGCACTGTATGGTGGTTCGGTGGTTAGCACTGTATGGTGGCTCTGTAGTCAGCACTGTATGGTGGTTCGGCGGTTAGCACTGTATGGTGGTTCGGTGGTTAGCACTTTATGGTGGCTCAGTGGTTAGCACTGCATGGTGCTCAAGCAGTTAACACTGTAGATTTGTTGTGCTGGGGTCCTGGTTTCAAATCCAACCAAGGACAACAAGAAGTTTGTATGTTCTCCCTATGTTTACGTGGGTTTCTTCCGGGCTCTCTTGTATCCTTCCACACTACAAAGTCCTTTCTGAGAGGAAATTTAGATTGTGAGCCCCAATGGTGACAATGATGATGATGATGCTTGTAAAGTGCTGTAGAAATGATGGTGCTATATAAGAAAAATGCATAAAAATTTTAACAAAAATAAAATACAGGTTTTGGCCACAGAAAAAAAGTTTTTCCGCTGGTGGACATATCCTATTAGCTATAATATTTGTATAGGCTCATGCAAAATGTAGGAACATTCTGCAAAAGAAAGCACACATGGCCATAGTGGAGTCCTGTCATTAAAAGGTATATTAATTCATATGTATTTTCTTGCAGGCCAAACAAGGCATCAAAGAAGTAAAGAGCAAGCTGAAAAATAAGGTAGCAGTCCATCAATCCATAGTTATCTCCCAGAAGTATCTGTTGGATTAGTTTTAAAAGCACATTCTGGGCACATTCATCCACGTTATGGATGCAAATCATGACCTGACAGCAGATCTGAGAGCCCAAACTAAGAGGTCCATAGACCTCTATGAATGTCCTGAAGTGACTCCGTCATTTATCCCTGACAGTGCTCGTGTGGGTCACACCGTCCTATATCACCGACATTGCCCATGTGGGTTAGATCATCATATATCCCTTACACTGCCAATGTGGGTCAGACCGTCCTATATCCTTGACACTGCCCATGTGAGTCAGACCGTCCTATATCCCTGACACTGCCCATGTGGGTCAGACCGTCCTATATCCCTGACACTACCCATGTGGGTCAGACCGTCCTATATCCCTGACACTACCCATGTGGATCAGACCGTCATATATCCCTGACACTGCCCATGTGGGTCAGACCGTCCTATATCCCTGACACTGCCCATGTGGGTCAGACCGTCCTATATCCCTGACACTACCCATGTGGGTCAGACCATCCTATATCCCTGACACTACCCATGTGGATCAGACCGTCATATATCCCTGACACTGCCCATGTGGGTCAGACCGTCATATATACCCTGACACTGCCCATGTGGGTCAGACCGTCATATATCTCTGACACTGCCCATGTGGGTCAGACCGTCTTATATCCCTGACACTGCCCATGTGGGTTAGACCGTCCTATATCCCTGACACTGCCCATGTGGGTCAGACCATCATATATCCTTGACACTTCCCATCAGACCGTCGTATATCCCTGACACTGCCCATCTAGGCACATTGATGTGTGGTCAGACTACCATATATCCCCGACACTGCCGATCTGGGCACTTTGATGCCCGGTCAGACCATCATATATATGCCTGACACTGCCCATGTGGGTCAGACTGTCATAAATCCCTGACACTGCCCATCAGACCGTCGTATATCCCTGACACTGCCTATCTAGGCACATTGATATGCGGTCAGACCACCATATATCCGTGACACTAGCCATCTGGGCATTTTGATGCCCAGTCAGACTGGCACTTACATCCATAGAAAGGATGCACAATGCGCCTGTCATTCACTTGTCTGGAGATGCCTCTTTCCTGTATTATCTGTTATACTTTATTTCACCATGTAATCGTATGGTAACAGAATATCCTCCTGCATATTTTCTGCATATATGTCCTGATTTATCAAATTTGATTAATTTTTAAAACTCTTTTTTGCTTTGTATTTCTGATGTAAAGTTTGACCTTTCAGATTCACCATTTGACCTCCTCCATTACTAAATTACTTTTACTCGAGATTCAGTAATGGGTTTTCTCTGGCGGTTGTGGAGCTAGACAGATTCACAGCTCACCGCAGTTTAGACCCCATTAATGAACTTATCCCACTCATTGTAAAGAAATAGCTCTTTTTTCTGTCTATTTACGAGACTCCATTGCCAGGTTGGTAATGAGTTAATCAGTATTGAAGGAAGGGTTTGTGACATCAGTAATTTGGGATAAAGTGAGACGGCCGGGTTGCATTATAGCATGGATTTTATTTTCAGAATGAACTTGTGTTGGTGCCTCCTGGGTGTTCATTCTGTTAATCTCATTTTACATGTATCAGGTAGGGGCAGGGCCGGTTTTAGGCAAAGTGGGGTCCTAGGCAAAAGGTTAAAGTGGGCCCTAAATGCTCAGGCCACTTTCACATCTAATGCTTTGCTGCATTTTGCTCAATTTGCATTTCCATGCGTTTTTACCGCAAAAACGCATCAAAACGCATGCGTTTTTGTTCCCATTGATTTTAATGGCAACACATGCAAAAATGCATGTAAAAACGCATGTGCGTTTTCAAAAACAGAAAATACATGCGTTTTTGCCAACGCTGCCCAAAACATCGGGGAAGACGTTTTGTGCTGCGTTCGCAAAAATACATGCGTTTTGCGTTTTTGAAAACGCACATGCGTTTTGCATGCGTTTTTACATGCGTTCCCATTGAAATCAATGGGGGGAAAAACGCTAGCGTTTTTAATGCGTTTTTAGCGGTAAAAACGGCTAGAAAGGCAAATTTAGCAAAACGCACACCAACCTTAGATGTGGAACAGGCCATAGTTATATGGTAAGAGTGACTTCATAAGTTGATTATCTAGGTCAGAATAAGAACATACTGAACGTCATTTTTATTTCAATCATAAAAAAAAAAAACAAATTTGTAAAAAAAAAAAATATTTTTTTTTTATTTTTCGAGACCCATGATGTTTTAATTTTTGAAGATACATAGATATGTGAGGGCTTACTTTATGTGCCCTGAGCTGACATTTTTACTGATACCATTTTGAGTCAGATACAACATTTTGATCGCCTTTTATTGCATTTTATTGTAACAACGTGGTGGCCTAAAAAACATAATTCTGGCGTTTTTATTTTTTTCCCATTACGCCATTTAACAATTGGATTAATTTACTTCATATATTGATAGCTTAGATTCTTACGAACGCAGCGATACCAAATATGTGTATTTTTACATTTTTTTCACTGTTTTATTGCTATTTTCAGTTCAGCTCCTTTGGGGGCCCCTAAGACAGTGGGGGCCCTAGGCAACTGCCCAGTCTGCCCCCCCCCCCCTAACGCCGGCCCTGGGTAGTGGGGATACGTATTGTGGACACATCAGAGATATAGTGATACAGCCAAACTGATTGCCCTAGAAAGTATTTATTGGTCGTGTCATTATGCGATAAAGGGTAGTTGACTGCACATGCATTAAAGGGTTTTTTTTTTTAGTATTATGCCTTATTCACAGGATAGGGGATAACTTCTGGAATCACAGGGTGTCCTGAATGCACACTGAGGTCCCATAGACAATAAGTGGAGCAGTGGTTTGCGGGAGTGGGCTGTGGGAGTGGGCTGTGGGAGTGGGCTGTGGGAGTGGGCTGTGGGAGTGGGCTGTGGGAGTGGGCTGTGGGAGTGGGCTGTGGGAGTGGGCTGTGGGAGTGGGCTGCGGGAGTGGGCTGCGGAGTGGGCTGCGGCAGTGGGCTGCGGGAGGAGGCTGTGGGAGTGCGTGTGGGATTTAGTTGTGGTCTGCAGGACTTGGGCTTCGAAGCCCCTGTTCTTCGGACTCGAATTCCCCGATCTCTGATCCAAACGCAGGATCCCTCAGATAGGGGCCAGCTTATGTTTTTGGGAATAACCTTTTAACCATAAAACTGTTTTAGGTACTATCAATTTTAAATCTTCACCTATCATGGAGTCGGCGCCATGTGCTTCATCCTCTGGGCACCTTAGTGGTGCAGACACAATATGAAGTCCTCGTCATAAGCTCTTTGGACTCGATTAGGAAGACTTTAAAACAAAAAAGTGAAGGGACAAGTACATTAGTTACTCCAATGAGATTTTATCTTTGGTTTTAAAGAGATCTGTAACTTAGGCTGGCTTCACACTTGCAGATGGATCTGCAGCGTTTTGCAGATGCATCTGCAAGTGTGAGCATGCTGACCGCGGCCCCTATGTTTATAATAGGGCGCACGCGGTGTGAAAGCTCTCATTCACTCCTATATGTGTACTGTCAGCAGGCGTATGCCTGCTGACAGATCACACACTCCCGTCCGCACTGTGGACGCGAGATGTAGCGTCCATGCTGCGGGCGGGAGAGTGTGATCTGTAAGCAGGCATACGCCTGCTGACAGTACACATTATAGGAGTGAATGAGAGCTTTCACACCGCGTGCGCCCTATTATAAACATAGGGGCCGCGGTCAGCATGCTCACACTTGCAGATGCATCTGCAAAACGCTGCAGATCCATCTGCAAGTGTGAAGGCAGCCTTAATTGGCGGGTGTGAACTACTCAGTCTTTTCTTTGCTCCGGCCTTCATACCCCTCCCCCAATGATTTTGTGTAAAGTATTCATTTTTCTAAAACGTTTTGCCTTAGGCTGGCTTCACACTACGGTTTTGTTCCTGTCTATTTATTGCAGGACCCCACGTACAGGAACGGACAGGCCCAGATTGTACACTCTGGATGCCATTTCTGTGTCCGGATCCGAGGTTTTGACGGATCTGGAAACAGAAAGAGTTGGGGGGAGCCGAGCTTGCAAAGCGCAGGCAAGTGGTGTCAGCGCTCTTCACTTTCACTTTAGCAGTGTATTTACATGCACTGCTTAAGTGAAATTAAGTAAAGGAATGGTTAAAAATAAAAAAATAAAAATTCTCTTGTCCGCCTTGTGTCCCACGATGCATTAATCTCCGATGGCTAAAGGACCTTAATCAGCTGACCAGGAAGGGGACGGGGCAACCCGATCAACTGATGTCACATGACTGCATGAGCGCAGTTTAAAAACAAACAGAACAGGATAATACAAACCGTGGTGTGAAGCCAGCCTTACCGCAGAAAACAGTGGCTGTCGCCCCCATAACAAACATTCCAGGATCAGATTCCAGCTTTATAAATTGCACTAAAAATGTAATATTGCCCCAAATTGTTTACTATGAGCATCCCGGACAGCTCTTATTAATACTTTCTATAAAAATGTTAGGGGAGGAAAGGAAGAGGGGTAGAGGGGGAGGTAGAAAAGGAGGATTGGACTGTAAAGTCCAGATTTATGTGTCCGAGGTTTTACATGCGAGGCCCTTGGAATATCCCAATGAAATGATAAAAATTGAGAGATTGAAATCTGTTGCCTTTGCCCAGCCTCGAGAGAGATTACGCCAAGGAGAACAAGAAGGTCAGCCGTGATTGCACCACTGTCATAAACGCTCCTCTGGATTGTATATGCCTAGAACATAGGGGGGGGGAGTAGAAGCCGGCTGCCATTTGGTGCTACTGATTGGTTAACAAATCCAAGGTGTGTGGGGTTTTCCACTTGTGGAGACATTGTTGTTTTCCTATATTCGTGTATTTTAGGCTAAAAATCATTTTTTGCCATTCGGATTTACTACAGATTTTGCACTGTTTTAAGGGCCCGTTACATGCTTCAATGTCTCAGTGATCTGACCAACGATCCGACTTGACCTGGATCTCTTGAATGCCGTTCAATGATTGCTTGGTGAGGTGTCACGTACAGATATCATGAACGATGCAGCAACGATTCCGCGACAAGGGAACGATACTTGCGGTTGTTTGGTCATCTACGTCCTTCAGTTCTGAATAGGCGAAGTCGTAAACGAGATTGTTATCAAGGTGTCACACACACCGATGCTGCAGGGTGAATTAACGACGAATGACTGATTTATGGTCCTGTTCATAAACCTGCGATCAACAATCAGCTGACTTATTGTTGGTCGTATCTATGTGTCACACGGAATGACGTTGTAATGACATCGTTGCTCCGCCCCAAAAGCCGTGACGTATCAACGATATCATAACGACATTGTAGCATGTAACGGGACCTTTACTCCATGCATCTTTTTGTGAGGAACTAAAGAAAAATGACAGATATGAGTTAAAAAGCTTCCCTTTGGAGCGTCAGAATGAACTCACTGACAGATTCTCAGTTAACCCTTTCTGAACACAGAGACTATAAATGCAAAACAGTGCAAACTTTTAATGAAATCCAAATTTTGTTCATATATGAAAAACCGTTGACAGCCCCAATGGACACGAAAAAGTTTTTTGTATATTTAATTCTATATACTTTTGTTTAGAGTGTAAAGTCCCATGACATTTAATAGACAGTTATGTATTTGGTAACAGGAGTTACGGTACTTCTGTTGACCAATCAGATGGATGCTTCTAATTACCTGTCGGCGCTACACAAAAGAAAGTTATAATAACAAAAAAAAAATGTTCTTAGGTATCTTAGGTATTTACTGACGACAAATATAATGAAAAAATTCTGTATGCTGCCTGTTACTAACTGCATGTTCTGCATGCCTCATACGTGTTTGGTGCATCTGTTACAGGAGATTGAGGAGGAAAGTTCTGTGGATGGTTTGGAGGCCTTGAACTCTAATACCTTCCCCTTAAACCACACAAAGCAGCTTAGCTTTGAGAAGCGGAAACTCTCTCAGGTGAGGACATATGGGACGGTCATGGGGACAGGATTCTCTATGTGTGACCAATAACTTAATCCACATGCTGCACAATCCACTAATCATTGTAATAGTAAAATGAATGGGTGCATTCAAATGTGGTAGAGGAATTGTCACATTAAACGTATACACTATGGTGACTGTCAAAAATGTGTGTATGAATATATGTGTATATATATAATATAATCAATATCATATTGCCATGTTTCAGGGTGTCTGAAACACGTTGACTAATAATTCAATATTATAATGACCCTTTGATGTCTCGTGGAATACGGCAGCGTGGTTTTTAATCCTTCATCCTGCCTACTTTAATTTTCTGAAATATTGACCTTTGAGTTTTCATTGGCTGTAAGCCATAATCATCAACATTTACAGAAAAAAACATTTGAAATAGATCACTCTGTGGTGACTATATAATATATACAGTACATTTCACTTCTTGTATTGAATGACTGAAATAAATTATTTGATGATATTCTAATTCATCTGAGATGCACTAGTGTGTGCGTATATATATGTATATTGTGTATATATATATATATATATATATATATATAATATTCGAGAGAGGGAGAGCTATGCACTTGTGGACACAGACAGTAGATGCACAATTTCACCAGTTAGAGGTGGTGGTGGCCCCCTTACTTTCTGGCCTTGAGCGGATGCACAGGTTGCACCAGTGGTATGTCCACCCTTGTACATATATATGTGTGTGTATAACACCTTTAATAAAGCTTATTCAGCCTTTCTAGTGAATGTCTATCATGATACATTATTGTACTGTAGTGTATTGTTATGTTCTCTACACTCCACCTAGTGGTGGTTGCAGATATCTAGAATTTTTTTGCACTAGAGTAAAATGTGCCATATTCATTGAGAAAAGATTGATCGCTGTCAATGGGAGAAACAAAATAATAATCTTGTAGCTGTGACACCTTTTAATGGCTATGAAATGATGTTAGAAAGCAGCAAGCCTTCGAGACTGCGGACGTCACCTCATCACTCATGGTATTGCAAAATCTTTAAAGAAACACAAATACATACACACACAGAGCAGAGGTATGGTATAATAATGGTATGCCAATGTGGTGTATTCTGTGCACTATATGTCCTGTTGGAAATCAGGACAGAGACTGAGAGAATGGTTCAGGTCTCATCGTCACACAATTACAGACAAAAAAAACCCATTTACCTGTGGCCAAACACTTCTGTGGCCCAGGACATAACATTGATAATATGAAAGGTATATTAACTCCTTCACCCCCGGGCAATTTTCTGTTTTTCGTTATTCTCTCCCCTTCTTCCAAGAGCCATAACTTTTTTTATTTTTCCTGCAATATAGAAATATGAGGGCTAGGTTTTTTGCCTGACGAATTGTACTTTTGAAGAAAATCATTTATTTTACCAAATAGTGTACACGAAACTGGGAAAAATTTCCAAGTGTGGTGAAATTGCAGAAATAGTGCAATTACATGTTTGTTTTTTGGGTTTTGTATTCACCCTGTTCACTTAATGGTAAAACTGACGTGTCAGTATGATGCCTCAGGTTGGTACGAGTTTGTTGATACCAAACAGTTATACTGGAACTTTTATGTTAGTGGTGAAAAAAAATTCTGACGTTTTTAAAGAAAAAGAATTGCACCATTGTCCGTGATCCGTAGTGTTCTCATCTTTCAGGATCTGGGCTGTGTGACGGCTTATTGTTTGTGTCTTGAGCTGACGTTTCTAATGATGCCATTTTCGGGTAGATGGGATGTTTGATCGCCTGTTATTGCAATTTATTGCAATGTTGCAGCGACCAAAAAAACTTAATTTTGGCATTTGGACTTTTTTTACCATTATGTAGTTTACAGATTTGATTGATTTTTTTCCTTTTGATCAGGCATGAATGCGGCGATACCAAGTGTTTGTATATTTATTATTTTTTAAATCGGGCGGGGAACCATTTTTCTGCTGGGGGGCCATTTGGAAATTTCTACAATCCTTTGGGGCCATACAAAATGATCAACTTGAAAATGACCTGCTATATTTGGTTAAACAATCAACTCACCCCTACTGTGGTGGCTGGGGCTGCTTCTCTATGGCGCGGGCGATATTGGTCAAGTTGCTTTTCATTTGCTTTTCCAGGTTTACTAGAGCCTAGACATCACAGGAGAGGCTGGGAGCATATACATCACTGGGGAGGCCGAGGCTGGGGCGTAGAGACCTCTGGAGAGCTGGATTTAAAGGTCAGACAGTCAGCAAAACTTGTCTGCCAGCCTGAGCACTGCAGTCCCCAGGGGCTGCAAAAAAGTAATCGAGGGCCATATTCGACCCTGGGGCCTGAGGTTCCCTACTGCTGTTTTAAATCATTTTATTTTCAATGGGCAAAAGGGGGGTAATTTGAACTTTTTTTTTCCTATTTTTAAAAACTTTTTATTTTACTTGGCCCACTAGAGGGCCTCAGTGCTGCACACACCGATAACCTTTCCTAATCAGAGACATGCTGCTACACCTCTCTAGGTAGGAGAAATGATCGCTTTCTGCTGGTGACCTCACTGAGATACTGCCACTAGGCAATGATTCAGGACAGCTTCTGGGGTCATTAGATGACCCCTGGCTGTCTACATAACAGACAGAGGTCCCGTGATTGCATCACCGGACCTCTTATCACGTCGGGGAATGGCGCGATCCATGTCGTGGAGCTTTGAATTGCGCTGTCTGTGACTGACAGCACGATCCAAAGGGTTAAGTCCATCACTGATCCAATCAGGTGGTGTTAGCTACACATCTCCGCAAATGAGATCAGCTGAGATGTAGGAGGGAGGATGCGAGCTCATCAAGTGAGCTCGCATCAGGGGAAGAGACACGGTCAATGATGTATATATACGTCCTTGATTGTGAAGGGTTTAAAAGGCAACTTCAAATAACAAAAACATTCTGTCCACACAGGACGTAGTCTGTCAGGAGGATTTATAGCTCACTACAAAATCTGAGCAATCTTCTCCATAGACGGTCATCAGTGAGGCACCAGACCTCTGATCCGACATGGATATTGGCCCCTAAAACTGTCACTCCACTAATCTAATCTAATTAAGGATTCTCTCTAATCTCAGTATTTGTTTATGTAAATGTCCATTTATCATACCATTCCTCTCTCTGTGTATATAGTTTTTCTTCAAATATTTGTCATCCCATGCCTGTTGAAGAGACGTAAGCAGTCTCGAAAGCTTGCTGCTTTGTAACATCAATTATTTTATTTTAGTTGGCCATTAAAAGGTGTCACAACTACAAGATTATTATTGTGTTCTTTCTCCACTGACAGCAATCCATCTTTTTTCACTTGCTAACACGGTACCAAACCTTTTCTTTAATCCATTGAGAGTCGCACACCTCTACACCTCGTCATACTTGGGCTGCCCATACTCCATCACACACCTCTACACCTCGGCATACTTGGGCTGCCCATACTCCAAAGTGTGTCAGCTGGGAGTTGAATACATTTTTGATAAAATTTTGATTACTTTCATGTCCCTCCCCCTCCCTATAAGCCCCACCCATGTATTATAAAAAAAAAAAATGTCTGAATCTCCCCATGGTGTTAAGTTATTTAATGCCTTGTCTTAGCGACCTCAGACTATTTTAGACTAATGTAACCGTAGCATTAGTAAAATGCTGCTGCGCCCTTTTGGCCCCTATTTGATCCCCTGCACTTTGCTGAGAGGCCTGTTAGGATCAGTGTTGGCAGAAATAGGGCACTGCCCGCTCCCATCCTCCGGTCAGACACCGCTGGTATATGTTTAGTGAGAGAACACCTTTTAACAGGTTTTTGCAGATATACAGCACACTTTTATCCCCTTGATGATGAGATGAAATGTTTTAATTGGGTTTTTCTTAGCGGACATTCTAGTCTTCATTGATCAAGAGCAGATATTAGGGTTACCCTGTATTTTATGTCATTGCCAGACATGTATTTTAGATGTTCATCAATGATCCTGGAGCCACAGAAAGATGAATTAGATGTTCATTAAGCCTCAGCTAGCGGGAAAGGTGGAGCGCCAGCAGTCAGAATCACATCTCTAACTTATCTCTTCCAGAATCGCCTTTCCCACCAAGACTGCACGGAGCGGGTTTGAAGTTGTTTTCTGTCATACTGACACTATTCCCCATAATCTAGTCTCCTCTCCTCTGTGCTTCCCTAATTAGCAATGGTGACTTCCTCGTTAGCCTGGCAGCGGTTGTGAAAATGTCAACATTCTGCTCAAAAAAATCCCCAATTAGATCTGAAAAAAACTAGTATCAATTCTGTTGCTCTGCAACCGCCACGGGGGAACATGCATTATGGAAAGTAACCCCCTCAGTGCTACATTGCAGCACATTGCCAGCAAATTGATGCAAACGAAGAAGAATCTAATTAGGAATGATACTTTATCAAACTTTGCTCCTTAAACGCCCGCTTTGCCCTGTAGCTGGGGCCCTTTGCCAGGTAGGAGATGTGTACTTGCCATACTAACATATGTTCTCACCACTTTTGGAGAGCTAATAAATGAATATTTAAATGATCACTTGTTGTCTGCATGGGTTAAGTAATGACAATCTATGCTCAATGTGCTCTGCAAATGATTTCTAAATCCCTAAAGCTACATGGTTTTTAATCCGTCCAATGTGATTAAGGTGAAATATGCTGCTTTTCACTTAATGAGAGGTTTTGTAGATGCTATCGCTGCGCTCACACGGTTAATCCTGGATTTAGCCCATGCGATGGCATATTACAATCACGCCATGTTGGAGATGCAGCTCAAGAGCAATGACCATAGTGCAGGAAACCAGAGCCGCTTATTTCAAAAGGAGATGATTCACTGCCCTCTTGTGGTCTAAGAATATAACGCATGAGCTCTTTTCATTTTTCCTGGACGTTGCTCTTGTCCGACCATCTCTCTTATAAGCTGTGATTTTATCACTATAAAATAGTCTTATGTCCACTTCTACCTGGTCTTGCAACTTTTTAAGTGATAGTATTTTCTTTTTTTCCAGACACGAATGAATCGACATCTGCTCAGCACAGCGAACCACAACTCTGGGTTGGAGGATTCTGACACCGGTGACAGTGCCAGCAAGTGAGTAACAATGGACAGCCCCAAGGAAGGAGGAACATGTTATCTCACTGCAGTAGGAAAGCTTTCAAAACTTTCCAAAAGCTTAGAAAAATAACATTTAGCATCCCTTGCAGTTAGGATGCTGGAGAGCTTTGATTGCAGCTAGGCTTCTGATGGATGTGGGGGAAGCAAAAAAGCCTTAGGGTATGTGCACATCAGTCGTTTTGTGGGCTGTTTTTTAGCGTTTTCCGTCGGCGGTTTCCGCTGAGTTTTATGTTAATTTATGTTAATCCTACCCACAGGTTGGATTAACATGCTAGTCAATGGCTTTTTTTTTTTTTTTCCATATAATTTTTATTCGATTTTCTCAATAAAACTTGACAAACATTTCCCATCATAATAACATCTCAATCAATTGAATCTCCTCCACATCAATTATTGCTACTAAACATCTTCCCCCCTATCCCCTTCCCACCCCCCTCCCTCAGTAATAACATATATATATATATATATAGATATATATATAGATATATAATATCAGCTCTTCTTATTATTTAATTGTTATACTTATTGGATAATGAACCCAATAACGACCTCCCTGTCTCTTCCTCCAGCATTGTTTCAATCACCTGATCGTCCCGAGTCTACTCCGTCTATCGCCTCCATGTAGGACTGTACTACTACTTAACCATTCACTGGTATCTTCAATTTACCCAAAGTTCCCCCCAAATCCTCTAAACAATACCAATTAGTCGCTCTGAAGGGGGTAACCAACCGCTCAATTTCACCCTCTGATAGCTGGGAAACAATGAACCCCCTCCACTTATTAAAGAATCTAACAGTGTCCTGCTCTTTATTTTTTTCGGCTAGAACTTTCTCTGAGGTCATTGCTTTTTTGAGCTCCATGATCACCTCACTTGGCTGACCAGGATTAGAGTCCAACCAGTAACGTAAAATTGTTCTGAGCGTCTCCATTGCCAGAAGATGAAAAATGTGAACATCCCCTCGTCTCCGAATCTCGTGTCCCCTGTCATGAAAGACCCATACCGTAGGTATCAGTGGGACCGTAACTGACGTGATCAATGCATACACCCTTTGCATCTTCTCCCATAACTGTCGGAATGCTACACACTCCCATACGCCATGGTACAGATCCGTCCCCTCCCCTTTACATTTAGGGCAATGTCTAATTCTGTCGTGTTGGGACCTCCCGAAACTCAGATTGAACCCCATCACGGCTCGATGCATAACTCTAAAGAATGAGTCCCTCCATCTTTCGTTGGGGATATATGTCCTGACTTCCTTCCATCCCCTTCTTATCTTGGTGTCAATCTCTTCGTCACCCAACTGTTTCTTCCAGCCTTTGAACATGTTCTGCGGGCCCGGAGGAAGTAGGTGTTCTCCCAATACATCGTATACCGACGAGATATTTGTCGTCACCTCCTCCAATGACATCAGCTCATCCCAGATATTAGACACATACTCCGCTTTGACGTTCTGCAAAGATTGCATGACACGATGTCTCAATTGATTGTACTGGAGGATGTGAGAACTAGGCAGACAAAATTTTTCCAGAATCTCTACTCCGTTCAACCACCTCGTCTCTTTATCATGCAGTAAGTCCCGAGCATTGTGTACTCCTCTGGCTCTCCACGTCTCAAATAATTTATTGTGTCTACCCAGGGAGAAGTCCGGGCAACCCCATAAATCAAGATATTTCGAGACCCTCCAGGGCAATCCCAGTTTCTTCCTTACTGCCTTCCAGGAGGCGATGGTATCTCGAAATATTGCCGTATTTTTCACAGACGAGGGTAGATAACTCCCTGAGGTATGCAGGAGGGATATCAGACTCCACGGCCTGCATATCTCCGATTCCACTCGGCAATCAGAAAATTTATTGGTACCCTTTAACCAGTCCAGGATATGTCTGGTGATACATGCGAGGTTGTATCCCCGTACATTTGGGAAGTTCAAACCTCCCCCTACTTTGGGCGTCATAAGTATGCTGAGTCGGATCCTCAGTTTCTTAGGTCTCCAGATGAATGCAGAAAATAATTTGTTAATTTTGTCTACATCTTTTAGTTTTAATAATAGAGGTATCGTCTGCATGGGATATAGCAATTTCGGGAAGCTAACCATTTTTATCAAATGACAACGCCCCATTAACGATAACGGAAGATTCCTCCACCTTTCCAACTCTCCCTTTATTTTTGCTATAACTGGGTCGTAGTTTAAGTGGTATATCTGGTCTACAGATCTGGCCAATTGGATTCCCAGGTATTTTAGGGACTGCTTACTCACTGGAATCCCACATAGTGTCGAAGAACGGTGTGTCTGCGGTAATATTCTAGTGTCACTTGTCAAATAAAGTATATTGCATTTCTTTTTATTAAGTTTAAATCCCGAAAATTGTCCGAATTCCTCAACGCATGCCAGTGTCCGGTTGGCCAAATACAGTATGATGTCATCAGCGAAAAGATTGACCTTATGTTCCACGTCTCCAATTCTAATTCCTTTAAAGCTCTTCCCACCGTCTAGTATCCTGGATAATGGCTCGATGGCCAAATCAAAAAGCAGAGGTGACAGGGGCATCCCTGGCGCGTTCCTCTTCCCAACCCAAAAGATCTTGATAAAAATCCCGGTATACCGATTCTCGCCGAAGGAGCAGCATATAGGCTACTCAAGAACGTTCTGAAAGCGCCCTGCAGGCCCACTTTGTCCAGAACCTGACCCAGCCATGGCCACCTGACATTATCAAAGGCCTTTTCGGCGTCTAGTGCCACCATGGCTGGGTCCGCAGAATCTCCCCTTTTCTGCGTTCGGACTACATCTATGACCAATAAAGCCTTCCTAATGTTTCCCACCGCAGAACGCCCTTTTACAAACCCCGCCTGCTGACTGGCAACTAAAGATGGCAATACCCTTGCTAATCTATCTGCCAATATTTTAGATATCAGTTTTAAATCTAGATTTATTAATGAAATAGGCCTATAGTTACCCGGGTCATCTAAGTTTTTGTCGCCTTTCGGGATTAATTTAATATGAGCTGTGTTCATTTCTCTCGAGATCTGGCTACCTGACAACAATTTATTGAATAATGTCATTAAATGTGGTGCTACCTGCTCCTTTAAGGCTTTATAAAAACCACCACTGAAGCCGTCTGGTCCCGGCGCCTTGCTCGGGTTCAGGCCTTCTATGGCTCCAACGACCTCGGCCAAGCTGACTTCTGCATTTAATATTTCCAGGTCTTCCTTTGAAATTAGTGGCATGTCAATCCCTCTGAGCCAATCTTCCCCACTACTCTCTGCCTCCACAGGAGAGCCGTATAAGTCGGCAAAGTAATCTCCTAAGACTTCCACCATCTTAGATGGATCAGAGATGCATACACCACTTCCATCTCTTATCATGGTCATTGGGATTGAAGGCCTTTTACCCCTTGCCAGGTTTGATAGAATTTTCCCCGCCTTATCTCCAAATCTATAAAGTTTTGCCTCCCATTCCGCTCTCCTCATGTCTTCCCTCACCCTTGCCCATTCCTCAAATGTTCGTTTCTGTTCAGTCCATACTGTTTTGAGAAGAGCTGTGGGGTTGTTTTTGAAGTTTAAATAAGCCTTTCTAACATTTTCACTGTAAGTGCAGAACATGGCATGCGCCTGCTTCTCTTGGAAGATGTGTACGCCATAATTTTTCCGCGGAGCACAGCCTTAGCTGTCTCCCAAAGTAGTATGGGGTCTCCCGCATGTAACCCATTGTCGTGTATGTAATCTGTCCACCATTCTCCTAACATCAATTTGAAATTGGAGTCATTATTTAGATGGGCCGGGAAACGCCAGATATAATCCGCCCCCCTGGGATACGTATCTGATAGTTCTAATAGTATCGGGTTGTGGTCTGAAATCACCATAGGCTGTATCCCTACCCCTTTTACTCTAGGTAACAATGATTCCCCCAACAAAAACAGGTCAATCCTGGACCATGCCCCATGAGGGTGAGAAAAGTGAGTAAATTCTCTCTCCTCTGGGTTACGTAGCCTCCATATGTCCTGTAGTTTCATCTCCTTCGCTAAATTTTGTAGGGCCAAGTCAGAATGAGCTGTAGTGGAGCTATGTGGTCCTTCTCTCCGTCTGTCTTCCACCGAGGACATAACTGCATTAAAATCTCCTCCAATGATAAAACGACGGGTGTCAGTCTGCAACAAGTATTGTTGGAGATTCATGAAAAACGACTCTTGATCAACGTTTGGGGCATATACATTGTAAGTATGGAGTATTTCCCCCTGGCAATCCAGAGTTACACAGGCCCATCTCCCCTCTGCGTCCTGGTTGCTACCCAAAACTTTGTAAGGGACATTTTTTCCAATTAATATCAACACACCTCCCTTTCTTCCAGATGCACCAGAACCTACGATCGACCCCACCCAAGACTTATACATTCGGAAAAACTCGTCTTTCTGAAGATGTGTTTCCTGAAGCAATGCTATATCACTCTTCAGTTTTTTTAAGTGGCGTAAAACCATGGAACGTTTTCCCGGCGATCGAAGACCCTTGACATTCCAAGAAGTTATGTTTACCATAACCCTTACTCATTTGAATTAACACAGCATGTATCTTATCAGCCAGAGGACAACAGATATTCGTACTCTTATGCATATTTCGAGCTGAGAATCCCCAACTTCCCCCCATTAACGCAACCAACATACCAACCCCTAAAGTCGTAAACCTATTAGTGCTAACACTTCCCTTCCGCCCACCTCCCCCCCCCCCCCTTCCATTAATATCATTCACTTCCATTTGTCCAATATAGTCCACGGGCCTTTCTAGTTTTGGCTCCCACCAGGTGGCCTTTATGCAATAATAGGGGATGCACCCTAGAGTGCTCCTCCCCCAGGTTTTCCGCGCCACTGTTAAGCTGATCAAGAAAGTGATTTTTCCCCCTCTCCCCTCCACCTCCCCTCCTCCCTCCCCCTCACCCAGTCATTAATGATATCGGTAGTCACTTTCTCCATCTCAAAGTCATTCTCCCCCAGATCCCCCGAAGGGAAAAAGGAGGAAAAGAAGCGATAAAAAAGAACAAAGGAGAGAAAGAAGGGAAGAAGAAAGAGTGAAAAAATGAGAGAAGAAAAAAAAAAAAAAGAAAGCTGTTTTTCTGTCCCAGCCTATCGTCCATTCCCCTTCATCATGTTCCAAAAGGTGTGTCGCGCTCGATTCCACCTCGCTGGTCCCCATTTCCTCACTCGACTCCCGAGGTGGTGAGAGACAGTTCAGAGCGCGCCGACTCTTTCTGTCTCCAGTCTCCTTTGTCTCTCGGTGAGTCACGTCGTTTGGCAGGTGGTCTTTGGGCAACTTCTCGTTCCTCACCACGTAAAGTTGGGGATCCCCTCGGGCTCGTGTTAAATCTCCTCAGTGCATTCTTGGCATCTCTAAAATAAAGTGGTGTGACCATTCGCCACCTTCAGTGTGGCGGGGTACAGAAGTTGGAAAAAAATATTCCTTTTATATAGAAGGTTGCATACTTCGTTGAATTTTTGTCTTTGTTTGGAGACTATTACTGAGTAGTCATTGAATAAGACCACCTTGGAGTCCTTCAATAGGTGCGGTTGTTTGCGTCTCTTGAAGGCCTGTAACAGACGCTCCTTGTCCTTGTAATCAAGATATCGCGCTATTGATTGTCTTGGTTTAATCGGTGGGTCACTCCCCTTTGTTGACGGGGGGGCTCCCACTCGGTGGGCTCTTTCCACTCTGCACGTTATTGCGAGACCTAAAGCCTTCGGCAGCTCCCTCTCAAATATGTCGTTGAGTTGCGTAGACGGCACACACTCAGGCAGTCCCACTATGCGCAGATTATTCCTGCGGGATCTGTTCTCCAGGTCGTCAAGCTTTTCGCCCATCCAGCGCGTTTGTTTTTGAGCTTCAGCCAGACCCTGTTCCAAGACTGCAATTTTGTCTTCCGCCTCTGAGAGGCGCTGTTCTGCCTCTGACAGTCTGCTGCTGTGCTGATTCACTATTGTCTGCAGCTCTGCTATATTCACTTTGATTGCCTCTTTCACAGTAGACTGCAAGCCCTCTGTCAGGTGAGCTTTCAGCTCTTGGAGCATTGCAGCAAAGTTTGTAGGGGAATTAGCTGGGTCTCCCTCCATGATCACCTCCTGTAATGTCTGTGCAGGGTCCCCTCTGGTTTGTTCCTCACTTCCCAGTCTGGGAGTATTTTCATGATCCTCCCCTCCACTCCTCTCACCTTCCATAGCGCGCGGCTCTGCTTGAGGCTGCATTCTTAGAATCTGCGACCTGCCTCCCTTCCTGCTGCCGCCCGCCATCTTGTGGACCGGACCGCTGCCACTCCGCTCCTCCATAGTTGGTGTACCGCGCTCTGTGCTGCGCAGCCACCTATACATTCGCCTCCCTGATGCGTCCCCGGTTTTCTGGCGCTGTGCCCGCACTGTCAGTGCCGCGTGTCGGCTTTTCTTGCAGGTTTACCGCCACCGGTGCCCGGAGCTTCTCCTCCCTGTGGCTTCTACATTGGGGCCGGAACCGGAAGTAGTCAATGGCTTTTAGAAAACGCTGTGTACATTAGAACGGTTTTTTTCTTCTCCTTTCCACTTTTTTCACCGGTTTTCCACCGGTTTTCAAAGATAGAGCAAGTGACTTGTTTTGAGCGTTTTTCCAGCGGATCTAGCTTACAAGTGCACCAAAGACCAGTCTGGAAAACGCTAAGAAAAACGCCGGGGAAATCGCCAAGAACACGCTGTACAAACGCTAATAAACCGATCGCAAATCGTTAGCAAATCGCTAACAAAACGAGGGACACTGCTGAGCTCAGAAAACTCAGTTTATGCAATTCTCCACCGGTTTCCGGACGGTCTGCAAAGATGCAGAACCGTCAGATGTGCACATACCCTTAGGGTTTATCTCGGAACTAAATGTCTGGGATTTGCAAGGAGCCATAATACAGTGCTGGAGATAAAGCAATCTTTACAGTACATTAAAATAGTCCTTGTCCATAAATGGCTACCATTGATATTGCACTCTGCTGATGTCATCATTAAAGAGGAACTAAAACGTTATCATTTATTTTTGTATTTCATTGCGCTTCTAATTCCAACCAAGTCAGTGGGGATTTGGGTTCTGAGACTCCAATAAATCCCTAAAATCTGCTTATGAAACAGGGGTACACAGCTCCTAGCTATGCTTTCTATTGAATCCATACTCCGCATATGTAAAGTATCTTGCCATTTTCACCTGGTCACAGAGCCTCCTAGTAGGCTGACACGCTCTGTACACATCACATTTCTGCAGTCATCACATTATTATCACAGGAAGGTTCATAAAATAAAATAGAACACCCATATGTTGATAACACCAGATCCACCATTCACAATGTTGATGTCTGGTGTCACAGCTTAACCCCTTCCTCCCCCTCCCTGCACAATGACATTTGCACAGATCTTTTCTATAGAAGTCAATGAGTCAAATCTTGTTGACTGCGGACTTCAGCCCATGTGTCTGCTATACAACACATTTCTAAATGCAGTTAACAGAAACTGAGATGACAGCCCTCATAATCATGTACAGAAAGTATGGGAAAAATCAGAAAATAAAGCGGCTTAGAAAAGATAGTTTGCATTATCAATGGTTGGATATAATTATTACAAATTTTGTAAGAGATAAACAAATATAGATGGTAGCCTTTAAAGGCCATGGATCGTTTTGTAAAAATATAAAAGGGTGGGGGACAAGAGGCGCAATAGTGCCCTATCACTAGTGACACTAATAGTAATGGGGTGATGCCGAGAAGCCACTCACCTGGTGCAGTTGTGATCCCCACAACTGGTTTGAAGGCGTTTTGGAAATATTATTCCAAGCTGCTGCAGGACCTCCACCGACCACTGAACAGTGGTTTAATCCAGAAAGATAATAGGAGTGTAGGTGTGCCACGGTCCGCGCTGCTCCAGGGCTTAAAAAAACTCACCAAAGAGTCAGTCAGATTTCCATCCTTTATTCTCCTTCTCCTACGCGATATATCCCTGAGGAAGGCGCCAGGTGGGGCACCGAAACGTGTAGGTGAAGGAGAATAAAGGATGGAAATCTGACTGACTCTATGGATCGTTTTGACAGCAGGAAAGGTTTTTTACTTATGTGAGTAACTTTGTTCATTTAATAATATTGCACTGCACTTTAGTCACCAATCTTCATCTCTTCTTTCGATTTCAGACCCTACTCCTAGTTCCATCTTTTCCGATTGTAGTAGTCTCTCTTCTAGTATTATAGGTGGCTATGTGTGAAGTCAGGCGGCATCCAGAGTGCTGCTGTATTTATTAACTCAAGTAGCAGCACAGCTTCAGTCCTGCACTTATTTCCTCTTCATGTACTTTCACCCTTTTTCAACAGAGGCTTTTCAGTACCCTTCCTCCATGGGACTGTACATGCTTTCTTCCCTGTCCACAGTGTGAAGATCTTTGTTGAATTCTCTCTGTTACTAGCTCTAATGCTGAGAGTAGGGAGAGAAAGATCACAAAAAAATCCTTTGAACCAGAAGTCGGAGCTCTGACAGATTTGTAACACTTTGGCAGAGCCCTAGATAAAGAACTTACAGACATCCATGGCAGTAAAATGGTAGAAAACTGTTTAGAAATTTGCTTAATCATGCATTAAGGTATCAAATGAACAATAAAACATTTTTTATCATGCCAGCACACATAGCTTTTAAGCTGTTTTTCCTGGCCATATATTATCCCCCTATTGTTCATCTACTACACTAAATTCAGACTCTTGAAATAGGAATATACCTGTCTGTATACCACTTCATTCATTCTGGGTGTGATTGCTGGAAATACTTGTTACAACCCCTTTAAGTTGCAGAACAAAGATGCAATGACGGTAACGCCCAGAAGATGGTGCTGGACGAACGGTGAATCTGGGCTTTTGGCCGTGGGGTGATATGTATGCATAGCGTCACTGAGGCTCACATACAGTCTGCAATCCCTTATATAAAAACGACAAGTTGCCCTCTGTGCCCCCTCCTCCATAGTCACTTCTCCATGCAAGTAGATCCCAATCAAATCAGGGTGGTGCAAGGAATCACATGCAGGTGATCCGGTGTATAATCCATATAGAGTGTTTTTCCGGCAACTCGTCCAGAGTCATTTCAAAAGCAAAAACTTTATTTGAAGTAATTAAAATGTAAATGACTCTAGAACAGAACCATATCCGGGAAATAGAGTCCGGCTGACGCGTTTTGGGTTTAGAATAACCCTTACTCATAGCAGTCTTCAATCACAGTGTCTGGCATTCAGCCCATTGTAGGATGTTATTAGAGACGCTCCAATCCTTAAGGTGTGTTACATCTGTGCTGCCGTTTCTGCTGATACAATATTACACCTTTTACTTTCCTCTCATCCATTTATGTTGCTGAATGCTCTGTACATCTTTATTTAGGGTTCATGTCTCCTTTTCATCACATTAAGCACAGTGTATTCCTCCATCTCCCCTGCGCAGGTTATCCTCTGAGGACGGTGAGGAGGCGTCTGCTTATCTGGATGACAGCGATGCTTCATATGACGATGTGAGTCTGTCTTCTCGCCCAGGAGGAGAGATGGATCTTCTTGGGGAGATCTTGGACTCACTAAGTACACACAGTTCTGATCCGGAGGAGGCCGTCTCACCGCAGCCAAGAGCCTGGACTTCTTTCGCTCTGTAGAGGATTTGGACTATAAGGTTACGGTATGTTTCTATTCTCTACACTCCCTTTTCCCTGTATTGTTCCATTTTCTGATCCAAATACAAGGATTTGCCATTTTAAATCTGTTTTATACAAATCTAATCAGTTGGTATTTCTCAGTGACCAAATAGACGTTTTATTCAGCCCTAGGCATATATTGCCTTTGCTCATTAGATATGTGCCAGGTCTGGATAATCTCCTTTTCTCCAGTCTTTGGTGTTTTAGAAATAAGCTCTACAGTTACTGATTTCCATGTGAACTTGTGGTAGGCACTTTCTTATATAAAGAAGTCAGTTTGCAGGAGTAGAGCTGCAGTGTAAAGTATAGAGAAGTGACAGAGCAGCAGAGTCCCAGAATAGTAGGGGGTGTATTGGGCAATGCAGTAAAACTGTACTTACTGATTATACATGTGTCATGGCTGAAAAACCGCGACCATTGAAGAACATCATTCACTGGATAGCGTAATCTGACAGTAGACGTGCATATAAATGTAGGCCCACAATTACAGTAACCTTTTGACTAGGGTTTTATACCTAGTCCATCAACTGATGATGTACAGTGCTTGGCATAAATGAGTACACCCCAGCACATTTGTCACTTTAGAATCAACATTTTTATGGGATCCACACTACAAAAAAAATCCCACAAATAGGGCCAATGATTGCAAACAAGATTCGGAATATTGCCCTCCCAAAAAAGACATTTTCCTAACAAATTCATTCAAGATCATGTTGCAAAAATGAGTACACCCCATTGAAAGTCTTAAAAAAAAAAGCTGAAGTTTAGTCTACAAAATTTTGATTGACAAGAATTCAACAACAGGCAAGTCTAAGTATTCATTAAATAGGTGCAAAGCAGATGGATGACTATAAAAGAAGACTAACCCCATTTAATGAGGTCATCGATGGCACCACATGCAGGAGAAAAATCACAAGACCTGAGAGAGAAAAGTAAGGTGAAGGCTACAAGAAGATCAACAAAGCTTTACTTATCAGATAGAATACTGGAGCAAAAAATGATCCAGAATTCACCAGAGATGGAACCGCAACCATCACACAAAAACATCCAGGCCGACCACAGAAGTTAAGACCTAAACAGGAGCGTCTTCTGATGAGAAGGTTGAAGAAAAACTACATGAAAGTTCACTTCAGTTAGCTGAAGACGTAGAAAGCCAAGTCAGGGTGTTTCCCTTGATACAATACTGCGTACATTGCAGAAGAATGGCATGCATGGGTGTCACCTACCAAGGAAGCCTCTCCTAAAGCCCATGCACAATAAAGCCCAACTATAATTTCCAAGGCCCATGCAGAACAATGTGAAGACTTCTGGGACATTATGCTCTGGAGTGATGATAAATATATTTGGACCTGATGGCTTCCCACCTGTATGGTGTCAAAGGGGAGGTGCACAAAAAAACTACATTGTACCTACAGTGAAACATGGTGGCAGCAGGAGGTAAGTAGAGAAAACCCCAAACAAAGGGCGGTGGCATTCCCAGAGTCTTCAGAAACCATATAAAACGTTAATGAAAGATTCTTTAATTATAAATAAAAAGTATACACAACGTTTTGGCTACGTATGTATAGCCGTTCTCGGGTATAATTCAAAAAGGAATGATTAGCAAGTTAAGATAAGACCTTGGTAATCATTCCTTCTTGAATTATACCTGAGGAAGGCTATACATATGTAGCCAAAACATGTTGTATATAATTTGTTATGTAATTAAAGAATCTTTCATTAATGTTTTATATGGGAGTGCCACCGCCATTTGAGATTTTCTCTACTTGCCTTTTGGCTTGGAAGCCCCTCCTGGCAGTATCCTGCACCATACCATATGAGAGACAATACTGATCATTTACAATACTAAGAACACATCCCAGTTTTAAAAGCTTCAATTCATCTCCAGAAGGTTAGTGCATAAGTATGTACATTACTTTTATTTAGGATCTACAGGTACTACTCTCAGATAGGCGCCGCACGTGTCTCCATTCTTTCTCCCTTTTATTAGGGATCATTCAGAATGGTGGTGGCAGTGTTATGTATGTGGGGCTGCATGAGCACTGCTGGTGTTGGGGGCTACAGGTCATTCATAGTATCACAAATTCTCAGATGGTCTGCTATGAACAAAGAGAAGATGCTCCCATCACTCCATACCCTTGGAAGACGTGCACTTTTCCATTGTGACAATTACCCAAAAATACACTTCTGTTGCATTTCTGAAGAACAGGGTACAAGTGATTAAGTGGTGAAGTGTCTCCTGATCTGAACCCAAGCAAACACCTATGGGGAATTCTGAAGAGACAAGTTGTCATCACTCTCCATCCAGCATCCAGGCTCTAAAAGAGGTCGTTCTTGAAGAATAGAAAACAATGGATGTAGCATTATGTCACCAGCTTGTTCATTCCATTGCTAGAAGACTTGGTGCATCCCTTAAAAAGCATTGGAGTGATACAAATATTAGATGTAGGAGTTTTGATGTGAGTTGTTTTCATTTTTGCATCAACTAATTTGAGTAAAACTGAAGATTTTGTAAGGAAAGTTATATTATTCACCTTACTTTCATGTTATAGGTCGCAAAATACTGTATGGGAGTCAGTCTTGTCAATATTTTGGAAATTGTTCTTGCATTCAGTGAGATATTGCTTATAATCTTAGGGTGTACTCATTTATGCTTAGCTCTGTATAAGTGTGCAGTCAGTTCTTTACTGGCCAGTGTGCATATATTGATATAGCGCATTGTGTGTACAGCACAAACCACTCTGTCTACACAATCAATGCTTGCCGAACCTCTGTCTACACAATCAATGCTTGCCGAACCTCTGTCTACACAATCAATGCTTGCCGAACCTCTGTCTACACAATCAATGCTTGCCGAACCTCTGTCTACACAATCAATGCTTGCCGAACCTTCTGACGGTCGTTGTTGCGTTGATGTTTTTTTTTCCTGCATTCAATTTGTTGGACTTCATTTTAGCAAGCCAAATCTAAGTCAATGAGTGTGGAAGAAAAATCCTATACCAAAGGTATGCAAGTATGGATGTCTATTCCCATGGCTCCCCGTCCCAGCATGCTTTGCAAATCTTCGCCATATATACATATTTATTTCTTTTTGAGTATTCATTTTATTAATGAACATTACATTGGTTTCATGTGCTTTCACTGCCTCTTTATGAACTATTGTCATCATCCATCATTCTTCTTATTGCTGGTATTTGGTGATCTTGTGTTGTCGAGTTATTGTGTGAGCAAATAAAACTAATCCAGACAGTTTGTCTAGGGTAATTCCCTGAGAACTGCTCCTATATTAACGTAAGCGCAATAGTTTTATGAGAGTCTATCAGTTGTATGCAGCCATCCCCCTTCCATGTGTGTAATCTGTGAGCAGTACATCGGGCAGAGCCCAGTAATCAGAAGACACATTATAAATGGATAACCAGTACGTTTTATAATGCTTCATTGTGTTTTATTTGCTCTGCGAAAGTATGACAGATTATATTCCAAATATATTGTTTTAAGTAAGTATTTTTTTAGGATAATCTGTGCCAAAATTGATATGTTAGGTGATCAGATATGTACATAGCATGCCTTGAAAAATATTCATACAGCGTGAAGTATTCCACATTTTTTCACGTTAGACCCACAAGCTTAAATGTATTTTGTTGGATCTTTATGAGAGATAAATGCCAACACTAAGTAGCAAGTGTAAAGGAAATGACAGATGGTTTCCTAGATATTTTAAAAATATAAATCTGAAGATTGTGACGTGCATTTGTATTCAGCCCCCAAGTAAATACTTCGTAGGATCACCTTTCACTGCAATTACTGCTGCAAGTCTTTTGGAGTTAGTCTCTATCAGATTTGCACATTAGTAGGCTGAAATTTTTGCCCATTCTTCTTTGCCAAATTGCTCTAACTCAGTGAGATTGGATGGAGATGTCTGTGAACAGCAGTTTTCAAGTCTTGTCACAGATTCTCAAAGGGCTTTAGGGCTGGACAGTGACTGGGCCATTCACACCCATGAATATTCTTTGATCTAAACCATCCATTGTAGCTCTGGCAGTATGTTTAGGGTTGTTGTCCTGTCGGATTGTGAACCTACACCCCAGTCTCAAGTCTTTTGCAGCCACTAACAGGTTTTCCTTCTGAATTGCCCTGTATGTAGCTCCACTCATCTTCCCATCAACTCTGACCAGCTTCCCTGTCCCTGCTGAAGAAAAGCCTCCCCACAGCATGATGCTGCCACTGCATTGTTTGATGGTGGGGATGCTGTAGTCAGGATGATGTGTAGTGTTAGTTTTACATCACATATATAACTTTTTGGGCTAAATGCTAAAAAGAGAATTTTGTTTACGTACCGTAAATTCTTTTTTCTTGAATCATCAATGGGAGACCCAGACAATGGGGTTTAAGGCACTGCCCTCCGGAGGCCACACTAGGTACTACAAGCTTGTAGTAACCGCCCCCTCCGCTTATAAACCCCTACCGCAGGAGATATCCTCAGTTTGGTCCATAAGCTGCGAGGAGACAACCACACCCGAACCATCGGGAAAACCGTGTACTGACGGTCTAACAACCCGTAAAACAACACTGTCCCAACTGGGTACAGTCCATGGAAAAAAACATCCAACGGAACAACTGGGTGGGTGCTGGGTCTCCCATTGATGATTCAAGAAAAAAGAATTTACGGTACGTAAACAAAATTCTCTTTTTTCTGATCATCATAATGGGAGACCCAGACAATGGGGATGTCCTAAAGCAAACCCCAGGGCGGGAAATGTTCCTCACAAAATGTTTAAAGACGCGGTCCCCCTTAAAGGTGGGCCACCGCCGCCTGGAGGACCCGCCTGCCCAAACTTGCATCCGCAGAGGCATGGGCATGCACCATATAGTGCTTGGAGAAAGTGTGCAGGCTGGACCACGTGGCCGCCTGACACACCTGCAGAGCAGAGGCACGATGTCGCAAAGCCCAGGAAGCACCAACGGCTCTGGTCGAGTGTGCCTTCAAGCCCACCGGGAGAGGCAGACCCGTAGAACGGTAGGCCTCTTGAATGGGCGCCTTGATCCATCTGGCCAAGGTCGATTTGGACGCCGCGGACCCCTTACAGCGACCCGCCGTAAGGATGAACAAAGAGTCCGAACTCCGGAAGGAGGCCGTCCTGGACACATAAATGCGTACAGCCCTCACGAGATCCAGAGTGTGAAGGTCGCGCTCAACCTGATGAACAGGAGCGGGACAAAATGATGGGAGAACAATCTCTTGGTTCAAGTGAAAAGTGGAAACCACCTTCGGTAAGAATTCTGCTCTCGGGCGCAACACCACCTTGTCCTGGTGGACAACCAGGAAGGGTGACTTGCACGACAGTGCAGCCAATTCTGAAACACGTCTCAGAGATGTAATCGCCACCAGAAAGACAACCTTTTGGGACAGACGAGAGAGGGAGACATCCCTCATTGGCTCAAACGGCGGTTTCTGCAGGGCCGTCAGAACCATGTTAAGGTCCCAAGAGTCCAGTGGTCGCCTGTATGGCGGGACCACCCGGGACACACCCTGCAGAAATTGACGGACCTTCGGAAGGAGCGCCAAGCGCCTGTCAAACAGCACTGAAAGCGCTGATACCTGTCCCTTCAGGGAGCTGAGGGATAACCTCAACTCCAAACCCGACTGCAGGAAACCCAACAGAGTCGGAATTGACAAGGGCCACGGTGAACGTCCGCCAGAAGCACACCAGGCGAAAAAGATTTTCCACGTTCTGTGGTATATCCTCCGTGATACGGGCTTTCTAGCCCGATTCATAGTGTCAACCACAGTAGCAGAGAACCCCCTGGATGTCAGAAGCCAGGCCTCAAGAGCCATGCAGTCAATCTGAGGGCCCTGGAATTGAGGTGGAAGAAAGGGCCTTGCGCGAGAAGATCTGCGCGGTCTGGAAGAGCACCACCAGAATGGTTTCGCGGCACTCCGTCCTGATTTTCCACAGAACCTTGGGAATCAGTGCCAGAGGAGGGAACACATATGGAAGTTGGAAATCGGACCAACACAGGATCAGGGCATCCGCCCCCAGAGACTGAGGGTCCCACGATCTTGCCATGTAGTGAGGCACCTGATGATTCAGCCGTGAGGCCATCAGGTCCACGTCCGGGATACCCCATCTCCTGCAGATGTCCCGGAAGACGTCCGGATGCAGAGACCACTCTCCTGCGTCCATCCCCTGCCGGCTCAGGTAATCGGCCTCCCAGTTCTCGACCCCTGGGATGTGAACTGCGGAGATCAAGCAGGCGTTGTCCTCCACCCAGGATAGAATGCGGTGGACTTCGGCTAGGGCCTGAGCACTTCTGGTCCCTCCCTGATGGTTTATATAGGCGACGGCCGTCGCATTGTCGGACTGAACGCGAATAGGCTGTCCTGACAGGAATGGCTGAAAAGCCAGGAGTGCCAGATAGACCGCCCTGATCTCCAGCACGTTGATCTGCAACGCCGACTCTGACTGCGTCCAGAGGCCTTGAGCCCTGTGGTGTAAGAACACCGCCCCCCAGCCCTTGAGACTGGCGTCGGTGGTCACCACTAGCCATGACGGTTTGAGGAAAGACCGGCCCCGTGACAAGTGACACGGCTGAAGCCACCACTGTAGTGAATCCCTGGTCGGTTGTGAAAGGACCACCAGCCGATTCAGAGAGGCCGTCCTCTTGTCCCACCTGCGGAGAATTTCCAGCTGGAGAGGACGGAGGCGAAACTGCGCGAAAGGCACCGCCTCTATCGCTGCCACCATGCGCCCCACCAGCTTCATCAAAACCCGTAGAGATGAGTGTGGTGACAGGAGGAGATCTTGCACTCCTGATTGGATGGCCAGCTGTTTTGCTCGCGGCAGAGACACCAGAGCTGAGTCCGTGTGGAAGTCCATGCCCAGATATGTCAGTGACTGGGTCGGAACCAGGGTTGACTTCTGAATATTGAGAAGCCACCCAAACTGCTCCAAAGACTGCATGGTCACCTCCAGGCTCTTCCGACAAAGGTGTTCCGACGGAGCCCTGACCAGCAGGTCGTCTAGATAGGGAATGACGGCATGTCCCTGCACATGTAGGAGAGCCATCATTGACGCCATCACTTTTGTGAACACCCGCGGTGCCGAGGCTAACCCGAAAGGCAGCGCCACGAATTGGAAGTGTTCGTCCCCCACTGCGAATCGCAACCAGCGCTGGTGAGCCTGTGCAATGGGCACGTGAAGGTAAGCGTCTCGGATATCTATGGACGCTAGGAAGTCTCCCTGCGACACAGCCGCGATCACGGAACGCAGGGATTCCATACGGAATTTCCGAACCAACACGTGACGGTTGAACAACTTGAGGTCCAGAACCGGGCGAAAAGAGCCGTCCTTCTTCGGGACAATGAAGAGGTTGGAGTAAAAACCCCGGAACCTCTCCCCGGAAGGCACTGGGACCACTACTCCGTCTCTGCGGAGTCCCTCCAACACCCGATAAAAAGCCTGCGCCTTTTCTGGGGATGGGACAGACCGATGGAATCGGTGCGCCGGCCGCGACGTCAGTTCTATCCTGTAACTGCGCGAGACTACGTCTCGGACCCACTGATCTTGAACGTGGAGTAATCATCTGTCCTGAAATCGTGACAGGCGGCCCCCCACTTGTGGGGCGGCAGGACAAGAGAGCGAGTCATGCGGAAGCGGGTTTGGGGGTGGCAGCTGCTGCCCCCGTCGGCTTCTTCTGGCGACCCTTGGGGCACCACTGAGTAGAGGGCTTGCCCCCTCTGTCCACGCGAGCGGACGACGCTGATGATTGCGAGCTGGAACGAAAGGACCACTGTTTATGGTTCCTTTTAACCGTATACCGTGGCTTAGGCTTATTCTGTGGGATCTTAGACTCCGCAGAATCCTTTATCAGTTTATCCAGCTCGGTTCCAAACAGCCTGTCACCAGAGAAAGGAAGACTTTGTAAAATCTTCTTTGACGTGGCATCTGAGTCCCATAGACGCAGCCACAACAACCTGCGTATCGCTATCGCATTGGCCGAAGCCACAGCAGAGCGACTGGCAGTCTCCAAGGTCGCTGTCCTGGCGTAATCCGCATAGGCTCTTGCCCTATCGATAAGCGCCAGGACCTCTGAATTGGACCCCGCTAGGTCAGTGACACCATCCAAACAGGCGGTGATCGCCTGCAGGGTCCAGACCGTGGCAAAATTAGGGGCAAATGAAGACCCCACAGCCTCATAAGAAGACTTGGCGAGTTGTTCGACCTGTCTATCCGTTGCGTCCTTCAAAGAGGAGCTATCAGAGGCAGAGAAAAGGGAGCGTGCAGCAATCCTGGTCATGGAAGCGTCCACCTTTGGGGACTGCGACCACTCCTGAAGCACCTCCTGAGGGAAGGGGAAACGAGTGTCCTTAGCTTTGCGGACATAACGCCGCCCAGGATGAATCCTGGGAGCTCTGACCACCCTTCCAAAATTAGTGTGGTCCATAAAGGAGCCACATGGTCGAGCCTCCGGCTGCAACCATTGATACACCTCCTTCGGGTGGAGTTCCACCTCCTCAGGGGGTGCCACGAGATGCAGAGTCTCGTTGATGGAGGATACCAGATCCTCCACCCCGTCTGGTGATTCGGACACCGACTCAAGTATTGAACCCCATCATCCTCGTCACCATCAGAGTGACGCTCCTCCTCAGAGAGAGCCTGGATCTCGGGTGAATCATCTCGGCGAGCCCGCTTAAGGGGTCTCGCAGTCGACAAGGGGGTAACTTGAAGGAGCAGCTGGGTTTTCCAGCCTCCTCGTTAGTGCCTCCAGGGATTGCGACATGGAGGACAGTTTGGACAACACAGATTCATTAATCTTATTCTGTGTTTCCCATGGCCCTGGGATCACCTGAACCTCAGGGTACAGCACCGGAGCTGCAGTTTCAGCACTATCAGTCCGGGTATCTGGGCGTCCGCAGTTATTGCAGGACCCCCCAACCAGCGTCCCGTTGCATGTAGCACAGGTAGTGGTGGTACTGGCTGCCTTAGCAGCACTTTTCCTTGCTGAGGACATACCCGCAGCCGGGGAAAATAAGCCAATCAGAAAACCGGTACACCGGTGGCTTACCGACCGCTTCGATGCGGTGGAGAGGAGTAGTGTGTGTGTGGCCTCCGCGAGGGTTATGACCGGTCTCCCCAGAAATGCAGTAGTGCACTCAATCAATTCCAGTCGGGAAGTGAGGGGAAAATGGCCGCCGCCGGACAAGCTATGGGCGGCGCCGAAAACACGCGGGAAGCACACACACACACCCAGCGATGACGTCATCCCCTGGGCTGCTCCTCATCTCTCCAGGCAGCCATCTTAGTGATCTGGTGCCGGAGCCCGCAGCACGGGAGGTATCGTGACAACACTATACCCCGGGCTGCAGACAAAAATCTGTAGCCCACAGCCGCAGCCCCTGTGACCCACAGGGCGGTCAGCCAGGGTGACCCCAGCACAGGGTACACCGCCAGAACCGCGGACCCGAGGGTTGCGCGCGGTCTGAGTGTCAGACACATAAGGTCCAGACACTACCCCCAGGCACACCGGAGATACACAGGGTACCTCAGTGCCGGTCCGGTCTGTAAGCACCATTAAGGGAGGCCTCGGACGGGGGTTCAGCACCAGTCCGGTCTGTAAGCACCATTTAGGGAGGCCTCGGACTGGGCTGGCTCCAGTCCGGTCTGTGAGCACCATTTAGGGAGGCCTCGGACGGAGCGGAGCTGTGCAAGGCTCCTGTCTCCCACTTCCCAGAGCCCCCAAGGAAGGATGGGAAGGAGCGCGGCAGCGTACCGGGAGGACACAACGTGTCCAGGCTCCAGGCCCTCCGGTACCTCAACCTGTGTGTTCCCCAAGGGTGAACAGGGAGACTGCCGAAGGTCCCCGACCGGGACCTACCTTGTCTTCATACGCCATCACGTGAGCTGAGAGAATGCTGTGATGTGCAAGCAAAGCGTGTGATCCTCCGAGCACACTAAGTTTAAAACTGAGGATATCTCCTGCGGTAGGGGTTTATAAGCGGAGGGGGCGGTTACTACAAGCTTGTAGTACCTAGTGTGGCCTCCGGAGGGCAGTGCCCTAAACCCCATTGTCTGGGTCTCCCATTATGATGATCAGAAAATGCTATTTTAGTCTCATCTGACCAGAGCACCTTTTTCTACATTCTAGCTGTGTCTAACATAGCTTTTTGCAAACTGCAAACAAGACTTCTAATTGCTTCCTTCAAAAATGTCTTTCTTCTTGCCGTTCTTCCACATAGGCCAGATTTGTGGAGTACACAACTACTAGTTGTCAGAGTCTCCTTCCTGAGTTGTGGATTTCTCCAGATTCTCCAGTGACCATGGGAATCTTTTCTGTGTCTTTAATTAGTGCTGTCCTTACTTTAGATGTTAGTTTAGGTGGACGGCCATGCCTTTACAAAGACAAAAATGGTAGACAAAGAGACGCAAATGAGTCTTATCGTTTTACAGATAAGGTAGTATCGTCATAGATGTATGTGCTTACCTTATCTAGTTGTGTTTCCCCACAACTGGTAAATTAGCTCAGACAGCTGCTGCTGGATTTGCACTCCCCCGTCACAGTGGTGATGTATCCAAGAAAAAGACCAGAAAGAGATCGTGCTTTAGTGATACGCGCTGCCGTCCCACCGTACCTGAATAAATGCCAGGGAAGCCACGAGAGTATGCAAGCTGCTTCTTTATTCCATCAGTATCTCCATTCAACGCGTTTCGGTACAGACCTTGTACCTTCCTCAGGGCGTTTCGGGATGTATCGTGAAAAAATATGAAAAGTTCATGAGGTATGAATATTTTTTCAAGGCACTGAATATAAGGTAAAAAAAACTGTCATAAAGTCAGCAGAGGGAAAAAATACAATGTTGGAGCAAATACATGACAAAATATAACAGACATATATACAGTGCTGTGCAAATTAATTGGGACAAAGTAAGTCTTTACTTGTTTTTCTTGTATTAGTTTTACTATTTCTGATATGTGTTTTATCAGTTCATGGTGTCGTTTTCCTTTTTCTTCCACATTTCCCTTTTCGTTTGGACAAAACGATCCAGTTTCATTGTGTGTGCGAATTATTCTTGAAATGGTAGATTTTCCAATACCAACAGTGGAAGTGATTTCTCTTACAGTCAGACTTGTATATTCATTAAGAGTAATAATTCTAGACCTCTTCCGTGGAGTAACATCCATTTTTACAGGCACAAATCACACTGAGACAAAAAGTACACTAAACCACTCCTCACAGAAACAAGCTCTCAACTGAAGCTGAGGGGGCAGCTAGCTGTTATTTTCTGACTAAAACCAGTCAAACCACATTTTGTTACTCAAGGTTGTACACTCACACCTGTTCAAAGCACTTAAAACTGGTTTGAATCACTGACTGGTAACCAACTTACGATTTTACTTACAAAAATTACAATTAATTTGCACAGCACTGTACAGCAGGTGAAATAAGTATTAAATACGTCAGAAATTTTCTAAGTAAATATTTTTCTAAAGATGCTATTGACATAGATTTCTCATCAAATGTCTATAACAACCCATCCAATCGCACAGTCAAATAAATGAAACCACAGATGTCCATAAATTAAGATATAATGAGAAATGAAGATTAGAGGAGAAAGTACAGTCTACCAGGGTGCAGGACACAGCAAACATTATTGGGATTATTTAGCAATCTTCTTTAGTAATAAAAAGACTTCAAAATGCATTTCGGCGGGTCACCGTCTTCATCAGGGATTACCTGATGAAGGCAGTGACCTGCCGAAATGCATTGTGAAGTCTTATTATTAATAAAGAAGATTACTTAATAATCCCAGCCCTGGTAGATGGCACTTTCTCCTCTAAGCTGCAGAATTCCCCTCTGTGGGTAAGCAGTTGTTCGTGTGGGGTATCAGCGAGCACGCTAACACAGAGTCTAAGAATCAAGGACCTTCGGTGACGTCACACCTCACGTGATCTCCCCGGCTCAGAGTGCCAGTGACTCGCGTGGTGTGCAATACACAATGAAGGCCACACCACAGTTGTGCAGGTGTGCACAACCATATAAGGGCCCTTTCACATCAGCGTTTTTTGAAATTTGCGGCAGATGCGGTGAAAAAACTGCATCTGCCGCAATTGCCGCATAACCGATGCACTTGCGGCGCGGTTGCGGTAATCCCCATAGAAAGTATAGGGGGACTTGCGGCAAGTGCGGTTTTGCACTTGCGGCAGGTGCGGCCGCGAAAAAAAAAACGCGGCTGACCGCATCTGCCGCAAATTTAAAAAAACGCTGATGTGAAAGGGCCCTAAGGCTAGTAACACTCTTCCCCTCCACCCTCATCCACTAGGACCACCAGGTACACCCAGGAGCGCCTCTCTATCCTTTTTGTCTTACATAATGAAAAATGACACAGGGAAAAAGTATTGAACACTTGAAAAAAGTGAGATGCAAGAAACCATGGAATGTTATGACACCAACTGAAATCTATCAGTGAAAAATATATCATGGTGAGGATATTCAGCACTTCCTTTGGATAAGCTAAAATTTAATCTTTATTATTCCATTAAAACAGTCAGTAGTAGCACGCGTTTCAACATGCCCGGAAGTGCTGAATATGTTCACTACGTCTTCATTACTTCTGTGCCTCACCATCTTATTCATTCACCCTTGTTCTTCAGGCAGGTGACCTCCAACCTCCAGTCTAGTTTTGTTTGAAAAATATCAGCTGATTCAACTGATGGCCTATAGAAAGGTGTCTCATTACCAAAGTGCCACACAGGAAACATCTTCTGATGGATAAAACCAGTGAGCTAATCTCAAAGCCTTCACAACTTTAATGTTGCAAAATAAACAGATGGCATTAATTACAGAAGAACATCTAAACTACTCAAGGTTCCAGTGAGCATTGGGGCCATAATCTTAAAGTTGAAAGAACATAATTTCACCATAAATCAGCCACTACCATGTGCTTCTCACAAGATGTCAAATAGAGGATTGAAAATAATTATCCAATGAGTTGTGCAATAGCCAAGAACCACCTCTGGAGAGCTTCAGAATACCTGGAAACAGCAGGTACAATTGTTTCAAAGTAATACAGTGTTGGCCAAAAGTATTGACACCCCTGCAATTCTGTCAGATAATACTCAGTTTCTTCCTGAAAATGATTGCAATCACAAATTCTTTGGTATTATTATCTTCATTTAATTTGTCTTCAATGAAAAAACACAAAAGAGAATGAAGCAAAAAGCAAAACATTGATCATTTCACACAAAACTCCAAAAATGGGCCAGACAAAAGTATTGGCACCCTCAGCCTAATACTTGGTTGCACAACCTTTAGGCAAAATAACTGTGATCAACTGCTTCCGGTAACCATCAGTGAGTTTCTTACAATGCTCTGCTGGAATTTTAGACCATTCTTCTTTGGCAAACTGCTCCTGGTCCCTGATATTTGAAGGGTGCCTTCTCCAAACTGCCATTTTTAGATCTCTCCACAGGTGTTCTATGGGATTCAGGTCTGGAGTCATTGCTGGACACCTTAGAAGTCTCCAGTGCTTTCTCTCAAACCATTTTCTAGTGCTTTTTGAAGTGTGTTTTGGGTCATTGTCCTGCTGGAAGACTCATGACCTCTGAGGGAGACCCTGCTTTCTCACACTGGGCCCTACATTATGCTGCAAAATTTGTTGGTAGTCTTCAGTCGTCATAATGCCATGCACACGGTCAAGCAGTCCAGTGCCAGAGGCAGCAAAACATCCCCAAAACATCAGGGAACCTCCGCCATGTTTGACTGTAGGGACTGTGTTCTTTTCTTTGAATGCCTCTTTTTTTCTACTGTAAACTCTATGTTGATGCCTTTGCCCAAAAAGAGAGAACATTCTTCCAAAACGTTGTAGGCTTTCTCAGGTAAGTTTTGGCAAACTCGAGCCTGGCTTTTTATGTCTCGGGGTAAGAAGTGGGGTCTTCCTGGGTCTCCTACCATACAGTCCCTTTTCATTCAGACGCCGACAGATAGTATGGGTTGACACTGTTGTATCCTCGGACTGCAGGGCAGCTTGAACTTGTTTGGATGTTAGTCGAGGTTCTTTATCCACCATCCGCATAATCTTGCGTTGAAATCTCTTGTCAATTTTTCTTTTCCGTCCACATCTAGGGAGATTAGCCACAGTGCCGTGGGCTTTAAACTCCTTGATGGCACTGCGCACGATAGACACAGGAACATTCAGGTCTTTGGAGATGGACTTGTAGCCTTGAGATTGCTCATGCTTCCTCACAATTTGGTTTCTCAAGTCCTCAAACAGTTCTTTGGTCTTCTTTCTTTTCTCCATGCTCAATGTGGTACACACAAGGACACAGGACAGCGGTTGAGTCAACTTTAATCCATGTCAACTGGCTGCAAGTGTGATTTAGTTATTGCCAAAACCTGTTAGGTGCCACAAGGAAGTTACAGGTGCTGTTAATTACACAAATTAGAGAAGCATCACATGATTTTTCTAACAGTGCCAATACTTTTGTTCTCCCCTTTTTTACGTTTGGTGTGGAACTATATCCAATTTGGCTTTAGGACAATTCTTTTTATGTTTTTTCATTGAAGACAAACTAAATGAAGATAATAATACCAAAGAATTTGTGATTGCATTCATTTTCAGGAAGAAACTGAGTATTATCTGACAGAATTGCAGGGGTGTCAATACTTTTGGCCAACACTGTAAGTAATGCACTCAACCGCTATGATTCTATGGCCTGCATGCACACTCATCACACAAGACTTAATTGCTAAACATAAAGCATGTTCAAGTGCTTTTAAAGTTTTCTCAACAACATTTAGACAATACTGGGAGAATATAGTCTGGCAGATGAAATCAAAATTTTGGGTGCCATAAAACACACCATGTTTGGAGATCAAAAGGCACTACATATCACCCCTAAAACACCATACCAACAGTGAAGCTTGGAGGAGAGAACATCATGATGTAAGGCTGTATCTCGGCAAACAGCACTTGCAAACCTCATATAGTTAAAGGACGGATTATTGGACAAATGTACCAAGACATTCTTGATAAACATCAGCTGCCATCTACCAGTATGAAATGGGGGTGGACACACAACCAAGGAAACTCTCAAGTGACTTCAGGAAAAAAACAATATAGCTGCTAGAATGGCTCAGTCAATAACCTGACTTGAATCCAATAGAAAATGTATGAAAGGAACTAAAGCTCAGAGTTCATAAAAGGAGCCAATGGACCTTCAGGATTTAAAAAGTGTTTGTCTGGAAGAATAGGCCAAAATCACACCTGAGCAATGCATGTGACTAGTTTCTTCATACAGGAGGTGTCATGAAGCTGTCATCAACAAAAGGTCTTTCTATGAAGTATTAAAGGGATCCTGTCACCTCCAAAACGCCACCTAAGTTACAAAATCATGTCCCTGCAGCATCCTATCACCATTCTCATACTCCTTTTGTCTCCTAAAAGCATCCTGTCAGAGTACATAAAAACAATTTTCTAGTCACTCATTAGGCATTATAATTCATAGGGGCTATATTCTTTAGCCCTCAGGGCGTGTTTGTTTGGTGCCCTGTTCATCAGAAGATCATGCCCTAATGGGCGTGATCTTTTATTCATTTTCTAGGCAGGCCCTCCCCGCTCTCCATGACGCTGGCTGGGCATGATTGACGCGAATTGTGTCATTTCCTGGTAAGGTGACGTCAGTGCTTGAAGCCGAACGAGCGGTGTGGGTGTACTGATGTCACCTGATCCCGGAAATTACCCGATTCGCGTCAATCATGCCCAGCCAGCGTCGTGGAGAGCAGGGAGGGCCTGCCTAGAAAATTAATAAAAGATCACGCCCATTAGGTCGTGATCTTCTGACGAACAGGGCACCAAACAAACACGCCCTGAGGGCTACAGAATATAGCCCCTACTAATTATAATGCTTAATGAGTGACTAGAAAATCATTTTTATGTACTTTGACAGGATGCTTTTAGGACACAAAATGAATATGAGATTAGTGAATGGATGCTGCAGGGACATGATTTTGTAGCTTAGGTGGCATTTTGGAGGTGACAGGATCCCTTTAAATACATTTCAGTAAGTGTGTTCATTACTTTTTGGCAGTGTTATTTCTCATTATTACACACAACGTAATTTATGGACATCTGTAGTCTGATTTCATTGCCTGTGTAGATTGAATGGGCTGTTACCGACATCTGGTGAGAAATTCATGTCAATAGCACCTTTAGAAATATATGTACTCAGAAAATTGGTGAAGTGTTGAATATTTATTTAATCCGCTATATACATTAGACAATAAAAGAGATATAACTGTTCAAGTGGATAAAGCTCTAATGCTGTTTTCTCAATGTTATTTCAAAGCAATGGTGTACAGAATCCATCATGAGCACTATAAATTTGATATTTCAATATGTGCCAGTAAGGGTTAACAGAATAACAGTATCTATTACTAGCGAGCGGATTGCTGCTAATATTCTCTGGAAGAATACTTGACAATATGAGAGAAATATTGAACATACCTGTGTGAAGTGCGGATATAGGTATACAGTGTAATTGCAGATTTAAATAACCAGCTGAATGAGTAATATGTGAGGAACAATGGTATAAATAGAGAGTGGAAGGCACCAAAGTTGTCTAGAGTGTGCACAATGTGTGTAGGGAAGAAGATGCATGACGTTCTCCATGTTGGATGAGAGCGTGTCCCTAGTGGTAGAAGCTCTAGAAAATACATGGTAGTAGAAAGACTTGAGGACATGCTATATTAGTATGGGAGACTGCTCTAATGTAGTACTATATGCAGAAAAGATGAAATCTTGCACCTCCCGCAGGATAGTTTGGTTCTACACTGCATGTCACGGTGCAGATACTGCTCTCCACCTGTCACAAGTCTCCAGATCACAGTGCAGGTAACCTCATGGAGAACAGCAATAACGATTACACCTATATGGGAGACTAATGCTAGATTTACATTGCAACTATTCCATTCCCACTAAGGATGACGACATTGACCAAAAAATATTAAAGCGCCACCAAAATATAAAAGCTTAGTAAAGAGAAATAATACATTACTAAGGAATAAGGGTTTACATAGGGTAAATGTGATTCTCAATAAGATCCCATGATAAGGACAAAATAAAAGTATTAATCATGATAAAGAAAGTAAGAAAATATATTCCTGGAGCTCAGACTCCTCAGCTAAACAGGGGGAGGTAGAAGAATTACCAGTCAGCCCTAGCAATTAGTGGAGCAGAAAGTAAAATCTGTGTTATTAGCCTTAGACAGCAGGATCCACTAATTAATGGAGATTGAGCACCTCTGCATCGGGGGTAGTAGTCACTCAGTTTATTTGGCTGCTATGGCGGTCATTTGATCCATCCATATTGGAGATCAGATGTCCTACCTGTTACATTCGGCAGGGTATGACGATGGCTATAACTGCGCTTTATTCTCTAATGATAATAACAATTAGTGCTTTCAACTTGGTTTGTCTGTTTTGCATTTTCTCCCCATATTTAGGGACCAGGACCTGATCCTTTTAACATAATTGTGTTTTTATCATTCTCAGAAGAAGACAAATACTCCCAGTGAGAACAACCTGACGTCACTTTGCCTGGATGCTGGACAAAATTGGAATTATGGCCAGGATGACAGTATCCTTTACAGAAAACATATCTCTACCAAGACCCAGCAGCGAAACAGACAGGAGGCAACTTGTAAAGACTTAGACAGACGCAGGTCAGAATTTCCCAAAATGGTTCTTCTTGAAGCGGCAGCACCTGGAACAACTGGACGTCCCACCTCTCTTTTCTGCAGACCAGATGATGCAACAGTATACAGCATCAAGGTATCCCAAAATGAGCTTCCATATAAGAGTTTAGACACCCATGTGCCATGGGAAAAAGAGGACATGGAGTCAAACGGTGATCAAAGTCCAAATAGTCCTCTCGAACATATTTCCCGTCTTTGAGTTTATTTGTGTCAGCTCCCAGAGCAATTGCGGAAGTTGGAAAGGGGGAATGGAAATTAAAACTACAGTGTCACAAAGTGTCCTAGATGTATCATTTCAGTCCAGCAGGAAGACTCCATTCTATTTCTTTTACACCTCAGCATTTCACAAACGTGTTAGTTTCTTTTCCTCTAATTCTTTCAGAGGATCTGCACCTTGGAGTGGATGCTTCGGTTACTTAGTATTATGACAGAAGGTTTTCTGTTTGTGCTAGCGTTCCTGTGTGCTATTACAGGTTGTTTTCTACTAACAAATATTATTATGTGTCAATCAATGAAATCTCTGGGAGTTTCTGAAACCTACATGCTCTGTGCAGAATATGGCCACCTCTCCGCCAAGACCTACACAATCTCCTGACTAGTTGATCTTCTGAAACCCACAACTTTGAGTCATATCCTATAATAATTTTCCATAAAAATTGACTGTTGAAACAACTACAAAAATGTTAACATGTAATGATTTTGTCATGTTGTGGTATGGTATTTAAAAGGCTTTTTTAAATTGCTCTTATTTTATTTTACAGCAGTATTTGTACATGTGGCATAAGGTCAAGCAAATGTGTGCATTCAGATGATGTCCAGTCCCACATGCAGAATATTCACTTGCTAAATATTATTTTCCTTTCCCAGCCCTGATGAAAATCCAACTATTATTCACAGAGTAGACCTCATTTCTTATACGGGTTTTGTGCGGTATTCATTTATATTTAGCCATCTCATTTTAAAATAATAAGAGAGACTTGAAATTCAAAGTCCGTTAAAAAATGTCCTTCCTCCTCCTGGCCTCCAATTCAGGGGGCGCTTTTGTATTGCAGGAACGATTTCTCAATTTATCGCCTCAGTAAAGAGTGTAAAGAGTGACCAAGGTTTACTTGCAGCATTGCTTAGTTCAGTGGCTGCTGTAGGGAAGGGTGAAGGTAATTTTTTAGTAAATTTAATATTGCAAAGCTTTATTATTCTTCAATAATAAGGCAGAATTAAAAATGATACATTTACGTTATTCAGATGCCACTTTTCTCAGGCTTATCATACAGTCATCAGGTCTTCTCTTACAGTCATCAGGTCTTAGCACATAGAAACATGAAATCTCTGGGAGTGTTCAGGCCCGGAGGTGGTATTGGCCACCTGAAAACTGACCTCTTGCTTAGACTTTTCTATGTGGTTCACTGACCTGTGCTGTGGAGTCCGACTCCTAAAATATATAATAAACTGGGTAAAATAATTCAGTACTGTATGTGCTGAATATTTTTTCATAGGAATATGGGAAAGTTATGAAATGTCCTTTAAGCTAAGGATCTAGACTCTTATTTGAGATGAACATAAGTTGCACTCTCTGTACATGCTCAGTAGTGAAGCTCCTTCTTTGCAGGTCACTGGCAGATCAAATGCACTGGGAAACAGTGCTTCATAGTCGTAGCGTTAGTCAGAGTCAGGGAAATTGAGGAGTCAGAGGTTTGGCTTACCGACTCCACAGCCCTGTCACTTACTAGAGAAATCTGACAGTGCTGTGCTAGATCACAATACCAGGATATCCCATATCAGGTGTAGTCCTCAGGTGAAGGTCAGGCTGTATCCCGCACTGGGCTTTGGAGGGTCACATCATCTAGTATAACCTCTGTCTGCTTTTCTAAGCAAGAGAACTGTGTCCTCCTGAGAGGTCTAGGCAAGTTGCCCCCATGAGGTCCTGACTGATGCACAGGCCCTAAACGTTTTATCCAAACTGGAATTGTATGAGAGGTATTGAGAGGAGTGGTGTCCAGATAATGGAAAGTGTGTGAAGCTGAGTGAAGTCTGGATACAAGTACCAATATATATGTGTATATATTACAAACCATAGCTCAGCCTTTCATTCTTAAAAGTTCCTAGAGAAATTAAATTATGATTTCTTGTGCTTTTGGTAAGTTTTTCTTTTAAACAATTTTTGATAAATTAGGCCAGTGTGTTTAGCCTACAAAAAGAAAAGAATCACATGTACAGTATCTCTAGTGTACCATAGACAAAAAAAAAGCCCCTTGGGTCCCTAAAGGCCACTTCACACACTACAACATTGCTAACGATGTCGCTGCAACGTCACAGGTTTTGTGACGTAACAGCGACATCTCCAGCGATGTTGTAGTGTGTGACAGCCACCAGCGACCTGGCCCCTGCTGTGAGGTCGCTGGTTGCTGCAGGTCGCTCAGGACCATTTTTTGGTCCCAGGTCTCCCGCTGGTCAGCACACATCGCTGTGTGTGACCGCGACAGACAAGCGAACCAGCGACCTCACAGGCTGATATCCATGATAAACAGCGGGTAACTAAGCAGCGCTCGCTGCTTGGTTACCCGCTGTTTATCATGGATGGCAGCGTCTTCCCTGCTTAGCACAGCCTGTAAGTAGGGAGTACGCTGGTAACTATGATAAACTGTGGGTATCTAGGCAGCGCTGCCTAGATACCCAGCAGTTTATTATAGTTACCAGCATCCTCCCTGCTTACAGACTGCGCTAAGCAGGGAAGACGCTGGTATCCATGATAAACACCGGGTAACTAAGCAGCGCGCGCTGCTTAGTTACCCGCTGTTCATCATGGATACCAGCGATCTCACAGGTGCTGAGTCGCTGGTGAGTCTGTCTGTTTAACAGCTCACCAGCGACTTCAGAGAGACTTTCCAGCGATCCCAGCCAGGTCAGATTGCTGGTGGGATCGATGGAAAGTCTCAGTGTGTGAAGGGGCCTTAAGGGTATGTGCAATGTCTTTTTCAAGCTGGCTAAAATATCTGGAAACTTTCCTGTTGTCTGGATTTTGAAATCCCTAAAGTGTTGATATCTGTAGCTGCCTGAAAAAAACACTGTGTGAACATACCCTAACCCTGTCACTCCTGTCCTTATACTTCAAAATATATTAGGTAGCAGAGTTGGCCACTTACCTCTACCCCCCATAGTATAGTGATTACCATGAATGTGGGGCTGTATGTTACCATACTATACCGGTAGGCATGTTAGCACTGTGAATGCACAGGAACCAGCTCAATCTGTTTATCTTTCCCTCTTCTTGCTCAGCCTTACTAATCAGTCAGCTTTCCCCAGTGATGGAGGAAGGGTGATGGGTAATGATATATGGTGCCTAGAGCAGTGCCATCTCATAAGTCTGACTATAGGGAGCGGCCCCTGTGATCCCGGTATGCCGGCACGTTACAGTGCAGTTGCTAGGCTATTGTCAGTATAGCTGTAAGCAGACAGCAGTCATAGGGGGTCTCTGTTGTGCCGGGCCTGGTATATGTGGGCTCTTCTACACATAATTAGCCCGCTGATTCTCTGCCAGTCTAATATGACACTTAGTTGCTTTAACTGACAGCTTTCTTATAGTCCTAAAACATTATTGACCAGGTCTTCTGAAAAAATATATATTACGTGAAAATATACGGCAACTCTAGAATATGGTATGTTTTCACAAATCTAAATACAGTAAAATTTGTTCACTCTAATTAACCAGAAGGTCTGATAATATCTCACACCCTTAGCAATATGATGTGGATTGTTACAAGAAACCGAACACTCCTCTGATTGATCTGTTACAGTCAGATCTAAAGTACAATCTTCTATTAATATTTTACAATTCTTGCTGAAGGTTCAGTATAATGGGTAAATGGATAAATTCCACTGATGCCCGGATTAAAGGAATTGTAATGTGTTTACTGTGCCTTTATATGTGTTTGTATGATGATTATGGTCATCTGTGAATATGGGACTTCTGGTCTGTTGCATTTAGTAGCGGCACAGCTTCCTGAATACATCTGGCCATAGTTTTATCCCCAAGTCAAAATCTCTTGCTTGTCGGACAACTTTTGCCCAAGATGCGGAACAATAGGAATAATTTATATTTTTTTGCAATAAATATTGTATTCCTAATGGCAAAGAAGGAAAGAAGGGAAATAACTGCTTGAACGCTCCTCTCTCTATTTCCTATGACAGCTTTTAATACTACCGTAGCTAGCCCTGGGCAAGGAGGTGATACTGCACCCTCAGCATGGTGTATCATGGCTGTGTGGTAGAGCACCATTTAGCAGTGTCTAAATAGGAACTATGTGCAGCACCACCTCAATAGGCTTCACAAAACTAGGAATTCTCAATAAAAAAAAGAAATGGACATTTTGTTATCAATTGTTAAGCATTGGTTTACCTTTGTAAATCTTTCACAACGTTGATATTGACATAACATGTTAAGTTATTAAGCTTTACATACTGTGTACTGATCTCTTCGCATCATTGGGGGACACAGGACCATGGGTGTATGCTTTCCTGCCACTAGTAGGCGATACTAAGTAGAGCTAAAACTTAAGTTCTCCTCCCTGCAGTATACACCTATCCATAGGCATAGTTAATCAGTTTTAGCTGACTCTCTGTCTCTCAGACCACATTCACCCCTTTTTATTTTTATTTTTAATTCAACCTTTTTGTCTAACCTTTTCTATGGCCGGCGACAACCCCCTTTAGGGCACCGCTCTCCTTAAGCATGGGGATTCCCAAGGCAGCACACATCCCCTTTGGAAGGGCGACGGACCCCTGAAGGGCTCCGCTCTCCATACTCCACCACAGAACCTGCAGGCAGCTGTCAGCTGCACATATCCCACTGCATCCCCCTGCAAAACAGCGGGGATGCAAGGAGCGCATATTATCCCCCTCTCACCTCCTCCAACCAAGGAATAGATGATCGAGGGTACACGGTTTACTCCGCCCCGAGGGACTAAGGACAGCAGGCGCAGCAGAAACAGCCCCCTGTGTCCCACCAGCCATGCAGCCGCGGCGGCTCCATGCCGCAATGCACACCGCTGGTATGTTCGGGGTGCGCGTCCGAAGCATGGGGCTTACAGGCATGATGGCTCACAGCAGCGCTGCAGCCCTTGAATATCGCAGGCCCCAGCACTGCTCCCGGAACCCCGCACTCTTCAGGCCCCAGTCCAGGCCTTCGCCCCAGCACCACCCAGCCGGAATTGGCGTCAGAAGCAGCCAATCGCGGCGAGCCCCGACCGGCCGCGTCATCGCGCAAGCCCCTATGACGCGGAGCGATCACGTGATGCACGCCCAATCACGGTCGCATCACCGGCCGCAAATCATGCCCACTATCAGGGCAATAGGCGGCCTATCAAATGCCCCCTTGATGACGTGACGAGGGCCAGCCAATCAGCCCACGGCCCATTCACCATCAGCCACTTCCCCAAACTGGCGCAAAATTCAATCAACAAAGGAACTACATGTGGGGAACAGCAGCAGCCTCTGTCTCAGAGGATGGCACACGGACTCCGCATCTAAGAGATTCCTCATAACCCTAACCTACCAGGGAGGTCACCTATTCAGGGAAAAGCCACAGGGGGAAAAATCTAATTTCTCCCACAGCAAAGACTCAAGCGGCCCTTTCGCCACTCGCAGACACAATCTCGATTTTGCACCTCTCACGGGACATCAGGATGGCCCACCTTAACTGCTAACACAGGTGCAGTGCGCCCTACCTGCAGGGACAGAAATACCCTGTTCTCATTTAAGACCAATTCCACCTGGAAAAGCCACCCTAAACAAACCCGCTCTAAGAGCACTAGACCTCAAAGATTCAACGCATGACTCCCTCCCCCACCGGTTCGACACCAACACAATAGGCGGACATCTCCATCACTTCCGCCAGTCATGGCTCACTGTCGTACATGACAATTAGGTCAGAGAACTGGTGTCGTCAGGTTATAACATGGAATTCTCATCCCGGCCCCAATTCGCTTTTTCCTCTCGTGTTCCCCCAAACCAATCACGCACCCATTTTTCAAAGCCATCAATCCACTACTCAAGACCGGTGTCATAGCACCAGTACCAGAGACCGCAAAGTTCAAAGGATACTACTAAAATCTGTTCGACGGAACAGTACACCCCATCCTAGACCTCAAACTCCTCAACAAATTTGTAATAGTCTGACAATGCAGAATGGAATCCCTACGCTCAGTAATCACGTCAATGGAAAAAGGGGAGTTCTTAGCAACCATCGACATCTAAGACGCATATCTCCACATTCCCATTTTTCCCCTGCATCAAAAATATCTGTGGTTCGCCATTCAAAAACACCACTTCCAATTTGTAGCACTGCTCTTCAGCCTCGCAACCGCACCCAGAGTCTTCACAAAAGTCATGGCGGCCGTCATGACCATTCTCCACTCGTGGGCAGTGGTCGTCCTCCCTTACTTAGATGACCTGCTAATCAATGGACCATCCTTCGAGGCTTGCCTCGACAGCATCCGAATAACATCAGACACGCTCTCCCATGTGGGGTGGATCATAAGCCTAGACAAATCATCCCCAACGCCGGCCCAAAGGATAGACTTTCTAGGGATGACCTTCGACACCGCACAAGGGCTAGTCATACTCCCTCAAGACAGGCCACAGCCATTCGCAAAGGAGTTTGCATCCTATGCGGTCGACCACCTCAATTCATCCGCTTTGGCATGGGGTCCTAGGGAAAGTGTTAGCGGCAATGGAAGCAGTTCCCTTCGCTTAGCTACACTTCCGACCCTTGAAGCTTGCCCTCCTCTCAGCTTGGGACAAAAATACCTTCAGCCTCGACCGTGAGCACCGCCTATCTCCACAAGTCAAAAAGGCACTCACCTGGTGGACATGGCCATTCTTCACTCACACAGGGAAAATCCTTTCTCCCAGTCCAATGGCTAGTTGTCACCACTGACACCAGCCTACTCAGCTGAGGGCTGTCTATTGTCAACACACGGCCCAAGGCCCGCTGGACGCCCCAGGAGTCACACCTCCCAATCAACATTCTGGTGCTACGGGTGATCCACTTAGCACTCCCAACACTTTCACCACCTTCTAGCCGGTCACCCCATCGGATTCAATCAGACAACGCAACAGCAGTAGCGTACATCAATCACCAGAGCGGCACACGCAGCAAATCCGCAATGTGCGAAGTGGAAATAATCCTACCCTGGACCAAAACAACTGAGTCGGGCATATCAGCAGACCACATCCCGGGAGTGGACAACTGGGTGGCAGACTTCCTAAGCCGCCAGGAACTGGCCTCAGGAGAATGGTACCTCCATCCAGAAGTCTTTCTACAGATCTGTCGGCTCTTAGGAACCCCTGACGTGGACCTGATGGCATCAAGGCTGAACGCAAAGGTTTCGGCCTTCGTAGTGGTTCCGGGACCCTTTAGCTCTAGGGGTGGACTCGCTGGTCCTCCCTTGGCGCCAATTCCAACTCTGATACATCTTTCCCCCACTGCCGTTGATCCCACGAATAATCAGAAAGGTGAAAGCAGAAAGAGTCCAAGTAATTGCCTCAGACTGGTCAGGACGAGCGTGATATGCAGAGCTCATACAGCTTCTCGGCAACATGCCCTGGCTACTCCCAAACCGACTGGACCTCCTGACCCAGGGCCCCATTTGCGACCAGAACTCAGGGGCCCTGTCTTTAATGGCGTGGCTATTGAATCCTGGGTCCTGACACAGGCAGGTTTTTCACCAGAGGTCATAACCACAATTGTTAATGCTCGCAAGCCGACATCCCAGCGCATCTATCACCACACCTGGAAGATCTTTTTCCTGTGGCCCCCAGACACTACATCTCCCGAACAACCTCATTCCGTAAAACAGAAACGCTGTTCGTCATTCCCGAAAGGGATGGCGACTTCTATATCCACATTGGCAAGGTGGATCCACTCAGCAATCCAAGAGTCCTACTGCGTCAAAAACAGGCCAATCCCAGCAGGAATCAAGGCTCACTCAACTCGATCAGTGGGCGCCTCATGAGCCATTCGACACCAGGCCTCGGCAGCGCTAGTTTGCAAAGCCACAACCTGGTCCAGTCTGCATACCTTCAACAAACACTACAACATTCATACTCAGGCCTCTGCAGATGCAAGCCTAGGGAGAAAAAGTTTGCAAGTGGCATTCGCACATCTGTAAGCGGCTGGCGCATGATTGTTGACCACTACTCGGCTAATTCCTACCCAGTGACTGCTTTGGGACGTCCCATGGTCCTGTGTCCCCCAATGATGCGAAGGAGAAACAGGGATTTTTGTGTACTCACCATAAAATCCTTTTTTCTGAGCTCATTATTGGCGGACACAGCATCCGCGCTAACAGCCTTCAATGGTCTACACATAACCTTGGCTTACGCCTCTTGTACTTTATTACGCTAACGTGTTCTACTGCTTTAGTACTAAACTGATTAACTACGCCTACGGATGGGTGTATACTGCAGGGAGGAGAACTTAAGTTTTTTTTCTCTACTTGGTGTCGCCTCCTAGTGGCAGGAAAGCATACATCCATGGTCCTGTGTCCCCAATGATGAGCTTGGAGAAAAGGATTTTACGGTGAGTACACAAAAATCCCTGTTTTAATTACAGTATGTAGAAAAGTCCATTCTCCTCCAGAGCTGCATTCAGACTTCTACAGTCTGCAGCTGGAATCTGTGTGTGTAGCCCTAAGGATTCTGTTGGTTCTATAGTGACCAAGCACATCCACACGTACTGTAATGCATCGTCATGAAATCTTTCACATAGACAGAGACTCTATATACTTTTTTTCTGTCCTTCCTTTGTCCAGAACATTGAAATGGAAGCTGTCACTTTGAAAATGCCAATAGGCATCATGTTCTAGAGCAGGGGAAGCTTTACAAATTGAAAGTTTTGTGAGAAAAGGCTCAGTTTAATTTAAATTACAATAATTTAATCCTTTGCTCTTTCTGGGATTTTCTGTCCAGTGGGAGGGGCCTATCAGTGACTGACGGCTCACTTTGTATTTCAGTGCATGCAGTGACTCCTGTCAGTCACTAATAGATTTGCCCACTGGACCAAAAATCCCAGAAAGAGCAAAGGATTAAATTATTGAAACATAAGGCAATCTGAGTCTTTTCTCACAAAACTATATATCTGCTGAGCTACCCCTGTGCTATAATATTGTGCTGCATAATCATGATAGCAATTTCCTTTTAAGTATATGGTACTTGATTGTAGCCCTAAAGTGCAATATATTGAGCTTGATGTAAAACCAAAAGCATTTGCAGATAGAACTGTAGAACAGTAATGTTATAATATTATATTTTGCTAGACTACTTGTATTTATATCTATGGATCTATGGATTATGCTTGCAGAGCACTATTTCTTCAGGACTCTGCAGAATTAGTAAACTTGGCTTCAATATTGGACTTTAATACAGGTGGTGCACATGTAGATTACATGGACGTAGGTGAATTCCAATCACTATCCGTATACATGACGTATGACCTGCAATGCTCCACGGCATAGTGACAATCGCACTGTCGTAGACCATATTTGCACTTGTGAATACATCATTTAGGTTTTATGCTGAAACATTTGCCAGATTAGGATCTGAATGTTGCTTTGCCTTATGTGTGATGTGGCTACTAAAATCTGCATCAAAATGCAGATTTGCATTTGTAGATTTTGCTGTAAAACCTGAACAGAAAAAAAAAGAATCATTGGTCTACAATCTGTACTTGTGCATTTGGCTCCAGATCTGTGAGTAATCTTACACATAATTCACAACACTACATTACATTGTGGATTTGATTATGAATTTCTTCTTCCCCACTGAAGCAAATCTGCAGCAGAATACATACATTGACCATTTAAACACCTGTACCACAACCCAGCACATGGATGAGACTTATAAAATCGTATCCCCTTGTTGGCTACTGTATTTTGTCCAAGAAAACCTGCTTGTAAAATGTGCAACATTTTGACCTATCTGGAACTACCCACACATGGTGTAATATTAAAGGGGTTGGTCAGGGCTTAGATTTTGATGGCCTATTCTTAAAGTGATCCTAAACCCAGAAACTGACCCCCCCTTATCTTTAGACCTGTCCCTGCACCCCCTCTTACCATTTCTAGCCATCCCTTTTGCATAAAAAATCGCTTTTGTAAAGTAAGAGAAAAGTATATAATAGTTTGACCTGTGTGAGTTCTCCGTTTCTGTTGGAAGCCGCAGATAGGCGTGCCTGTGTGCTGCTGCCTGATAATTATTCACGCCCTTGTCTGCTTGCTGCCTTTGTGAGTGTGTGGCCGCGTCATGAAAGGGGGCGAGGCTCCGGCATCACGCTATTTAGCCCCGCCCCCTTTCATGACGCGGCCACACACTCACAAAGGCAGCAAGCAGAGAAGGGCGTGAATAATTATCAGGCAGCAGCAGACAGGCGCCTCCTATCTGCGGCTTTAAACAGAAACGGAGAACTCACACAGGTCAAACTATTATATACTTTTCTCTTACTTTACAAAAGCGATTTTTTATGCAAAAGGGATGGCTAGAAATGGTAAGAGGGGGTGCAGGGACAGGTCTAAAGATAAGGGGGGGTCAGTTTCTGGGTTTAGGATCACTTTAAAGGAAAAAGTGGGAGCTGGCACCCGTGTCCAATGATAAGAAACTATTTGGCAAAACTCACAACATGACTAAAAGCATCCCGAGGCTGAAGTCCGTTGTCAGATGCGTTTCAGTAAAACACTTTCTTCAGTGACTTCTTCTTCGTCACTGAAGAAAGTGTTTTTTAGTGAAACGCATCTGACAACGGGCTTCGGCCTCAGGATGCTTTTAGTCATGTTGTGAGTTTTGCCAAATAGTTTCTTATCATTGGACACGGGTTTCAGCTCCCACTTTTTCCTTGGTTTACTTCGGGCGGTGGCCGGTCGCCGCTGAGCACCCGACCTGGATCACAGTTGAAGGAGGGGCGAGCATTTTCCCTTCCCTCTTTCCCGGATTTGTCTATTCTTAAAGGGGTTGTTCAGAACTAAAGAACTGGTGACCGATCCTTAAAACCAGTCATCAATATGTGATCAATGGGTGTCCAATACACTGCACCCCCAATGTTCAGCTAATTGCTGCAGTGGTGGCTGGATGTAAGCAGTGTACATGGTAGATCTCCGCAGTCTGTATATTGCTTAGTAGATACAATCGAGTAAAGCTTTTAGTTGATCAGAAAAGGTGCCAGGTGTTGGACTTAGACCAATTCTATTATACGTATGACTGATCCTAAGGATAGGAAATAAAGAACTGCAACACTGCCCAAATGCATTGAGAAGGCACTACAGCCTCGTTTATTCTGTCATATACAAAAGCGACGTTTCGACCCTGTATAGGTCTTTATCAAAACCCATATAGGGTCGAAACATTGCCACTGTATATGGCAGAATAAATTCGGCTTTAGTGTTTTCTCACTGCATTTGGGCGCTGTTGGAGCTTTTTATTTCTTGCCGTGAGCATACCAGGTGGATGTCCGGAACTGGGAAGCTTGAAATGATCCAAGCATGATGCTACAGGTTACCCCAATCTTCTGTGATCCTAAGGATAGGTCATCAATTCTTTTGTTTTCAAAAATCTCATAAAGTAGAGATCTTCAATATCAACTTGGTGGGATTCCAAAACCTTGCACCCCCGGACAGTTAACGATTTGTCAGTTCTGCATCAAAGGGAGTTAAGCTACATTACCCAAGAGCAGTGGTGTCCTGGCCTCAGGTGCACAGACCTGCAAACTGCTGATCAGCCAGGAATATTGGGATTTGGAACCTCTACAATTTGATATTTGATTGGTAAACTATTGAAAGGATAGATGATCAATGTCTACATCCTGAGTAACCCCTTTAATAAGATGCTCAATGACCATGGTTCTCACGTAGCAGCACATCTGTACCAAATACATAGTGACATGATGACGCTATGCTCTGTGTAATTTCCCCTGGTAATCAACATTATGGAATGTTCTTTTCCTTCTTAGTGTTATCTTGAATATATTTTATTAGGCGATGTAAATATTTCTAAAGGACTATCTATATATCTATATATATATCTATATAGTTATGAGTAGCCTATATTTTATTACCCCTACAATGCCATTGCACTGTGACTTCCATATGCACACCCTATCTGAGAGCAAAACACCTGGCAGGAATATCTTACTGGAAATATTACATTACCGGGCAGTTGATTTATTTTATTTGATTTGAGCTTTGTGTGTTTATTGTTTAACTTGAATTACATTTCTTTTACTATTTTTTTACTGTTGGGTTAGAAAGGGAATACATGCTCATTGCCCAATAAATGCTGATGATTTTTGTAACTTATTTAATGTATTAAAAAGGGATGTACTGTATACTAAGAGCACTAAGGCTATTTTATATGGAGATGGACTCATATATTTACCTATATAAGAACAGGGAAGACCTAACAGTCATTTAAAAAACATAACCCCAAGTATGTACCTAAGCACCCGTTCAGACAGGTGTGTTTTTGGTCTGCGTGGCGTCCGTATGCACAATGGACAGCACTTACACCAATGGTAGCCAGTGCTAGTGCGCATAGCCATTTTTCCACTTGGAGTGATGATTTGCTTATATGTATAGTGGAACAAAGTGCAGCAGACCAGAATAATGTCTGCAATAGAAGGCAGCTCCTGCACCAGTCTGCCAGAGCTGTATAAAGAGGCAATGAAGACAATCTGGTCCATATTTTGCAGCTATGACTAGCCGTTCTTGCTACGTCTGTCTGAACTCAAGTATGTTAGTTTTAGAGGTTACTCTTAGGCGGGGTTAAGTCAATCTCCATAATAAACATGGTGTGTGACTAAATCTACTGAACTGGCTCATATGGTACATAAATATATATATTTTTTTGGCTTCTTTATAGAAAACAAACTGGAAATCTTTCCTGTATGGGTTCTGCAGATTGGTATCGATATGATTAGCTGATAATAACGGCGAGGGAGTGTTTATCCTAGTCTGTTTCAGTGTCATTAGAATTTAGTTTTAAGGGAATAGGGCTCTGGAATTGTTTGTCCATTCCTATGGGGTCACGGGGTAGACGGTACACGCAGTAATATGGTACGCACTGTGGATGTTCTCACATTCGTCATTAGTGATTAATGTAGTAACACTGTAAATTATCTAAACCCTGTGCTCCCCTCAGGTCCCTTCATCATTCACTGTCTTTATAACATACAAAAGGTACTTAGAAGTTGTTTTTCTTGCTAAAATATTGAAAGTGATTATCTGTATATGAGTCGAAAGGACAGATAAGCCAATGCAGAATTGGTCTTTTTGAAATGTGAAATACCAGAATTTCCAATGGGATATGCCAGTTCTGCAAAAGGTTATCAGAATAAGTTATTCTAAACCGAAGATACGTGCAGCAAAAGAACCTATACCAAAAAACCCAGACTACTAAACATGCATCCACTTACATACTGTGTTGTGTTTGTGCTGGCTTCTAAGTATCGGCTCTATTGTACACACTGGAGCATCATTTTGCACATTAGTGGTCATTCATGAAGACGCCTCTAAGGCCGGCTTCAGACTGCGCTTGAGATCCGATCCGTAGCTGTCCGCTTGAAGCAGACAGCCGCGGACTGGATCAGCACACAGGACTGGGGGCTATTATGCCCTCCGATCCTGTGTGCAGCCGCACGCAGTTCCTGCTGCTGATAGGTGAGGACTGCGGGCGTCGCGGTCCTGACCTGTCAGCGGCGGTAGCTGCGTGCGGCTGCATACAGGATGGGAGGGCATAATAGCCCCCCAGTCCTGTGTGCTGATCCAGTCCGCGACTGTCTGCTTCAAGCGGACAGCTACGGATCGGATCTCAAACGCAGTCTGAAGCCGGCCTTAAAGTTCACCAATAAGTGATTTTGTAACCAAACTACTAAACGAGAACAATTATCACAGGATTGATATTTTCCCGGCATGAAGGATTATCTATAGAACAGTGCCACCTTTGGACTTAGTGTGATGCCGTTTTTCTAGCGTGTGGTGGGGAATGCTGTATTATATGTTAGAGGCCACCATTCTAAGTATGACATCTTCCTACCTAATATTATGAAGATGTGGTTGGACTTGCTGATGTTAGAATATCATCATCTTTGACCAATCCTTTCTATTACATAGATCCTTGATTAGCTGAAAGAAGGTTGCAATCAGATCTCCAACAGCACCACCGCATGGTAAATGAACCATTACCCTACCTTAATTGAAATAAATAGTGAGGCTGTGTAAAGTTCTGGTCACCCAGAGACTTGCGTTATAGACTCTACCCTCTGGTTAATAGATGGGGTCATGAACAGGGGACTCTGCTTTAAACCTGAGCTTTTCCCAACATATATGTTGATGTTCATATAAGCCCCTATTCATCACATGGAGGCTAGAAGCGAGTACTTTTGGCCTCCAGCTGACCAGTATCCATCTGCATGCCATATGAAAAATTATGGGAAAGGGCATCAGATTGTATACTCCCAAACAGAGAGAAACAACATGTCTCTTAACCTATATAGCGTAAATCGGCATTATGGCTTAGGCCACTGTTTTATATACTAATGCATCTCAATGAATTAGAGTATCATCAAAAAGTTAATTTATTTCAGTAATTCAATGCAAAAAGTGAAATGTATATATTATATAGAGTCATTACACATAGTGATCTACTTCAAGTGTTTATTTCTGTAAATGTTAATGATTATGGCTTACAGCCAACGAAAACCCAAAGGTTTATCTCAGAAACTTAAAGTAGCAAGGATAAAGGGTTAAAGACCGCACCGCAGTCTTTTATGAGACATCAAAGGGTGATTATAATATTGATTTATTAGTCAACGTGTTTCAGGGCTCCCAGGAACGCCCTGTAACATGGCAATATTACACTGATTTTTGATGATATTCTAATACATTGAGATGCTCTAGTCTGTGAAGGAAAATCCTTTTTAGTAGGATGGTTTCCAGCTTCTTAGGCCGGATTCACACCACGGTTTTGTGCATCAGGCTCTGTCCGGTTTGAACCAGACAGAACATGATCCGGTTTTGCCTCCCATGTATTCCTATGGTGCCGGATTGGTCCTTTTTGGACATCAGGTTTTGTGTATTTTGTGCCTGATCCAGTTGTGTCAGGTTTTTCACCATCCCCAGAATCGAAGCCTGCAGCATTCTTTGTCTCCGGCGCAAAAATCGGACAGAACCGGATCTGGTGCAATCTGTTTCCCATATAATGGGAGTCTATTGTGCTGGATCCGTGAAAAAATCGGATCATTTCCCAGATCTGTTTTTTTTGCACAGAGCATGCTCAGAAATCCTGGTGTTCTAACTTCAGCACCATGGACAGCAGTATTTCATGCACAGGCTGTAAATTCAGCACCTTGGACAGCAGCAGAGCAGACACAGGCAGACTTCAGGACCATGGACAGCAGCAGAAAATATCATGCAAAAAACAGGATTGGAGGCCATATTTGCCCACACTTTATGCACATCCTGTCAGGTTCTGTCTGGTGGATCCTGCAAAAAACAGGATTCACCCTGACAGACAAAAACCGTGATGTGAAGCCAGCCTTACCAGCAGTTTAAGGGATAAAACAAAACTTCTAACCTGTTATTATAATAAATGTCTGTTCTTCTGACTACATTGCTGCATTCCAGTAATATTACCCCCAAAATATATGTGTTTAATAAATCGCTTTATCATAAAATCTGTTATTTTATTTTTAACTAAAATGTTTAATTGACTTTAGTGGATGAACGTTTTAATGAATTGTCCTATAACGGGGATTATAAGATGGACAGAATATGTTAAGGTGGGTATTCTGTTATTCTGCAGATGGTTGTTTGTGATCATCTAAATATCTGACCATGTAAAACAAACCATGCATTTTGCAATTTAGCCTGCAGCTATATGCTCCACTCTAAGTGCTGTGCATAGAAGCTCTCACGGCAGAACATCCATCAGTGGTTAGGCTGCTTTCACATAACGATTTTCGGTCATCCGATTCTATCTGTTTCAAAACGGATACAATCGGATCCGAAATCGGACCCCATGTTCCCCCATGGGAATCGGATGGGATCGGATGTGCCACTATTGGCATCCGATTTTGGCACCATCCGATCCCATCCGATTTGATCACGTGCACAAAATCGTAGCCTGCGTGACTCACATCGGACAGCATCGGATCACTGCTGATCCGAGGCTGTTCCGAGGGCCCACAGCATGGGAGCCTATGGACATCGGATCCGAGTTCACCTCGGATCCGATGTCGGCTCCGTGTTCCCTGTCTTTCCCTGTTGCTGCCTCCTCCATCTTCTTCCCTCTCCTATTCTACTCTGTCTCCCTGCTATTCTATGCTATCTCCCCGCTATTCTTTGCTGTGCCGCTTCTCTATCCTCCTCTATCCCTATCCTGTCCCTCTTCTCTTCCCTGTGTGTAAAAAAATAAAAAAAACCTCCTCCTGGAGAATACATCACCTGTCACTGGCTCCCACGCTGCAGCACCATCAGGACTGAAGGACCTGTGATGATGTCACAGATCCGGTCACATGACCCATCATCACAGGCTCTTCTGTCCTGATGGTGCTGCAGCGTGGGAGCGGTGACAGGTGATGTATCCTCCGGGAGGAAGTTTTTTTATTTTTTTACACACAGGGATAGATGAGGATAGAGAAGCTGGGGCACAAAATAGCATTGTGGGGGTACAGAATAGAATAGGAGAGGGAAGAAGATGGAGGAGCAGAAGCAGGGAAAGACAGGGGACCGCAGGATCCACACGGATCCTGCACAGGATCGGATGGCTATTTGCCATCTGATTGCAGGGATCCGTGTGGATCCGTGCCTGTCCGTGGGATCCTCCTTCAAAGTCGGATCCCACGGACAGGCACAAAATCGTGGTGTGAAAGCACCCTAAGTTGTGTGATCCCCAACTGCTGCTTATCTCAGGATGATAACATGCAATAAAATGCGACAATATTGTTTTATACTTCTATTTTACTGCAATGTTTGATATATGGCAAGAAGTAAAATGAAGGACTTTATGCTAATGTATTATCACACGTCCTTTAAAGGTCATTGAGCAAAAAGCTTTTGAGCAAGGCAGGAAAAGAATTGTAGCCCGAGTGAAACAATTAAGGGTTTTGCGGACATTTGTAGGACAACCTAGTTATACCAAAAGTAATGGACAATGCAACAACTTCTTAACCGTACTAATGTCATATAGAATGTGCTCTCTCCGAGGAGAAAAAGGGTGTAGAATTGGTCTGTGAAAAATGTCACCTTACCTACCTGCACATAATCAGGAGTGTCAATGTATATAGGAAGTGCACTGTAACCGAGAAATAATACTGTAATACCTGTGTGTGTCCACATTGTTATTTAAATAAAGTCTTTCCCTTACTCTCAAAATGCCAGCTGTATTTTTTGTGCTCTTCTCATAAATGATCTTGTATGGCTGGTTCATCGTCCTTGGTTGTGAGGCTCTCAGATTTTGGCTGCAATAATGGAATTTTGAACGGGTGCTATCAAGGATGTAATGATCACGGTCGTAGGGATCATGACCAGGCCTGGTGGTACAGGGACCCTCCAACCAAAACACCTGCTTCATAAGGATGTGTTTTCCCGAGAGCACAAATCTGAGTGGCAGACCGCTATGTGGCCTGTGAATCAAGGGGGCCTGGTGCCAGAGCTTGGATCGGGCCCCATGACTCATAGGCCTCACTTGCAGACCTGCCTGTCATCACACAAAGCTGTGGTGAAAAAGGGAGTGCTCCACTGTCCGCTCTCTCCATCACTCTCCCGCTGTACCTGCACTCTGACATCTCAGCGTAGCAGAGCACGGTGATGTCACTAGTGCGTGCACGCAGACCGGAGCAGCAGGGGAACCAAGGAGTGATGAGTCCAAAGTAAAAGAGTCCAGCAGCACTCCGGTCCTTTAAAACACCTCCAACTTTATTGAATGTAAGTGCATAAGCAAAACAGGTAGAGATGCAGGGTGTGTATGGGACAACAGCCTGTTTCACACCTTGTGGTGCTTCAGCCAGTCCTGGATACAACTGCTTCTACTAAAGGCTGGCACCCGCTAATCCTGGATGTGGTTTATGGAGCTCTGGGACAAGATCCAATGTTCCTCTCTGCAGACGTTTGTAAGTAGTGCCGGAATTTTATTCTCTTTTTTTTTTTTTTTTTTTTAAGGAGAGATGAGCACTTATTTTTTTTTTATATGTAAGTACACAGTGGCCTAAAGCCTATGGGTAGGGAGGGCATTATGATGTATAGAGAATAATAGGGGTGCATTCCAATAATTGAAGGACTATGGGATGCATTATACTATATGGATGACTAATTATAATTTATACCAAAAACAGTGAATTAGGCCCCTTTCACATCAGTGTTTTGCGCTGATCGCGGCAGTTGCGGTGAAAAAAATGCAACTGCTGCGATTACCGCATAACGGCCGCGATCGCGGTTCACTTGCGGCAAGCCCCATACAATCTCTATGGGGCTTGCGGCAGGTGCGGCAAGTGCGGTATCGGCACTTGCGGCAGGTGCGGCCGCTAAAAATCCGAGGCAAACTGCGTTTTTTTCGCGGCCGCACCTCTCGCAAGTGCTGAAACCGCACTTGCCGCACACTTACCGCAAGCCCCATAGACATTGTATGGGGCTTGCCGCAAGTGTGCTGCGATCGCGGCCGTTATGCGGTAATCGCAGCAGTTGCATTTTTTTCACCGCAACTGCCGCGATCAGCGAAAAACGCTGATGTGAAAGGGGCCTAATCTGGATTGTCACATTGGACTGCTTTTATTTTCAACACTACTGTGAACAGAAAATGGACCTAAACTGCACAGTTGAACAGTGTCTTTACCCCACAGTGAGCAGACGTTGTCATGAAATCATATCCACTATGCTTGGATAGTAAGGCCTTGTTTACACACAGCATAAATGCTGTGTTTTTTTCTTGCTGCGTTCTTTTTGTGCAGAAAGTCTTTTTTAACTGTCCAAGCAAAGTGGATGTGATTTCATGGAAACTCCGGCCCTCAGTGTGTGTGAAGACACTGCTGAATTGTGCAGTTTTAGTACATTTGTTTTTTCTATGGGCTTCTATTTGGAGCCTAAAAAAAACACATCTTAAAAAGTATGTAAAAAAAAATCCCAGTTGCTTATTAAAGTGCACAATCAAAGCTGTTCTGTACAATAAAAAACTTTGGTTATTGTATTTTTGCAGCATTTTTTGTGTTCTCTTTTTATTTGATGCGTTGTCGGTGCAGATTTCAAGCAAAGAAGATTGTTATCACATAGTGGATTATGGACACCTGCGGAAAACATGCACGGTAGATTAAAAGCAGCTGAAAATGAAGCATATAAACTATGTGTGAACATGGCCTTGCAGACAAAAGCAAAACCTCAATATAGTGGAGCAAAATAAATCCATAGGCCTCAACCATCCCAGATATATCGGGGCAGTCCTGGATTTGGGTCTATTCCCAGTTGTCTGCTGAATGACTCTCATTGCAACCATGAAAAGAAATGGTAGATGGCTGTGGCTAGAGTGTGTGTTTAGGGCCATGGCCACGTTTTCTACGGCACACTGCGTGGAATGTATCATTTCTCTCTCTCTCGATTATATAATAGTTGGACTTTACAGTTCAACTACTACTGCAGAAATGTAATTTCCACACAGGTTTTAAAATCATATGCCCATAACTCTTAATTCTCCCAATGATAAGTTGGGAACCAATCTGCCCCTATAATAATGCTAGAATCATCTAATCTCTGCTATCTCATACACCTTTTCTAACGGCTTCTAGGAGGCTTGTGCATCACTGAGGACTTGTGGAAAAAACTTGGAAATATATTAGGCAGCTATATATTTTCTTCTTTCCACTTGGCAAAAGCTGGCACTTAATCCCCCCTAATTTCTTTTCACATTTCACGCGTTTCCTTGGATAATCGGGGTTTCTGTCTACCTGGATCCTGACCTCATTAAGTCATGATTTCATTTTCCAAGCCGAGGTGACAAACATTCGAAACGCCACTTCCTGTTTTCTCTGCGGATCAAGTTATTAATATGTCATAAAAATATGAAATGTTTGTATACTTCCTATGAAATATGAAGTTATTAATGCAGTCTCTAAAAGCAGGTATTCATAACTGATAGAGAAATATGATGTATGCCTGGAGAGGTGTAAGGGAATTTATGTGTATTACCCAGCCATGATCTATGGTCATTAATGGCACTGCAGATGTGGTTGTGATTGTAGTGTCTTCATAATCAGAGTGATGACGAGGCCTTCACCAGGCTGGATTATTTACTGGCATGAAGGGAATGGGAGGCTAATTTGATGTGGCAGGTCTTAGCTAATATGAAATGAAGCCACGCCGGGAGTGGTAAAGTCAGTTCTATAGAAAGCCTTGTTGTACGCGGGAAGATCTGGTGGCGATTTAACGTCAGTCATAGAAGGGAAAAGTATTGCAAGACATTCAAATCCCAGAGGCGAATCCAGAGTACACAACAAACAGTTCACTGTGTATATGCTGTAGAGGCCTCGGATACCGCTCTGCAATGCTTGGCAGACTTTGGTGTTGGAAGAAGCATTAAAAGAGAAGTACTACATGCATTATTTATGAAATCTAGACGAACCATCAGGATTTCCATGAGAAGCAGAGATACATATTTATCCTGTACTCCATGGTAATGTAGTACACAAACTATTAAGGCAAGCTACCACATACCACCTATAAATAGAGCACCGATTACACAGGTCTGCAATAGTAACATTGTTTGATAAGTACAGTTGTGGCCAAAAGTATTGACTGTCAGATAATACTAATAACAATGCAGCTTTCATTTTCATACTGCTAAGGTAAAATATAAGCTATGCTATGATTGGATGTTATGGACATGACCACACTCTTTGGAAGCTGGGTTAAGAAAATGTTCTCTGTCCAAACTGACAAATTAAATGAAGATAATAATACCAAAGAATTTGTGATTGCAATCATTTTCAGGAATAAACTGAGTATTATCTGACAGAATTGCAGGGGTGTCAATACTTTTGGCCACAAATGTATATACATGTATCATGCAGTTTTTTCAGAAATATTGCACTATACTTTGACCCTCTTTTGTGACCTTTGGTGGATTATTTTGGTGTCATTAGATGGGTTAGAAATAAATGGACGCTGTGCTGTGATTGGCTGCGGTGGACAGAGAAAATTTTCTAACCCAGCTTCCAAAGAGTGTGGTCATGTCCATAACATCCAATCATAGCATAGCTTGTATTTTACCTTAGCAGTATGAAAATGAAAGCTGCATTGTTATTGGGCAGTAAAAACAAGAGTGTGTTGCTCACCACGATTTCTTTCAGTATTTACGGTAGTGGTTGTGGAGGATTAAGCTTATGTTTCTAACATGATCAAAATGGCTACAAGGGGGTGTCATAAGTGCAGTGATCCTTGTGCAAGTGCAGTGAACTGTTGTTTGGATTGCTGCTAAGGAAAAAAAAACTCTTTTTAAATCTTCTTCCTTAATGACTGTGAATGAGCTACATGTGACATTGTCCAAACCAGACAATGTGATTTTCAGGATTTGTTTTCTCATTTTGTCTCATAGTTGAGGTCACCTATGATATCAATTACAGACCTCTCATCTTTTTAAGGGGGAGAAATTGCACAATTGGTGGCTGACTAAATACTTTTTTTTCCCCACTGTATCCTGGAAATGGAAGAATCGCATTAGAGTCTCATAACGGGTGCGGGACATTACAGCTGCAAACACAGGGGTCTTGTGGACCGATCTAGTTGCCCAGTAGGAGCGGAGACTGTTTTTTTTTTTTTTACAATGCCCATATTGAGGGTGAGGCCTAAAAATGTTTTCATTTCTGGGACATTAGTGGGGGTCCAGGAACAGGAATGGGCAGACAGAGGTTTTTGGGCAATATATTGTTGGGCATAAGTTACAAATATATAAGTTAGTCTGGAGGGTGATGGTTCAAGGACATCGGGATTTACAAAAATTGAAACAAATCAAAGGGAGCAAAATCAGTGATGTTAATTTTCATACCCGGAGCTGCTATGAAAGAGGGAATTTGTGGGGAAAAGGATGGGTCAGGATGCCATAGAGGACGGGGGCTGCTGAACTGGATCCTGCTTCTGCCACATCAGCAGGGATGACTGGCAGGGTGTGGGACCCCCTGGAGGAAGCCGAGTTGTTACTGTCCCCTGAGAACAGATCAATTTCAGAGGCCGTTTCAGTCGCTACCGAAGGCAAGTACGCCTGCTCAGCAGAGAACATTCTAAAGGCCATTTTTTTGATATATGAACAAAAAGATAGTAACCCTACATCTAAGGCCCCTTTCACATCAGCGTTTTTTTTAAATTGCGGCAGATGTGGTGAAAAAACGCATCTGCCGCGATTACCGCATACCGGCTGCACTTGCGGCGCGGATGCGGCAAGCCCCATGCAATGTATAGGCGGGCTTGCGGCAGGTGCAGCAAGTGCGGTTTTGGCGTTTTTTTCACGGCCGCACCTGCGGCAAGTGCCAAAACCGCACTTGCCGCACCTGCCTGTACATTGTATGGGGCTTGCCGCAAGTGCAGCCGGTATGCGGTAATCGCGGCAGATGCGGTTTTTTCACCGCATCTGCCGCGATTTCAAATAAACGCTAGTGTGAAAGCAGCCTAACAGTATTTTTTTGTTGTTTGTTTGTTTTTTTTACCCTGATCCTGGTTTTGAACACCAACCCTAATCCTAACCCCAGCTAAGAAAAAGAATGATGAAAAAAAAAATTTAATAAAATTATTTGATTGGGGGAATGACTGAGGAGAGGATGATCATGGGGGTGATAAGAAATTGACGGAAAAAAAATTAAAATTGCTAAAATGGTTCTTTTTACACAAATGGCAGAAAATAATGTGTCGCTCTCTTCTCTACCAAAAAGAACTACACTGTGTGCAGAATTTTTAGGCAAGTTGTATTTTAGAGGTTTATTTTTACTATTGATCAACAACTATGTTCTCAATCATCCCAAAAGACTCCTAAATATCAAAGCTTAATATTTATGGAAGTTTTATTGTTTTTTTTTTTAGATTTGTCTATCTTAGGAGGATATCTATTTGTGCAGGTAACTATTACTGTGCAGCATTATTAGGCAACTTAATAAAAACCAAATATATTCCCATCTCACTTGTTTATTTTCACCAGGTAAACCAATATAACTGCACAAATTTAGAAATAAACATTTCTGACATGCAAAAACAAAACACAAAAAAATTTGTGACCAATATAGCCACCTTTCTTTATGATGACACTCAACAGCCTTCCATCCATAGATTCTGTCAGTTGCTTGATCTGTTTACAATCAACATTGCGTGCAGCAGCCACCACAGCCTCCCAGACACTGTTCCCAGAGGTGTACTGTTTTCCCTCCCTGTAGATCTCACATTTTAGGAGGGACCACAGTTTCTCTATGGGGTTGAAATCAGGTGAACAAAGGGGCCATGTCATTAGTTTTTTTTCTTTTAGACCTTTACTGGCCAGCCACGCTGTGGAGTAGTTGGATGCATGTAATGGAGCATTGCCCTGCATGAAAATCATGTTTTTCTTGAACGATACCGACTTCTTCCTGTACCTCTGCTTGAAGAAGTTGTCTTCCAGAAGCTGACAATAGATTCGGGAGCTGAGCTTCACTCCATCCTCAACCCGAGAAGGTCCCACAGGTTCCTCTTTAATGATACCAGCCCATACCAGTACCCCACCTCCACCTTGCTGGCGTCTGAGTCTAAGTGGAGCTCTCTGCCCTTTACTGATCCAGCCTCTGGCCCATCCATCTGGCCCATCAAGAGTCACTCTAATTTCATCAGTCCATAAAACCTTTCAAAAATCAGTCTTAAGATATTTCTTGTCCCAGTCTTGATGTTTTATCTTATGTTTCTTGTTCAAAGGTGGTTGTTTTTCAGCCTTTCTTACCTTGGCCATGTCCCTGAGTATAGCACACCTTGTGCTTTTTGATACTCCAGTAATGTTGCAGCTCTGAAATATTGGAAACAAAAGCTGAATGCGACAAAAACAACAGTACACTGCAGTAAAAATATTAATATTAAATGCGAGTGCAGTATAAAAAATGAATGTAACAAATACAGGGTACTTAGTCCATCCGTTTTTTTTGCGCTAAAAAAGTTATTTCAAGCCACGTCACTAACTTCAAAGTGTACCCATCTCTGACGCGGTCCTAACTGTTGTATTAAAAAACCTGACTAGTGTGAATACTTACCAGTGAGAAGGAGCCAGCAGGACCAGTGTCTGGCATGGGCTGAAGGCGACGAGGCTATATGTGTGCAGGGCCCAAGAGAGGGGTGGGGAACTCCATCTCTTGCTGGGCAAGAGGCAAACTTAATTAAAAACAGTTGAGTCCTGCACACAGCGAACAAGTCTGTAAGAACATGTTCACACCGCCAACATAATTTGTTACATTAATTTTTTATACTGCACTCGCATTTAATATTAATATTTTTACTGCAGTGTACTGTTGTTTTTGTCGCATTCCGCTTTTGTTTCCAATATGTTGGCGGTGTGAACATGTTCTTACAGACTTGTTCGCTGTGTGCAGGACTCAACTGTTTTTAATTAGCTCTGAAATATTGCAAAACTGGTGGCAAATGGCAGCTTCACGCTTGATTTTCCTCAATTCATGGGCAGTTATTTTGCGCCTTTTTTGCCCAACACGCTTCTTGCGACCCTGTTGGCCATTTGCCATGAAACACTTGATTGTTCGGTGATCACGCTTCAAAAGTTTGGCAATTTCAAGACTGCTGCGTCCCTCTACAAGACATCTCACAATTTTGGACTTTTCAGAGCCCGTCAAATCTCTCTTCTGACCCATTTTGCCTAAGGGAAGGCATTTGTCTAATAATTAAGCACACCTTACATAGGGTGTTGATGTCATTACACCACAACCCTCCTCATTAAAGAGATGCACATCACCTGATTTACTTAATTGGTAGTTGGCTCTCAAGCCTATACAGCTGCATAAAAAGTATTGTGATCAAAATACTCATTTGCCTAATAATTCTGCACACAGTGTAAAAAGGAGAGAGGGGAGAGGCAGACCTAAGTGCTGCCATATTTACTAATAATTGGGGATTTCATGTGTGTGATAGGCTCTACCACACAGTTCAAATCACAGCAGCCAATCAGATTCTTATTTTTTTGTTGTTGCTAGGTGCAGGAGGCCATTTTGAGAGAAGAGGAGCCACGGGGGATTCGTAAATTTTATTCAAGTATTTGGGGGGAGGTCGGGGGACACCGCCAGACACCAGACAACCAGAGAATAGTATATTCTCTCCCATCTGACGTTTGATCCAACGTCAGATGGGAGAGAACAGACAATCACCGGTCCCGAAGGAGGGACCCTAATGTGTGAGGGACCGAACGGGGTCATTGGTGTCACAGATCTATTTGATCTGACATTTGACCAGTAATTTTGCTACGTGAAAACACACCTATCATGCACATGGTGCTATTAAGGAAGCAACATGTTAATTCTTGGCATGTTGTTACTTGATATCATATGCTCAAATATGACTTCAATCCAATGAAAGAAAAAAATCATGTCCAATACACCAAAAAAACAACTAAAAAAAAAGCCCTAAAACTGAATTCAATATTTCATTTGCACCCTTTTTTGTAGCTTTGGTATTTGCCTTTTTTCAATTTGCAACCTATTCTTTTAATTTATTCCTTTTATTAAAGTCTATTTGATGTGTTTGGTTGGGGGGTTGTGTTCAACATTGTGGGTGGAGTTTTTTGGATTCCAGATATTATTTTTTGGGGGGCGATTCATCATCAATTGGAACTTTTTAAAAAGTCACAAAAATTAAGCAGAAATGTACTTTGCTGTCTACTGGAGTGATTTTACTTACATCTAGAAATTTTGAGCAAAACTTGCATAATCTTAAAGAAACATGCAACTTTTTGCTCTAAAAAGTAGCAAAAAAGAATAAACAAACATCCATAAAGATTGTGAATAGTGACGAGCGAGTAGCAAAATATTCATAATCGCTATACTTGTAATGAGTACTTTGTAATGCACGTGTACTCATCCGAATAGCGAGTCCATGTTAGTCAGTTAGTGATAGGCTCCACCCACACACATCCACCCATAAAATGAGCATTTCCAGGACAGAGCAGGAAGGTAGGCTTTTTTGAGTTTTCACTGCATAAAACACCTTGCTGTGCCCCCAGAGAGATCCTACCATTCAATCTGCTCTCATCGGGGTGCCAGATCACTCACAATAGACACATCACTCAAGAGCACCAGTGTTACTTGCTGAATAACGGGTATTACGAGTAACAAATAGTAACGATTACACTCGCACAGCACTAATTGTGAACCATGTTGAAGAATTTGCAATAAAACCATCAATGAATACCGAAAGACAAAAAAAATCAAGGTGACCTGAAAACATTTTGATGAATCATACCCTTAGGTTTTTTAAGTCTTTTTTTAATGTGGGATTTTTTTTTAGCCATAAAATGTAAAAAAAAACTCAGTGCGCACAGATTTAATTGTTTTTTTGGGCACTGATTTCACGCCATAAACCACGCAAAAAATGAAATCCCTTTGGAATGAGCTTCTCATCTATTTTAAGAGCTAATGCAACTATTTGCACACGTAGCATTTTTTGCTTTTTTTCACAAATAAATTCTTTCCTGCTTTTTCAGCATGTAAATCTTTTTAAAACATGGCTGACAGCCTCCGACATGGCATCCCCTGCTGCACTGTGCTACGGCAGATTTTATTTCTCCCACACACCTCGCACTGGCAACAAACATGTTGGAGGAGTGGGTCTTCTCCTTTCTAGCAACTGCACCTTCAACCCAACTCCTCCTCCTTCCTCCTTTCCTTATCCTCTCATCCTTTGAAGTGCACTCTGTCCATATCTACTCTCCTTCCAACCTCCAAGTGGCCATCATTTATCGACCCCCGGGCCTGACCACTGCCTTCTTTGACCAACTCTCCATTTAGCTCCTATACTTTCTCTCTGCTGACATTCCCAGCATCATAATGGGCGACTTCAACATCCCCATTGACACCCACCAATCAACAGCCTATAAACTCCTGTCACTTGCTTCATCCCTTGGCCTCTCTCAATGGTCCTCCACAGCCACCCATAAAGACAGACATACACTAGACCTCATCTTCACTCGCCTCTGCTCCCAAACTAAACCCACAACCTCCCCTCTCCCCCTCTCTGACCACCATCTACTCACTTTCTCATCCTTCTCCTCCTCACCTGCCTTCTATGTCCACCAACTCACACACCCCCGCAGAAACCTCACACATCTTGATACTCTCCAACGCCATTTTACCGCTATCATCCATATCCTCACTCCTCGACACAGATAATGCTACAGCTTTCGGCCACTCTACGCTCACATCAGCTATTGATGCAGCTTCCCCTCTCATTCATGGCAGAACACGACAAATCAACAGATAACCCCTGGCACACAGACACCACAAAAAAATCTGCGGCAGGCATCTAGGGTTGCAGAGCAGTGCTGGAAGAAAACACACTCGCATGAAGACTACACAGCATTCAAACAAGCACTTCTCAAATTCAAGTCAGCACTCACTACCACTAAACAGAATTACTTCATTAACCTCATATCCTCTTTGTCCCACAACCCTAGGCAGTTATTCAACACATTTAACTCCCTCCTCTGCCCCCCACTACCCCCTCCTACTTCTCGTATCTCTGCAGAAGACTTTGCAACACACTTCACCGACAAGATTGAACAGATGAGACAAGTCTTTGATAACCAACCACCACTACTCCCATGTATACCAGACCACTCCCCTCCCCCACTAATCCTCCTCCCCTCCATCACTGAATGAGAACTTGCACACCTCCTCTCCTGATCACACCTCACCACTTGTGCACTGGACCCCATCTCACTTCCTCCCCAATCTCACCACTACACTTATTCCAACCCTAACCCACCTTTTCAACCTATCACTATCTTCTGGTACCTTACCTTCTGCTTTCAAACATTCAATAATTAAACCTATCTAAAAGAAAACCTCCCTCGACCCCACTTCTGCATACAGCTACCGACCCATATCACTGCTCCGTTTGCTACCAAACGTCTCGAAAAGCATGTCCACACTGTACTCTCATCACACCTCTCATCCAACTCTCTCTTTGACAACCTTCAATCTGGCTTACACCACTCCACTGAAACTGCCCTGACCAAAATTACTAGTGACTTATGACAAAAGCTAACAGACAGTTCTCTGTCCTACTTCTTCTTGACTTGTCCTCTGCATTCGACACAGTCAATCACTGTCTCCTTTTACAGATCCCCTCTTCCACTGCCACCTTGTCCTCTCCTGGATCTCTTCCTACCTTTCCAACCGTACATTTAGCGTCTACCACTCCCACACAACCTCCTCACCTCATACCCTCTCTGTTGGGGTCCCTCAAGGCTTTGTCGTGGGGTCCCTCCTTTTTTCAATCTACACCCTTGGTCTGGGACAATTCATAAAGTCCAATGGATTCCAGTACCACCTGTACACTGATGACACTCAGATCTATCTCTCTGGCCCAGATGTCACCTCTCTCCTGTCCAGAATCCCGGAGTGTCTATCAGCCATATCCTCCTTCTCCTCTCGCTTCCTAAAACTCAATGTAGACAAAACCGAACTCATCATCTTTCCTCCATCTCTCACACCTTCCTTACCAGATCTATCAGGCTGCAGAATAGCAATCTGGCAGCCCAGGCACTGTTATCCACTTAGTGGATCACAGTGCCTGGGCTGCCAGATCACTATTCTGCATTCTGATCCCCCCATGTAGGGGGATCGGGCTGCAGAGAAGCGGCGGCGGTTCACCTGGTTCATCCAGGCGGCGGCGGGAACAAGTGGCGGTGGCCGGCAAAAGTGCCTGTGCCACCACCATCTTGCTGAAGATGATGGGGAGTGACTCTGACCGCCCCTTCTATAGCTGGAGACCGGATCACTGTGATTGACTGTTTCAACAGCCAGTCACAGTGATCCTGGGGACGAGGTGGGGAATCTACCCACCTTGACCTCGATCCTCGGTGCTCTGTGATAGGAATAACAGAGCACTGAGGCCTGATAGCGGTTACTGCGGCAATGGTACCGCGGTAACCGCCATGACGTTGCACAATGTCAAAGGTCGGGAAGGGGTTAAAGACAGTCCTGTCATAGGTTTGTTTTCCCCCCATTAGACTGGAACTCATGGACAGCTCACCCCACTAAACCGCTTATTCCTTCAGTGGCTGAGCGCTGGGTTTGGCTTTTTCTGGATGCCCCAATGATGATGAATGAAGCCATGGTCGCATCATCACCGGCTGCTAAATTTTATAATGGGGATAAAAGTACCATATTCCTCTGACTGAGCAGTTTCCACTGGTTGGATTCCAACAACAAATAAGTGATCACCTTCTGAACCTGTGGATTGCTGGTAACTTGTTTTCCCCAAATAATCCCTGGAGGCATTCCCTGACTGTATACTTATCAGGTAATAGCATGTTAATAAAAATTTAAAGAGGACCTGTCACCCCCCCCCCCTCATGGATGTGAATCTAAGCCCAACACTGAATGCAGCATGTCTGCTGCATTCAGGCAAGAGGTCCCCCATGGCTCCGTGGGGCTCCTACCCCTATATAATCTTATAAAAACTTACAGTAATTTTCCATGGAGGCGGCCCTTGTGCTGCAGCCTGCGCCTCTGTACCGTCCATGTCCTCGTGCCAGTCATGAAATGAGGCATAGGTTATCACCGCCCTGGGTAGATGTCCCGCCTCCTGCTCTGATGTCAGAGCCTTTCCCCGCCCTCCTCCATAACATAACATAACTGTACTAAAAAGTTTTCTCTCACTGGAGTTCCCCTTTAAAAACTGTTGTCCAGTTCTTGTGTATCAGTGACCAATCTTTCAATACCCAAAGTAATTGCAGCAGTAGATCACTGAAAACCTTTGTATATTTATATTAGGAACACAACTAAATATTATTTTTAATTGATTAATTACTTTAACAGTAATAAATGTAAATGTTGTAACCCAGTAATAATTTGCAGAACCTCTAGACTAGGAACATCTGACCGTCCCAGTGAGATCAATGTATCACAAGTTCCAAAGTGTCCTTTGAATGAACTCTGAATCTTGGTAATATTCTTGGAATAATCTGCTGTTTCTTGCTCTGTAACCAATTAGCAATTTCATGTAATGAAACATTAAACTGATAACAGAAATAATGTATTCCTGACATAAAATAATCCCAATTTAAGAGTGAGCTCGGCACTGATAGGTCTCACACATGGCTCTGTTGATGATTCTTTTGCTGCTAGCACTGAAAGAGTTAGCCCCGGATTGTAACTTTACAGCCTTTGTGCCCATCCCTTGAGCAGCTTACTAACGAATTTGGCATTTTCCACTAATTAGCAGTTTGCATTTTTGCCATTTGTCTTTCATGTGGTCTCTGGCCGTATGCTTTTCATGTCTTGTACTAAAATGTCAGTGCTTCTGTAATTGCTCCCTCCTCTAGTCATTGAAATCCCTTCACTTTGCCCCCTGAATGCAGAACAAGTTGAGGGCATGAGGCTGAGCCAAGGTGGAAATTCTGAGCTGAGAATTGTGGGGTTTACTAATTACACCCATATTTCACCAATTTACCTGGATGAATTGGTTACCAGAAATGGCTTTTTTTATTCAGACCTGTTTTTTTTTAAATGATTTTACATGTAGTTGAATGTAACTGTTCAACATACTAAGATGAAATATGACTTTGGGGAGGCATAATCCCACAAAATGATCCATAAACTATTAGTCGGTCACCCCAACGTGTGATGCCATTATCCCACATACACAAACTCAATAAGTATTTGCGTAGCAAGGATAAGGCTAAGTAGGACATACTTGCAACCATGTTTTACAATTTTATTTTTACTTGCATCCCTGATTGTGGTGCAGTTTCTCTAAATGGCCCTTCTACACCACCGTCATGTGAGCAGCCACGTACACGCGCGGAGCCTGATCACATGACTGTGACATCACCAAAGGTACTGTAATACTGCAGTTCCTCACAGCCAATAGAACAGGACCTTTGGTGAGAGAACATGAGGGATCAGGGAGGCGCAGAGAGAGAATGGGAGGGGAGCAGGGAGAGAATGCACCTGAGGGGGGGCAGGGAGCGAACATTGAGGGGGTCAGAGAGAACACACCTAAGGGGGTGCAGAGAGAGAATGCACAGGAGAGAGGGAGGGGGGCCATAGAAAAATGCATGGGAGGGAGGATGGGGGCCAGAGAGAGAACAAACTGAGGGGAGGGGGAGCCAAAGAGAGAATGCACAGCAAGGAGAGTAGGGCAGAAAGTGTGCACAGCAGAGAGGGAGGTGGCAGAGAGAATGCACAGCAAAGGGGAGGAGATAAAAACACACAGCAGAGGAGGCAAAGACAGCAAACAGAGGGGCAGAGGCAATGCATTCACACTTACGTGGATGCCATCTTTGGACACTTGGTTATACAAAGATGGTGACCAAGTAATGCTTCACACCGCCCCACTACTTCCACCACCAATATTACAGTAATTACAGGATTACGTCAGAGGAGAACTTGGTGGAAGCAAATAAAGTGGATAATGAGTTGTCTCTGTATTTTTGTATGCAATAAAGGATTTTACTCTGTGTTTTTTTTTTCTCCTGAAGTCCTGAAAGTATTGCTGTCATACTGATGGCTGACATTAGCAATATGGCTTAACAGCAGCTGCCAAAAAAGGGCTGACGTCAACCCAGTCTGCCACCACTACACAGCAGCTGGAAGAGCGGGGTAACCGCCAGTTTTGGGATCTCTCTTGGGGGAGCCAATTCTGGGGCGGCTGCTGGCTGCAATTTTCAGCGTGGGGAGCCCAGAACACTTGGGCCTCACCACGCTGAGGATTCCAGCCCCCAGCTGTCTGGGTTACCTTTGCTGTCAAAAGAAAATACAGCATTTATTTTAATTATTTGGATAAATAATTGTATAAAATAAGGCTCCCCTGTCTTTTTCATTGTCAGGAAGGTACACCAGGCAGCAGGGTGGTAGCAGTAGTTGCTTGGTTTACCTTGTCTGGCAGTAGAAATGCAGCCATGTATGCATGCAGTCTGCTCCACATAGCTGGTAAGGTGGTCTATAGCCTGCAGTGGCTTGCTTTACAATGGCTCTGACTGCTTCCTAGAGTGCATTTTGATTCTGCTTTTGGCATGATGGTAAGTTTTTTTGATGCTGCTTTTCTAGTAGTTTTTGCACAAGTTTTGTTAGACTGATGACATGGATCCCTTGTGGGTCATCGCTTAAATGTCTTGGCCATTGCATGAACAATCCATTTGTAAAAGTTTTATTCATCATATAAGAGACTTTTGCACTTTTTATCTATCAGGGTGCAGTTGGCCCTAGGGGCGCATTCATCTAGTGGTGCAGAGGTATCGTACTGTGTGGCCCAATGCTAAGCAGCGAGTGTTGGGTCGCTTTCAGACACTCTGCATCATTTGTATCATGTGAATGTGCTTAAGCAGGCCCAGTGTATGCATGCAGTCTGCCTCCACCATAGCTGTAGTGGTGTTTATTAGCCTGACTGCTTCTGAGAGTGCATTTGATTCTGCTTTTGGCATGATGGTCAGTAAAAATGCAGCAAAGCCCACACGTTTAACCAGGAAATTAAACACTTATTAAAAAACACAGAAACAGGTTTTTAAGTAAAAATACATTTATTACATACTTACAGGGAGGAGAGCCACAGGTGTAAGACAGCTCAAGGGAGAGAGCACATGATGGGAGAAGTCTGCACAGGGGGGAGAGACAGCACACAATGGGCAGAGTGCACATAGGGAGACAACTCAAAGAAGAAAGCACACAATGGGAGAGTGCACAGGGGGAAGACAGGTCAAAGGCGAGAGTACATAACGGGAGAGAGAGTGGACAGGTGGAGAGCACACAGGGTAGAGAGAGAGTGTACAGGGGGGACATAGCCATAGAGCCTGCCCTTATTGTGACATCACCACCCTCCCAATGCAATAGCATCAGGTCTTCATCTAGTCTACTATATAAAAGCCCCTCCAATCTCTGTAAGTTTGTCCTCAAAACAGCTGCATCTATAGAACATTGTGTAAATTACAGTTAAACTGGAAAATTAAAGTTAAACTGGAATAGTAAGAAGCCCATAAGTTTGGTTGATCAGTCAAAGTAAACAGCACCACCTATAGGACTTCTGTGATGGGGGGCCCACACGCCATCCGGGACACTGGCCGCAGCGCAGGCATTCATTATCGCCTGGGTCCGCTCCATCATATGTTTGGGGAGGACCGATGCTGCTGCCGCCATGGCTCCTTAGCGTAGAGGGGGAAACGTCTCGTTGCACAGGGGTAAGTGAGGCAGTGCACAATAGAGGGACAGAGAGCGCACAAAAGGAGAGAGAGTGCACAGGGAGGAGAGAGTGCACAGGGGTAAGGGACAGCACAAGGGGAAGTGCACAGGGGTAAGAAACAGCACAAGGAGAAAGTGCACAGGGGCAAGAGACAGCACAAGGGCAAGTGCACAGGGGCAAGAGACAGCACAAGGGGAAAGTGCACAGGGGTAAGAGACAGCACAAGGGAAAAGTGCACAGGGATAAGAGACAGCACAAGAGAAAAGTGCACAGGTGTAAGGGACAGCACAAGGGGAAAGTGCACAGGGGTAAGAGACAGCACAAGGGGAGAGAGCGCACAGGGGAAGAGAGCACACGGGAATCTCTTATCTCCAAATTCGTGTGGGGGGGAATAGACCTAGAGTAGGAATGATGCAAAAGAGAAACAACAGGAAGGGGCGCAATATGTGAAGCACCTAGTGGTAAAAGGTAACTGTAAGAGGGGGCCAAGGAGCCACTCGCCTATTTGGGTTGTGCACCTCTGCACAACCTCAGTGACAGACACCTAGTTTAGGGATCCCTGCAGGGACCGGAGCGTCTCCTTACCGTCGGCAGCAGTCTCTCCCGCATCACTTCAGGTTCTGGTCATGTAATCGGGGAAACTAGTGGTGCCACGGCAGGTCCTTGTGTGCTGATTACTGTTACCTGGGAAACACCAGGTCCTTCAGATAGGATTTGAAAATCCCGGAGCTGCTTCTGCCGCCAGTCCCTCAGTGAGGGAACAAGGCAATAGAGAATACAAGGTGGCGGTCTTTTAGGAGCGCTGGGGCTCCACCTGATGAAAACAGGCACCCTGTCAAAATGCTTAGTGGGAAGTAAAGGGCAATAAAGGTTGGTAAATATGCTCATTGAGTGGTTTAATCTGTGCCCCAGCGCTCCTAAAAGACCGCCACATTGTATTCTCTAGAGTGGGAATGAGGATTTTGTCTGCTCCTCAAGCTAGTGGTGACCCACAAAGCTCGTGGTCAATTTAATGGAATGAGATCGCAAGTCTAAGAGGTTACACCATGACTTCTTCCCCGCCCACCCTTTAACCCTTACCTCCCTTTATTCCAGTTAGACTCCTCTTTTACTGCTTTTTTTCTACCTCTCACTCTTTTTCTTCTTATAAAAGAAAAAATAGGGTTGCGCCACACTGCTAATATTATAGGAGGGGATCGGTGATACGACCCCCGTGCTCACCTGGTTTAGTTGTGCCGACTGCACAACTAGTTGCTGGGCTGAGTTTTAACCCCGTGGGGTCTCCACACCGTCCGGAGCCTTGGAGAGGCAAGTTCGCGTGATTCTCAAGGTGCACTAACTGCTAATCCACGTGATCCTCTGGGGGAGTGGTAATTGATGTACAGCAGGTCCTGGAGGTCAAGCTGCTAGATATCGCGCTTCCCAGCGGGAGGATGAATGTCCAATTTAAACAAGAGTGATATTGTATTAGCGCTACAGACACAGCCAAGGACACCGCTCTGTGTATAATTACCTTAAGGATTTATTGTATCAATAACAAGTACCCGGTCTCCACAACGCGTTTCGGCGCTAATTGCGCCTTTCTCAAGTGATTGCCGGGATACAAAAGTAGAAATGCTTAAATACTATACTAAACACAGGGGGAGGAACAAGAATAGGGGGAGGGGATATTGCACAGGTTTATAGTAATATAAGCAATGGATTCTGATCAGGATCAGTTGATCAACCACTGTTTCAAAGATATTGCACTATATTCTATAAAAAGATTAAAATCAGGTAATTATATTAATAATAATAATTCATTAAACATTTGTATGCATGTATCAAAGCCAAAAAATATATATAAAAAATTAATTAATTACAATTGACAAGATAATTCCATTTAAAAGAATTTTTCCTTGTCAGAATATCATATAAAAATTTTTTCTTTACATAAAAATTACATGAAAAATTACATAAAAAAGATATTATTTTACTAAAATTCCTTTAATACTATAAAATATTAATTAAAATATCTTAAAATCTACTGTTCACAATATATATTAAGTCGTGTTCTCCAAAGTCAAATTGAGACCTTCTGGTGATAAAGTGCCAATTTTAAAGATCCAGAATGATTCTCTTCTATTGAGAATCTGTATTCTATCTGTGATATCATCATCAATTTGTTCAATTATTGTAAGTTTTAATTTAGAAGCATCTCTATTGTGCATTAAGTCAAAGTGTTTGGATACACTATGTTTTTGGAAACCTATACTGATATTGTGTCTGTGTTTGTTCAGTCGTGCCCTCATGCTTTGGATTGTCCTACCTGTGTACTGTAATCCGCACGGACACTCCAATAAAGATTGGATTGTTCATCCAAATTTGTTGTTTATTTATTCTCTTCTTTCTCATATGCCCAGATTTATGACTAAAACATTAAAATCTACAGATTTGAAGCCAATGCAACTAGAGGCACCCCATAAACCACTTTTATAGCAGATGTTTTGGAAGTGACACTGAGTCATTACTGCCATCTTGACAAGTTAGGCACTTATTGTGTAGATTGTTATATGGCTCAGTTTTCATGTCTTCTTTGCCATGTACTGTACCTGTTATTGTTATGCTTTATATAACTTCTCGAGTATAAAAAGACCGAGCACACAAGGGATAAAGAGTGCACAGGTGGGAAAGACAGCACAAGGGGAGAGAGAGTGCACAAAGGAGAGAGAGCACATGGGGAGAGACAGCACAAGACGAGAGAGAGCACAGAGGGAGAGAGTGCATACGGAGGTGAGACAACAGACAGCACAAGGGGGAGAGAGCACACAGAAGGGGCAGACTGCACAATGGAAGGGAGAGCATACATCGGGAGAGACACTTGATGTAAAGAAGGTGATCCAGCAGCTCATGACAGATGTTTCTTAAAAAATAGCCTGTATTGTAAATACATTAAAATTCAACAAAACATAGTGTGGATACAAATTTAGAGGCAGGCTGGAGAGACAGTACAGGGGAAAGAGAGAGTGCAAAGTGGAGAGATACTTTTATGTATATTCTGCTTTATTTTAACATTTTCCCTTTTTGCAGAGAAATATTTTATAATTCAGTAGACCTAATGAAAATGCCTCTGCACCGTCAAAGAAAAGTCTATTTTGACCTGTTAAGCCAGCAGCCATTTATGTTGTTTAGAGAATTCACCAGATATCAAGGTGCTTTTTCAGTATGACTGTTGTAGGCAGGTGTTAATCAGCCCTAAAGTGTATGACATAGTAGTTCAAACAACACATAAATCTCAGCATCTTGTATCCATGTGAGTATAACATTGTATGTAGGGGGATACAGACCTGGGTACGCACAGACACAGGGAGCTCTTGTACTGTACAGTATAAAACCCATAGATTACCTTATCAATGAATCAATGTCAGCTATTGTGAGCTATAAAATTCATTTTTAGGTAGCAATGGTCCTCTATACTCATAGCTTCCAACCCTCCAGGATTCAGCAGGACTGTCCCGATTTGGGGGCTCAGTCCCACTGTCCCAGCATGTCACAGCTTTGTCCAGACTTGCTCTCACTCTTTCGCTGGCTCAATAGCTCCTTGGGTCAGGGCCACCATCTCTCTGCACATAATTTAGATAAACAATTCCCTTCTCTGCTCTCCTAGAGACTCAAACTCACAACTCTATGTTTGCAGGCAATAGCTTTAGCAATGAACCCAGAAGCAGATTTTACTAGTACCCAGATATGTAGTACTCACATACAGTTGTGGCCAAAAGTATTGACACCCCTGCAATTCTGTCAGATAATACTCAGTTTATTCCTGAAAATGATTGCAATCACAAATTCTCTGGTATTATTTTCTTCATTTAATTTGTCTTCAATGAAAAAACACAAAAAGAATTGTCCTAAAGCCAAATTGGATATAATTTCACACCAAACATAAAAAGGGGTGGACAAAAGTATAGGCACTGTTAGAAAAATCAGGTGATGCTTCTCTAATTTGTGTAATTAACAGCACCTGTAACTTACCTGTGGCACCTAACAGGTGTTGGCAATAACTAAATCACACTTGCAGCCAGTTGACATGGATTAAAGTTGACTCAACCTCTGTCCTGTGTCCTTATGTCTACCACATTGAGCATGGAGAAAAGAAAGAAGACCAAAGAACTGTCTGAGGACTTGAGAAACCAAATTGTGAGGAAGCATGAGCAATCTCAAGGCTACAAGTCCATCTCTAAAGACCTGAATGTTCCTGTGTCTACTGTGCGCAGTGTAATCAAGACGTTTAAAGCCCATGACACTGTGGCTAACCTCCCTAGATGTGGACGGAAAAGAAAAATTGACGAGAGATTTCAACGCAAGATTGTGCGGATGGTGTATAAAGAACCTCGACTAACATCCAAACAAGTTCAAGCTGCCCTGCAGTCCGAGGGTACAACAGTGTCAACCCGTACTATCCGTCGGTGTATGAATGAAAAGGGACTGTATGATAGGAGACCCAGGAAAACCCCACTTCTTACCTCGAGACATAAAAAAGCCAGGCTGGAGCTTGCCAAAACTTACCTGAGAAAGCCTAAAATGTTTTGGAAGAATGTTCTCTGGTCAGATGAGACAAAAGTAGAGCTTTTTGGGCAAAGGCATCAACATAGAGTTTACAGGAGAAAAAAAGAGACATTCAAAGAAAAGAACACGGTCCCTACAGTCAAACATGGCGGAGGTTCCCTGATGTTTTGGGGTTGCTTTGCTGCCTCTGGCACTGGACTGCTTGACCGTGTGCATGACATTATGAAGTCTGAAGACTACCAAAAAATTTTGCAGCATAATGTAGGGCCCAGTGTGAGAAAGCTGTGTCTCCCTCAGAGGTCATGGGTCTTCCAGCAGGACAATGACCCATAACACACTTCAAAAAGCACTAGAAAATGGTTTGAGGGAAAGCATTGGAGACTTGTAAGGTGGCCAGCAATGAGTCCAGACCTGAATCCCGTAGAACACCTGTGGAGAGATCTAAAAATGGCAGTTTGGAGAAGGCACCCTTCAAATATCAGGGACCTGGAGCAGTTTGCCAAAGAAGAATGGTCTAAAATTCCAGCAGAGCATTGTAAGAAACTCATTGAGGGTTACCGGAAGCGGTTGATCGCAGTTATTTTGGCTAAAGGTTGTGCAACCAAGTATTAGGCTGAGGGTGCCAATACTTTTGTCTGGCCCATTTTTGGAGTTTTGTGCGAAATTATCAATGTTTTGCTTTTTGCGTCATTCTCTTTTGTGTTTTTTCATTGAAGACAAATTAAATAAAGATAATAATACCAAAGAATTTGTGATTGCAATCATTTTCAGGAATAAACTGAGTATTATCTGACAGAATTGCAGGGGTGTCAATACTTTTGGCCACAACTGTATATACATGTATCCATGCAGTTTTTCAGAACTTGCACTGATACTTTGACCCCTCTTGTGACCTTTGGCCGATTATTTTGTGTCATTAGAGTGTTAGAAATAAATGACGCTGTGCTGTTTTGGGCCTGCCGTGACAGAGAAATTTTCTTAACCACGCTTCCAAAGTGTTGGTCATGCTCCATACACCTCCTATGCATAGCTTGTATTTTACCTTAGCAGTATGAAAATGAAAGCTGCATGTTATTGGGCAGTAAAGCAAGAGTGTTGCCTCACCACGTTTCTTTCAATTTACGTAGTGGTTGGATGAGCTTAAGCTCTATGTTTCTAACATGATCAAAATGGCTACAGGGTCTCATAGTGCAGTGATCCTATGTGCAGTGCAGGATCTGTTGTTTGAATTGCTGCTAAGGAATCTGGCCCCATTTTTGAATTTTGTGGAAATGATCAATTTGCTTTGGCTTCATTCTCTTTTGTGTTTTATCTAAGACCATTAAATGAAGATAATAATACCAAAATTTGTGATTGCAATCATTTTCGGAAGAAACTGAGTAATTAACTGACAGAATTGCAGGTGTCAATATTTTTGGGCCACAACTGTAGGTCTCTGGTGTATATAATAATAATAGTAATATATAGCTGCAGGTTTTATATGTACACACACAGCTCTATACTGTAACATATCCACACTATATATGCACAAACATACTGTAATACAGGATATAAGTGTGGACCTGTAAATATAGTACTGTGCTGTCTATGAGCGAAAGCAGGAACCAGAAGACGGTCATTAAGATATTTTACTAACCAGCTGCAGCTCAGACGTTGATAACATAAGATTCTGATGTTTTCCTAGCGTGCTTGTGGGGTGAGTTGGAAGATCTTGTGGCAACGTAATTCTACTTCTGCTTCTCTAAGTTCCTTGTTTGTACTGTGCGTGGCACTCTTAAGTGTATGCACAGTACAAACTTGGCAATAATGAAGAATAACAGAGGGCGGATTGGCAGCATTTGACATCAGTGAAGATGGCAGTGCGGCTAGCCTCCATTGCTGTGGCCATACTTTTAGATAGCTGTGGCTATGACTGGGGCCCACAGTCATAGCCGCAGCTATGTGAAAGTCTATCTGCATACACCAGTAAGAGTTGGTGACACCGTCCAGCAAGTGGCACGGACGGTGTCTGTGATGGTGAGTGCCCCCCCGGTTGTCCAGGGCCCCGCAGTTTCCTGGGTGCACCAGGTGCTGAACCCGTTCCTGTGTATCAGTATTGCCATTTATCAAGTACAGCTACAATCTTAACAAGGATTTCTCTAACTTCCTTCAAAACTCTTTTTTGATGACCATTGAGCTGTCATTATATCCTTTTAAGTGTGTTTGTGTCTCCTCCAAGGAATCATTGTGTTGTTATTATGTATATGCACTTGATTCTTTTTGACAGTTGGGTCTCTAATTACCAATTCATGGATATATTATATTTTTTACCTGCAGTGGGCACTAGTCAGTGTGGTTGAACTGTGATGCTGTTGTGGTCGAGTTAGTCTTATCAAGCCATGGGCTGTTTTAAATGGTTTTTTAGCTTCTTGGCTCAATGCTTATCATTATTGTTCAATAAATTTCCCTATTTTTAGATGATCACTCTTTGCTCTGCAAACTTCTTCAGTTTTTTACATTATGCACAGATGACGTTGCACCAGTAACGACTAATCAAAAGCTGAGACGGGGATGCCGGAAGATAAAATATTCACGGCTACCCATACAGTCGTCGGGTACCAATAACTTGGACTCTGGACCAGAGTGCCATGAATTGATCCGCTCGTCTCTAGTCTCAACCATCCTGGATACAACGGTAGACCTGGATTTGGGTCTACACCCTGCTGAATGTCCCTCACTGCCACTGCCTCTCTGACATCTCCTCCTGCCAGGGTGGAAAGAAATTGAAAATTGATGTGGCTATATTTTTATACACATTTATATAAAGACAAATGTTAATCACTGATAAAACCGCCCACTGGACCCAAAATCCCAGAAAGAGCAGAAGCTTGAATGATGAAAACACAGATTATACTGAATCTTCTTTCACAAAACTATGTATCAATCTGCTCTAGTCTTCCTGCTCTATAACATGGTATCTGCAGATTAGAATGCATTTTCAGGGTGACAGTTTAACCCCTTTACAATTCATGATGTATATTTATGTAATCGGCCATTTCCCTGCCTTTGTTGTGGGCTTACACGCTGAGCCTGCACCTTCCCCACACATAATGCCTGATTTAACATCATGTGATCGTGGGGCACCGATGAGTAGTCATGCCAGCTGGAGGTCTGATGAGCCCCTGTGTCATCACAAGCCTCCTGTGAAGACAGCCCACAGCTGCTCTGTATAGCCAGGGCTGCCGACAAAGCATGATTGCTGTGACTGCAGTGAGGGGCCCAGTGGTGATTGACAGGAGAGTGGGTCCGCAAAATAGGTGAGGGGGCAGGTCCAAATCTCCTTTTGGCCCTACCCTCTCACCTCTTGAGCGACCTCCTATGCTGTCAGTCGAAGCAGAGGGGGATGGCCTGGCCGAGACTGACATCTTCAGTGACTTCAGACTTGGCCAGGTTTGTACTGTGCATGCACCTGATAGGCTGACATGTACGCTACAAAGCGGGAGTCACTGCAGAGCGCGGGCGCAGGCAAGATATAAAGGATGGAGTTGCTGTTGGTGGATAGTATTTTAGACCTTTACTGGCCAGCCACGCTGTGGAGTAGTTGGATGCATGTGATGGGTACATTGTCCTGCATGAAAATCATGTTTTTCTTGAACGATACCGACTTCTTCCTGTACCACTGCTTGAAGAAGTTGTCTTCCAGAAACTGGCAGTAGATTCGGGATTTGAGCTTCACTCCATCCTCAACCCGAAAAAGGTCCAACAAGTTCATCTTTGATGGTACCCCACCTCCACCTTGTTAGTTGGAGTGGAGCTCTCTGCCCTTTACTGATACAGTCTCTGGCCCATCCATCTGGCCATCAAGAGTCACTCTCATTTCATCAGTCCATAAAACCTTTGAAAAATCAGTCTTAAGATATTTCTTGTCCCAGTCTTGAGTTTTATCTTATGTTTCTTGTTCAAAGGTGGTCATTTTTCAGCCTTCCTTACCTTGGCCATGTCCCTGAGTATAGCACACCTTGTGTTTTTTGACACTCCAGTAACATTGCAGCTCTGAAATATGGCAAAACTGGTGGCAAATGGCATCTTGGCAGCTTCACACTTGATTTTCCTCAATTCATGGGTAGTTGTTTTACGTCTTTTTGCCCAACACGCTTCTTGCAACTCTGTTGGCTATTTGCCATGAAACGCTTGATTGTCGGTGATCACACTTCAAAAGTTTGGTAATTTCAAGACTTCTGCATCCCTCTGCAAGACATCTCACAATTCTGGACTTTTCAGAGCCTGTCAAATCTCTCTTCTGACCATTTTAGCTAAGGAAAGGCATTTACCTAATAATTATACACACCTTATATAGGGTGTTGATGTCATTACACCACACCCCTCCTCATTACAGAGATGCACATCACCTGATTTACTTAATTGGTAGTTGGCTCTCAAGCCTATACAACTTGGAGTAGGATAACATGTATAAAAAGTATCATGTGATCAAAATACTCATTTGCCTAATAATTCTGCACACAGTGTATTGCAAGGTCAGTTCTTACCATATACTGACCGTGACCAAGATAAAAAAAAAATCATTGTGGCATTGCCCTTTTTTTTTGCTATTTCACCGCACTTTGAATTTTTTTTCTTATTTTCCAGTACACTGTTTGCTAGAATGATTCATTCATAAGTACAACTCGTCCCACAAAAAACAAACCCTCATATGTCTATATTGGTGGAAAAATAAAAAATTATGGCTCTTGGAAGAAGGGGAGGAAAAAACAAAAAGCAGAGAATCACTCTGGGGTGAAGGGGTAAATGAAATAAATGCTGAGCTGGACAATATATTTATCAAACATGTTTATTCCACTATGAAATATTTTCACATTTATGGCAAAACAATGGTTACATATAAAGTGAAATCTATGTAGCTTTTATAATGGCACATACAATAGAACACAGTGAACTAATGAGGCCTATTGTAAATTCATATCTTGTAATAAGAACAGTTCAGTATTTCATTGTGGGATATTCTATCATGTTATTTTTTGGCATTTTCTATGAACATATTAAAGCCATATGATGACATTTGCTTGTATATTCGATGCCCACCAAACATATGACTGCCCACCTAACTTTTGGCATGAAGTTATTTTACGTATGAAGTCAGACTTTGGTTTTGATTTATGAGGACAATGAAGGTCTCTTGTTTTGCAGGATCGATAAATCCTACAAATTTCTACATGTTATCCTCTTAATATTAAGGAGTAGAATGCCAACTGTAAAATATAGTTCATCATTTATAAAGAGTACATGCATATTGTCATGTTCTATTTCAAGACACCAATGTTGTTGTTTTAGTGTAAAGTGTATTGTGCATTGTGTCATGTGTGATGGTGAAGGTAATGTGCTATGTGTATTGTGATGTAGTGCAGTGTAATGTTTAGCTGTATAATGTTTTGCATTATACTGTAAGGAAGCTGTGTGCTACCAAGCAATCGGCAGTGAGTATGGTAAGATAGAGTTGAGTTTTGAGGAGAGCCCATAGTGGAAAGGGTTACTGCAGGGACAGTGTAGAGTTCTCTATTAGCAGTTCAGGCCCAGTGCGTGACAGTCAAGCCCTTGTCAAAAACTGGCAAAACTGCCCGGTGTCTGCTGGTCAGTATTTCTCTCTACATGTGCTTTAATATATTTCCTTTTTGCCATGTTGAGAACTCTATTAGAACAGGAAAGGAAGAACAACTGCACAAAAATCTGAATACGGTAATTAAAATATTGTAGAAAGATAAACCAATCATAAACTCAAATGTTTCAATACAAATGCACAAAGCATGGGCAACACATTGGAGCTACTAATGCAGGAAAAGAATTATGATGTCACTGGAATCACTGAAACTTGGTGGGATGATACACATGATTGGAATACAAGGTTAGAAGGATACAACTTATTTGCAAGATACAGACTTAATAAATGAGAGGAGGTGTGACATTATATGTCAGAAAAGCATATATCTCCACAGAGATTGAAGCTTCAGAAACCAGGAGTTCTATGGAAACCTTTTGGGTAAGGGGCCTTTCACACTTGTGGTTTTTTCCTGATTTGGAAGATCAAGCAAAACCCGATTCTTACAGTATTTTGCCCATTCACTTTAATTTTGCCAGGTAGAATCTTGTTGCTTCATGTTTTGTCCTGAAATCATTAAAGAGAATGGGCAAAAAAAAATGAATCCTGTAAGAATCAGGTGTTTTCCTGATCTTCCAAATCAGGAAAAAAAAAAGCAAGTGTGAAAGGCCCTAAGAATACAAGGAGAGAACAATGGAAAGGCCACCACCGTAGAAGATGTTTACTACAGGCTATCTGGGAATGCTGAAGATATGGTGAACTCTTTATGCATCAGATGGCCAAGTTCTCCAAAAAATATGATGTAGCGGTCATGGGAGATTTCAACTATCCAGACATTCGTTGAGACTTCTCTCTCAGGCAAAATTAAGTCCAACAAATTCTTATCCTCTCTTGCTGAAAACTTTATCTTCCAAAAAGTAGAGGAGAGAGAAGGGGATCTGCTACCTTGGATCCAATCCTTATAAACAGGGAGGAAATGGTTGAGGAGGTAAGAGTGGCTGGGACCCTAGGACAATCATGCTATCATAGAATTTTGGATAACTAGAGGAAAAAGATCTGTGAAGACTCAGATTTCAAGATTGGATTTCAGAAAGGCAGACTTTAAAGGACTCAGAAAGAGGATAGAAGGGATCCAATAGCTGGATGTCCTTAAGGACAGAAATGTTCAGGAAGGATGGGAAATTTTGAAAAATGAGATTCTCAAAGCACAATCCTTAACAATCTCTAAAAGAGAGAAAAATAGGAAGCATTTAAGGAATCCAAGATGGATGAACACACAACTTAGACACATGCTAAAAGGGAAGAAATAAATGTTTATCGAATGGAAAAAGGGAGGGATATCTAAAAAAAGAGTGTAATGTAATCTGCAGAACCTGCAGGACATGAATCTGATTAGTTAAGGCTGATAGTGAATTAAGACTTGCAAGAGACGTCAAAAGCAATAAAAAAGATTTTGTGGGGTATGTCAAAAATAAAAGATAAGTAAAGAAGCATAGGATTTTCCAGAAAGAAAATGGTGAAGTGGTAAAAAATGATGGTGAGAAGGCCAAACTTTTAAATTTCTATTTTGCATCTGTTTGTCATCTGAAAGTAAATGCAACATCATCTAATCTTCGCTGTACTATTAAAAAAATAGAAGAATTCAAGCTATCTATAAACAAAGAGATAGTGAGGGAATACTTGGCTAACTTAAATGAATTCAAGTCTCAAGGTCCAGATGAATTACACCCAGGGTACTGAAGAAGACAGCAGAGGAAATTTTTGAACCACTCTCAATATTCTTTGAAAACTCTTGGAGAACAGTAGAAGTCCCAGATAACTGGAGAAGAGCAAATGTTTTCCCTATCTTTAAAAAGGGGAAAAAGGTGAACCTAGGGAACTATAGGCCTGTGAGCCTGGATTTTTGAGCAAATTATTAAACAATATGTATGCATGTATGCAATAGCCAGGATAAGAATGAAGTGAATTAACCAGAGCTAGCATGGGTTTGTAACTAATAAGTTATGTTAGACTAACTTAATTTCCTTCTATTACAGAATCACTGACTGGATAGATCAGGGAAAAGCAGTAGATTAAGTATATCTTGACATCAGCACAGCATTTGAGAAAGTATCTCATACTATCCTTATTAAAAAAGTGACCAAGTATGGACTGGACAAAGGCAACTGTTAGATGGATTCATAGCTGGCTTAATGATTGGACCCAAAGAGTGGTAAATGGCTGCACATCCAGTTGGAAGAATGTCTCAAGTGGAGTACCACAGGGCTGTGTTCTGGATCCTGTATTGTTCATCTTTATTAATGATTTGAGTGAAGAAACTGAGAGCAAGCTGATTAAATTTACTGATGACACAAAGCTAGGAGGGATAGCTAATACTAGAGAAGAGAGAAAGAGGATTCAAAAAGATCTTAAGAAATTGGAACAGTGGGCAGCAACTAACTAGAATGGTCTATACTGGAAAAATACAAAGTCCTTCATCAGGGCAAGAAAAACAAAGGATATACAGAATGGGAGGAATAGCGCTAAGCAACAGCACGTGTCAAAAAGACTTGGGTATACTTGACACTTCTCCAATCTGTCCTTAACTCTGCTACCCGACTAACCCACCTCTCTCCTTGCTATTCCTCCACTTCTCCCTTCTGCAAATCCCTCCACTAGCTCCCAATTCACCACCGTATCCAATTCAAACTCCTAACATTGACTACAAAGCCGTCCCCCCCCTCATATATCTTTGCACTAATCTCCGATCTCATCCAACTCGTAATCTTCGATCTTCCCAAGACCTCTTCCTTTCCTCCACACTTGAACGTTCCTCATCTAACCGCCAGCAAGACTTCACCCGAGTATCCCCCTATCTCTTTGAATTCTGCACCCCAAACCATCCAACTATCCCCTACACTTGGAACCTTCAAATGGAACCTGAAAACCCATCACTTCAGAGCAGCCTGCAATGACCACAGTGCCACCTCACCATCACTGGATCCTATGTTCCACCACCACTGGACCTGGCGCTCCACCACCATTGGACTCGGCATTCCACCACCACCAGAGCTGACCCAACCTACTGTCTCTCTCCCCATTGCCATATAGAATGTAAGCCCTTAAGGGCAGGGTCCTCTCTCCCCCTCTGTATCAGTCTATCACTGTTAGTTTGTTCGTTGTATTTTTAACTTGTTTGTATGTAATCCTTTCTCATGTACAACACCATGGAATCAATGGTGCTCTATAAATAAATAATAATAATAATAGATCACAGTCTGAACATGTGTCAACAGTGCGATGCAGCAGCAAAAAAGGCAAACACAGTTCTTGGATTTGTTAATAGAAGCATACAGTCTAGATCACATGAAGTCATTATTACCCTCTACTTCTCTGTGGTCAGACCTCATATGGAATACTGTGTCCAGTTCTGGGCACCACATTGTAAAAAAGCCATCAAAGTAGAGCAAATTCAGGGAATAGTGACAAGAATGGTGACCAGTCTGCACACCGTGTCCTGTGGGGAACGGTTACAGGATTTGGGTATGTTTCGGTTGCCAAAAAGAAGACTGAGAGGAGACTTAATAGCTGTCTACAAATATCTCAAGGGCTGTCACACTGTACATGGATCAGCTTTAATCTCATGTTTAAAAGGAATGACTAAAAGCAATGCGATGAACCTAAATGGGAGGAGACACATTAGAAAAAGATTTTGACAATGAGGGTGATCAACAAGTGGAACATGCTGACACCTGAAGTGGTAAGTTCTCTTTCAATGGAAGTCTTCAAACATAGGCTGGGCAGCATTTGTTCGGGATAATTTAGTGAACCCTGCTTTGAGCAGAGAGCTTTGGACCAGATGACCCAGGAGGTCACTTACAATTCTACCATTCTATGTTTTATTGATAGTCTGCTTCTCCAGTTTATATCCTGATTGAATTACAATTTTTAAAACCACCCTATTTTCCATGGCGCTTTACATGTAAAAAGGGGCATACATAGACAATAATTATGAACAATACAAGGCACAGACAGGTATAGGAGAACGGATCCTACCCGTGAGGGCTCACAGTCTACAGGGGATGGGCAGGTACACACTAGGAGAGGGTAGGGCTGGTCATGCGGTGGTTTGGTGTATTGTGGATCACTGCAGGTTGTAGGCTTGTCAGAAGAGGTGAGCCTTCAGGTTCCTTTTGAAGGTTTTTGCCATTGCCCTTATTTAGTTATAATGTTATTATGACAGGGCTATTTATTCTGATATCAGGATTATTCTAATTTTCCAATTATTGGAGTGGACACTGTGGTTCAGTGGCTTTAGCTGCATTGCTAGGTTTCAGCATCCAGATGAGAATTCAGGAGTAGATTTCCAAATCATGGGTAACGAACATTGTAAACCTAGTTGACATAATGATTAATTTGATGTAATTTAAAACTAAGTTGTCTGGATTATAAATGTGGTGCATCTTTAGACTGTATAATATACATTTCGACCATCTATTAGTTGGCTTACATATAGACCACTTCTTGAGCCATAAAACTGACCAGTACATTTGAGGGCTTCTACTAACACCCTGAGCTCTATTTGTTTATCAAGACACTTTCTAAAAGCGCCTATTGAGGCGCAAACATTCTTTAAAACCCTTAATAAATCTTATATATGGCATGTAAATGAATTCTGCCTGAAGTGTTTTACACAATTTTAGTGCATTTTGGGCAGTAAATCTTGCCAACTGTCTTGACCTTCTGGAATTTGCAGAAGAGGATAGGATAATAAAGGTTAGGTTAAAGATTGGGTTTTTGTTAGTCTTTTGCTACCTGAATAAAATTACACTACTATGACAATCACCTTCATATACTTTATACTGTATTTTATGTATAAAAAAAATAGTAATTAAAGTGAGATAAGGAATGTCGCTTTCAGGGTGCGGACAGAATGTGTGATTTGTATGCAAGCATGCATACAAATCTCACACGGAAGTGAATGGGCGCGCATGCCCATCCGCAGCCGAGCGCTTCACCGTGCGTCCCCATGTTAAATATAGGGACGCGCGGTGTCTGCGCTCAGCAGCGGTGGGGAGCGCAAATGTGAAGCTGGCCTTAATGTGATTCTTTCTGAGCCACTCCATTGTTGCCTTGGCTGTATGTTTTGGGTCATTGTCATGCTGGAAGATCCAGCCATGGGCCATTTTTAATGTCCTGGTGCATGGAAAGAGGTTGTCACCCAGGATTTTACAGTACATGGCTTTATCCATTGTCCTGTTGATGCGATGAAGTAGTCCTGTGCCCTTAGCAGAGAAACACCCCAAAACATAATGTTTCCATCGCCAGGCTTGACAGTGGGGGCAGTGTTCTTTGGAGAAAGAGAAATGCTGACTATGACCCAAACACATCATGTTGAATTAATACCTAAGAGCTCAATTTTTGTCTCATCTGACCACAGCACCGTCTTCCAATCACTCTCAGAATCAGCAGGGTGTTCATTGGCCAACTCCAAACAGGCCCGCACATGTGCCATATGGTTAGGACTACAACTGCTGGGCATGGCTACCATGAACCAAACTCTAGCCCAGCTGCAGAGTACTGCAGGCCCTTGCAACCGACACATTTACATATTTCCAGGTGAATGACTAAAGGTGTAAATGTAACATCTTCCCATCTGTACTATTTTTGATAGCCATTATTCATACTGTAGATGTCATTTCTATAAACATAAGTTTTATTTGCAGAAATCTGTGAAGTAGGAACCAAGTTGTTGATTAGATTTTACAAATACTTCTTTAGGGAAAATACTGCTTTCTAAAAGTCAACAAATTCATAACAATCATTGCCACTTTAGTCATACATTCAGCAGGTGTCTTTAATTCATAAACGGAATCCTATTGAGGCTATGTCCATATTTCTATCTTGGCTGTTAAGAATAGCAGAAGCCATGATGCTTTGCCAAATCGATAATGCAAGATACCCAGATTCCTTCCCAGGAACACCATTGTCTAATCTGGTCAATCTAGTCTTGATGTTGACAGTGTTGTATCCATCTTGTGGGAGAGGGGCACGGGGGATTAGCTTAGACTTTCCACAGCACCCTCCCACCCCCATGCCAATGTGGTAGACATTTTGGAAATTAAGACAACGGGATCCCAATCTGTCACTTTTTATAACTAGATATGTAGTCACATTTAATGTCAGGGCTAAAGGATTTTTATGGGTTACTAGAGAGCTTCCTGCAAAACCTCCATTTGCCACTCAACATCAATCTACATTTTTCATCTACTGTTATATGTTTTGCCAAAAAAGTTGTTTTAAATGGAACTTATCACATGTAAAAGCATTATTACCCTGCAGATATGGGGTAACTATGCAGGTTAATAGTATTTGGAACCTGCCAGGTGCTTGCAAATCGAACCCCACTGCCAGGAGGAAATGAACTTTAATCTTAGCAGTGTACTGATTTCAGTCATGGAGGTGGCACTGGCGCATGTTCAGTCACCAATCTGTGTATGTAGAGCTGCAGCTCTAACCGGGCCTCCCACACTGACTGACAGCAAGTATAATGCTGAGCTGCTGTCAGTCAGTGCAGGGCACGGTTACAGCTGCTGCTCTCCATGTCAGGCATTAAAGGCACACAGATTATCACTAACAAGGGGAAGCACCCAGGTTAGTGCCGCTTCCTTTTCCTTTAAGGTTCTGTTTAACTGTAAGCAAATGCTATACTACCGTCTATACTATCATCTGCTAATGGTTAAAGAATATTTCATGTGAATGATGTATTGAAATGTAGATGATTCCTGAAATGTACTGACGTCGTTGAAGATTAAGAAGAAGGTTCTTATTATTAAATGAGTCTCTCCAATGGCGGTGGCTGAACAATATTCCACATCTCTACCCGAGATCCTTCTTTCTCCTGTCTGCTGGGGCTGTAGGTTCCTTGACTTGATCTCATTCCAGCAATTGCAATGAAGACACAAAGACCGGCACACACGACAAAAAACAATGCCAGGACGGCAGATGCCACGGCGGTAAATACACCCGGAGGTAGAAAGTCGGAGAGCTGGAAACAGAACATATAATGTTATATGTTAGTACATATAACAAATACATCATGAAAATGGGTTGCAAAAAGCAAATAAAATAAAACATAAAGAATTGCAGGTAATTTTACAGCTCAACTTCTCTGTCACCAAAGAGGGAGACAAGCTATTCCTAATCTATGTTACTGATTATTCTGATTGTATGATCGTATTGATGCTTGTTGGCAAATATACGGTAATTGCCTATCTGGTATATATAAGAGTAATAAATGGAGCAGCAATGCCTTCTTGGGTGTAGTTCAGCTCCGCTTTTACCTTAGCTTGAAATATATGGTTAAAATAGCTGCATAGGAAGCTGGAAGAAGGGCGAGGGAGCCCGAAACATAGCCATACCCTGTATATGACGCCAGAATAAAGGCAGATTACATCGTTCACCCGGAGTGCTGCAGCTATCTGGTATATACCTATCTGGTAGTAGCCTATCTGGTATATAGTTCTCCATATCTAATGCATCTCAGCCATATATACTTCTCCATACCTAATGCATCTCAGCCATCTTTTCGACTATGTTTCTCATGACTTTAATCATTCAACTACGTGCATGTAATATCGTTATAATTTATTCCATTGTTATATTGAAGGGACCAATTAATTTAAATCAGTCCACACATGGATACAGTCTGAATATATGAGAAACACATGACCCGGACAAAGGACACAGCACAACATATAGCTGTGAGGCAGAATCATAACCCATTTCAGGAGTGAGTTCCCCCCCATATCTGCGATTGTCATCGCGTGACACAGGTAAATCCAGCTTCCAGCTCTGCTTGGTGTGATGTAGTGACTTCTATTGCTTTATCAGGCTGACACACACACCCTTATGGTTTAGGATTTTCTGCATCTTATTGTCGCCATATATGACACACTTTACAATTCCTCCTGTAACCAGACTCCGGTGTCTTCACTGACTTCATGCTCATTTTTCCTTTGCATCACAAATTACAAAAGAGAAAACCTTTCCTGCAATACCCTGAGATCGGCTTATAAATGTCACTACAAAAGTGTCCTGGAAGCAATCATGGTGTCGGCTGCTGTACTACAAGCTACGCTTTAAATCTACACAGCTTTCCCTGGCATCTGTCTGTGTGAAGTGCATATAATCTCTCTCTGGTACTATTTTCTTACCTATCACTTCTATGATCTATTTTATTCCTCTTGATTATGTTATACTGGCATGTCTTTGACTGGTTACTCCAACCCCTCCCTCTCTTAAATGACCTGTGTTTAAAGGGAACCAACCACCCCAAATGACCCCCCGGACTGTTAATATGTGTCCCTACACCCAGCACACACATTTGGGGCAATCGTTTTTGCTAAAAAAACTGTTTAGTAGAAGCTAAGATATAGCAATATAAACTTTAATAAATCCTGCCGACTGGGTGTTACCTAGCTTGTCCTCCTGCAGTGTTCCTGTGCCTGTCAGCCTCCTCTCCCCCCCTCCCTTCAGTAAAGCCCTGCCCCTTCAGCCTCTCAGGTTTCAGCCTTTGCATAAGGGGAGAGGAAAGAAACGTGTGTGTATGACCGGGATCGGGAAGAAAAGTATATAACACTCGTTTAGAGTGAAAAAATATTTTTTATTGTAACAAATCCATGTGAATAAGGTAAAAAAGCACAAAACATTAAAACCATCTAAAAAATGTGCAACACCGCACGAGATATATCACAAAAACATGCCTCCTATGATTTCTAGCAATAATGCTGAACCTGCAGGATTAACCTGGTGGCAAAAAACAGGAATAGATACATAATAACACAAATTCCCATGATAAGGAATCTAGATATGCAGTAAGGTCACCTAGCTGTTAGGGCAAAAAATAGACCAGATAGTACTATAGCTGAGGCTCAATGCAAAGCAGTGCAAGACAATAAAGTGCAATTGAAGGCAAATGAAACCTCTGATAATGCCCTATTTGAAGTGGGACCAGAATAGACCATGCAAGAGAAAAACACTGCAATGGAAACACCGCATATCTGTGAATGGAAATGAAATTATAAGTTAGTCACCAGTCATAATACACCTGCAGGCAGGGAGGCATGAGAGCGTGGCTCTGGACCTACGCGTGTCGCTGCCTAAATGACAGCTTCCTCAGGGTAGAGCACCACTGGAAAGTGTGCTTCATTACCTTAAATATCCACAATAATGCACAGCACCTGTAAGGGAAATAAATGCCGTTAGCTCTTATTGAGACCTGTAGGGAGGAGTGTGGGGCTCTGTGTCTTGCATCATTGATGTTCCGGGGCACAGCGGCAGATTGACTTCCAGGTGAATTAACCCAGAAGTCGCCTGTCTGTGCTGGAAGGGGGGACACACAGCTGTGCATGTCTGGAGCGCGGCCCGTAATGATCGGAGCCGTCCATGCTCACTGTGTATGCAGCGTCGCTATGCGACGTGCGCGCATGCGCAGACCGGCCGGTTAGTCATAAAGCAGCGCTGATTGCCGTAAATGTGGGTAAAGTAAACCCACAGACGGCAAATCCGCAAGCAAGACAAAGTACAGTGCAAAATAGAAGCCCAGGAGGAGCCAGGGAAAAGAAGCAATATACAAAACACTTATAAAACAAGGGAAGTAATTATGAGCGAAGAATTAGTTTATAAACTATAATGAATAGCTGCTGCACCATCAATACCGCCACCTGGAGGGAGAAGATAGATATTACAGCACAAGTACAGCACAAAAAAACCAAAGGAAAATTTAAGAACAAAAAAACATACAAAAAAATGGGGAAAGTTATAAATACAAGTCTACATCCAAAATAACAGGCCAGAATTGCGCCTGTAGGATTAATTTAACGGATAAATGGTGTTCATTTTCCGCTTCTTATTCATCCCTAGCTCATTGTTGCCGCTTGTTGTTCTCTTCGCCAAAATCATCGATGTTACGATATTTACATATTATTCTCTGATGGGAGATATTGGTGTGATTCGTTCAGCAGCTCCATAATTAAATGGAAACACTGTAGATGCCATTTAGAAAGTCCATGACGGAGACAACACTCGAAGAGTCCCAATTCCGAACACATCTAACTGGAGGTGATCGCAGCAGCAGTAGTGGTGTTTGAAAGCTTTCTCCTTGAGTGCTTGAATAGTACAGCGGATGCCATGTGCGTCCGTAGCCAGAGGAAGTCCGTTTAGGTACTAAGAAAGAAATAATAAATTTGAGAAATTTTCTTGTTTCAATGAATGAAAAAAAGAACTCTAAAATAATATCTAAGTTTTATAGTACCCATTAAAAAGAAACTCTTCATTCAGACCCTCTGGAGCCATACTTTTGAGTTGGAAAATCCAACGACTCTCCTTGCGTAACAGTTCTTCAGTAACACGTGCTTTCCTAATGGTGGGTAAAGCTTTATCCACCACCAAGATTTTTAGACCACTGTGAGAGCTACGATGTACCTCTCTGAAGTGCCTAGCTACTGAGGTCAGGGTCTTACCGGCTTTGAGATGTTCTTCAGCACAAGAGATGCTGGAAATGTGGTTCTGAATACGTTTTCGGACCTCCTGAGTGGTCTGCCCGACATAGACCTTAGGACAGCTACAAATGAGAACGTAAACAACGTTACGGGTACGGCAATTTGCATACAGTTTTGATTTGAATCCTTTGAGACATTCAACATGATCTATACTACCAGAGGCCACCATTAAAGGACAGACTGAGCACTCTCCACATGGGTAGGTACCAAGGATCTTAAACCCTCTGCCAAGTGAAACGGAAGGTCTCTTGAAGTGACTTGTGGTAAGAGTGTCCTTCAAGTTTTTAGCTCTTTTAGCTACCAATTTTGGTTTGGGTCCAACAAATTGTGCAATTTTAGGGTCGTTTGATAGCAATGACCAATTGTGGTCCAGGGTTCGATATACGTCCCTCCAATGATTGTTAAAAGTTGTGATAACAAACACTAACAGAATTAAAAAGATTTGATAAAACTCAGCTATCGTGGCTAGGCCGCATAAACGCCATTAAGATGGACATTCTGCCCAAATTCCTTTATTTATTCCAAACTGTTCCTATCGACATCCCAGCTCAGTTTTTCCGACGTCTAAACGACGCCCTGCGTAGATTTGTTTGGGGGTCCAGAAGGCCAAGGGTTCGCTTCTCGACCCTGACAAACCCGAAACTGAGAGGAGGGGCGGGGCTCCCGGACTTCCAGCGCTATTACCACTCTGTACTATTGTCCAGAATTGTCGATTGGAGGTTCAACTCGCAGCACAAACAGTGGGTGTATGTGGAAGATTTACTTTCGCCCTCCCCCCTACGGTGGTTACCGTGGATACGGCCCCGCCATAGACCTCCGATTACGCAATTTCCCTCCCTTACGCAAGTCGCCCTGGGCTTCTGGGATGCCTGGAAGGGGAGGAATCCCCTGATTAACCTCCCGTCCACACTGGGTCCTCTCTTTGACAATCCAGAATTTCCCCAGCGGTTGGGAGACGAACTTTTCTGGGATGGAGGGCGGCCGAGGAGCCTTGCCTGGCTCAGGCGATGGGACGGCTCTCGCGGGGAGACGCCTCGGGGGGACGGGGGGAGGGGCCGGTGTCCTGGTTGGAAGCTTCCCAATTGAAATCCTACCTACAGCCTTTGAGCACTAGACCGCCCTCAAGACTGGAGGCTATACTGCTCCTTCCAGAATCTCCAACTCATGTAATATCCCTTATGAATGACGTGATTTTAGAGGCCGACCCCCCGGCTGTGCCTCGCTTCCTTGATGCCTGGCAGAGAGATCTCCAGATAGATCTCTCAGATTCTGACCGGACAAAAATCTTCACGTTAACTCACAAGATGTCGATCTCCTGCAGCTTTCAGGAAACAAACTATAAGATCTTGACCAGGTGGTATAGGTGCCCGGCGCTCCTTCACAGGATGTTTCCCTCAATCTCTAACCTGTGCTGGAGATGCGGCGAAGAAGTCGGCACCATGCTACACATATGGTGGGACTGTAGGCCATTACAGGCCTTTTGGGTCGAGGTATTTTCTGCCTATGAATCCATTTCTGGCACCCGCCTGGCTCCCTCGCCCAAGATCGCGCTACTGTCATTGGTGCCGGGTCCCCTCTCCCTGGTCAAGCGGGGTCTCCTCCGCTTCTGCCTCATGGCAGCTAGAGTCTTAATTCCGAGGCATTGGAGATCAGCGACCGCACCCTCCCTGGGGGAGTGGGTGGGAGAGATGGACAGAATATGCAGGATCGAATCCCTGATGGCCCAAGATAACGAGACATGGGATAAACATCAAAAACTGTGGACCCCCTGGTGGTACTTTCGTGATGGGCCCGTGTTGACCCGTCACCTACAAAACTCCCACAGCTAGACTGGACATTGGGAAGGGTCTCTGTCCTTTCCCCTTCTTCCCCGCTTCCCCCTACTCTGACTGGAATCTATCTCCCTCTTTTCTACTTCTCTTCTGTAAATCTTCTTCTTCTATCTTCTTTTTTTTTTTTTTTCTCTTACACCTTCACTCTATTCTGGACCTTTCTCTGGAATGGAATACTACATTGTGATTCTCTCTCCTATAGATTAATAGGGGACGACATTGAATATTTTCCGCTGAGAGATTTATACACCTATCGACTTAACATTACTTGTTCCACTTTTTCTTATTTATGTACTTGTAACTTCCCCCCGACAAGGGGACTTGTCACTCTAGTTTTCTGTTAATTTTGGATGTTATTGGTATAGAGTGATATCTAGGTTTTCTTTGTTTTGAAAACATTCAAATAAACATTTTCTGAAAAAAAAAAAAAAAGTTGTGATAACATTCAACTTATCTGGACTCGATCTAATCTTCCCTGTTAACAGTTCAGTTCTATCCGTTGTGATTGTGGACCTATACGCGTTTGAGATGACCTTATGCGGGTACCCCCGTTTCTTAAACCTTTCTGTAAGGTCTCTTGCCTCTGACAGAAAGGTAGTGTTGTCAGAGCAATTTCTCTTGAGCCGATAAAACTGGCCTTTGGGAATAGCATTCCGCACATGCTGTGGATGGAAGCTCTGGTAATGGAGAACGCTGTTTGTGGCAGTGTCTTTTCTATGTAGAGCCGTGATGATCTTACCTTTTTCCTGTATAATTTTCAAATCCAAAAAGACTACTTCTGTCCAAGAGTACTGGGACGTCAAGGTGATGTTCCACGGGTTGTCGTTAAGAATGTCCACGAACTTCTGACAGTCCTCTAAGGTACCTGACCAAAAAAACAGAATGTCGTCGATATAACGATACCATTTGCGTACAGAACCATTGTATGCTGGAAGGGTGCGAACATGAACCTGCTCCCACCAACCCAAAAATAAATTTGCGTATGATGGCGCGCATTTCGCACCCATGGCGGTCCCTGATACCTGTCTATAGAAGGCTCTGTCAAAGGTGAAGTAATTATATTCGAGGACCATCCGCAGCAGATCGAGCAAGAATGAATCGTGTAACCGACTACCCGTACTTTCAAGATCCAGAAAATGGGTGACAGCTGAAATACCAAGATCATGATTAATGCAGGTGTACAGACTCTCTACATCCATTGTAACCAACAGAATCTGCTCTTCCAGAACCAAATCGCCCAATTGAACTATCAGGTGAGAAGAATCTCTAACGTACGAAGGAAGAGAAAGTACGTACGGTTGCAGATAAAAGTCAAGGTACGTGCAGGGTTTTTCAAACAGGCCTCCACCACATTCCCACCCTTGTCCGCTTCCCTTATGATGAAGTCCTTGATGTGGTGCTATGGCCCATCGAGATGTACCTAAGGGAAGCTAGAAGACAGCTTGATAACAGATCTTGCTATTGGAAATTACCATCAGACCCCACCGATACTTTTAAACGTAAGTTGGGGACTCTAATTTATCATGCCTTCGATCTTGGCTTAATTTCCAAAAAAGAAAAGGAATTTTTATTGATTAAATTCCCTATTGTACCAACGTTCTATATGCTACCCAAGGTGCACAAATCCCTGGAACAACCTCCTGGTAGACCCATTGTTTCAGGGATTGGAGGCCTGTTTGAAAAACCCTGCACGTACCTTGACTTTTATCTGCAACCGTACGTACTTTCTCTTCCTTCGTACGTTAGAGATTCTTCTCACCTGATAGTTCAATTGGGCGATTTGGTTCTGGAAGAGCAGATTCTGTTGGTTACAATGGATGTAGAGAGTCTGTACACCTGCATTAATCATGATCTTGGTATTTCAGCTGTCACCCATTTTCTGGATCTTGAAAGTACGGGTAGTCGGTTACACGATTCATTCTTGCTCGATCTGCTGCGGATGGTCCTCGAATATAATTACTTCACCTTTGACAGAGCCTTCTATAGACAGGTATCAGGGACCGCCATGGGTGCGAAATGCGCGCCATCATACGCAAATTTATTTTTGGGTTGGTGGGAGCAGGTTCATGTTCGCACCCTTCCAGCATACAATGGTTCTGTACGCAAATGGTATCGTTATATCGACGACATTCTGTTTTTTTGGTCAGGTACCTTAGAGGACTGTCAGAAGTTCGTGGACATTCTTAACGACAACCCGTGGAACATCACCTTGACGTCCCAGTACTCTTGGACAGAAGTAGTCTTTTTGGATTTGAAAATTATACAGGAAAAAGGTAAGATCATCACGGCTCTACATAGAAAAGACACTGCCACAAACAGCGTTCTCCATTACCAGAGCTTCCATCCACAGCATGTGCGGAATGCTATTCCCAAAGGCCAGTTTTATCGGCTCAAGAGAAATTGCTCTGACAACACTACCTTTCTGTCAGAGGCAAGAGACCTTACAGAAAGGTTTAAGAAACGGGGGTACCCGCATAAGGTCATCTCAAACGCGTATAGGTCCACAATCACAACGGATAGAACTGAACTGTTAACAGGGAAGATTAGATCGAGTCCAGATAAGTTGAATGTTATCACAACTTTTAACAATCATTGGAGGGACGTATATCGAACCCTGGACCACAATTGGTCATTGCTATCAAACGACCCTAAAATTGCACAATTTGTTGGACCCAAACCAAAATTGGTAGCTAAAAGAGCTAAAAACTTGAAGGACACTCTTACCACAAGTCACTTCAAGAGACCTTCCGTTTCACTTGGCAGAGGGTTTAAGATCCTTGGTACCTACCCATGTGGAGAGTGCTCAGTCTGTCCTTTAATGGTGGCCTCTGGTAGTATAGATCATGTTGAATGTCTCAAAGGATTCAAATCAAAACTGTATGCAAATTGCCGTACCCGTAACGTTGTTTACGTTCTCATTTGTAGCTGTCCTAAGGTCTATGTCGGGCAGACCACTCAGGAGGTCCGAAAACGTATTCAGAACCACATTTCCAGCATCTCTTGTGCTGAAGAACATCTCAAAGCCGGTAAGACCCTGACCTCAGTAGCTAGGCACTTCAGAGAGGTACATCGTAGCTCTCACAGTGGTCTAAAAATCTTGGTGGTGGATAAAGCTTTACCCACCATTAGGAAAGCACGTGTTACTGAAGAACTGTTACGCAAGGAGAGTCGTTGGATTTTCCAACTCAAAAGTATGGCTCCAGAGGGTCTGAATGAAGAGTTTCTTTTTAATGGGTACTATAAAACTTAGATATTATTTTAGAGTTCTTTTTTTCATTCATTGAAACAAGAAAATTTCTCAAATTTATTATTTCTTTCTTAGTACCTAAACGGACTTCCTCTGGCTACGGACGCACATGGCATCCGCTGTACTATTCAAGCACTCAAGGAGAAAGCTTTCAAACACCACTACTGCTGCTGCGATCACCTCCAGTTAGATGTGTTCGGAATTGGGACTCTTCGAGTGTTGTCTCCGTCATGGACTTTCTAAATGGCATCTACAGTGTTTCCATTTAATTATGGAGCTGCTGAACGAATCACACCAATATCTCCCATCAGAGAATAATATGTAAATATCGTAACATCGATGATTTTGGCGAAGAGAACAACAAGCGGCAACAATGAGCTAGGGATGAATAAGAAGCGGAAAATGAACACCATTTATCCGTTAAATTAATCCTACAGGCGCAATTCTGGCCTGTTATTTTGGATGTAGACTTGTATTTATAACTTTCCCCATTTTTTTGTATGTTTTTTTGTTCTTAAATTTTCCTTTGGTTTTTTTGTGCTGTACTTGTGCTGTAATATCTATCTTCTCCCTCCAGGTGGCGGTATTGATGGTGCAGCAGCTATTCATTATAGTTTATAAACTAATTCTTCGCTCATAATTACTTCCCTTGTTTTATAAGTGTTTTGTATATTGCTTCTTTTCCCTGGCTCCTCCTGGGCTTCTATTTTGCACTGTACTTTGTCTTGCTTGCGGATTTGCCGTCTGTGGGTTTACTTTACCCACATTTACGGCAATCAGCGCTGCTTTATGACTAGACCGGCCGGTCTGCGCATGCGCGCACGTCGCATAGCGACGCTGCATACACAGTGAGCATGGACGGCTCCGATCATTACGGGCCGCGCTCCAGACATGCACAGCTGTGTGTCCCCCCTTCCAGCACAGACAGGCGACTTCTGGGTTAATTCACCTGGAAGTCAATCTGCCGCTGTGCCCCGGAACATCAATGATGCAAGACACAGAGCCCCACACTCCTCCCTACAGGTCTCAATAAGAGCTAACGGCATTTATTTCCCTTACAGGTGCTGTGCATTATTGTGGATATTTAAGGTAATGAAGCACACTTTCCAGTGGTGCTCTACCCTGAGGAAGCTGTCATTTAGGCAGCGACACGCGTAGGTCCAGAGCCACGCTCTCATGCCTCCCTGCCTGCAGGTGTATTATGACTGGTGACTAACTTATAATTTCATTTCCATTCACAGATATGCGGTGTTTCCATTGCAGTGTTTTTCTCTTGCATGGTCTATTCTGGTCCCACTTCAAATAGGGCATTATCAGAGGTTTCATTTGCCTTCAATTGCACTTTATTGTCTTGCACTGCTTTGCATTGAGCCTCAGCTATAGTACTATCTGGTCTATTTTTTGCCCTAACAGCTAGGTGACCTTACTGCATATCTAGATTCCTTATCATGGGAATTTGTGTTATTATGTATCTATTCCTGTTTTTTGCCACCAGGTTAATCCTGCAGGTTCAGCATTATTGCTAGAAATCATAGGAGGCATGTTTTTGTGATATATCTCGTGCGGTGTTGCACATTTTTTAGATGGTTTTAATGTTTTGTGCTTTTTTACCTTATTCACATGGATTTGTTACAATAAAAAATATTTTTTCACTCTAAACGAGTGTTATATACTTTTCTTCCCCGATCCCGGTCATACACACACGTTTCTTTCCTCTCCCCTTATGCATTCGTTCTATTAAACGTGTGACTGGTGGATCTCGTGTCTTAGTGCCACTCCAAAAAACCCCCCCCTTTTTTCAGGTTTCAGCCTTTCAACTGATCCTAAACCCACAAACTGACCCCCCCTTCTCTTTAGACCTGTCCCTGCACCCCCTCTTATCATTCCTAGCCATCCCTTTTGCAGAAAAAATCGCTTTTGAAAAGTAAGAGAAAAGGTTATAATACTTTGTCCTGTGTTTCTGTGGAAGCTGCAAATGCCCCGCCTGTCTGCTGCTGCCTGGTAAATTATGCACGCCCCTCTCTGCTGCTAAGAGCCTGGCCGCGTCATGAAAGGGGCGGGGCTAAATCCCAGCATGCAGGAGCCCCGCCCCCTTTCATGACACGGCCAGGCTCTTAGCAGCAGAGAGGGGCGTGCATAATTTACCAGGCAGCAGCAGACAGGCGGGGGCATTTGCGGCTTCCACAGAAACACAGGACAAAGTATTATAACCTTTTCTCTTACTTTACAAAAGCGATTTTTTCTGCAAAAGGGATGGCTAGGAATGATAAGAGGGGGTGCAGGGACAGGTCTAAAGATAAGGGGGGGTCAGTTTGTGAGTTTAGGATCAGTTGAAAGGCTGAAACCTGAGAGACTGAAAGGGCCATGCTTTACTGAAGGGAGGGGGGAGAGGAGGCCGACAGGCACATGGAACAGTGCAGGAGGAGAAGCTAGGTAACACCCAGTTGGCAGGATTTATTAAAGTTTATAAAGCTATATCTTAGCTTCTACTAAACAGTTTTTTTAGCAAAAACGATTGCCCCAAATGTGTGTGCTGGGTGTAGGGACACATATTAACAGTCCGGGGGGTCATTTGGGGTGGTTGGTTCCCTTTAACTCTCAGCTTCTAGTTTGTCCATACCCACCCACTCATTCACACCTGATTGCCTTTAGCTGAATAAATATTCAGAATCATGAGTCTGATCCATGACTCTTTCCAAAAACATTTTTCCAAGTGCAGATTTCTAAGTGCAAACTTTAAATTAGACCAGAATTAGACTGGAATGTAATGGGATAGAAAGCCACTACAATGTTTCTATTTCCTTTTACTTTCACCCCCATACTACTTCATTTCTTATTAACTCCTCTAATACCTGCACCTAGTAACAAACTATTTATTTCTCTCTCCATCCTCCACAGCCATCTCACCTCCTCCTCAGAACTGTTCATTCACATACAATCGTTTTCTCCAGACACACACGGCCACATCATGCCCTATCCTGATCCCACCTTCTAATGCTCTGTCTGCTGCTCCTCATTGCTGGCAACGTATCCCTAAATCCTGGTCCTCCTCAACACATCCCCACACTCTAACACCCTGCCACAATCCTCTACAAGTTTTTGCAACCCTGATAACCTCAGACCCATTCAGCAGGACCGTGCTCCCCCAGTCCCCCTACCCGGAGCACTATGGAACGTACGCTCTGTCTGCAACAAACTGTCATTCATCCATGACCTTTTTATCACTAACAAACTCTCCTTCCTCAGCATCACTGAAACCTGGGTCACCCCCTCTGACACAGCCTCTCCAGCTGCACATTCTTGTGGCGGATTCAATCTCTCCACACACCCTAATCCTAACAAGAAATGAGTGGATGAGTTGGCTTGCTACTGTTCGATAACTGCCCCTTTACCCCAATTCCACTACCACGCCCTGCTACTCTTCCCCCGTTTGAGGTGCACTCTGTCCACGTCTACCCCCCCTCCAACCTTCATCTGACTGTCATCTACCACCCCCAGTGCTAGCCATCTCCACCTTTCACGACCACTTCACCACCTGACTACTTCATTTACTGTCTGCTGACATCCCCATTATCATCATGGGCGACTTTAACATCCCCATTGACATTTTCACCTCGGCTGCCTCTATACTTTTATCACTGACAGCCTCCTTTGGCCTCACTCAATGGTCCTCCAAAGCCACTCACAAAGATGGCCACTTGCTGGACTGTATCTTCATCCGCCTTTGTTCCCTTACTAACCCCTCTAACTCACCCCTCCCCCTGGTCTGACCACAACCTACTGACTTTTTCTTTCCTCTCCTAATGCGCAAACCCCACTCCACAAACGCAATCATCGTTGCAGATGTCTCAGACACCTTAATTTACACCCATTCTCTGAGTCCCTTCTCTCTCTTACAGACATAACTTCCTTACATGACACTTTATATAACACCACAATAACAGCAGCGCTCGATTCAGCCACCCCCTCACGCACAGAAAAACTTGGACAATCAACAGGCAACCCTGGCTGACTAGCCTGACCAAAGAACTGAGAAATGCTTCCAGGGTAGCTCAGCGGAGATGGAAGAGATCCCGTTCTGCCGAGCACTTTGTCGCATACAAGTCCACGCTCACTGCCGCAAAACAAACTTCTCATCTCTCAGATCCTCCCTTTTTCAGAACCCTAAACAGATTTTCAACACTTTCAATTCTCTACTCTGTCCCCCAGTACCTCCTCCCTCTATCATCTCTGCTGAAGACTTTGCCTCTTTTTTAAGAAGAAGATTAATAACATCAGAGAAAGCTTTGGCCCACAGCCCCCTGTGCCCCTCCTCATAACTGCTCAGCCCTGTTCTTTCAAAACCAGCTTTCCCACCATGACAGATCAGCTCTCCTCCCTTCTGTCAAGATCACATTTCACCACTTGCACGCTTGACCAGCTCCTGTCCCAACGTATCCCCAACCACAGTATTCATTCCAACCCTAATACATCACTTCAACCTTTCACTTACAAATAGTGTCTTCTCCTCTTCCTTCAAACATGTCTCAATCACTCCCAGCCTCAAAAAGCCCTCCCTTGACCCATCCTCTGTATCTAGCTATCGCTCAATATCACTTCTCCCTTATGCATCAAAACTGCTGGAACAGCATGTCCACCTTAAACTGTCCTCCCACCTCTCCTCCTGCTCCCTCTTTGACCGGTTACAATCTGGCTTCCGACTGCATCACTCAACAGAAACTGCCCTAACTACAATGACACCAATGACCTACTAACCGACAAGAACAAGTGACACTACTCTGCCCTCCTTCTCCTGGATCTATCCTTCTATCCCCTGGCTTCGACACTGTAGACCAGGGGTCTCAAACTCCAGGCCTCAAGGGCCGCACACAGTCCAGGTTTTCAGGATTTCCTTAGAATTTGACAGTTTGTCATTTGATTACCAACTGTCAAATGCTATGGAAATCCTAAAAAGCTGCACTGTGTGCGGCCCTCGAGGCCTGGAGTTTGAGACCCCTGCTGTAGACCATTCCCTCTTGTTACAGATTCTCTCATCTCTTGGCATCACAGGCTTGGCCCTATCCTGAATCTCATTGTATCTAACAGACCAGACATTCAGTGTCTCCCTCTCTCACAGCACCTCCTCACCTCGCCTCTTGTCAGTCAGTGTTCCCCAAGGCTCAGTTCTAGGACCCCTACCCTTCTCCATCTACACCTTTGGCCTGGGACAGCTCATAGAATTCCACGGTTTGCAGTATCATCTCTATGCCGATGACACGCAGATCTACCTCTCTGGACCTGACATCACCTCCTTACTGACCAAAATCCCACAATGTCTGTCTGCTATAATTTCTGCTCGATTTCTAAAACTGAACGTAGACAAAACAGAATTTATCATCTTTCCCCCTATCTCACTCTACCCCTCCACCAGACCTATACATCAAAGTCAATGGCTGTTCACTTTCTCCAGTCCTACATGCTCGGTGCCTTGGGTCGATCCTCGACTCTGCCCTCTCTTTCAAGCCACATATGTAAGCCCTTGCCACCTCCTGCCAACTCCAACTCAAAAATATTTCCTGGATACGTACATTCCTTGACCAAGAAACTGGAAAAACACTCGTGCAAGCCCTAATTATCTCCAGCCTTGACTACTGCAACCTACTACTCTCCAGCCTCCACTCTAGCACTCTTGCACCACTCCAATATATCCTAAACTCTACTGCCCGACTAATCCACTTGTCTCCCTGTTATTCCCCAGTCTCTCCTCTCTGCCAATCCCTTCACTGGCTTCCAATTGTCCAGAGTCTCCAGTTCAAACCCCTAACTATGACATACAAAGCCATCCACAACTGTCTCCTCCATACATCTGTGACATGGTCTCCCAGTACTTAACTACACGCAACCTCCGATCCTCTCAAGATCTCCTTCTCTACTCCCCTCTTATCTCTTCTTCCCACAACTGCATACAAGATTTCTCCCGTGCTTCCTCCATACTCTGGAACTCTCTACCCCAACACATCAGACTCTCACCCACCATGGAAACCTTCAAAAGGAGCCTGAAGACCCACCTCTTCCGACAAGCCTACAACCTTCAATGATCCTCAGTCTACTGAACCACCGACCAGCTCTACCCTCTCCTAGTGTATCCTCACCAATCCCTTGTAGACTGTGAGCCCTTGTGGGTAGGGTCCCCCTCTCCTTCTGTACTTGTGAGTGCCTTGTATTGCTCATGTTTATTGTAGTTGTCAATGTAAGCCCCTTTTCAAATGAAAAGCACCATGGGATAAATGGCTCTATAATAATAATAATAATAATAATAATATATTTAAGCACTCGGTCAAACTTGTGCCCTTGTTGTTTACCAGCTGTACTCCCAGATGTAAGTCACATCATGTCATGGCAGCAATTAATGACTGATCCATTACTGCCACCATCATCACACATATCTGGACTGGTTAAAAAAAGAAACATGTCTAACACTAAGTTACCTAAATAGTGTAAATAATTTCTATCCAGTTGTTGTGCATTAGTTGTTATCTCACTTTCTACCACTAGAGGGCAGTATGTGATGCACATATCTATTTTCCCCATTGATGTTACTATGAAGCAGTGCAACTATGATCCTTGATTTCGTCTCAATAAATTAAAATATCATCAAAAAGAGAATTTATTTCAGTAATGTAATAGATAAAGTGAAACCCATATATAGAGTTATTACAAGCAAAGTGATCTATTTCAAGTATTACTGTTAATGTTGATGAATATGGCTTACAGCCAATGAAAACCCAAAGGTCATTATCTCAGATAATTAACACAAAACACCTGCAAAGCCTTTCTTAGGCCGGCTTCAGACTGCGTCTGACATCCGATCCGTGCCTGTCCGCTTGAGGCAGACAGCCGCGGACCAGATCAGCACACAGGACCAGGGGGCTATTATGCCCTCCGATCCTGTGTGCAGCCGCACGCAGTTTCCGGTGCTGAAGTCAGGACAGCGGGCGCCGCGGTCCTGACCTGTCAGCGGCTGCAGCTGCGTGTGGCTGCACACAGGATCGGAGGGCATAATAGCCCCCTGGTCCTGTGTGCTGATCTGGTCCGCGGCTGTCTGCCTCAAGCGGACAGGCACGGATCGGATGTCAGACGCAGTCTGAAGCCGGCCTTAGCGTTTTAAAATGGTCCCTTAGTTTGGTTCAGTAACGAACACAATCATAGGGAAGATTGCTGACTTGACAGACGTCCAGAAGGCAGTCATTGACACACTCCACATAGGCCCTGTCACACATAAAGAGATAGCTATTGGGATCGCTGTTGCGTCACAAAATTCGTGATGTAACAGCGATGTTGCTCTGTGTGACACGCACCAACGATCTGGCCCCTGCTGTGAGAACGTTGATTGTTACACACTGCTCTGGGTCATTCGTGCATCGTTGTGCTCCCACTGGAAATGCTACATCTTTGTGTTTGACAATGAGCAACGATCTCAATGCTACGCTATGGAGAGAAAATTCACAACAACCTCGGTATAATTCTGGATCACTAGTGCGTCATTTTTACATCGCTGGTAAGATGCCTGTTTGACACCAGCGATCTCTGCACATCAGGATCGGGAACGCTGATGTGTCGTTATGTGGGACTTAAGCCACAAAAGGTCATTGCTAAAGAAGCTGGCTGTTCAGAGTGCTGTATCCAAGAATATTAATGGAAAGTTGTGTGGAAGGAAAAACTGTGGTATAAAAAGGTGCACAAGCAACCAGGATAACTTCAGCTTTGAAAGGATTGTTAAGAAAACACCATTCAAAAATTTAGGGGAGATTCACAAGGAGTGGACTGCTGCTGGAGTCAGTGCTTCAAGAGCCACCACACAGACGTATCCAGGACATGGGCTACAACTGCCACTTTCTATGTGTTAAGCCACTCATGACCAATAGACAACCCAAAAAGCGTCTCACCTGTGGCAAGGAGGATAAGAACGGGACTGTTGCTCACTGATCCAAGGTGATGTTTTCAGATGAAAGTCAATTTTGCATTTCATTTGGAAATCAAGGTCCGAGTCTGGAGGAAGAGTGGAGAGGAGAGGCCACAATCCAAGCTGCTTGAGGTCTAGTGTGAAGTTTCCACAGTGATGGTTTGGGGAGCCATGTCATCTGCTGGTGTAGGTCCACTGTGTTTTATCAAGACTAAAGTCAGTGCTGCCATCTATCAATACCTGTGCAATCCCAATACCTGGTTTAATAACCACATTTTCACTGTGCTTAATTGGTCCGTAAACTTACCTGGCCTAAACCCCATAGAGAATTTATAGCAGGGGTAGGGAACTCCAGGCTCCAAGTGTCGCACACAGTGCAGGTTTTCAGGATTTCTTTAGTATTGCACAGGGGTTGGAATCATCACCAGTGCAGGTGATTATATTGTGCAATACTAAGGAAAACCTGCACTGTGTGCTGCTCCTGATTTATAGGGTATTGTCAAGAGGAAGATGAGAGGCACCAGATCCAACAAAGTGGACAAAATGAAGGCTGCTATCAAAACAACCTGGGCTTCCATAATACTTCAGCAGTGCCATAGGCCGATCGCCTCCATGCCGCGCTGCATTGATGCAGTAATTAATGGAAAAGGAGCCCCAACCAAGTATTGACTTTATTTACTGGACATCATTTTCAGTAGGCCAACATTTATTATTTAAAAATCATTATTTCAGTTCTTATATAATATTCTAATTTATTGAGATGCACTTGTACTAGTTAGTAAGATAGGTAACTCCATATTATGTAATATAGGAATCTCCCATCACTAGGACTGTGCTGCTGTTAAGATGGTGAAACAAAACAAACTCTGTTCCCTTCTCCTTTTCATTGATTCTCCCTGCTACTCCTGGGTTTGGGGTGCAGCCTATAGGTATTTAACTATTTACAAGCAAGTTCGGGTTGCGCATAGTCCACAGACTCTTAGTCCTTTGATTAACAGGTTCTACATACCATACATTTCTCATTCAATTAGGCACACTTTCTTCAAACAGACACACATTAACTTTTACTAACGCTAGACACTCATTCTCTCTACAGGCACACATTTACTAAAGTAAAACTTAAAAGTCATGACCGAACCGGGTCAACAACACTTCTATGTACAAGGCCTAGCACTCTTTGGATTACCACAGGTTGGAGTCTGGCTTCCTCCTCTGCCAGGGCAGCACCTCGCTACTTGAGCTATCTCCGCTCTTCTGGAGTCCATTGGCGCTGCTGGTGCTGGCTGGCGCAGCCTGGTCTCTCACTGTTGCCAGTGTCTCTTGCAGAGTCTCCGTTTGAGCAGCCGCCTTCTTGGTCTTAACTACCATCATGGCAGACCCCTTTTACAAAGACTGCGTGGCTGCATCACGGGTCTTTGGTGCAGCCAGGATGGTAGCCTTGGGGCTTGGCTCCCTGATGGGTGCGTGCTTTGGCTGAGCCTGCTTGTGCTCCGATAGCGGTGGAACTGCTGGCTGCGACACCTAGGGCTCTGCTGGTCTTGAGGATGGCGCCCCCTCTTTCACGATGTTGACATTGAGGGCGTACCACCCCCGCTCTCCCAGTTGCTGGGTGAAGGCGACAAGATCACTGGGTTACAGGTCACGTCTGGGATGGCCCTTCGGCAGGTGGGATTCAACGTCCCGCCGGGTCACGAAAAGTTCCTTGGCCTTCCCTTGCTCCTTCAGTAATTCCTAGCCCTTTTCTAGATTGAAGCTGACCATGACCATGCACATCGGCCCTCTGTCCATGGCCCTGGACTTGCGGACCCTCCCTTTGGCTCGGAGGTTCCGCTCCTCCATGGCCTACCACTGTGCCCGCCTTTCCTGCTCTCTGTCCTCCAGCTGGGCCTCTTGCTGGCGACAGTACTCCTGCCAGCTTAGGGTCTCAACTGTTGCTTTCCCTGCTTGGGCCTCTCACGGGAAGCCTATTAGCCCATTTGAACACCACCCACTCTGCGCCGATCTCCAGAGCAAGGAGCAGATTCAGGTGTGAGTGGGACCGCCAACCTATCTATCTGCACAGAGCAGTCCCAGGGAAGGTCTTTACACAACCTGCCGGGTACGAGGGCCGTCGGGGTCTCTACGGGCCCCTCCAGGGTCTCTTCAGCTACGGGGGGGGGATCTCAGTACCTGCTGCTGTCTCTTCAGTGCCGACCTCATCCGCCTCCGGAGCTGGTGATGGTGGTCTGGACTGCATTCACCTCCAGGTCATCCTGTCCTACAGGGTGTCCTTCCAATTCTCCACCGCCTCTACGAGGGCTCTCCTCAACTGCTGGCCCAGGCTCTCCACCTCTCCCTGCAGGAAACCCGGGTCTAGGAGTGACAGCTGCTCGAGGCCTGTCTCCGGTCCGCTGGGGAAGTTCTCACTCTCCACCCCACACTTCAAGGCCCTCCGGTCACCTCTCTCCATGGTGCTGTGGTGCCCCACTGGTCAGTGCGCCACAGTAGGGGTACTGCACCCAAAATAGAGTGTGCAGTATCCTAGTCATTGAAGGGGATAATGTCAAACTGAGGCTCTCATCCTAGCATCCCTACACCTAGACTAGGGGACCAATCAGCTAACCCGTTACCAGGGTAACTGGTCCCGGTGGGAGGAGTGTTAGGGTAGAAGGAGCGGGAAACAAACAGACGGATAATGTCTAGTCTGAGGAGAGAAGCAAGGAACAAGTCCTAGAGGGACACCACAGGAAGTGTCGACCCAGACAGAAATGGGAGACCCAGTGCCAGACTGTCCGAGTAAACGGTCTGTTGGAATCCCGGTCAACAACGGGGTACCGTCTCCAAGTCACGGTGCAGGCAAGTCCAACTCTGAGCTGCCAATATCGGTGGGTCGCAGGTCTGCCAAGCAGCCCCCTATCTCGTCCACAACTTACAGCTCCACCAAGTACCCTCAAACCAGGTTGAGTCCCCCTTAGAGAAGAAGGGTAACCTCATCACACCAGACGGGCCTGGTAGGAAGTGAGTTTGTATAGGGCAGCACATGGATAGAAAGGAGGCACAAGAAAGACACAGAGGACAGTGAACGTAGTAGAAGGAATACTTGGAGAGCCTCAGAAAGACTTTGTACCCTCCGGTGACTACCCGGCCAGCTACCTGCAAAGACTGTGTAACTGTGTACCTGAACTGCCGTGAACTGTTGCCAGTAAAGTAGCGGTACAGAGTCTGCAAGCCTCCGGTGTTTTATTCTGCATAAGTTTAGGAGTAGTTGCTGCCAAATCGACCAGCTCAGCAGCAGCACTGCCCCTAGGATCCCGCTCCGCCTGCAGGGAGCGTTATCAACTGGCTGCAATACTATCGTACCCAGCAGTCTGACAGCCGTGCTGGTGAGATCACCAGAAACTGTAGGTGGCGTCACAAGACTTCTTTATTCTTTTATTTTTATTATTTTCCCCTTTTACCCAGTGACCCCCAGTGTTACGGGCCTGGGCACCGGCCACCGAGACATCACTCCCAGCACTAACGCCGGGTACCGAATTCCCAAAGACCCCTGGGTGGGTCAGTGCCATCCGGGTTGCACACTGCAATCCTACTACTCAGTCTGTCTCACTCCCCCTCTCCTGCTCCCTTCTTTGGGTGGTTTCCTCTCTTTGCATCGTTGGCCACATCTAGGGGTGGGTCACTCTGGCTGACAGACAAGTCCTGCTGCACAGAAGTTCCTTTGGTGGGCTGGTACGGCTTTTCACACCATTTGGCGACCTGGTCCACGAAGGGAGGCCGCAACACTCCCTCCTTGATACACATGGTGCCTGTTCTTTCAGCTGGGCGCTGTTCAAAGTTCTTTAACACGGGCCTTAGGCGCACAAGACCTGTTTTACCGGGCCTGTAGATCCTGTTCGTGATACCAAGTTGACGCGCCCCGTGGGGGCCGTGGGGTACTCGGGGCCGGGTCTGATGATGTCATCGGGGAATGGGTTGTTATGGTGGTGTGACCCGGTCCATGGCCCCAGAGCAGTCAATAAAAGGGGAAGGGAAATTCTCTGTTGCTATGAGGGGTTTACTGGAGGTGGGACCTGGGGATAACAATTGTTGAGGCTAGTGATGACGGTCGCTGCTATACAGTTCTTCTGGGGTCGATGGCAATGCAGCAAAGTTAGTAGACCCTCCACGGGTAGGGCTAACCCCAGGGCAGCACATATTACTGGGTGAGTTGGTACTAATGTCAAAGCGCAGGGCTGATGGCGCGACGATTAAGTTCACAAACACAGCGGGGTGTAGTCTGTTGTTCCGTTTACAACTATCATCACTGTGTAACAGCCCGCTGAGCGCTGAGTTCTTGGAGAAAGGGATCCAGCTACTCTCGGGTAACATGGTGACATTAAATCTGTACCCCTTTCCTCTGTCCTCTCACGGTCGTCTCATTCTGTGCTTCCTTCATCCTCCTGTCTTGCGCCTCGAGCTAGTGGCCACAGGCCTTTGCAGGGCAACACCTCTCTCAGTCCCCTGGACCCTATGTGCCTCCTTTTCGGCAGGTGTGTGCAGTTTTGACTGTGGCACTTGGAGATACCGCAGCCTCCAGGTTGCTAGCTGAGCCTGGTTGTTCTCCACAAGTCTGGGGCTGGTACCCTTTCACTGCGGCCTGGTCCCTTCACACGGTTTCAGTCAGTGTGGATGCGGGCGTCCCCGGGTGGATTGCTTACAAACCGGTCCCCTGGGACCCCTTCTGTCTTCGGGAGCCCCCTTTCTCTCTTTCGACTCCTCTGTCAGGTCTTGTCTCCCCTGTTAATGGCTATATAGAAAACTGTACCAGTGTTTCCACTGGTGTCCAGTTCAGCGGCTCAACACAAAACATGCATTATCAAAAGAGGAATAGTGGAGCCCAGGCCCGGACTGACAGGCGGGAGATTCTGGACTTCTCCCGATGGGCCGGTGGTTGTGGAGTGGGCGGGGCCACAGCGCCCGCTCCTCCAGCCGCAGGCCAACTTTTCAATGATTTTGCAACGGCCGCCCGCCACCCGCCGACATGCCGGGTCTGGGGAAGGACGCCGGCCGCTACCTCTTGGTACACAGACTCAAACCAGTAGGCGGGCGGGAAGCCCTGACAGCAGCTCTTAAGGAGAGCGCAGGCTGTATAGCACGTTCTTTGTGGGCGGAGAGAGCACACACTCTGCTCTCCCGCCCAAGAAACGGATCGCAGCCACCCAGGCTATTACCAAAGTGGGCCTGTGTGCAGGCAGTGGAGCTGGCCTGCAGGCAGCAGTCAGCAGCCTGTGACTGTCACAGTCATAGACTGAGTCGCCTCCTCACTCCTCCTGTGATCTGTCTCAGCTGCGGACCCCGGGGGCTGCAGTGCGGGACAACAAGCAAAGCTGAGGCAAGTTACTTTCACTTTTATCTGTCTGACCTGAGATGTGTGGGGTGGGGGTGGGGCAGGGCAGACTGCTGTGTGTGTATTTGTGTGTGTGTGTGTGTAAGACAGGCAGCTGCGTGTGTATTTGTGTGTCTGTGTGTGAGACATGCTGCTGTGTGTTTGTATGTCTGTGTGCGAGGTCAGGCGCTGTGTGTGTCTGTGTGTGAGGACAGTCTGTTGTGTGTGTATTTGTTTGTATGTGTGTGAGGACAGGCTGTTGTGCATGTGTGAGTGTGTATGTGTGTGTGTGTGTCTGTGTGTGAGACAGGCCGCTGTGTGTGTATGTGTGTCTGTGTGTGAGGACAAGCCGCTGTGTGTGTATGTGTGAGTGTGTGTGAGTACAGGCCGCTGTGTGTGTATGTGTGTCTGTGTGTGAGACAGGCCGCTGTGTGTGTATGTGTGTCTGTGTGTGAGGACAGGCCGCTGTGTGTGTATGTGTGTGAGTACAGGCCGCTGTGTGTGTATGTGTGTCTGTGTGTGAGACAGGCCGCTGTGTGTGTATGTGTGTCTGTGTGTGAGGACAGGCCGCTGTGTGTGTATGTGTGAGTGTGTGTGAGTACAGGCCGCTGTGTGTGTATGTGTGAGGACAGGCCGCTGTGTGTGTATGTGTGAGTGTGTGTGAGTACAGGCCGCTGTGTGTGTATGTGTGAGTGTGTGTGAGTACAGGCCGCTGTGTGTGTATGTGTGAGTGCGTGTGAGGACAGGCCACTGTGTGTGTGTGAGTGTGTGTGAGGACAGGCCGCTGTGTGTGTATGTGTGAGTGTGTGTGAGTACAGGCCGCTGTGTGTGTATGTGTGAGGACAGGCCGCTGTGTGTGTATGTGTGAGTGTGTGTGAGTACAGGCCGCTGTGTGTGTATGTGTGTGTGTGTGTGAGTACAGGCCGCTGTGTGTGTATGTGTGAGGACAGGCCGCTGTGTGTGTATGTGTGAGTGTGTGTGAGTACAGGCCGCTGTGTGTGTATGTGTGAGGACAGGCCGCTGTGTGTGTATGTGTGAGTGTGTGTGAGTACAGGCCGCTGTGTGTGTATGTGTGAGTGTGTGTGAGTACAGGCTGCTGTGTGTGTATGTGTGAGGACAGGCCGCTGTGTGTGTATGTGTGAGTGTGTGTGAGTACAGGCCGCTGTGTGTGTATGTGTGAGGACAGGCCGCTGTGTGTGTATGTGTGAGTGTGTGTGAGTACAGGCTGCTGTGTGTGTATGTGTGAGTGTGTGTGAGTACAGGCCGCTGTGTGTGTATGTGTGAGGACAGGCCGCTGTGTGTGTATGTGTGAGTGTGTGTGGGTACAGGCCGCTGTGTGTGTATGTGTGAGTGCGTGTGAGGACAGGCCACTGTGTGTGTGTGAGTGTGTGTGAGGACAGGCCGCTGTGTGTGTATGTGTGAGTGTGTGTGAGTACAGGCCGCTGTATGTGTATGTGTGAGGACAGGCCGCTGTGTGTGTATGTATGAGTGTGTGTGAGTACAGGCCGCTGTGTGTGTATGTGTGAGTGTGTGTGAGTACAGGCCGCTGTGTGTGTATGTGTGAGGACAGGCCGCTGTGTGTGTATGTGTGAGTGCGTGTGAGGACAGGCCACTGTGTGTGTGTGAGTGTGTGTGAGAGGCCGCTGTGTGTATTTGTGTGTCTGTGTGTGAGGACAGGCTGCTGTGTATGTGTGAGTGTGTTTGAGACAGGCTGTTGTGTGTGTATTTGTGTGTGTGTGAGGACAGGTCGCTGTGTGTATGTGTGAGTGTGTGTGAGGACAGGCTGCTGTGTGTGTATGTGTGAGTGTGTGTGAGGACAGGCTGCTGTGTGTGTGTCTGTGTGTGAGGACAGGCTGCATGTGTGTGTTTGAGGACAGGCTGTTCCATGTGTGTGGGGACCGGGAAGGTTGCTGTGTGTGTGTGTGAGGACTGGCTTCTGTGTGTGGTGGTCAGGGCAGGCTGTTGCATGTGTGTGGGGCCGGGGCAGGCTGTTACATGCGTGTGGGGTCCTGGGCAGGCGCTACGTGCGAGTGAGGGCTGAGGCAGGCAGCTACGTGCATGTGGGGCCAGGGCAGGCTGCTACGTGTGTGTGGGGGCTGGGGCAGACTGCTACATGTGTGTTTGGGGGGCCGAGACAGACTGCTGCATGTGTGTGGGGGCTGGATCAGGCTGCTACATTTGTGTGGGTGACTGGGTAGGCTGGTGCATGTGTGTGGGGGCTATGGCAGGCTGCTACGTGTGTGTGTGTGTGTGAGAGGGCAGGCTGCATGTGCGTATGTGTGTAATCCTCAGTATCTGTATTATTCTGTATATATACTCTGCACAGTACCACTTTTCCTGTCCTGTATACTGGGTGTAATCCTCAGTATCTGTATTATTCTGTATATATACACTGCACAGTACCACTTCCCCTGTCCTGTATACTGAGTGTAATCCTCAGGATCTGTATTATTATGTATATATACACTGCACCGTACCACTTCTCCTGTCCTGTATACTGGGTGTAATCCTCAGTATCTGTATTATTCTGTATATATACACTGCACAGTACCACTTCTCCTGTCTTGTATACTGGGTGTAATCCTCAGTATCTGTATTATTCTGTATATATACACTGCACAGTACCACTTCTCCTGTCCTCTATACTGGATGTAATCCTCAGTATCTGTATTATTCTGTATATATACACTGCACAGTACCACTTTGCCTGTCCTGTATACTGGGTGTAATCCTCAGTATCTGTATTATTCTGTATATATACACTGCACAGTACCACTTCTCCTGTCTTGTATACTGGGTGTAATCCTCAGTATCTGTATTATTCTGTATATATACACTGCACAGAACCACTTCTCCCTGTCCTCTATACTGGATGTAATCCTCAGTATCTGTATTATTCTGTATATATACACTGCACAGTACCACTTCTCCTGTCCTCTATACTGGATGTAATCCTCAGTATCTGTATTATTCTGTATATATACTCTGCATAGTACCACTTCTCCTGTCCTGTATACTGGGTGTAATCCTCAGTATCTGTATTGCTCTGTATATATACACTGCACAGTACCACTTCTCCTGTCCTGTATACTGGGTGTAGTCCTCAGTACCTGTATTATTCAATACATATACACTGCACAGTACCACTTCTCCTGTCCTGTATACTGGGTGTAATCCTCAGGATCTGTATTGCTCTGTATATATACACTGCACAGTACCACTTCTCCTGTCCTGTATACTGGGTGTAATCCTCAGTATCTGTATTATTCTGTATATATACACTGCACAGTACCACTTCTCCTGTCCTGTATACTGGGTGTAATCCTCAGTACCTGTATTATTCAATACATATACACTGCACAGTACCACTTCTCCTGTCCTGTATACTGGGTGTAATCCTCAGGATCTGTATTATTCTGTATATATACACTGTACATTACCACTTCTCCTGTCCTGTATACTGGGTGTAATCCTCAGGATCTGTATTATTCTGTATATATACACTGTACAGTACCACTTCTCCTGTCCTGTATACTGGGTGTAATCCTCAGGATCTGTATTATTCTGTATATATACACTGTACAGTACCACTTCTGTCCTTTTGTCAGAGAGGTGGTTTTGAACTTTGATTTTCAGCATTTAAATGTTGCTTAATTTGATTATCCCTAATATGGAGTCATCACTTCTCTTCTGTACAGGTGATGACTTTCCCTTCACTGTGTATCTGACTGCTGGGACTCCACAATCCTGAGAAATGTGGCTTTGTAGAGCACCATGTGAATGGAGATGTGGTAGATTGTACACTCTGCTGCACCATTCACATGTGGCTCTTCAAATAACTCCTTTAAGAAAGTGATGAGGCCACGGCAACTTAAAGGGAATCTGTCCGCTCCATAAAGCCCCCAGACTATCACTACCTGTCCCTGCACCTTCCTATTACTACTGTAACTATCCCTTTCTGTGCTAAATGTGCCCTGTGACTGTTCAATAAAAGCTTTTTATCACTCACTCATTAGTATGATAATGAACAGGGGGCTACCATTGCTAGACCCCCTGGGCGTTCTCTCTGTGTCCCATGGCCGCCTCCTGTATAGTCTATCATGCTCCGATGGGCGTGATGTTGACATCCAAATGTGCACCCCCGGCCCCCAGCCTGGCTAGCTCCGCTTTGCAGAATGGTGGGTATGACGCTGAGTGTTGTAATTTCCAGTACTCATCCACAGAGCTGCGCATTGCGCATGCTCTGTGGAGCATATTATGTTAGCTCATCACAGATATCATCACAGATGAGCTGACGTAATGTGCTTCGTAGAGCATGCGTACTGTGCAGCCTGAAGTCCGGCCTGCGGAGTGCCGGAAATGATGCGTTTGAGTGATAAAAAGCTTTTATTACGCAGACACAGGGCACATTTAGCACAGAAAGGATAGTTAGAGAAGTAATAGGAAGATGCAGGGGCAGGTAGTGATAGCCTGGGGGGCTTAATGGAAGTGACAGGTTCTCTTTAAAAGCAAACTTCAATGATCGGGGCTAATGGGTGATATAGTATGTGGGCTGGTGGGGTTTGTTTTCCAGGGCTGCTTTCTGGTCCCAGTCCGGCCCTGGTGGAGCCATAACTTGCTTGAAAGCATATAAATATTTTATTGAGGGACAAAAAGTTTTTGGACGGTGATTAATAAAAAGCACAACACATCTTAATGGTACAAAAATTGTATAAGTGCTCACAGAGCTCAGCAATATATGTAGTAATTATTGGTACAATAAAAAGGATTCTCAGAGAATGAGAATTGTACATATTATACAAAGTAAACCATATTACAGTCTTTTTCTGCCCAGAGTCCAATACCAAACTCACAGGGTTAAAAATTAACCTCCCATGTACCCACAGAATTTCAGCATTGCTGGCCTATTTAAGAACAAGATAGCAGCACACCAATAAAGTGCTTTAGTGCTGAGAAGGCAAGGGAACCCCCCCTGTGCCGGACTCCAACGCACGTTTCGCGTATTGATGGTACTAGTGCTTCTTCCTGGGAGTACCGGACCCTTTGTCTCACGCTCATATATAGCAAATACGCACCTGTGGCGTTAAACTTCATTAGGAGCTTAATTGGTGGTGCATGTGTACGTGACGCCGGTCCCGAAACACTCCATTTTTGATGCATGACAGTGTGCCTCCACCCTCAGACAGGCTCCTGCTACTGGCTTGGCGATTTAGTCTACCTCTCCTCAGGTGCAGTAATAACAGTCTCACACAGTGCTGAGCTTCAATCTGGTTTACTTTTTTTTCTCGGCAGGTGTTCAAGTTACAAGGCAGTGCAGTGGCGGCTCCAGTAGTCTTTTAGCAGCTTGTCCAGGCCACCCCCTTTTGTGTTTCTTTCCATGGGCCTCTCTTCCTTACCCTTCCGCACGCAAAGCTACGACCCAGTGGCCACAGGCCTTTGTTGGGCGACCTGCTTGGTCACCTGGCCCTAGTACGGTGGCCTTCTCTTCGCTGCACCGGGGTTGGGTCACAGGACATAAAGACCCTGCAACCGACCGGTTTCATGGTTGGACCTGCCACTTCAGGGCTGGTACCCTGGTTCCTGCTCCGTCCTTCAGTTTCGTGCTAATTCAGGCGCACGGGTGAATTGCTTACTACCCGCACCCCTAGGACTCCTTCTGACTCTCTACAATCTGAAGCCTGGGACCCGGAACATCCTTAGGGTGGTACAGGCCATCGGGTCCGTGTCCTTTCAATCTCGTGTAATGATGGTGTTCTCTCTCCTCTCCGTCTGACTGAACTGAACCCTGGACTCAACTGACTCACTGACTAAGTCACTAACTTCCTGTGGTGTTTCCTGGTTTTGTTTCCTCCCCTGACCGTTTCCCATCCTAACTTTCCCACCCTCCACCTGTCTCATCCCGCCGTCCCATAGCTGGACTTGAAGTCCCTTGCAGTGGAACTGAGTGTTGGGTGTGTGTTTGGGTGACTGGACTTACCGATCCTGGTTGCTGCAACTTCTAGTGGCGACCGGACCGCAGGGGCGCCACACACCCCCTGAGAAAAGGATAGCACGTCCTCATGCTAGGACCAGGTTAGATGGTGCAAAGAAACTCAAGATTTTTTTTATTATAAACATGTAACTGATGCGGCCAGGGCAAGGGGTACTCGGACACCGGGGGCTGATGACTTGAATAGGGATTTGAAGAATTAATGGCTAGCACTCGACTTGGTGAGGGTGACAGTGCCAGTGCAAAGGAACCAAAGATTCCAAGTCGCTATATAGATAAGAATCACTGCACACGTACAAGAGATTGTGCTTTAGGTGAAAAGTTTATTTACAGTGTCGGTTGCTTGCGACAAAACTATGACGTTTCGGCCCATGTGCGCCTTGATCACAAAGTTGCCTTTGGGTTTGTAGTTGACGATCAGCTCTATGGTATACAATGCAAAGGGATGTTTATAAGGAATGTCACTAGGTTGTAGTGTGTCACACCAGGAGCTTGCGCTCATGTGGGGGTTGTGGCACAGTAGAGGGTGTTTCCACCCTGGCTGTCAGGAGGGAGTGGAAACACCCTCCACTGTGCCACCAACCCCCACATGAGCGCAAGCTCCTGGTGTGACACACTACAACCTAGTGACATTCCTTATAAACATCCCTTTGCATTGTATACCATAGAGCTGATCCTCAACTACAAACCCAAATGCGACTTTGTGATCAAGGCCCACATGGGCCGAAACGTCATAGTTTTGTCGCAAGCAACCGACACTGTAAATAAACTTTTCACCTAAAGCACAATCTCTTGTACGTGTGCAGTGATTCTTATCTATATAGCGACTTGAATAGGGAGTCACGGGTGGACGGCAACCCGGTTCCGTGCCCTGGATATCATTTGAGTGGATGTTGGTGGGGGAGAAGGGAGAATTTACAGGGGATCGTGACGCCACCTGTAGTTCCCGGTAATATAGGTACTGGCGCTGCACGCCAGCCGCTGAGGTGATGGTGGATGCAGCAGAGTGTGGTTCAGCTCCCTACAGCTGGAGCTATTACCTCAGGGCAGCGGTATGTCAGAGGATGAGGGGAGTTGTAGTGATGGTTGGTGTTGCAGTTCTTACCCCTCTGCTGAGCTGCTGATGGTGCTGAGCCCTCCGGGCACCGGCGGGAAGAACAACGGAAACCAGTTCAAGTTTAACTCCACTTTACTAGGTACCAGTTGATGGCAAAACGGGACACGGTACAGTTTGGTTTACAGGGTGGATGTTGCCAGTTCAGGGTCCCCCTTATGGAGTCTCTAGATGTTCGCGTTCTTTGTCCTTCAGGGTCTCTTTTCCTCTTCCTTGAGCTACCCCCCTTGCAGAGCTCTCCCGCCAGTCCCACGGTCTGTAGCTATCAGGCAAGGTCTGTGCCCCACTGGTCCGGACAGGAAACCCCAGTAAGCAAAGCTTCCCTCCGGCACCACAATTTTGGCCCTTCTCCTGTAGTGTTCTGAACCAGGTCAAGGTCCTGAGGGGCGAGATACCTTGTGGCGCTGTCAGCAACCCAGTTTCTATGGGCCTGCAGCTCGTCAGTCTGCTTATAGAGCTGAACTTCTATCTGCCTCGGCTTCCTGCATTGCCGGTGTTCCCTCAACACGACCAGCTGGGTCCAACCAGTCCTGGCCCGTTGCCTGCTGTCCTGGGCCCCCACTTGAAGATAGGGCGCCCTCCTGTTGGCTGTGCTGTCAGGCCTGTCCTTCCTGACTTCCTTCCCAGCACTAACTAACTAAAAACTGTCACTCTCTTCTGCATCTACCCCTAGGCTCCACCCCCTTTTGGGACCTACTAAATTACTGGTCCCCCCTATTCTAGTGGTCTAGTCCTAAGTATGTGCAAGTACAGACTCCACAGGTTTAACCCTGAACTGACAACTTACAGGGGAAAACACATTTAGTGTTATAGTGTAATACTTCCCTGTGGCGCCTAGTCATAGAGGCGCCACATACCAACCATAAACATGACAAGAATGCTTCTTCCCTGAACGGGAGGTTCGTTGCTTAAACGCTACATAACAAAAACCATACTATCTAGAAAAGTAGATAAAGAGAAAAGTGCAAAAGTCAGTTCAGCAATAGTCTTTCACCTATTGTCTCTTAAGGTACCTTTACACGCGGCAACTTTTCTAGGAATTTCACTGGCAACTCACTGGTTCCAGTGAAATCATGGAGACATTGTTCCATTTGTACACAGCAACAAGATAGAACAATGTCTCCATGATTTCAATGAAACCAGTAAGTTGCCAGTGAAATTCCTAGAAAAGTTGCCGAGTGTAAAGGCACCTTTAGCCTTCGGGGAACCCACCACAAGAAAAACCCCAGAACATGCCCTGGGCGTGGTGACAGGTACTAAGAGACCGATTCTTATGCAAGTGAGTTTTTGTCCTTTGCAGTCACAAGTGCAATGTCTATTTGTAGTGCCCCTGCGGACCGGTCGCCACTAAATGGTGCAGCAGACGGGATTGGTAAGTCAGTCACCCCAAAACACACACCCCACACACTCCGATCCCAAGACTAGGGACTCTATGCCCAGCAACGGGATGTCAGGAGGAGACAAGTGGAGGGTGGGAAGTTAGGATAGGGGAGGCAACAAAAGGAAACAACACCAAGTTCAGAGAGAGCAGTCAGCCAAGGGAAGTGGAGGAGTCAAGTCCAGTCAGAAGGAGAGGCGAGAACACCATCATACAGGACTGAGAGGACACGGACCCGGCGGCCTGTGCCACCATGAGGCTTGTCCGGGTCCCGGGCTGCAGACCGTTGTGAGACAGAAGGAGTCTAGGTGTGCTTGAATTAGCGGGGACACTGAGGGACTGGGCCAGAACCAGAGTGCCAACTCTGCTGAATTGGCCAGGACACTCTACGGTCCAACCACAGACACCGGCATGGTGCGGGGGTCTTTATGTCCTGTGATCCAACTTCTGGTGCAGCGAAAGGAAGGCCACTGTATTAGGACTAGGGGACCCGTCAGGTCGCTCACTGAAAGACCATGGCCGCTGGACCGTAGCTAGCGTGCGAACAGACCGAGTAGCCCATGAAGGGAACACAAAAAGAGGTGATTATGATGAGCCATCCCGGCTGCTTAGACCACACCGGAGCGGGCACTGTACTGTCTGTAAACTAACCATCTGCCAAGAAAATGAGTAAACCGGGTTAAAGCTCAATGCTGTGTGAGATTGTGATTACTGCGCATGAAGAGAGAGAGCCTGATTTTTCTGAACCAGCAGAAGGAGACTGCCTGACTGTACACTGAACCCTGCACCAACAACGAGCCCCGCACATCCATAAACTCTATGGTTGTGTGGCGCCCCACCGGGTAAGCCGCCCCCAGAGGTACTGCATTCCCGCAGTTAGGGAGTGTAGTGTCCCTGTTTTCCAGGTGCTGGGATGGTGCAGTTGAGCCCAAAGAACGCACGCAAACAGTACACAAACACGACCCATTTAGGCCCTGGGACAATGGGAGGACTCGGAAGGAGGGTCTAGGCCACAAAAAAAGGGTAACAGGAAGTGGTAGGCAGAGTCAGTAGAAGGAGACTGGAGGAGTAACACCAGCTGACGAGGAGTGGTACTCGGGAGTGTTGAGGCGGTGTGATGCCGGCTCCTGTGGCTTGGAGCACGACCATGCTCGCTCCAGGAGGGAGAGAACTGACTGGCAGAGAAAGAAAAGGACCCTTGGGGTGCGAACAAGACAGCGATCCCCATACGCCCGAATCTGACGAGACAGAAGGGTTGTTGGACGACACAGGGACCCGGACCTGAACACGGTGCGGATACTTCCTGCCTGAGCCGTAAATCCGGAGACCCCTGAGTTCTAACGGGAGCTGTGGCTGAACACCTGACACATCTTGGGGAAGGTGGCTGAAGTAAAGAGCAGTGCCCAGGAGAGGAACCTAATGGCGCCTGGAACCCAACAGCACCCGCAGCCATTGGTACCTGAGATCTGTGCGTCGGAGAGCGTTGAGAGCAAAGCGACAAAATCCGCTCGCCTCAGAGGAGAATTACCCCTTATAGTGCTGAGACTGAGACACCTAGAGACAAAGGAAAGGGCACCAACCGTGGCTTGACTGTACTAACCCGGCTCTGGAGAAAGAGCTGTACCAGAGAGTGGCAAGGAACGTACCCAGCGGGCATGTTTTAACACCTGAGTAAAAGTAACGGAATGGCAGCTGTGGTGTGTGAGACTTTTATACGTGGCGTCCATTGGCTGCAGAGGCCACTCAGAACGCCAAGGGTAGTGTTGATGGAGTGAACATCTGCCAAGGTATGAGCGGGGGAACCACTCCACTGCCCTGGGGACCACGCTCCACCTGCGGGCAGCGACTCCATCCAAGCTGCCAGCCATCGTCCCTAGAGGCTCTGAAGCAGTGGTGGCCACTCTGGCCACATCCTGCAGGTGGCGTCATGAATATCCCTTATCCCTAAGACTTTCCCTGTCATCATTCTCGGTTTATTTTAACTGACACCGCCAGGGTCACGGGACCAGTTCTCGGCCCCCGTCTGTCCCCGTGAAAAGAACTGAGAAGTGAAGAATAGAGAACATCTACTAACTGCCCGGTTCCTGAGTCTTCCCTGATCCTGAAGTGGGCGTATCAGTTGCCCTGGGGACCTGCTCTTCCCCTGGAGAGCTGAACCATCCTCGCTGCTACTCTCATCATCCCCAGAGGTCCCGACTGCAGCGGCGGCTATACCAGCTGTGGCACCCCACAACGAGTGCGTCACAGGAAGGTATTGCATCCCGGACAGAAGATGTAATATCTTCCATCTCAGTGATGACATGGTTAAACCCTGAGCTCCATGAACCACACAGCACACCAGAGGTAGAGGACCAATCAGGTCCTGGAGGGAGGAGTGTAAGGTGTAGAGTGTGGGGGAAGTTAGAACAGCAAGTCAGTCTGTGGGAAGGAGAAGAAGGTGCGGGCTCTGCACAGTGCCGTGCAGCCCTGAAAACCACTTACCGGCTGGCACCATTAAGCAGTGACTCAGACCGGATCAAGGGCAGCTATCGAACGGGCTCAAACATACCCGTGCCCAAAACCACCGGATCACTGGTTCCGAGGCAAGCAGACGTCCATCGCTGCTCAGCAAACCAGAGTGAAGGAACCGCTCCTAGGAGCACCTCACCGCAGCCGCAACCAAGCCGTCTTACCAGCGAGGTACCCACCATAGTGAAACAGGCCCCCTAAGTAATTACCCGGCAGGGAATCCTAAAGAAGCCTCCCCTGTACCTCGAACTGGTGCACTAAGGCGACAACGGCAACTAGAAAGACAGTTAGAAAAAGGAGGAACACCGTAGAGCTCTGAACTAGTACCAGTCATCGCTGGGACCACCCAGTACGTTAACCAAGACTGCATAACCTGTATCAAGCTAACGGTTACAGTAAAGACCCGTTACAGAGGAAGCTGGTGTCCGTGCTTTTCTTCAGTTCTGCTATTAACTCTGAATTCACAGCAACAACTGAGCTGCCATATTCCACCCAGTGCAGCTCCTGGCCCCGGGATCCCTGCTCATCCTGTGGGAGCTTCCCATCTAGCTGCCGCACATCCCCCGGAGGCCCAAGCAGCGCCGATGCAATCACCCGGAATCCCACAGGTGGCGTCACGACAAGTAAGAATCATCCCGATCCGTTCATCCCCTTTTGATCTGACCACCGGGCCCCACAGCCTCAGGCGCGGAACCGTGACAAGTGCTGCATTGCCTGAGACGTGAGCATCTGGCAACGGTGAGTCACAGCTACACTCCACGGGTGGCATCATGACACTTTTGTTTTTATATTTTATTTTTCTCCTTTTTCTTATTCCCCCTTTTGGCTGCTCCCCCGAAAAGGGGATCACGGACCGGGTAACGCCACCATGACATCCCACAGCCCCAGATGACAAGAGGGTGCGGTTCCGAGTACCCTACAGTCCCCACCAGGGGCGAGAAATATTCATGTTCAAAACACTTCAAGTACAAATTATAAAGCATAGCATAAAACCAACAGGATGCACTCTGAAGTGAGTTAACTATATACATTTCAGTTCTCATTGAGCATAGTCCAAGATCAATTGTTCATGGTTAAAACAGGGAGACACACTAAAGGTTCCTTTACACGCCACAATCATAGGAGACAAATTCGGCGGTGATATTTCTCGCTGGAATTATCGCCGCCAAATTGCCTCCTTATTGCGGAGTGTAATTCGGGATTTTGGCGGCGATAAGACAACTGTCGCCTGTTTCCAATTTCAGAGCAGTGCTCCAAAACCAGGCGACCGGAGCGAGGCGACATATCGCCGCCAAATTCCCGCAATAAGGAGGCAATTGGGAGGAAATGTGGCAGCGATATTTCGAGGTCGCAATATCGCTGCCAATATTTCTCGCCGTGGTTGCAGTGTGTAAAGGTACCCTAATAGGAAAAACTGAGGGCAAAACAAGGGAAGAAATTGTTCAAAGTCCAAAGGTACTGTCACACGCGGCAATATTGCTAGGCAATTTCACTAGCAATTTGCTGGTTGCAGTGAAATCATGGACACATTGTTCTATTTTGTTGCTGTGTACAAATGGAACAATGTGTCCATGATTTCACTGCAACCAGCAAATTGCCAGTTAAATTGCCTAGCAATATTGCCGCGTGTGACGGTACCTTAACAGTCTGTTGCCAGTCCTGGCTACTGTTGCTGCCACAGCAGCGCATCCCGTCTTGCTCTCGTTACAGGCGGGGTTGGTATAGAATACCCCTGCACAGAGGTCTGTGTTCCGCGGTCCCGCATGGTTGGTGAAGCAGGTCTGGTGGTTGCAGTTGGGGTTTCCTCAGGCCGTGCCTTATGCACATGAAGGGCGTAGAGATCCCGTTCTCCCTCCTGCCTTACGAACGTCACCCGGACTATTTGGTGCAGGTCCCTACCCGGGTGGCCTAAGGACAAATGGTCAACGTATCGCTGGGACCAGGGCTGGGACCAGGGCTGGCTCCAGGTTTTTGTGGGCCCCGGGCGAAACAGTCTCAGTGGGCCCCTTTAACACATACTATGATTCATGAATATAATATAGAAGCTGCAGGCTGTGTATATGTAATATAGAGGCTCCTGGGTGGGTTGTATATATAATATAGAGGCTGTTCAGGGTTGTATATATAATATGGAGACTGCCGGGCTGTATATATAATATAGAGGTTGCGAGCTGTATATATTATTTGGAGGCTGTGCTGGGCTATATATACTATTTGGAAGCTGTGCTGGGCTGTATATATAATATGGAAGCTGTGCTGGGCTATATATACTATTTGGAGGCTGTGCCGGGCTGTGTATGTTATTTGGAAGCTGTGGCAGCCCAGCACAGCCTCGAAATAGTATATATAGCTTAACACAGCTTCCATATTATATATACAGCACAACAGCAGTCTCCATATACCTCAGCAGCATCGTCCGTATGCCCCAGCACAGCCTCTATATACAGCCAGCACAGCCTCCATATACTGCCAGCACAGCCTTTATATACCCCAGCACAGCATCTGTATACCCAAGCACAGCCTCTATATACCCCAGTACACCCTCTATATACAGTCAGCACAGCCTCTATATACCCTAGCACAGCCTCTATATACAGTCAGCACAGCCTCTATATACCCTAGCATAGCCTCTATATACAGTCAGCACAGACTCTATATACCCTAGCACAACCTCTATATACAGTCAGCACAGCCTCTATATACAGTCAGCACAGCCTCTATATACAATCAGCACAGCCTCTATATACAGTCAGCACAGCTTCTATATACAGTCATCACAGCCTCTATATACAGTCAGCACAACCTCTATATACAGTGAGCAGAGCCTCTATATACCCTAGCACAGCCTCTATATACAGTCAGCACAGTCTCTATAGACAGTTAGCATAGCCTCTATATACCCTAGCACAGCCTCTATATACAGTCAGCACAGCCTCTATATACAGTCAGCACAGCCTCTACATACAGTCAGCACATCCTGTATAACAGTCAGCACAGCTTCTATATACAGTCAGCACAGCCTCTATATACAGTCAGCACAACCTCTATATAGTCAGCACAGCCTCTATATACAGTCAGCACAGCTTCTATATATAGTCAGCACAGCCTCTATATACAGTCAGCGCAGACTCTATATATAGTCAGCACAGCCTCTATATACAGTCAGCACAACCTCTATATACAGTGAGCAGAGCCTCTATATACCCTAGCACAGCCTCTATATACAGTCAGCACAGCCTCTATAGACAGTTAGCATAGCCTCTATATACCCTAGCACAGCCTCTATATACAGTCAGCACAGCCTCTATATACAGTCAGCACAGCCTCTACATACAGTCAGCACAGCCTCTATATACAGTCAGCACAGTCTCTATATAAAGTCGGCACAGCCTCTATATACAGTCAGCACAGCTTCTATATATAGTCAGCACAGCCTCTATATACAGTCAGCGCAGACTCTATATATAGTCAGCACAGCCTCTGTATACAGTCAGCACAGCCTCTATATACAGTCAGCACAGCCTGTATATACAGCCAGCACAGCTTCTATATACAGTCAGCACAGCCTCTATATACAGTCAGCACAGCCTCCATGGTACATATAATCCCCCATCCTGCTGCTCACAGTAAAACAAACAAAAAACTGATCATACTCACCTTCCATCCGCTCCCCTGGGGATGTGTCCTCCTCAGATTCTTCCCCACCACATCCTTATAGCAGCAGGCTCCCAGGACTGTGGAGCTTCCTCCTTCCTGCACCATGTGGTGAGGTGGCAGGGTGATGACTCATTACTCTGCTACAGTAGGCAAAGGAGGAAGCTCCACTGCTCCCTGGAGCCAGCACATGGCTAATCTGCATCGCATGCAAATTAGCCATGTGCACTGGGAGCTCGGCGGAGCACTCAGCTCCTTGCTCAGTCTGCCCGATGTGCCCCTTGTTAACAGGGCTGCCTGTCCCTGATGGCCAGTGGCCCCCCCCCCAGCTGTTCAGGGCCCCGGCACTTGCCCGGGTATGCTGGGTGCTGAACCCGGTCCTGGCTGGGACACAAAAAGTTCTTGTTTTTCTCCCGGCTCCCGAAGAAAACCCCAGCCCAGGCCGAGGTGAAAAACCGTGACCACCCCTTCTCGTCACAGGGCCCGTCGGATTGATCGGGTCTTGCGAGCGTCATCCTTAGCCCTGATGTTGCGGGCCTCCAACTCCATCTGCTGGACCCGGCGCTCTTCGTCATCTGCCTCCCAAGGGGCAATACACATCCTCTGATGTTGCTCCCAGGGTACTACTTCCACCTGATCTCTTCCTGCTACTGATGCACCCCCAGGCTATGGGGTACTCGGGAACCGGGCCGGTGCTGTCTCTGGGATCACGGTAGTCGTGACCCGATCCTAATGCCTGGGATCAGTCCAAAAAGGGGGTATTTACAGGGGATTATTTGTCGTGACGCCACCCGGGGTATGTGGTTAGTAGAACCACTGCTGCCATATTCCTGCTGGGGACGGTGACTTGGGGCAGCGTGGATGGTAAGCCCTCCTCTGGTAGGGCTGAGGGTCCGGAGCTTATCTGAGAGACTGTAACATATGACCTGTTGAATTTGAAGCTTGCTGTGAGTAAACCTGGGTGCAGAAATGCAGAACGGTGTGTGACTGTGTTATTCATGTGGCAACCGTTTGTAAAGATCACTGGGCATAGTAACGAGGCCTAACGTGAACCCCTGCCTGCCAGAGACAATAAATTCCTTCATCCGCTGCCCTGGGGACCCACTCCACCCGTGGGGAAGCACTCTATCCCAGCTGCCCATCCATCGTCCCCAGAGGTTCTGCAGCAGCGGCGGCCATTCATAGCCGCAAACCACGGGTGGCGTCACAAATTCCTTTTGACCATCCTATCCCTACATTCTCCACAGGAACGCCTTAACACTGAACCCAGGGTCACGTAGCCGGGTCTCGACCCCTGTGACTCCCCAGAAGCATTAAAGCCCGGTTCCGAGTACCCCACGGCCCTGGGGTGCATCACAACAGCATTAGCTGCCTCTTCTTACCTCAGCACTCCTGATATCTCTAGCCTTACATCAGATAGACATGGTATGAGCATCCTCTCCTTACCTCAAAACCCCTGGTATCTCTTTAGTATTAGATCAAATAGACATGGTAGACAGCAGTACCTTACCTCAGCACCCTTTGGATCTCCAGAATTTCATTAGATAGATTGGACAGCAGTGTCAGGGCCCTTTTCTTACCTCAGCATTCCTGGTATCTCCAGTATTAGATCAGATAGACATAGTGGACAGAAGTCTGAGCAGTCTCTTCTTGCCTCCACACTCCTTGTATCTCCAATATTACGAGTATATTTTATAGATAGGATGGACACCACTGTAGTCAGCAGTGTGGGCAGCCTTTGCTTACCTCACCACTCCTGGTATCTCCATTATTTGGTTAGTCAGGTTGGACAGCAATATGAACAGCCTCTTCTTACCTCAGAATTCCTGGTATCTCCACTTTTAGATCAGAAAGATGATGGACAGCAGTGTGGGCAGCCTTTTTTACCTCAGCACTTGTATCTCTGGTGATTGCTAAGAAAGACTAGGTAGACAGCAGTGTGTGCAACCTCTTCTTACCTTAGCACCCTGGGTAGTTATACTATTATATCAGAATATCTACTGGAAGCACATATTATTACACATGTTGTTAGTGTAAATTCCTACTGCACATGCTTACAGGCACCTGTCCTGTTAACATTTTAGGACAGATTTCTATAAATATAACTAGGTGGCAAATTTGATGCTATAGTGATCACCTCCCTATGCAAAACTATTGTAATTTGGTCATTAAAAATATTTAGGCTTTTGTTTATAATGAGATTTCCTACAGTTAAATTTTTTCCATTTCTGAAAAATCCCTTTATTCATGTTGATCTGTATGTGAACCACCATCCTACATATGTTATAGCTCTTGCCATGTTAAAAGTCAGATCTAGTGACCCATACTTCAATCTATTCACCTAGAGCCATTTGAACATGATGTAGAACTACAATAAATATGCTAAAAATGGAAATATTTACAACTGACGCCTAGTGCCACAATTAACTTGGTTGAGAAGCTCAACTAGTTCGACATATAGCCTTGCAGTGTTGCTTTATAGGGCAGCTTCATTCACTCTTCAGGGTTTTTTTTCATCCCCAAAACAAGAAATGTATCCTAAATATTCCAGCTGATTTGGATCTTAAAAATGACTAAAATGTAATGTTCTGCATGTGTGGAAGATGAAGACATGGCATATCCTCAGGAACTTCAGTGTGAAAAGCTTCTGTGATTGATGATAGATTTTATCATTTGTCTGCAATAAAGCTTCTCCTTGGCCAATTCATCGTAGCCCTACTGCTGTGTACATTGAGGGAGACCTATCAATCGCGCTGGGAGGAGTCATCTGGTGGCAACGCTGGACTAGTCTGGTTTCCAAACTACGGTCTTTGGCCGGATCGTTAAGTTTACCTGCTCTGAAATCGTTGAGGGTTTCAGAGAATAATATACCTTGCTGTAATCATACAGTCAGTCTCTGATTTTGGAGGGATGACTCCCCTGATAGGTTCCCCTTCAAATCTGCTTGTTGACTTGGTGTAGGGTGTGACTTAATAGTTAATTGTGTAAGGCTACGTTCACACATTTGCGTATTTTGCTGCGCTTTTTGCCACGTTTTTCGGCCGCGCAAAAAAGCGCAGCAAAATACGCAGGGGCTTTCACACACTGCGCTTTCTTTCCCCCAGAAAGCGCAGTGATGTCACAGAGGGGAGGAAGAATCCTGCTTCCTCCTCCCCTCTGTGACATGTGTGACCGCCCCATTAGATTTCACAGTGTATTAATATACACTGTGAAATCTAAATTAAACCAAAGCAAGTGTATGAAAAATAAAAAAGAATCAATACTTCAACTCTCCGACGCCTTCTGCCGCTGTGCGATCTCCGATTCCAAGTGAGATCTCTTCTGACAGGACCTGTGATGACGTCAGAGGGGGGGCGTTCCCGGGGCGGTCCCATCGCTGATTGGCTGCTCGCGGTCATGTGATATGTATCACATGACCGCGAGTGCCCAGGAACGCCCCCCCTCTGACGTCACCACAGGTCTTGTCAGAAGAGATCTGACTTAGAACCGGAGATCGCACAGCGGCAGAAGGCGTCGGAAGGTAAGTATTCATTCTTTTTTATTTTTCATTCACTTGCTTTTGCTTAATTTAGATTTCACAGTGTGTATTAATACACTGTGAAATCTAATGGGCGGCCACAGCTGTCACAGAGGGGAGGAGGAAGCAGGATTCTTCCTCCCCTCTGGGAGAATACGCAGAAGTAGCTGCGTAAACAATTGACATATCAATTGTTTACGCAGCTGCGTTTTCTCCCGGAAAACGCACTGCGTATTTTTACGCAATGTCTGCACTGCAAAGTGAATTTCCCATTCACTTTGCTGGCAGACAAAAGGCACATTGCGTATTTTGAAAAGCGCGCGTAAAAAAACGCGGCAAAATACGCAATGTGTGAATGCAGCCTAAAGAAGTGGTTTAATATGTGCCAAAATGCACGAAAACATATGAACAGAAACAGATAGAGTACGCCAATAAATTTTGCCTTTATGCATACAGTGTCAGTTTGGCACATTTTTAGACCATCTACTCAAACTTTGCACAAAATTAAATATTTGGACAGAATTGGTAAATCAGAGTCTATATCTTGCTGCTTCAAAGAACTTGAGTTTTGCTTTCAAGTACAGCCAGGAAGCCATCTCCATCAGGTGTGAACCGTACTTGACATAGACTTGAGCGCTCATTTTCCTCCCATTATCTAGAAGTAGGTTAGACTTTGACTGAATAATGGCATCAGTCACCAATCAGGATGGGAGATTGCCACATATTAAGATTGCATCGCATCAGTACTACACGTTAAAGGGGTTATCCGGGATGTATAAAAATACTAACGGCAGGTAGCCACACCTACCTGCCTGTTGTGACTGCACCAGTCATCTCCATTCACCCACAGCACAGAGAGGTCACAGACCACTCTTGCCAGGGACAGCATGGCGGGGTAAACAGAGCAAAGGCAGCTTTTTCGCTCTATTTTGTGGAAGGAGCGGGACGGCCGTCATTACACTGATTGACAGCCGGCTCCCCGCCTCCTTGCATGAGGTCGGCTGTGACACTTGTCGACAGAGGGCGAGAATCCTCCCCTCTGTTGACGTGATGTCAGCAGAAGCGTCACAATTGCCGACAGTAGCAACCTGTGACTGCTCCAGTCGGCGGTGAATGGTGTTGGGCACAACAGGCAGGTAGGTAGCAGCTACCTACCTGTTAGTGGTTAGGCACAATTTTGTTTTGTTTTTTTTAAAACAAGCCCCTTTAATATTTTTCTACATCCATATAGTGTATAAATGGGTGAAGTTCAGCCTACACAGTATGTGGTAACAGACAGTACACTTGTTATGTCATGATGGCACAACTGGAATGATGTGGCTTGTCCTAAAGTTGAGTTTAGTAGCCATTCTTCTAACAATTTGAAAACTTTGTGTACAATGTTAGAACATTTGCTCTCATCTCAATGCTTAATTTATGATAGCTTTGTATCTTAAAGGGAGAAAGAATGTTTCGAAGTATGTAAAAGTCATCCAGATCCAATACTTGACATTATCTGTGAGGGACTGTAGATGATCTTTGTGAACCATGCCTAAAAATAAGGAGGTGGGTGCAGGGTTCTTGTACATATAATGACCACAGGCACTGCAGAGAGATACACACAACCTCCAGAGTTAATCATTTTGTTGCCATATGTTGCCTCATAAAGATCCATATTCTGCACAAGAAGCAATGCTTTCTTCTATATTATGATCTCTATATTACAGCATGAAATTGATCTAACCCCCTATTTTTAATCAAAGATATATATAAAACTATGAGCAAACACCTCTGGTGCCTCCATGGTAACCATTTTATCTCCGTTTTAAAGGGATTTTGACATATAACACGTGCTGCCAGATTCACGGGAATGTGTATATGACAGTGGCTGTATGATTTCAGTTCCACATGTTTGACTCTGAAATGCTGCAACATTTCGGAGAAGAGTATACCGTACTTTAAAAGCCATTGGCAGTGGGTGTTGAGAAGCCGCCAGTGACCATCTTGTATGACTAGTTTCCCATGTATCTCGATCTCCATTGGCTTTTAAAATATGTTTTTCTCTAACATGCCCCAACATTTCACAGTCAATCATACCTGGCTGAAGTCATGCAACCAGTGTCTCATATTTGCTGCCGGTGGATGTCAGGTTCCTTTGAAAGAATACCTTTTTAATGTAATATTGCCTCTATACACATGCTACTGATTGGTGGGGTCCAGGTAGTGCTACCCTCTCCGATTACTCAAAAAACAGCTATTTATACAGGCTCATTGGAGAGCCTATGGATCCATGCAAAGCTGTATATGGGTTCAAAGCCTTTCTTTAGGGCCCACAATCTACTTTGTGAGCATGATGCATACAGGAGCTGAGCATTACAGTTTCCTGAGCAGTGCACTAAAAATGTCTTGAGCCGTCTTCTGCACTTCTGATTATGCACAAAATGCCTCGCTGAAGTGGGGACGCTTACACCCGGCTTCAGAGGATCAATAATAATGTGATCAAAGAAAGTGGCGTGCATTCACAAGATCTGTTTCGCGCTGACAATGACGCTGACTCTTGTAAATCCTGTTATTACGCCCAGAGTGGGCCAACAAGTCTGGGGAAATAAACACCCCATCAACTAGCAAAGGGTTAATTTCCATATCATAAACAGACTTTAGATATACTTTTTCTAAAGATCTGTTTGTGTGCAATGTAATAAAGGGTATGTTAGGCAGATAATTTAGATAGATAGACACAACTGTTGATGGTTTAGAGAGCATGGGGGCCTCAAAGACCTTTGAAGGTGTCTTGTGGTATCTGCAGGTAAGGGTACCGTTACACATCGCAACATTGCATGCAATGTTGCGACGTGTAAAGGTACCCTAAGGTCACGTTACATACACAGAGATCTGTGCAGATATTGGTCACAGATCTCTGGTTGCAGTGAAATCATGGACACATTGTTACATTTGTACAGAGCCACAAAATGGAACAATGTGTTTTCACTGCAACCAGAGATCTGTGACCAATAACTGAACAGATATCTGTGTGTGTAACGTGGCCTTAAGACCTGTGAGTTGTACAATTAAATAGACTTGTTTTGCAGTTTATCCCATAAATTCTCAATTTTATTGAGATCAGGAGAATTTTCAAGGCCACATAAACACCTTGAAATACCTTCTTTGTCATATTCCTCAAGCCATTTCTGAAAAGGGTTGTCCAGTCTAAAATGTCATGTCAGCAGTCACACTATATGTCACTCTATGTGACTGCAGATTTGTGAATCTTCATATTGCATTACATTCTTGTAGCCACATGACTGCCATTCCGGCTCTGACAATGAAAAACCCTTGCAGCGGACAGTGCGTACCAGAGTAACTGCAGACTTGTAATTTAGATCGGACAACCCCTTAAAGGGAACCTGTCAGGTGATTTATGCCTCCCCAGCTATCGCTGTCTGCACCTGTAGCTTCATAATACCAGTCTAATCATCCCTGTCTGAGCTCATAGTGTAATGTTATAGGTGGAAAAAAAAGCATTTATACACTTACATTTCCTTATGTAATGAGGCAGTCAGTCCCCAGCTTGGAGGACGGGGACTGTTTGGCAAGTTAATAGTTAACATTTCAGCCTTGTGCTAGAACATGTTGGGAGACCTGATGTGATGTCACAACCATGTGACTACAATTGGTGGAGCTAAGTTCTCATAGAACATAATACGTTTGCTGGCTTAGCTCCGCCCACTATGGTCACATGATCGTTACATCACACAGGTCCTTTAGCCATTCATGTTAAAAGTGAGTTAACTATTATCCGGCCAGACAGTCTCCTTCCTCCAAGGTGGGGACTGAAATGTAAATGTATAAATGCTTTTTTTCCCCTTTCACATTACACTATGAGCTCAGTCAGGGATGATAAGACTGCTATTATGAAGCTGCAGGTACAGACAGTGATAGTTGGGGGGCATAAACCACCTGACAGGTTCCCTTTAAACAATTTTAAAGTGTAGCAGGATATATTATCTTACTGAAAGAGGCACTGGGAATATCATTGGCATAAAGGTTCATATTTGGCCTGTATGTATATACTTAAGTGAACACTATATCACAAAAGTGAGTACACCATTCACATATTTTATGTTTTCATGGGACAACACTAAAGATATGACACTTTGATACAATATAAATAAGTCAGTGTATAGCTTGTACAGCAGTGTAAATTTGGTTTGCCCTCTAAGTAACTCAACACACATCCATTAATTTCAAACCGTCAGGCTGTATGGGTGGCTTAAAAAATGTGCACTGTGCATGCACTGGAGCCGTACCGTACACCTGATAAGCCCCAACAATGCATCAGACCGGAACTGACGTCCGGCCAGCGCATAATACTACATGGAGGAGGCGGAAATTGCAAAAGAGAACAAATAAGAGATGGAATGATGACGCTCAGCGTGTTGTGCTAAGAGCCTGCGAGGGGAGGATAATGGAGACCCGGACACCGCCCATTCCAGTCTACGATGTAGACTGGATGTAAGTTATTACATAATTTTATACAAGCTTTATAGTGCAGTTTTAGGTCAGAGAGGGATGGTTAGGGATGAGCTAGCAAGGTGCAGGGACAGGTAGTCATTGAATAGGGGGCTAAATCGGGCTGACAGGTTCCCTTTAAGAATATTTAAATAATTTATGTGTTATCCAGTAAACCATATGAACTGTTCATACCAAGGTCTGGTCTGCCTTTTTCCTACCTGCCTTCCTCCTCCAGATGTATCCTGGGAATGGGTATAAAGTGCCAGGAACCAGGTAGGAGCAGTTTGACACCACAAACTGAACAACACCACAGAAAATACACATCACTGCTCGGCACCTACATCTAGGCCTAATAGTTCCTCTTGCATCTACTACTCGGGTGTGATGTAAGTTACACACGAATATCACTAGAGCTACACAGGAGCCACTGGAATCCTCTTCCACTTCTCCATGATGACACCACAGAGCTGGTGAATGTTAGAGACCTTGCGCTCCTCTGCCTTCCATTTGAGGATGCCGCACAGATGCTCAATAGTGTTTAGGTCTGGAGACATGCTTGACCAGTCCAGGATCTTTACCCTCAGTTTATTTAGCAAGGCAGTGGTGTGTTTGGAGTCATTATCATGTTGTTATATGAGGGGATCATGCTTTGCTTCAGGATGTTACAGTACACATTGGCATTCATGATTCCCTCAATGAACTGTGGCTCCCCACAGCCGAAAGTTCTCCTCAACCCCAACGTAACATAAGCTCGACACCATCTGAACCAAATAGGTTCATCTTGATCTCATCATACCACAGAACATGGTTCCAGTAATCCATGTCCTTATGTGGCAGCCTAGAGTCCGGCTGCCACAATGGCATCACCTCTCCCGGGGAACCATTCCGTGCCTGAAAGCAAGATAAGCCAGGTAAGCCACCACACACAACACCTTCCCAACTCCAGGACAGAAGGAGGATCTTTGAAACCCAAGTCCAAGGGGAGGTCCCCTCCTATAAATTCTGGTCTGGGGGTGGGTTAGGCAATTCAGTTCCTAGGAGGACTGTCAAGAAGTCCCGTGGGCTGGAGCTGCGTAAGGCTTGTCCTGGACGGAGACTAGCCAGCGTAAGTACCCGTACGAAAGGGTCTGAGGAAGTGGAGAAGTAGGCCTGGGGAGTGGAGATATTAGACAGGCTCGCCCCAGTGCAGAGCGCAGGAATAGACGCCGAAGTCTGAAGTTGTGAGGGACTCTAGGCCCAGCAGCCAATATTGGAGGGCGGGAAATTCCAAGTTGCCCGTCCACCACAAAGCCTAGGAGACACCACAGCACTAGAGAGCTCAGTGAGAGCAGCAAGAGGAGCGAAACCCAGAGAGGGCTCGAGCTGCCTGTCATACGGGCAAGAGACTGAACGCAGAAGGAGAGGGTCGCAGCATAGCTATAGGCAGCCAAGACCCGCCCAGAATAGCGCAACAGGGAGGTCTCAGAATTTACCGGGTGAGGAGAACCCCAACTTGCTTCCAGGCACCCGGACTCCTAACATCGCTTGTGGATGGTACCTTGGACAAACCTGCTACTACTTCCAGTAAAGGTAACAGAGACTTCAACCCCCTGTGTCTGTCGGTCATTCCACATCCTCAGGCCTACACCCCGAATGGCCTATCACCATCATAGACTATACCGGTTGCCCTGGGGATCCGCACTTCCCGTGGGAAGCGAAACCATCAGTGCTGCAATCCCATCATCCCCAGAGGTCTTGCACAGCAGCCACGACCACCAATAGCCACAAACCATGGGACGCATCACGACAATCTCCCCTAAGCCACAAACCTCTAAACTTTAACTAGCTGACCCCCTGGGCCACGGAGCCGGGCCTCGACCCCATGACTTCCCCCGGCAGTAATCCAACGGCTCAGCCCTGAGTAGCGCCATGGCCCCGGGGCGCATCACTTAGTCTGCTTGTTTTCAGAAAACCTTTTGTGCATCATCTTTAGAAGAGGCTTTCTTTTGGGACAACAGCCATGCAGACCAAATTGATACAGTGTGCAGCATTTAGTCTGAGCACTGACAGGCTGACATCCTGCTTTAACCTCTGTAGCAATGCTGGCAGCACTCATATGTCTATATTGAAAAGACCTCTGAATATGACACAGAGCTCTTGCTCTCAGCTTCTTTGGTCGACCATGATGAGGCCATTTCTGAGTGGAACTTATCCTATTAAACCGCTTTATAGTCTTGGCCACCATGCTGCATTTCAGATTCAGGGTGTTAACAATCTTCTTATATCCTGGTCTATCTTTATGTACATCAACAATTCTTTTTTCCAGATCCTCAAGAGAATTCTGTGCAATGAGGTGCCATGTTGAACTTCGACAAACCAGCATGAGAGAGTGTGTAAGTGATAATACCAAATTTAAGTCACCTGCTCCTCATTCACACCTGAGACGTTGTAACAACTAAAGAGTTACATGACATCAAGAAGGGAAAATGGCTAATTTGGCCATTTTCACTTAGGTGTGTATGTGGCACCACAGTGTCCGGTTGCCACGATGGCCTTGTAAGGTAATGCTTGGAAGCAAGGTAGGGTATCCACACCAGGTAACCCACAGCACACAACACCTTCCTGACTCCAAACCAGAAGGGGGAGCTCTAACCTGGGTCCAGGGGAGTCTCCCCTATAAATTCTGGCTGGAGGCGGGGTCAGTCAGTTCAGTTCCTAGGAGGGCTGTGGAAGAAATCCTGTGGACTGGAGCAGTGTCAGGCTATCAGAGGATACTCACTAGCCAGTGTGAGGGACCCGTAAGCGAGGGACTGAGGAGAGAGTAGGCCTGGGGAGAGGAGCCTGTTGACGGTTCACCCCAGAGCGGACCGCCAGAACCGAACACTGGTGTCAGAGGTTGCGATGGTGCTCTAGGCCCAGCAGCCAAAACCTGAGGATGGGAGATTCCAAGTCTTCAGGCCACCAAAGCACCTGGAGGCACAGCAACGTAGAAGAGCCCAGGGACAGTGGTCAGAGAAGTGGTGCCCGGGAAGGGCCCGAGCTATGTGCCATAATGGTGAGAGATTGTCCAGAAGGAGTAAAGGGTCACAGTTTAGCTACAGGCAGCCAGGACCAGCAGATAAAAGCGCAGCAGGGAGGCCTCAGAACCAGCCAGGCGAGGAGAACCTTAACTTGCTTCCAGGCCACCCGGATTCCTAACAACAACTGTGGACTGTACCCTGACATCTGTTACTTCAGTAAAGGTGAAGGAAATTACCCCTGCCTGTCAGTTATTCAGCGCCTTGACTCCTGCACCCCAACAGTCTACCACCGCCATAGACTCAACGGTTGCCCCGGTGAACTGTTCCACCCGTTGGGAGCGCTAACACCAAAGCTGCCCATCCATCATCCCCGGAGGTCCCGCACCGCAGCACCAGCCCCAATAGCTGACTACCACAGATGCTGTCACGACACCTTTCCCCTAAATCTTATCCCCCAAAACTTTTCAAAACAGATCCCCAGGGTCACGGAAGCCGGGTCTCGACCCCTGTGACTACCCCAGAAGCTCCCAAAGCCTGGTTCCAAGTGCCCCATGGCCTTTGGGCGGATCATGTACTCACTTTTTTTGCCAACTGTAGACATTAATGGCTGTGTGTTGAGTTATATAATGGCCACATCAAATTAATATTGTTATACAAGTTGTACACTGACTACTTTACATTGTATCAAAGTGTCATATCTTCAGTGTTTTCCAGTGCAAAGATATAATAATATATTTACACAAATGTGAGGGACATACTCACTTTTCTGAGATACTGTATGTATAAACCTACATGAATAGTAAGCCCTAAGGTCTCCAAGAAGAACATTAAGTAAAGTATACTGTCTTACTTGTGTCCTTTCTTTTCCATGACTGATGTGGCAGCACTATAAAGGGAGGGTTTTGATTTTAAAAGGAATATTACGACTAAGACCACTTTATGGTCAAAATGTATCAACTATCTACCTACCCACTGTGATATTTTAGCATGAAGATGAAATAAAGTGAGTTTTAATTTTTTTCAAGCCACTTTTTCTCCCTTTTTTCTGGAATACTAATGTTTTCTTCTAAGATATAATCATGTCATGTGCTAGACACACAGGTTAACACTGATGTGTATATAACCTAAGACATAGCTCTAACAACTGCACTGTACTTATAATGACCCATGTGATCATCATTGGCCTGGAAAGTAATTCAAAGTTTCTGTGGAATGACTGGAAGCCATCGTGACAATACATTAAAAAACATTATATAAAGTATAAGATTTCTTTTGGCTGAAACAATAATGGATAAGAAATAAAGATACAGCTGAATCTGGAAAAATCATGGTGATGACGAGGATGATGATGAATATATTGGCAATGAACCAATGGAAAAAAATCAGCAAACATGGAAACAAAGAGAACAGAAGAAAAGACTTTAATATGCAGAGAAAACAGAAACAACACAGTACAAAATGTGATGAAACATGATCATGATGAGATGAACACAGAAGAGCTTGACAAGAAAACAATAGTCCATTAAGAAATTCTGAAGATCTATTGACATAGGTAGATATATGACAGTTGACACAGTAGCTAACCATATTGAATTATTTTCAATAAACCCTAGGAAAATTATGGTTTTGTACAATGAATCATATTTAATTTACGGTAAGCCTAAACACTAGAACTTACACTAAACTTTTCAGACAGCAGTCTTATTGCTGTGGGTGCATGAAATATGTTCAAACCATATTCTGAGAAATATCCAAGTCAATAGAGAAGTATCTATTGCCACTGATGTGTGATTAAAGAAGTTAATCTAATAGCCCAAAAATCTATCAGAAAATAGAGTACAGTTAAAACTCTATGTTCCTGATACACAATTAGACCTGAAACCCCCCCCCCATACACATTAGGCAGCTGTTGGCCAAAAATGGTTTGGCCAATGGTTCAGACAACAGCTATCTCACCCAACACTCCCGTACACAGGAGCACTCGCTTTGCTGAACACTTCTGTGTTCTCTATGAAAGCCACTGTCATACATCTCAGGGAGAACAAAGGTTTCAGCCACTAAAATCAGACATACTAGATTGTTATCTCCCCTGACATTATGTGGCGGAGAACAGTTTGAGGCCTCCATCCACATTAGACTAATGGCTGAACCCATCTATACTGGCAGGTCGAGCTGACATTACTGTAATGTGTATTGGAACCTTCATTCCTGGTTATGAACACTTACATTAGTAAGATGAGATATGTTAGAGGGCCGGACGCCTGCACACAATAGCTCAAAGAAAATAAAGGGGTCAGCACTCCAATTTGCAGGTGACACCAATTCATACAAACTGTATTGATTCTTGTTGGGAAACACACTGGTGTGATAAAACTGTATCAATGTTTCTGTTTAATGCCCTTCATCAGGTTTTGGATGTGTTTAGATAGGAGAAGTGGTCCATCAGATTTCATGGTGTCAGCTAGAAAGCAGCAGTCTCCCTAAAGGCCCAGTTACACACAGATAATTGTGCAGAGATTGTTCGCAGATCTCTGGTTGCAGTGAAATCATGGACACATTGTTACATTTTGTGATTGTGTACAAATGTAACAATGTGTCCATGATTTCATTACAACCAGAGATCTGAGAACAATCTCTGCACAATTGTCTGTGTGTGTAACTGGGCATTAACTGATGTGAATCCACATGTGTCTAATATTGCTCTGACATGAATTAACCTTCCTAGCGTTATTCCCGAGCCTGACTCGGGGTTAACATTCACTACCAGAAGCGTTAACCCCGAGTCAGGCTCGGGCTTACCCGCGTTCGCGGCAGATGCGGTGAGAAAACCGCATCTGCCGCACTTGCCGCACTTGCGCCGCACTTGCGGCGCGGTTGCGGCGCGGTTGCGGTAATCTGCATAGGAACCAACCACCTCTGATGACCCTCATACACTGTTAATATGTGCCCCTGCAGCCTAGTAAACCATTAGCAGCACTGTTGTTGTGTGAAAAGTGGCTGCAGTAGAAGTGAGATAATGATTTTATACACTTACATGCCTGCGTACTTGAGGGCGTCTCCCTGTGTGTGCTGGCACTTGTGGGCTGTGCTCATCATGTCTGCTCTCCCCCTCCCTTATGCACGCCCCCTCTCAGCCTGCTATACTGTGTGAGGCTGATTGCGTCATAAAGGGGCGGGGCTACCGGGATGCCGCGATTTAGCCCCGCCCCTTTATGACGCAATCAGCCTCACATCACTATAGCAGGCTGAGAGGGGGCGTGCATAAGGGAGGGGGAGAGCAGACATGATGAGCACAGCCCACAAGTGCCAGCACACACAGGGAGACGCCCTCAAGTACGCAGGCATGTAAGTGTATAAAATCATTATCTCACTTCTACTACAGCCACTTTTCACACAACAACAGTGCTGCTAATGGTTTACTAGGCTGCAGGGGCACATATTAACAGTGTATGAGGGTCATCCGAGGTGGTTGGTTCCTATGCAGATTACCGCAACCGCGCCGCAAGTGCGGCGCAAGTGCGGCAGCTATGCGGCAAGTGCGGCAGATGCGGTTTTTTTACCGCATCTGCCGCGAACGCGGGTAGCCCGCTTTTAGCAAAAAATTCTAGACCTAAACAGACCGCCAGGGAGGTTAAAAGGAATGCATAAACCTTCATTATACTGAATTTTAACATTGCATTATACACTTAAAACGTAGCCGTCAATTTCATTTTCTTTCTCAAAAATCTATAGTACACAGGAAAATAAGAAACTTTGTAGTATATGTTATTAAATAAATCTGCTGCTTTCTCATCCTGAGTTGATTTTTCATTCTCAAAAGAGTCAATTCACATGTAAACTTTGTCTTCAGTGAAGACTTTCCCATTTCTGAGATAGGAGATGGTAGTTGGTGCTTATAAAGTTCTATGGAGAACTATGAAGGTACCTTTACACGTAGCAACATTGCATGCAATTTCACATGCAACTCACTGGTTGCAGTGAAATCATGGACACATTGTTCCATTGTGTTGCCGTGTACAAATAGAACAATATGTCCATGATTTCACTGCAACCAGTAAGTTGCAAGTGAAATTGCATGCAATGTTACAACGTGTAAGGGTACCTTTACACGCCACAACCGCGGCAAGAAATGTTGTCAGTGATACTGCAACCTGGAAATATCGCTGCCACATTTCCGCCCAATTGCCTCCTTATTGCGGCGTGTAATTTGTGAATTTGGCGGCGATATGTCGCCTCGCCTCGGTCGCCTGGTTTTAGAGCACTGCTCTAAAATCTAAACCAGGCAACATTTGTCTTATCGCCGCCAAATTCCCGATTTACACGCCGGAATAAGGAGGCAATTTGGCGGCGATACTTCCAGCGAGAAATATCGCCGCCAAAAATGTCTTCCGCGGTTGTGGCGTGTAAAGGTACCCTAAAGGTACCCTAACTGTCATCTTCAGAAAGGCTGCAGCTGAATGTCGTGTGTTTGCCTCCAGCTCTTTCCTCACCCTCCCATGTACATAGAATTTTACAAGCACCAACTATCATCTCCTATTTTTATGTGTGCTATTGGTTTATAAAATACATATTAAAACGACAGTCAATTATTAAAACTTTAAGGAATATGCCCTTCAAATCCAATGCACCATATTAAAATAATTTTAATATATAAAAGGATTCTGTAAGGGTACCTTTACACGCCGCAACCGCGGCGAGAAATGTTGTCAGCGATATTGCAACCTGGAAATATCGCTGCCACATTTCCACCCAATTGCCTCCTTATTGCGGCGTTTAATTTGGGAATTTGGCGGCAATATGTCGCCTCGCCTCGGTCGCCTGGTTTTAGAGCACTGCTCTAAAATCGAAACCAGGCGACATTGGTGTTATCACCGTCAAATTCCCTATTTACACGTCGCAATATGGAGGCAATTTGGCGGCAATCATTTTAGCAAGAAAGATCGCCGCCACAATTGTCTCCCGCGGTTGTGGCATGTAAAGGTACCCTAAAACATAGTTAAAGTACATTGATTTGATATACTAAAGATAGCTGACCAGTTGGGAATCAACTGTTGGATATTGACTAATTCAAGTAACTGTGTTACCCTATCAGGGCATAGTGATAGATAAATTTGTGTGAACCCTCCACTCTCCATTCCATGGCTAAGAAAGATATGGAAAAAAGTGAATTTGTATGCCATAAACAAAGCATAGCCTTGTGGTGTGGCCCTCGCTTCCATGCTTCCACAGGTGCCACTATTTGGTATGTAATATATAGCACATTACACTTTAGGTCCTGACTTATTTGTAGGTTTTGGTAGAGATCTAGCTGTGTTTGAACAATATAAGCTACCGTACTTGCTATTCCTCATAATCCTGCTCGCCCCACTCTACTGCTGGCTCATCCTCCATGCGCAGGATCAAGTAGGACAATAATTGGAAAAGATTTTGCCACAATAGCATAGACACATAGAATGACAGGTCGCTTACATCAATCTCGCAGATCTCCCCAGCATAATTCATATCACAAATGCAATGGAAGTGATTGGGCAGGTTCTGGCAGATGCCCCCATTCAGGCAGGGGTTCGATGCACACTCGTCAATGTCAATCTCACACCTGAAATACCAATAAGGAGTAATATTATAGTTCCATCACATCACTACCTCCTTAGAAACCCCTTATTAAAAGGAACTTGTAAGGTCAACTTGCCCTTCAACCCAGCAGCATTCACAAGTGTATGGAAAAATTTCCTGCCTAACCAGCCCAGTCTAAAGTTATTTAATAAAAATCAATGATAAAAATCAACCTAATTAGGTCTTTGACTAGACGATGGCGCGTCAGTTTCCCGAGATTAAGCGGCCCTCTTTCCATGTTATGACGCCCTTGTGGGAATAATAACATGATTTCCAGGAACCGGCATTATTGCAAACTCCTGGAAATCTTGCACATGCGCACGGCTCATTTCAGCAGTGTCAGTGTGCCCCCGAGAGCCGATTGTAAGTGTCCTGCCTTAAGAGAGGTGGACTGCTCATAGTTGGAGGAATAACGTCTGTACCTCCGATCATGCACAGTGCGCTTCTTTGAAGCCGGGTCGCGTACACCCAGCTTCAGAAGTGCAATACTGTCTTGGAAATCATGTTATCATGCCCTCGGTGACCTACTAACATGGAAAGAGGGCCGACGGCTGAGAAAACCAACGCCCCATCAACTAATCAAAGCCCTAATTAGCATAGGAACAGCGTTGTTTATACATATTTTTTAAACATTGATTTTATTAAATAACATTAAACAGGGCTGGTTAGGCAGGGAACTTTAAGTGAGTACCATCGTCTTAGTCTAGATGGTAATACAGTATCATCCATAGACCCTCTATATGTAGATTTCCTATGGATGATATACCCACAGATGATAATGATACTTTTTTGTTTTATAACCTGTCTATCAGCAGGAAATGTTTCATTTTTGAGTTTTAATTTATTTCACCCTTTTTCAATAGCCATAACTGTTGTAATCATCCATTAATATAGCCATACGGGAGCTAATCTGTTGTGGGATAAGTTGTAGTTTTGAATCCAAGCATTAACGTTTCTCCTTGAGGAAAGTGACATGTCTAGCATGCTTGGGTGAGAAGGCTTATGAGACATGAAATGCTCCTCTGGGAAATTAAATATGAAAATTACCTCATCAGAGAGGAAGGAGACTTGAACTCTAGTGCTACATATTGGAAGTAGCAATCTTAAAATTCAGTATCAACCCTTTAATGAGTCTTGCTATATGACAGGATAAAAGCCAAACCAGAATCGCAAATTGCAGACATGGTGTAGTGCAAACTATAAGATCTGATTTGACTATATGAATGGGATCTAAATTTTGATATTGACTTTTATGAGTGCTCCTTCCAATAGGTGTCAGGTATGGTGTGGGATCAGTTTCTGAGCCCACTCCATACACTTGTCTCGACTATGTGATGTACGGTAATTTTACATGATGTGGTCAAAAATGGGTTAAATGTGATGTTGGTCTACCAGGCATTGCTCCCACCTAGCCAGAATCCTACTCTACACTGATGAGGGGCAATACCCCAAAACAGCTGTCTATGGATGGATACCTGGCTTTGATAATTCCCTTGTCATATCCTTAAGTTCGTAACTGAGCGGGATAGTGACTGAAAGGGCCACTTAATATGGTGGTTATGGTGGTCTCCGCAAGGAGTCCACCCCAGGGCTAGGTCCTTCCATGGAGGAATATCTGGCTAGTCCCGTGTTTGAGACTCTTAAACGAGGCTCCACGGACCCCATTTGCATATTCAAAAATGGGTTAAAGGAATATTCGGGGTGTTGCCACCACTGGCGGAGGAGATTCACCACCAAGTTAGTGCTCACCAAGGGCAGGTCTCATGTGATTGTATCAAAGAGTTTCCATGCACACTGCAGTATTTCAAGAAAGTAATAGGACCTTGGATGACGTCTTAGGCGGCCGTCACACGCTGAGATATCTCTAGCGATATTGTTAGCGATCACGTGCACGCGCGATCGCTTACAATATCGCTCACATCGCTGGTGAGATGTCACACAGACAGACTCACCAGCGATGTGGATCCGCGATCTCGCTGGTAACTATGGTACACATCGGGTTACTAGGCGCCGCGCGTCGCTTAGTTACCCGACGTGTACCATAGTTACCATCTCCCAGCATAGGCTCTGCGCTGGGAGATCGTTCATCGTGGTGTTATACACCATGATGAAGCAGATCGTGGCATCGTTCATCGCTAGATCTGAGCTCCGGAGCTCAGATCAGCGATGTCACGATCAAGCGATTTCACATCGTAAATCGCTTGATTACATGCAACGATTTCTTGCCCGATATCGCTTAAGCGATCAAAAAGGAGATCGCTTAAACGATATCGGGCAAGAAATCGTTGCGTGTGACGGCCGCCTTAGACATGCTCAAAGACCCGCTATGTGACGGCTCACGAGTGAGGAGTTAGGATCGAGGACCCCGAAAAATCTCCATTATCCACAGCAGTTTGACAGCCGAAGGAACAGGGGATAAACATTACTGAACAAAGTATCTTGTTGTGCAGACAGCACAACGAGCACAGGTGAGATCCTCATTCATATAACCTGCTTCCAAAGATAGTCACAGAGTGGTGCAACAATATTATTTTTCTTGTCATGCACACTGCAGTGGACATTAGATTATTTTGATGCGTGCTGTCAGAAGAAAAAAGATCAGACTGTTGGATTTCAACATGCGCAATCCTTTTTTACCCTGGGTGAATTATCAATGTTTAGAAATATTTGGCATCAGCTTACTCCCTTGTCCCCATTCAGGACACATATATTCTTGGCCAACATCTATCAATTAGGGTGCATGCACATGCTAAGGATGCACAGCATTTTGGATGCCGTGTCTTACCGCTGCTTCCAAAACGTTGCGTTGTACAGTAGAAGTAATGTGGATGGGATTTGTAGAAATCCCATTCTCACTATGATTCACCGAACCACACCGTTTTGACAGCTGCAGTGTGGGTTGCCGGCATTCCGCTCCTGCTCAACATTTTCATTTCATGCTGCGGAGTCAGAAGCAGCCACCATCTGGTGAACGCAGGAGAAGCTGCCCTGCACACACTGCATATTATGGGCACAGGGTGGCTGCGGGCTCCATGAGCTCACCTGTGGCTTCTCGCATGTCCAGAGGAGCTGCGTCCAAGACGCAGCTCCTCTGGACCGTGAGCACATAGCCTTAGGGTAGGGACACACTTCAGTTTTTCCCTGATCATGGTTCATCAGGTTTTGTGTGCCAAAACCAGGAGTGAACCTTGCAGAGAAAAACTATAATTGAAAGATTGACACCTGTGGTGGGTTTTGGAGTCACTCCTGGTTTTGGCACACAAACTGATGAACACTGATCAGGAAAATTGATCAGGAAAACTGATCAGGAACTGAAGTGTGTCCCTACCCTTAGTGCTGAGATTTACAATACATTATAATGATTTGTTAATATATCGTATAAGTGACATCCATTATGGCCACTTTACACGCGGCAACAGGTAGATAGAAAACGGCAGGTGTTGGAGACAATTGTACCTTTTACCTTCAAAACACCTTGAAGTGGCTGCGTGTAAATCAGGTATCTGCAAGGTGTTTTGAAGGTAAAAGGTACAATTGTCTCCGACACCTGCCGTTTTCTATCTACCTGTTGCCGCGTGTAAAGTAGCCATAATGGGTGACTGTTGTGTAACTTACCGATCTCCTGCATATCCAGGTGGGCAAGAACATCCTAGCACTCCTAGTTCCTGAGTGCAGTTACTGTGGTTATAACAGGTTATGTTTTTCTTTTCATCTCCACAGAAAATAGAAGGCATAATATTATAGCTGCAATAATTAGAAAGAAAGATTATCAAGATTAGTGGAACAGTTATGTAAAGAACACATAAACAGGGGTAGGAAAAGCAAAGGGCAACATGGGGACTCTTTCCATAAAAGTGCAATCAGTTATACAATTTTCACAACATCAGGCTGTACAACCTTGTTAGGAAACACAAATGTCTGAAACTCTATGGCTGTGTGCCTACGGTGCATTTTTTAAAGTGTGTTTCCTCGCAGATTTTCTCAGTTCTGCAAGGGAAAACCCACGTCAGCAAAGTCTATGAGAATCCTGAAGTGTTGTGCCCACGTTCAGGTTTTTTTCTTGCAGATTTTGGAGCCAAAAAATAATCAACATGTCAATCATTTCTGCATTTTTCCCCTCATTTTTCACAGAGCATGAAAAAAGCAAAGGTGGAAACGCAATGAAAAATGCACCAAAAGAAGAACAATCATGGCAAAATGTGCACTTTTACCACAGTGTTTTTCCTGCCAGAAGATGCAGATTTGGTGCAGAAATTTCTGAAAACAAATGTGCAACGTCAATTACTTGCATTTACTTCTTGTCTGCTGTTTTCAGACTCTGCAGAGCAATCACCAAGTACAGGGTGTTAACATCTACCGCAAGATGTACAGAACACATCATGGAGTCAGAATAATGTTATTACAACTCTGAAAGCACATTGTGTAAGGCTACTTTCACATTAGCGTTCCCCTCCGCAGCGTTCTGCGGAGGGCAGCCACAATGTGAGCGTAGCACCGCCAGCCCCTATCTTTATAATGGGAGTGCACGGTGCTGTGCTTGACTGCGCATGACCGTGCGCACCCATTCACTCCCATATGTGATCTGTGCGCAGGGCCGGCGTCAGCACCCGGCGTACCCGGGCAAGTGCCGGGGCCTGACTGCTTGGAGGGGGCCCACCGGGCCCCTGAGGGCTAGGGTCACACTTGTGTTGTGACCCTAGCCTGACGCAAGTACTGTCTGCTGCAGCGCAGAGCGTTTAACGCTATGCGCTGCCAGCAACTGAGCCCATAGAAACCCGATGTTTACATTGACAACCAGTGGTTGTCAAGGTAAACGTCGGGTTTCTATGGGCTGCCTCCAGCGCATAGCATTAAACGCTATGCGCTGCAACATACAATACTTGCATAAGGCTAGGGTCACAATGCAAGTGTGACCCTAGCCTCAGGGGCCCCTGAGCACTGCCCCCACAGCCAGAGCCATATCCAGGGGGCAGCTGGGGGGGTCATTTTTCAGGCTCCTGCAGCACCAGAGGTCTCCCTCCTCCCCCCTCCACGGGAGCCGACAGAGCTGCACACTCTGGGCTTAGGCTGACAGGACCTGTGATGATGTCAATGGATTGGGAGGAGTCAGGGGTCTCATGATCAGCTCCTCACTGTATCCAGGACTGTGCAGGCCACCATGAATGATGCTCAAATAAGGTGAAGTTTGTGTGTGGTCAGGAGGCATTTACAGTGTGAATGTAGCAGAGGTGAGTGTGTACTAGGTGTATGGCAATTAGGTGAAGGTTATGTGTGGGGTCAGGAGGGATTTACAGTGTGAATGTAGCAGAGGCGAGTGTGTACGAGGCGTACGGAGCGGAGCCGTGTGTGTACGAGGTGTACGGAGCAGAGCCGCGTGTGTACGAGGTGTACGGAGCAGAGCCGTGTGTGTATGAGGTGTACAGAGCAGAGCCATGTGTGTACGAGGTGTACAGAGCAGAGCCGAGTGTGTACGAGGTGTACGGAGCAGAGCCATGTGTGTACGAGGTGTACGGAGCAGAGCCGCGTGCGTACGAGGTGTATGGAGCAGAGCCAAGTGTGTTGAGGTGTACAGAGCTGAGCCAAGTGTGTACGAGGTGTACAGAGCTGAGCCATGTGTGTACGAGGTGTATGGAGCAGAGCCACGTGTGTACGAGGTGTACGGAGCAGAGCCGAGTGTGTACGAGGTGTACAGAGCGGAGCCGCGTGTGTACGAGGTGTACGGAGCAGAGCCGCGTGCGTACGAGGTGTATGGAGCAGAGCCGGGTGTGTACGAGGTGTATGGAGCAGAGCCGGGTGCGTACGAGGTATGTGTACCAGTGGTAGCCCCCCGCGGATTCCGCTCCTATAGTCCCAGCCGCCTTTGCCGGCAGCATTCTTCTCCAGAGTCTCTTCTGCCGCTGTCTGCATTCTGCAGCTCAGCATGGAGGGGCATGATGTCATCACTGTGCTGATATGTGCAGAGCGACCGGAGGAGACCGGAGCGGCAAGAAGAAAGGTGAGGAGAAAGAGAGATCCGGATGGCCAGACACTCCGCTTCGGTGCCACCCATAATGCAGTGTGGCTCCATTGAGCTGCTTGCATTATTTGTGCGCTTCAGGATGCTTGTGTATATACCAAGCATCCTCAGACGCACAAAAATGCAACATTTTGCATTTGAAGGGTATTTTTAAAAAGCGCAAGGGAACGCAATCGCATTTTAGCCCGCTCCTAACAATGTGTAATATACTCACTGTCAGAAACAGCTCTTGCTGGTTTCAGCAGTTACCGTTCCTGTAAGGCTGCCTTCACATAGGAGTTTTTTTTAAAAATGTGGTAGTTGCGGTAAAAAAAAACCCGCATCTGCCGCATTTTCCGTCTAGCGGCTGCACTTGCTGCACGTTTGCGGCAAGCCCCATGCATTGTCTATGGGGCTTGCGGTAAGTGTGCGGCAATATATATATATATATATATATATATATATATATATATATATATATATATATATATAGTCCGCGATATGTACTTAAAGGGGGCCCACTGAGACCTTTTCACCCGGGGCCCACAGAAACCTGGAGCCGGCCCTGTCTGTGCGCAGCGGATGGCTGCGCACAAATCACCCGATCTCGTCCGCACCAGAAATGCAACATGTTGCATTTCTGGTGCGGACGAGACTGGTTGATTTGTGCGCAGCCATCCGCTGCGCACAGATCACATATGGGAGTGAATGGGTGCACACGGTCATGCGCAGTCAAGCGTAGCACCGTGCACTCCCATTATAAAGATAGGGGCTGGCGGTGCTGCGCTCACATTGCGGCTCCCCTCCGCAGAACGCTGCAGAGGGGAACGCTAATGTGAAAGCACCCTAACTTCTTTAAATTGGATCTTTCACCATTATGAGCATGTTAAACTTTCCATATTATGCAATAGTTGCTGCACAGCTCGGTAAAATATACGTTTTATTTTTTTAATTTCTCTTCTCCATTACAGAGATTTTAGTTTGTAAAGTTTATGTTATAACTTTTGCGAAGACCAGGGGATCATTAGCAGAGGTGTGTTATTACAAACTCTTAGGGCGCATGCACACAATAAAGATACGCAGCGTTTTAGACACAGCTCTTACCGCTGTGTCCAAAACGCTGCATTGTACAGTAGAAGCATTGTGGATGAGATTTGTAGAAATCCCATCCTTACTATGCTTCACCCAACTATAGCGTTTTGACAGCTGCAGTGCAAGTTGTCAGCGTTCCGCTCCTCTGCAGCATGTTCATTTCATGCTGCGGAGTCAGAAGTGGTCACGATCGGGTGAACGAAGGGAGAAGCTAATCTGCAACCACCGCAGATGGTGAGTAGAGGGCAGCTACAGGTTTCCTACACTCACTCGCAGCTTCCCGCAGGTCTGGAGGAGCTGCGTCCAAGACACGTCATTCCGGACTGTGAGCACACAGTCTTATTGCATCTCTTAATTCATGGTACTATCATTTTGGGGTGAAGTAAAGAAGAGATATGTGAGAAATATCACATGGTAATAAGTATTCAGACCCTTTGCTCAGGCACTCATATTTTAGTCACATGCTGTCCATTTTCTTGTAATCCTCCTAGGTTCTTGATTTGGAAAGGCACACACCTGTCTATATAAGACCTCATAGCTTACAGTGCATGTCAGACCAAATGAGAATCACCAGGTCAAAGGAACTGCCCAAGAACCTCAGAAACAGAGAATTGTGGCAAGGCACAGATCTGGCCAAGGTTACAAAAGAATTTCTGCAGTACTCAAGATTCCTGAGAGCACAGTGTCCTCCATAATCCTTAAATGGAAGAAGTTTGGGACCACCAGAAGTCTTCCTAGACCTGGTCATCCATCCAAACTGAGCAATTGTGGGAGAAGAGCCTTGGTGAGAAGTAAAGAAGAACTCCAAGATCACTGTGGCTGAGCTCCAGAGATGCAGTAGGGAGACTGGAGAAAGTTCCACAAAGTCAACTATCACTGCAGCCCTCTACCAGTCGGGCCTTTATGGCAGATTGGCCCGACAGAAGCCTCTCTCAGTGCAAGACATATGAAAGCCCACATAAGAGTTTGCTAAAAAACACATAAAGGACTATGAGAAATAAGATTCTCTGGTTTGATGCGATGAAGATAGAACCAAAAGTTCTAAGCGATATGTGTGGAGAAATCCAGGCACTGCTCATCACCTGTCCAATACAATCCCAACATTGCAACATGGTGGTGGCAGCATCATGCTATGGGGTTGTTTTTCTGCTGAAGGGATATGACGACTGGTTGCAATTAAAGGAAACATGAATGCGGCCAAGTACAGGGATATCCTAGATGAAAACCTCTTCCAGAGTGCTCTGGACCTCACACTTGGCGGAAGGTTCACCTTCCAACAAGACTATAACCCTAAGCACACAGCTAAAATAACAGAGGAGTCGCTCCAGAACAACTGTGACCACTCTTAACTGGACCAGCCAGAGCCCTGACCTAAACCCTATTGAGCATCTCGGGAGAGACCTGAAAATGGCTGTCCAGCAACGTTCACTATCCAACCTGACGGAACTGGAAAGGATCTGCAAGAAAGAATGGCAGAGGACCCCAAATCCAGATGTGAAAAACTTGTTACATCATTCCCAAGAAGACTCATAGCTGTATTAGCTCAAAAGGGTGCTTCCACTCAATACTGAACAAAGGGTCTGAATACTTATCACCATGTGATATTTCAGTTTTTCTATTTTAATAAATTTGCAAAAATTTCAGCATTTCTGGGTTTTTTTAAGTCAAGATGGGGTGCAGAGTGTACATTAATGAGAAAAAAATGAACTTTTTAGAATTTATCAAATGGCTGCAATAAAACAAAGATTGAAAAATGTAAAGGGTCTCAATACTTTCTGTATCCACTTTATTCAATACACTTGATTCAATACGCTTAACCCTTTCACAACCTTACCCTTTCCCTTTTTTGCACTTTCATTTTTCCTCCCCTTCTTCCAAGAGTCATAACATTTTTCCATCAATAATGACATATGAAGGCTTGTTTTTGGCGGGACGAGTTGTACTTTTGAATAAAAACATTTATTTTACCCTATAGTGTAAAAGGGGAAAAAATTAAAATGCGGTGAAATTGCAAAAAAAGGGCAATTGCATGATTGTTATTTGGGTTTTCATTCATCACGTTCATTACATGGTAAAACTGCGTGTCGGTGTGATGCTTCGGATCGGTACGAGCTCATAGATACAAAACATTTATATTTTTACTGTTATAAGTGGTGAAAAAATTCAGACATTTTTAAAGAAACAGAAGTGCTCATTTTCTGAGACCCATAGCGTTATTCATTTTTCGGGATCTAAGGTTTTGTGACACTTTAATTTTTGCGTCTTGAGCTGACGTTTCTAATGATACCATCTTTGCTTTGGGTACATGTGCTGTTTTGATCACTTGTTACTGCATTTTATTGCAATGTTGCGGCAACCAAAATAACATAATTTTGGAGTTTTGACTTTTTTTTCTGTTGCAAAGTTTACCGATCTGATTAATTGATTTTATATTTTGATAGCTCGGACATTTCTGAACATGGCAATACCAAATGTGTGTTGAGGTTTTTAATAGTTTTATTTTCAATGGGGCAAAAGGGGTCAATGAACACCATAAGGTACCATTCAGATATTAGCACAAGGACCAGCTGTACCACAAAGAATTTTTCCAAGCTGTAAGTCTTTCTGACAATTTATCATTTATTTTTAAAAAGGGCTCAGAGAAAAGGACATAAAAAAAACACAGAAAAAGTAACAGCTATTACCAACAGAATGTCAGATTACAAATGTATTAGCAGGAGGCAGCAGGTCCACCCAGGGCCGGTTTTAGGCAAAGTGGGGCCCTAGGCAAAAGGTTAAAGTGGGCCCTAAATGCTCAGGCCACTTTCACATCTAACGCTTTGCTGCATTTTGCTTAATTTGCATTTCCATGCGTTTTTACTGCAAAAACGCATCAAAACGCATGCGTTTTTGTTCCCATTGATTTTAATGAAAACACATGCAAAAACGCATGTAAAAACGCCTGTGCGTTTTAAAAAAAAAAAAACACATGCGTTTTTGCCAACGCTGCCCAAAACATCGGGGAAGACGTTTTGTGCTGCGTTCGCAAAAATGCATGCGTTTTGCGGTTTTGAAAACGCACATGCGTTTTGCATGCGTTTTTACATGCGTTCCCATTGAAATCAATGGGGGAAAAAACGCTAGCGTTTTTAATGCGTTTTTAGCGGTAAAAACGGCTAGAAAGGCAAATTTAGCAAAACGCACACCAACCTTAGATGTGGAACAGGCCGTAGTTATATGGTAAGAGTGACTTCATAAGTTGATTATCTAGGTCAGAATAAGAACATACTGAACATCATTTTTATTTCAATCATAAAAAAAAAAAACAGAAATTTGTAAAAAATATTTTTTTTTATATTTTCCGAGACCCATGATGTTTTAATTTTTGAAGATACATAGATATGTGAGACTTACTTTATGTGCCCTGAGCTGACATTTTTACTGATACCATTTTGAGTCAGATACAACATTTTGATCGCCTTTTATTGCATTTTATTGTAACAACGTGGTGGCCTAAAAAACATAATTCTGGCGTTTTTATTTTTTTCCCATTACGCCATTTACCAATTGGATTAATTTACTTCATATATTGATAGCTTAGATTCTTACGAACGCAGCGATACCAAATATGTGTATTTTTACATTTTTTTCACTGTTTTATTGCTATTTTCAGTTCAGCTCCTTTGGGGGCCCCTAAGAGAGTGGGGGCCCTAGGCAACTGCCTAGTCTGTCCCCCCCCTAACGCCGGCCCTGGGTCCACCATGATAAAAGTAAGGGGGGCAGCACACGTGCAAAATAATGATGGAAAAACCACTCACAGCCTACCAATACAAGGAGGGGTTGGTACCGTCGCCCAGAAACTTATGATATACAGTGTCTGGCTTACAGCCTATTGGTGATGCCCATGCCAATCGATCAGGTGGTATGCCCAGCACTATACAAGTGCACCCTACAAGACAGACACTCTAATAAACACAACCAACACTAAAGGGTTGTGCTAGTGCATTGGTAATCTGACCTTGTGTTGGTAATGGCTGTTTCTTTTTCTGTGATCATTTATTTTTAATTGTAATAATATAACTCATTTCAAATTAATCTGACCTAACACATGGAAAGAAAGTCCATTTTGTTGAGGTGATCAAATAATACGTCCCGTTCCCAGAAATAATGACTGAGATAGGAGGCAGGAGTTAAAATAGATCTTTCCTTGAAATCAATGTCTCCTCAAGGCTTGAACGAAATTTTTGAATTGTCTGTTTCACCATATGTTTTCTGAACATACTGAAAAAACATGTCCGCTTTCTTCTAGTAACTGTGCCATACCTATCCATGGTTTGTGCTGGTATTGTTGCTTCACTTTCTTGATGTAAATAGGGCTCAGCTGCAAAATGTCACATAACAAGTTGACAGGTGTGGCACTGTTCTTGGAAGAAGGTAGATATCGTTCTCTAAAGGACTTCTTCCCACACTCCATCCTCACGGCCCCCAACAGGTGGCATGATACATGGAGCTGTCAGAGATTGACAGCAGTATTTAACTGGTTAACAATTGTGGGCATATCTCCGATTAAATCAGCCATTATGTGCAGGGAATGATTTGAGCATCAAAGAGAAGGACACGCAACTTTTGACATAGGCTGGTTTCACACTGCAGTTTTTTCCCTGATCAGATTCGATCAAGTTTGTGTGCAAAAACCAGGAGTGTCTCCAAAACTCAGAACAGGTGTCAATCTTTCAATTATAGTTTTTCTCTGCAAGTTCCTCTCCTAGTTTTGACACACAAATCGGATGGTCACTGATCAGGGAAAAACTGCAGTGTGAAACCAGTCCCTTCAATACGTCAAACCTTGTAAATGGGATAAGGGTATGTTCACACAGAATAGGATTTGGTTTGGAAGCTAAGTGGAAACTCTCCAGATTCTCAAAAAAAAATTCAAAACTCTTCAAAAACCTGGAAGTTCTGCACAATGTCTTTGAGCACACAATGTCATTTCAGGCTAGTTATGCCAGCTTTCTCCCAAAGCAGCTTTATGAAGGAAAACATACCATGTGCATATAGCCAGCAGAACCTGCAGAAAGGCCCAATGTGCACATGGCCATAGGGAAATGCACACATGTAGTTTTTTTCAAGGCGGTGAAAAAGAAATGGTACCTTTACACGCTGCCACTGCAGGATGGATACAACCCGCTACAGGCTACAAATGTAGCTTGTCGCGCCAATATCGCCCGTAGTGGCGGCGTCTGAAGACGGGACGACACAGCCGGCTACAGATACATCTGTATCCGTGCACTGCCCATAAACAGATGGCTACATCGCCGATTGTAGCGAGCTGTATCGTCGTGTAAAGAAGCTACAGAAGGGAACTCTGGACACCCGGCGATGTAGCTGCAATGTAGCTAAGGCGTGACCCAGGCTCCGGGATACCACGCCCCTTCAGCGATCATTGGAGGAAGCTCCTGCGTTGCGATTGGTTGTCGCCGCACAGGGCGGCATATTTAAGGAGCTGACCAGTCACACTACACAATTGCTCGAGCGTCAAGTATTAATCTGCCTCCTGCGATGCCTGTCCAATCATGGTATTATTGCTTTCTCCTATCAGCGTACGGACGTCTCGTAATCCACAATTGGAGCACGCCTATGTGCTGTCCCTGCTGCACCAGGTACGCCCATAGTAGCTGGTTGTAGCGGTGTGTAAATGAGCTACAGATGGCTACTTGAGACACCCAGCGATGTATCTAGCTGTAGATGTAGCGTAGCGTAGCGCACCTTGTGGCGGCGTGTAAAGAGGGTGCGTTTCCCGTTTGTAACCGTTTGGGCGTGCTCGTGCACGTGAAGTAGCGGTTGGTATCCATCCTGTTGTGGCGGCGTGTAAAGGTACCAAAAGAGTTATCTAGAAACCGCTTTCAGACTTGCTCCTTGTTTTGGGAGTTTGTGAAAGAGTTTTTGTGTTTTACAGCAATTTGGCCGTTTGCACTCGGCATCTTTAAGACATAAGAGGATTCCCTGAGTCTTTGACAGCTGGAATTTTCCCTCCTGAAGAGTGTTCGCCAGTGGTTTTACGGTCACTTTGCTGTGACTTTGCTGCTCACTTCTTTACGTGACACTTTTAAGCATATAGAGGGGGTAGCATCTAAACAAAGTTGTCCAAAGAATGAACATGCTGCTTCTTTTAACTGCTTCTAGGTTTATAAACCCTGAAGTGGTTGAAAGAAATTACATAAGACAGCACATACAGTATACACAGCAATGTCAATTTTACATTGACGTGTATTATATTTGTATTTAGTGGAATTTTTTCAAATGAATTCCAGGCTGAATCTGCCTAAAGGTACCGTTACACGGCACAACATTGGAGCGATGTCCGCAACAATCTCGTGGGCGCGCGGTTGTTTCCAACATCATTTTGACATCGTTGGTGAGATGTCACACGTATAGATATCGTGGATGACTCACCAACAATGTTGTGAGCAGGTTTCGTACGCACAACCCAGCGAACGATACCTGCTCATTGCTGTGAATGGGCAAAGTCGTAAATTACATCGTTATCGCGGTATCACACACAACCATATACCAGGTTGGCTGATCATCGATCGTGTAGTTTGGGAACATGTTCTCAAATCTGCGATCAGCGATCCAATGATTTATCATTACAACTTGCCAGAGTTACACGCAACAAGGTCGTAACGATGACACTGGAATGACTCCAAACCTGTGACGTATCAGCGATGTTGTTAACGATGTTGTGCCATGTAAAGGGGCCTTGAAAAAGATGTGTGTTCATACCCTTTTGGAGTGTTTTCTGAAGAGTTTTGAAAAAGGGATTTTTCATAAAGTGTTATATGCAGCCTTTTTGTTGAGCAGTGCTTAGTTTGGAGCAGATTCCAACAGTAACCCCAGTAATGACACACACTCCCTTTTTTTCCCTACCAGGTACTTTTCAAAAATTGATAGTGAAAAAAAATGCACAGAAGGTTAAATATGTGAACAGCAATCTGGTTCTACAATAGAAATGAATAGTAAGAGTCTTCCAAGTATTTCAACAACTTTTCAGCCATTTTTTACCGTGGATCCACTCCTAAAAGCTCCTCAAAAACTTTGTCTGCACATAAACAATAGGCTCCCAAAACATGAGACTGATCCAGGTGGCAACTTCTACTCCTAACCCCACAAGAGCTAAAATAGTGACTTCATCTGACTGTAAACTATCTAGGTCTATGGTCTAGGGACCATTGCAGCAGTGAAGCAACTAAGGAAGCTAAATCACATACACACATCATTTAGAGTTAGATGATACATACATTCTTACCAAACTCAGAGATGACTTTGCAGATGATGAGGACAAACTGTGAAGGACATAAAAATGAAGGTGCAGTTATGGAATTACACATAGATGGACTCCAGATTCTATGACTACCGACATCACAACACAGAATGGACATCAATAACTGTCTCTGAATACATGATAAGATTGGATTAGTTCTCACCTACAATGCTTCCCTGTGATATTAGCTGGGCAGAGGCAAAAAAATCCATCTGCTCTCATGACGCAGGTACCACCTTTAGGACAAGGGCGGCCATGACAGCTAAAGAAGTCACAATTACGTCCAGTGTAACCAGGTTTACAATCACATTTGTAACCATTTGCTTTGATAGTACAGTTGCCATATGCACAAGGGTTAGGCAGGCACGGTGTGGTTTTATTTTCACAGATATCTCCACTTCTACCTTCAGGACAAATGCAGACAGGGTGGGTGAAAACATCATGGCAGATGCCTCCAAACAAGCATGGGTTAGAGGAACAGGGATCAGACACTAAACATCTAATGTCAACAGTCTCCACAGACGTTCTTACAAATTGTTCTACTTGTGGTTTAAGAACTGGGTAATCCATATCTGTAAAGTATGGCAAGTGTATTCCTTCAATGAGCACCGTGCCAAGACATCCTGTAAAGTTCCTGTTCATTCCATCAATGTCTACACCCAAGTAAATTTCTGTATCGTCCTTTAGAAAGTTTAGGTTTCCTGTTGCAAGTGAAGTGAGGGTTTTCTCAGGCTTTCCATCTATTTCCATCTGCCATGTTGAGGACTGGGATCCAGGAGCTGTCATTGATACGGTGACAGTGTGCCACTGGCTGTCACTTACTGATTCTTTACTCAATAGATTAACTGCATTGAGATCATTCCCACTTTGAAGATGAAAATGTAGAAATTTGTTCTGGATGTTAATCCTAATGATTTCTGGTTCTCGTTGAGCATGCAGGAGCACAGATACAGAGTCTTTTGTGCGGAAGCCAATGGTTAGGTTGGTGAGGTCCCTCATTATTTTCCCATTACTTCTAAAACTGATGGCTTGTCCATTACCACTGAATAGTGCATTGAAATACCTGTAATACGAAATAAAAATTAAAGCTGAAATGATCATTGCTCAATGTCTTATTGCAAGGTATAAATATTTAATTGTATAAGCTTTGGGTCGTTGTGGCATTTTGGGGCATTTAACAGTTTATTATCAACGCAAGCGAAATCTGTACATACATTCCTTCAATTTGAACAGACATTAGAATAAACGTAGATGTTAGTGATCATCAGTAAACCTAACAAAGCTACAAGGTGAAGAATCATTTATCTTTACTACTCTCTTCTCTGACAGTGCTACTTGAAAGTTTGTGGACCCGTCAAAATTTTCTATATTTTTTCATAAATTTAACCTAAAACGACTTCAGAAGTTTATGCGTCTTTTAGTTCAAGATTCTCTAACTCGTTCCGGGGACCTTTATGAAGAAAAGTGTTTTCTTGTACTTACATTCATATCCTCCAGGTACAAGCTGGCAGACAGACCCAGAAGGGCATTGAGTGAGCTGGCACCACTGATGGTTGTCACATGAAGAACACAAGCAATCATTGCCATCTCTGCCGTCACAAGAACTTCCATTCTGACAAAGGCTGGGCTAACAACAAGAGATGTGTTTATTAAGTCTTTTCTTGATGTAGAAATATTAGAGATAATCACATTGTGCAGGACTGCACATTAATTTGCCAGAATGATAATCACCCTGATTATTTACAAATCTGATACCCAGCAAATTGATTCTGGCTTGTCTAGCCCACATTTAAACATAGAGATGTTTTCTGGGTCTTATTTAGTCAGTCTATTTTAATAAAATGTCTATTTTTAGTAAATAATTATATTCTTCATGAAATAACACTACTGGAGTAATTTTTATAAACTTCTGCCATTCCTCTATAATTACTGATAGAAATGTTTTACATGTATGACACCCCACCATTGTGTGTGCACCATCACCTTTTCATTCAGTGCTCCCTGAGCCTGTGCTAGCTCTGTGGAGGGAGATTGTAATACCAAGAAGTCAATTTATGCACAACAATAAGGAGTAAGAAGAGTGGAAGGGCAGAACAAAGAGCTATAAGTAAAGATAATGCAAAAGATATATATGGTATATGGTATATGGGGTACAAAGATAGCGGGGTCATTCTTCATCAATGGAAACCTCAATACCACTGGGTATCTGAATCATGTAGCAATTTCATATATCCAGTTGCCTTGATGTTTCCATTGATGAATAATGGCCCCACTATCTTTGTACCCCATATACCACATCATACCATCAATATTTGTGTTCCAACAGTCTTGGAGGGATCTATCCACTGTGGTTAGTGTCAGACCAATAGCGGTGGTTTTGTTTGTTAACTTCACCATTCACAAAAAAGTTTGTCTCATCACTCATCTGAAGACAATTGTCTATGCTGTGAAGTACGAGATGTGCAGCATCTGAAAACAACGGATACTGGAAAGCCTGTGCTAAGCATTTCTTCTGCGGTGTTGCTATCAGTGTGTCAAGAGTGGGAGAAGAGGGTTGCATTGACAATCCAACACAATGGCAGCACTTTGATCACATTTTATATGTGTCATAAACTTGTAAATGGACTCATGAAAGAATACTTTATGTTAAAGCCAGCACAATCATTGTTTTTCTTATGAAATTCTGAATACGTTTGATGTGTCACATGACCCTCTTCTCCCCTCCATATACTAATTGCCCCAAACAGGAAGTTGATATCACCACCATTCCCTTTTATTTAGGTGTATCCATATAAACAGCCCACCCTGTATATTATATATTATATATATATATATATTTATCCTATATATATTATATATATATATATATATACTATACTCCTACAACATATATGGCTTCTCCAGGATTAAAAAAAAATCAAAATAATCATTTCTGGACGAAATGAATGAATCAATTATTAAATACCCTTAAATTAGCTAATCAAACTTGTTTTGTGTAGTAGGTTACTCTTTTTGGAATTAAAACAATCTTTTGGAATTATTTCCGTCTTGTCCCCAATGACTGAAACCTGTCCTACAATGTTGCTAGTATTGATGCCAAATGCATGTGAAAGGAATGTAAAAAGATGGCCCCCAGTGATATTCTAATGATTGAGATACATAAGAAGAAACTGCTTACACTGTTGTCCACTGTGTTTCCTCATCTAATACTAGAAATACTAGTGGTTTTGAGGTAGAAGAGACTACAAGTACTGCTTTCCACCCTGTCTTTCTGATCTTATAATAGAGTCCTCAGGTAAGAAGGTGCTGCTAATGCTATATTTATGATCTTATAGTGAAGATCCAGCCCTGTTGAAGTAAGAGGAGTGCACACAGTGCTGTCCACTGTCTTTCTCATCTAATACTGGAGATACCATGGTCTGAGGTAAAAGAAGGCTGCTGACATTGTTGTCCTTCATGTCTTTCTAATCAAATACTGGAGATGCAAAGAGTGCCGAGGTAAGAAGAAGCTGCTCACATTACTGTCCACAGCATCTATCTGACATAATTCTGGAGAAACCATTGGCACAACCTTTTTAATTATATACCCTTCCTACACAAAACAAGCATAATTTCTGACTCTTATGAGCTATTTAGAAAATTATTTATTAGAATTTCCTTTAGTTACTCTTCCCCCCCCCCACAAAGTAAACCCTTAAAGCAAAACCATGCAATTCATCTTTGTTAGAGCGTCTCCCCTTTTTTTCACTCACCTTGCAGTTTATATCATCTAAGCAGCCTCTTGTTAAATAACCAAGATTGAATTTTCTGAATGCTGTAATCTGAACTGTAAAGAACTCAAGGGAGGTGCTGTCAATTCTCAGATCTTGAATACAGCCAGTAAAGTCCCCCCTCCCTTAATAGTCTCCCCCATGGTCCCCCCAGTCCTCCAACATAAAGAGAACCTATATGTTTTCTTTTGATATCCAAAGATACAACATCCGTTGGTTGTGAAGAAGTAAATACATCCACTTGTCTTCTGTCAATTGTATAGTAACCAAATGAGCTTGACCATCATTAATATCATGTTCTCCCTTAGCCATAATATTCTTTCCAGTTCTTGCTGTCAGTTTTCCGGATTCCAGGGATATCAGAACATTATATGAGTGGATTTCCCATAGCAAACAAAAACCCTGAATCATGCTTCGTCCTGACAAATGCAGACAAGACCAACGTTGTCATTGTGTGGAATTCTGGTTTGAAACACAGCACTATGACGATACATTTCCATAACCAAATCCGCAGCTTCATATTCTAATTGGAAGAAAAAGAAATAATTGGCATCAGGGTTAAGATAATAGAACGCTCAGCAGAATATAGAGCAGCCATTTACATTCATTTCAGGAAAATGGGTTTTAAATATACAGATACCATGTATGTAACACAGTAACAGAGTGCAACAGCTCATGAGAAGGATAACCAAAAAGTGCTGCAACAACAGAAGTGTAAACCAGGCAGAGACAGAACTTCTATAAAAGGGGGCGCACTCACTTGAGGGGGAAGGGCAAATCTCTTAGGGTTGGAAATTTTTTTTTAATGATCCGGACATTATTATGAAACTTTTAGACCGGCTGGTCAGTATGAAGAGTGGTAACTAATGAAAGATGGAGGGCAACGCAATTCAGAGTTTTACCACAGAGCCATACAAGGTTTCAATATTCCACCCACACAAGCTAACCAAATGAGGTGGACGCAGTGCCGAAGTGCTGAGCGTCCATGACTGATATGGAACATGGTCTCTGGTCCTGTCCGCTTCTCAGAAGTTTTGGGAGGGGTGGGATACTGGATACGGGCTACTACTCCAACGAGGGAAGATTGGACCCCATGCTTTGGCTGTTCCACTACAGGAGACGACATGATGTCCCGCTCCCCTCATTTATTATTTCATTATATAGCCATAACAGCCAAGAGACTCCTTCTCCGACACTGGCTGAGTAATTCCACACCAAGCTTGGAAGAAATACACATAATTCTGAGGAAAACGCTTTCTCTAGAAACAGTAGAGACATTAAGAAACCCGAGTACTCCCTCACAGAAATTCTTTTTCAAGTGGCGACGCTATATAGAGAGTGAGTTCTCGGAAACAGAAGTGGGTTCTTTTATGTCTGCATTCAGATCCACAATTTGGTATGCTCAGGAGGAACTACAGGGAACATTAGGAAAGTTGAAATGTACAGATTAGGTTGATGTGCTCTGATTAAGGTAGTAGTTCAAAATGTGAGGAGATTTTGATAAGGCAGTGGCCGCTATAGGGGTATGGGGAATGTTTAGTTTCTATAGATGTGAACTTATTTAACCTTATTTCAGTTATCTCTGGTTATGTTGTACTCAGGAGCTAGGATATATACAAAAAAAAAAAATGATGCTTGTCCTGTTTAACCTCCTTTTACAGCTCGTAATGATTTGACAACTAATGTGATGTCTTTAATCATATGCTTTATATATCCATCATATTTCGCTCACATCTGTATTTTCTTTAACTCAATGTTAAACTATTGTCTTTATGTGAAAAAAATTACAATAAAAATGATGGTTCAAAAAAAAAAAGGGGGCGCACTGTTTGAAGTGAATCAAAAACAATATTTATTAATTGAAAGAACAAACAACTGAGGACAAGAATTAAAATCAATTAAAAGCAGTTACAAAGTAACAAGGAGCTGTGAGTGACACACACATTATATAATAGCATAGGTATGCATACAGGGGGCACATACAATAATAGTAATACCAAACCCACAATTGTATGAGAGATGGGTGTAAAGCAGTAATGATCAGAGACTAGGCAAGTGAAAAAATTACCCGCAGGGCACAGGGTGGAACAATATACAGGAGACACAAGTATTGGTTGTTTAGGAACAGCAATATCATTAATGTTAAGGCAACTAGTAACCTAAATGAGCATTATAATACACCAATTATAGAAACATGTAATACAATTATGAACCCAAAGGGCTGTAATATCAATGGAGGAGTCTCAGGGATTCCAAAATTATGCCCCAGAAACACTAATAGAAGGTCAATAATACCTAAGCGTACCTGATGAAGGTGAGGAGAATCCCCCAGCATGTGGAACCCACAGCATGGCCCAACGCATGTTGCCAAGAAGGCTTTGTCAGGAGCTGAGGCTTTACATGAATGTCCCAGCATTTGCAGTCCTGGAATAGGAGTTTGACTGCAACCATAAGAAAACAGTTAAGTAGGTAAGGTGATTTAAAGCCACATCCCTCCTCTAGGAAATATACAAATTTGCACTTCAGTGAGGAAGTGGATGAACTCCAGCGCCCCCTTACCCACTTAACTCTCTTCTTAGGTTGCAGGCAAACTCCTCTCCATAAGGTAGACAGCAAGTTCCCCAGACCTCGAACTGGGCCGACTTCTCTGTTGGCTACAGGTTCTATGCTAGGGACGGGCTGCACCTCAATGGGGAGGGTGCAGCTGTGCTGGGGGAGAAAATGGCTAGAAGGTTGGAGGAGTGTTTAAACTAGGGATTGCGGGGGAGGGTATTCATTGTATAGGAGGGAAGATAGTGTAAATAGTAACCTGGGCACAAGTAATAAAATTGGGGGTGGCATGGGGGGTGGGGTTAGAACAGTCAATCTAGTAGGAAGGAATAGAGGTAAAGAGAGATGCATAAAGTGCATGTACACTAATGCCAGAAGCCTCACCAACAAAATGGAGGAATTAGAATTGATTTTGTTGGAAAATAATTATGACATGGTGGGGATATCCGAGACTTGGCTGGACGAGAGCCATGACTGGGCTGTTAATTTACAGGGCTATTGTCTGTTCAGAAATGACCATACAAATAGGCGAGGAGGAGGTGTATGTTTATACGTAAAATCATCCTTAAAACCCATCCTGCGTGATAATATAGGTGAATCTAATGGAAATGTAGAGTCCCTGTGGGTGGAGATAAGGGGAGGGGAAAAAATAAATTACTGATAGGGGTTTGTTATAAGTCCCCAACAATAATGGAAGTGGAGGAGAATATCCTCATAAAGCAAATAGATGAAGCAGCGATTCAGGGAGAAGTCATTATTATGGGGGACTTCAACTACCCTGAAATACATTGGGGATCAGAAACCTGCAGTTCCAGCAAGGGTAATAAGTTTTTGAAAACTATGAGAGACAATTACCTTTCACAACTGGTTCAGGACCCAACAAGAAGGGGGGCACTGCTGGACCTAATATTAACCAACAGGCCGGACCGCATATCAAATATACGGGTTGGAGGTCACTTGGGTAATAGTGATCATAACTTAATAAGCTTTCAAGTATCCTTTACTAAGACATGTAGTAGAGGGGCTACAGGGACACTAAACTTCAGGAAGGCAAATTTCCAACGGTTGAGAGATGATCTTAGTGCAATAAACTGGGACGATGTCCTGAGACATAAAAGTACACAACACAAATGGGAGATGTTTATTAGCATCCTGAATAGGACCTGTTCACAATATATACCCTATGGGAATAAGCATGCTAGAAATAGGAGGAAACCACTATGGCTAAATAAAGCGGTAAGAGGTACAATATGTGACAAAAAGAAAGCATTTAGGGAATTAAAGCAAGTAGGTAGTGATGAGGCATTAAGTAAATACAGAAAATTAAATAACATTTGTAAAAAGCAAATCAAGGTAGCAAAGATTGAGACAGAGAGACTCATTGCCAGAGAAAGTAAAAAGAATCCCAAAATATTTTTTAACTACATAAATAGTAAGAAACTAAAAATTGATGGTGTTGGCCCCTTTAAAAATAGTCTGGGTGAAATGGTGGATGAGGATGAGGAAAAAGCCAATATGCTAAATGACTTTTTTTCAACAGTATTTACACAAGAAAATCCCATGACAGACAATATGATCAGTGATAACAAAAATTCTCAATTAAATGTCACCTGCTTAACCCAAGAGGAATTACGGCATCGTCTAAAAATCACTAAAATTGACAAATCCCCAGGCCCGGATGGGATACACCCCAGAGTGCTGCAGGAATTAAGTACTGTCATAGATAGACCATTATTTTTAATATTTAAAGATTCCATAATAACAGGGTCTGTACCACAGGACTGGCGTATAGCAAATGTGGTGCCAATATTCAAAAAGGGGACAAAAACTGAACTTGGAAATTATAGGCCAGTAAGCTTAACCTCTACTGTGGGTAAAATCCTAGAGGGTTTTCTAAGAGATGCTATACTGGAGTATCTGAAGAAAAATAACCTCATGACCCATTATCAACATGGTTTTACGAGGGACCGTTCCTGTCAAACTAATCTAATAAGCTTCTATGAAGGAGTAAGCTCTGGACTGGACCAAGGAAATGCAGTGGATGTGGTGTATATGGACTTTTCAAAAACTTTTGATACGGTGCCACACAAAAGGTTGATACATAAAATGAGGGCAATGGGGATAGGGGAAAATATGTGTAAGTGGGTTAAGAACTGGCTTAGTGATAGGAAACAAAGGGTGGTTATTAATGGAACACACTCAGATTGGGTCACAGTTAACAGTGGGGTACCACAGGGGTCAGTGTTGGACCCGCTTCTATTTAATATATTTATTAATGACCTTGTAGGGGGCATACAGAGTAGAATCTCAATATTTGCGGATGACACTAAACTCTGCAGGGTAATCAATACAGAGGAGGACAATTTTATATTACAGGAGGATTTATGTAAACTAGAAGCTTGGGCTGCTAAATGGCAAATGAGCTTTAATGGGGATAAATGTAAAGTCATGCACTTGGGCAGAGGAAACAAAAGGTATAATTATGTGCTTAATTGTAAAACACTGGGCAAAACTGTCACTGAAAAAGACCTGGGTGTATGGGTTGATGACAAACTCACATTTAGTGGCCAGTGTCAGGCAGCTGCTGCAAAGGCAAATAAAATAATGGGATGCATTAAAAGAGGCATAGATGCTCATGAGGAGAACATAAATTTACCTCTATATAAGTCACTAGTGCGACCACACTTAGAATACTGTGTACAATTCTGGTCTCCGGTGTATAAGAAAGACATAGCTGAACTAGAGCGGGTCCAGAGAAGAGCGACAAAAGTCATTAGAGGACTAAGGGGTCTGCAATACCAAGACAGGTTATTAAACTTGGGGTTATTTAGCTTGGAAAAACGAAGGCTTAGGGGTGATCTTATAATAATGTATAAATATATGAGGGGACAGTACAGAGACCTTTCTAATGATCTCTTTACTCTTAGGTCTGAGACTGGGACAAGGGGGCATCCTCTACGTCTGAAGGAAAGAAGGTTTAATCATAATCACAGACGCGGATTCTTTATTGTAAGAGCAGTGAGACTATGGAACTCTCTGCCACATGATGTTGTAATGAGTGAGTCACTACTAACATTTAAGAAGGGCCTGGATGCCTTTCTTGAAAACTATAATATTCCAGTTATACATACTAGATTCTTCGATGGGGCGTTGATCCAGGGAACTAGTCTGATTGCCGTACCTGGAGTCAGGAAGGAATTTTTTTCCCCAATGTGGAGCTTAGTGTTGCAACATGGTTTTTTTTTGCCTTCCTCTGGATCAACATGTTAGGCTATGGGTTGAACTAGATGGACTTAAAGTCTTCCTTCAACCTTAAAAAACTATGTTACTATGTTACATTTCTCAGACCGGTATCTGAACTGGTCCTGCTGTTACCCTCAGAAGACAAAGATAGTGACATCCGGTGATGCCAGACGGGGAGTGTTCTGTCTCCAACGCCTAATTCATCTCATCTCATCTCGTCTTAGCCCACTCACACAGCCAGATCAGAATATCCCACACACTACACTGATGAGGGGCAGTTACCCCGAAACGCAGCGTCTGTAGTTTGGGGTTCTGATCTGGGACAAATCCCTAATCATATTAAAAGACTTGTAAGAAAGTTGACTATGACTTTGAGGAGCTACCTAAAGGTGGTGCTGGAGTTCATACACTTCCTCACTGAAGTGCAAATTTGCATAGTCCTGGAATAGGAATCCTAGTCATAATTACCAGCTCCGGGCACACCGCCATGTTACCCTGTCCGGAACATCATTTCTGGACATGCGGAATACACAATGGGTGGTGCCAGGACTACGGGGACTATAGAGTTGGTACCCATAGTGAGCGGCAACCAGATAAGTGAAGTCTGAGCAAAGTGAATATTACAAGACTAGCTACAAATACACTATTTATACAAATAGTGTATTTCCTATGTATTCTACTGACCATGTCCTTCTGTGATAGATCCGTTATGGACATCACCTCAGATTTTGGGTCAATCATTTCTCTAAACATTTATGGTTGTTCTTTCTAAATGGGCATTTTTCCATCATGTACCCATACCACACCCTTCCTTTTTTGCCACTCCAGGTCAACCAACCTTAGAACATACATAGCTCTAGTTTGAGCAAGTTATTTCTTATGTTCCAGTATTATTTTGAAACAATACAGTGGGTATACGGGCACCCTATCAGCACAAGCTGGGGTCTTGTAACGACTCTGACCCTTAGAATGTGCGCTTGCGCAATAACTATCCTTTCAGGCCCACTTGAACTACCCGCCGCCGACTGCACATGTCCTGAAATGACTCCCGGATATGATGTTGGCCCGTGGACGCTGGTGGGTGTACTAACTCTATGGTTTCTGTCCTCCGAGTGCTGCTCACATTTCTGTCTTCTCTGAGCCATCCACTGTGTATTGCTCATGTCCGGAAATGACGTACCAGACATTGTGATGTGGAGGTGTGCCCGGACCCGGTAATTATGACAAGGATTCCTATTCCAGGACTACAAATACTGGGACATTCATATAAGGTCTCAGCTGCTGACGAAGCCTTTTTGGCAACACGCACTGGGCCGTGCTGTGACGCACTCGGAGGGCAGCAACCATAGAGTTAGTGCACCAGCCAGCATCCCCAGGCCAATGTCATATCCGGGAGTCACTTCCGGACATGGGCAGTCAGCAGCGGGTAGTTCAAGTGGGCCTGAAAGGACAGGTAACACACAAGTGTGCATTGTAAAGGTCCAAGTCATTACAAAAGCCCGGCTGGTGCTGATAGGGTGCCCGTACACCCACTGTATTGTGTCAAAATAACACTGGAGTATAAGAAATTACTTGCTCAAACTAGACCTATGTATGTTGTAAGGTTGGTTGACCAGGAGTAGCAAAAAAGGAAGTGTGTGGTATGGGTACATGAGGGCAAAATGCCCATTTAGAGAGAATAACCATAAATGTTTAGAGAAATGAAAAACCCAAAATCTGAGGTGATGTCCATAACGGATTTATCACAGAAGAATATGGTCAGTAAAATACATTGGAAATACACTATTTGTATAAATAGTGTATTTGTAGCTAATCTTGTAATATTGACTTTGCTCAGACTTCACTTATCTGGGTGCCGCTCATTGTGGGTACCAACTCTATAGTCCCTGTCTTCCCGGCACCATCTATTGTGTATTGCGCATGTCCAGAAATGATGTTCCGGACATGGTGACGTGGAGTTGTGCCCAGACACGGAAACCATGACAAGGATTCATATTCCAGGACTAAAAATACTGGGACATTCATGTAAGGCCTCAGCTCCTGACGAAGCCTTCTTGGTAACATGCGTTGGGCCATGCTGTGGGTGCTGTGACACACTCGGAGGGCAGGAACCATAGAGTTAGTGCACCAGCCAGCATCCCCAGGCCAATGTCATATCCGGGAGTCACTTCCGGACATGGGCAGTTAGCAGCGGGTAGTTCAAGTGGGCCTGAAAAGATAGGTAATGCACAAGCGCACATTGTAAAGGTCCAAGTCGTTACAAGACCCTGGCTGGTGCTGATAGGGTTCCCGTACACCCACTGTATTGTGTCAAAATAACACTGGAGTATAAGAAATTACTTGCTCAAACTAGATCTATGTATGTTGTAAGGTTGGTTGACCAGTAGTAGTAAAAAAGGAAGTGTGTGGTATGGGTACATGAGGGCAAAATGCCCATTTAGAGATAACAACCATAAATGTTTAGAGAAACGATAGACCCCAAAATCTGAGGTGATGTCCATAATGGATCTATCACAGAAGGACATGATCAGTAGAATACATAGGAAATACACTGTTTGTATAAATCGTGTATTTGTAGCTAGTCTTGTAATATTCACTTTGCTCAGACTTCACTTGTCTGGGTGCCGCTCACTAAGGGTACCAACTGTATAGTCCCCATATTCCTGGTGAAACCCACTGTGTATTGCGCTTGTCCAGAAATGGCGTTCCGGACAAGGTGACATGAAGGTGTGCCCAGACCAGTAACTATGACAACGATTACGATTCCAGGACTACCAATACTGGGGCATTCATGTAAGGTCTCAGCTCCTGACGAAGCCTTCTTGGCAACACGCGTTGGGCCATTCTGTGGGTTCCACACGCTGGGGGACTTCTCCCACCTTGATCAGGTGCGCTTAGGTATTATTGACCTTATCAAACTGGGTTTATGCTGAAAAACATCAACGTCCCTCAACAGTTGATGTCTGTTTACATCCCTGCAGTCCACTACTGAAAATAAGGGGGGCGAGTGCTGGGATCCCTGGATGCCAATACGGCCTTCAACTTCGTTGAAAGGGAGTTCCTTTGAGTGACAATGTGTATGATTGGTTTTTGACCTGTATTTACTAATTGGGTTAATCTTTTAGAAAATGGATCCGCTGATGTACATGTTGGTCAATGGATATACCGTATATACTCGCGTATAAGCCGAGTTTTTCAGCCCACAAATTGGGCTGAAAAGTTACCCCCTCGGCTTATACGCGAGTCACTATACGGGCGCCCCCCCCCCCAGAGGTATACAGGCCCCCCCATCAGTATACAGGCCCCCCCCCCAGGCTCGGGAAACCTGTAAAGGAAGATGATTATACTTATCGCTGTCCGGCTGCCGTCCCCGCTCTGCATCGCGCTCCTCCATCTTCCGGGTTCCTGTCGGCGCCGAGAATGACGTCATTGTCGGCGCAGAACACAGGAAGTCGGAAGCCGGAAGATGGAGGAGCGCGATGCAGATGGAGGAGCGCGATGCAGAGCGGGGACGGCAGCCGGACAGCGATAAGTATAATCATCTTCCTTTACAGGTTTCCCGAGCCTGGGGGGGCCTGTATACCTCGGGCTGCTGCTGTATATACCCTGGGGGGCCTGTATACCTCGGGCTGCTGCTGTATATACCCTGGGGGGGCCTGTATACCTCGGGCTGCTGCTGTATATACCCTGGGGGGGCCTGTATACCTCGGGCTGCTGCTGTATATACCCTGGGGGGGCCTGTATACCTCGGGCTGCTGCTGTATATAGCCTGGGGGGGCCTGTATACCTCGGGCTGCTGCTGTATATAGCCTGGGGAGGGCCTGTATATACCATGGGGCTGTTGCTGTGTATAACATGGGGCTGTTGCTGTATATACCATGGGGCTGCTGCTGTATATACCATGGGGCTGCTGCTGTATATACCATGGGGCTGCTGCTGTATATAGCCTGGGGGGGCCTGTATACCTCGGGCTGCTGCTGTATATAGCCTGGGGAGGGCCTGTATACCTCGGGCTGCTGCTGTATATACCATGGGGCTGTTGCTGTATATACCATGGGGCTGTTGCTGTATATACCATGGGGCTGCTGCTGTATATACCATGGGGCTGCTGCTGTATATACCATGGGGCTGCTGCTGTATATACCATGGGGCTGCTGCTGTATATAGCCTGGGGGGGCCTATATACCTCGGGCTGCTGCTGTATATAGCCTGGGGAGGGCCTGTATACCTCGGGCTGCTGCTGTATATACCATGGGGCTGCTGCTGTATATTCCATGGGGCTGCTGCTGTATATACCATGGGGCTGCTGCTGTATATACCATGGGGCTGTTGCTGTATATACCATGGGGCTGTTGCTGTATATACCATGGGGCTGCTGCTGTATATACCATGGGGCTGTTGCTGTATATACCATGGGGCTGCTGCTGTATATACCCCTGGGGCTGCTGCTGCTGTATATAACCCTGGGAAGGCTGCTGTAACACTGCTGGGGCCTGTATATACTACTGGGGAGGCTGCTGTATACCACACTGTTGGGGGCTGTATACTACCACTGGGGAGGCCTGTATACCATCGGGGGGCCTGTATACCACACTGCTGGGGGCTGTATACCTGTGCTGGGGTCCACCCTCGGCTTATACACGAGTCAATAGTTTTTCCCAGATTTTGGGGGCAAAAGTAGGGGGGTCGGCTTATACACGGGTCGGCTTATACACGAGTATATACGGTATTTCAGATCACTTTAGCCTTTTTTGTGGCACCTAGCAGGGTAGCCAACTCTCCCCATTGTAATGTACTATTGCAAAGGAGCCCTTGGTGGCCATTATCCTCTTTCACCAGCAGATCACAGACTTCATTAAAGGTCACATCCACAATAAATTAGTTTATCCTAAATTAGATGCTATTCTCCAGTTCTTACAAGAGACCAATGTGTCCCTTTTGATGGCATCTTTAAGCATTCTAGCTGGGATGAATCCTGTATGTTTCTGCCAGCTTTACAGCTACCTTTAAATACGTCTCCCTGCTGCCAATAAAGTGGGTACCACAATTTCCTTATATGGGGAAAACGGTCTCCAGAACCTAGGAAACGTTTACAACCTGAATGTCCTTCCTCTCCTAAAATGTAATCAGATTAAGATAATGGAATGGGAGAAACTGCCTTTATCAAGCATGGCTCACATCAGCATAATTAAACTAACTGCTGCAGATGCTATACATCCTCTTAGAAATGCCAGTATATGTGAGCACATTTGATAGACTCAGCTACTTATTCACCCTATTTAGCTGGCATGGCTGTAGGACCGGTATGCAAAGATGGATACTGCAGAAACACCGGAGAGGGAAGGGCTGCGTTACCAGACCCTGAAGTGTACTACTTGATGGCCCAGCTTTCTCATCTGTGTCACTGGGGTGTGGGGGGGGGATTTTTGAGAGCCCATCCATCACAAAACCACCCAGAAATCTTGCTTCCAACACATATGCTGCTTTGGTCCTCTACAAGGGCTCCACAAGTCTTGTCTTGATACCCAATCCTCAGGCAGGCCCTTATGATATTGTTTGCGGCACAGAGGTTGCTTCAATTATCTCACTATTATAGCCACACCCCACTTTGGCATAATTAAACCTTCATTGAATTGTAAAATCTGAAATGGGGTAATATGTAGGAAAAGGCATGATTGTTCTATCTCAGTCAGATCTTCCAGATGCTAAAAGAAGACCTAAGCCTTTTAAACTATTAACTTTTCTGCTACCTACAATAGCCGTTCACAGAGAGATAGATATAGTGTCAGCGCTCGTGTAACAACCAGGACACCGCTCAGTAGATAATTACCTCTTAGTTTTATTAGTTCAGTGTAGGATTCCAGATCTCCACAACGCGTTTCAGCACTGAGTGCGCCTTTCTCAAGTGATAGGCGCACTATCTCTCTGTGAACGGCCTGCACCTTCCCTCCGGGAAGCGCGATATTGAGCAGCTCGGCTTCAGGACCTCGCTCGCATTAACCCACCACTCCCCTACCTGTGGCTCGCTAGTCATCGGCTCGCACGATCGGGGATCGCAGCACAGCCTCCACTCATCGGGGCCCTCCGGCCTGGAGGCCGCGCCGGTTTATTCCTCGCTCGTCAGCCAGTTGTGCGGCCCGGCACAACCGCACCAGGTGAGCACCGGGTGATTATAATCGTCCTCACTCTACATAATTAAGCAGTGTGGCGCAACTTGTTTTCTTTTAGCTACCTACAATAGCGACATGCAATTCAGATCTTGTGTCCAGGTCCACCCCAAGATTTGTGAGACTTCCCTTTATCCCAGGTACTACTGGATCCACTTGAATGTAGGCTTATATCCCATTTACATGCACATTTGCTGGCAGGTTGCACAGAACCATTACATGACATGAAGAGAAGCTAGTAGGACACAGATGTAGGACTGATAAGCGAAGAGCATTAGGAGTTCACCTTAGAAGATCCTAAACATGTTTACCCTAACTATACTGAAAGAGCCAAACATTATATATTCTTCACTATACGGCCTACACTACATACAGAATGCACCACAAGGTACAACTTCAATTACAGGATGAGTTCTCCAAATGTCATAGCGGCCCAGGAAACTTTTTCACTTCCTTTGGGACATTAAAGGATACTGGACCCATTTACTATTTCCTAAACAACCGTATGTGAATCCCCATCACAAACAAACCTAAGACTTGTCTACTATTTTTTGACCCTGAACAATACGAAAGGATTGTAGATTGATTATTCCTGAGTGAGGTTGTATTTATAACCCATAAGTGTGTAGCTAGAACAAGGGTAACAACTATCTCACAGCGATAAACCTCTCCCTCACATTAAACATATGATCTTTATGCACCAAGGCTGCCTGGAAAAATTAAAAAGAAATTGAGATAAATGGACTGAATGTGTCATGATTACTAATAGGTGTGGTGTGAATAAGGGTGAGATCACGATTGGCTGAGGGAAGGAGGGGGAAATACAGTAGTCTGTACTTCCAAAAGGCCCATAATCACTCTGGATGAACTGCAGAGATCTACAGCTGAGGTGGGAGAGTCTGTCCATAGGACAACAATCAGTCATACACTGCACAAATCTGGCCTTTACGGAAGAGTGGCAAGAAGAAAGCCATTTCTCAAAGATATCTATAAAAAGTCTCGTTTGAAGTTTGCCACAAGCCACTTGGGAGACACCAAATATGTGGAATAAGGTGCTCTGATCAGATGAAACCAAAATAGAACTCTTTGGCCACAGTGCAAAACGATATGTTTGGTGTAAAAGGAACACAGCTCATCACCCTCAAAACACCATCCCCACTGTCAAACATGGTGGCCAAGTCAAAGTCCAGACCTGAATCCAATCGAGAATCTGTGGAAAGAGCTGAAAACTGCTGTTCACAAGCGCTCTCCATCCAACCTCACTGAGCTCCAGCTGTTTTGCAAGGAAGAATGGGCAAGAATTTCAGTCTCTCGATGTGCAAAACTGATAGATACTTACCCCAAGTGACTGCAGCTGTAATCGCAGCAAAAGGTGATGCTACAAAGTTTTAACTCAAGGGGGGCAAATAATATTGCACACCCCACTTTTCAGTTTTTTATTTGTTAAAAAAGTTAAAAATATTCCATAAATTTTGTTCCACTTCATGATTGTGTCCCACTTATTGTTGATTCTTCACAAAAAAATTAGAATTTATATCTTTATGTTTGAAGCTGAAATGTGGCAAAAGGTTGAAAAGTTCAATGGGGCCGAATACTTTCACAAGGTACTGAAATTAATTAAAGAAATTTTTGTTTGTTGTTCAGATGTGGGCTCCCCAATCAAATATATTTGTGATTATTTTCTTATACTTTATATCTATTTTCTCCTTTAATTGTTACATGTAGTGGGAAGTGTTGGATATGTGTATACATAAATATTATAATCACAGCTGAAGAAAGATAGAGCAGCACTCACCTAGAATTGTTTCCTTCACATTACTTCATCCAATGTACAAACATTCAGCAAAGAGGAGGAGCAGGGATAGCGAATGACAGCTACTGTTTTATGCATTGCAAGTGCTTTAGCGGGTCCTCATGTGTATATATAAATACATATACATGAGGCAATGCACACACCTTCCCACTTATAACTTTTATAACTTTTCTATTTTCAATTTGATAAACACATATAGCTTGGTTTCTTTTGCAAGACAACCTCTAGTTTTGAGTGGCACAATTTGTTTTGCCATGCAGTGTACTGAAAAATAACAAAAACATCCAAGTGAGATGAAACGGTTAAAAAAATTCAATTATCCATTTGTTTTGTATTTTTTGTACAGCTCCTACATCCTGAGCCCCCTCTACACTTGCGGACCCTTACCCAGGACATTGATTCACATCTTAATATGGGAAGGCGAAAAAGGCTCAGGGGGTTAAACAAATGCTACATCCGAGACTGGAGTTAATACTCTGTAATAAGAGCTGAATTCCCCATTGGTTCCCTGACATCATCATCCATTGAGGGCATCACAAAGACACTGCAGCCAATCTCTAGCTAAAGAAACACAGTTTTTTCCATTGGGCCCATTATTAAGGGATTGACCAACAATTGAATAAGTTACATTTATGGCTAAACATGTAGATTCCAATATTTTTCTAGCTGTATACAATAATTTAATTCTATTTCTATAATTATTTAGTTGTAATAACATTACCTGTGGAACAGTTGCTTCCTCTATAAGGGCGATAACAATCACAGTAATAGCTCAGCCATAAATTAGTGCATTCTCCTCTGTTTCCACATGGCTGACTCTCACAGTGGTCACGTCTCTGGCAACCAACCTCAATGTCAGCTAATATCTCATCGTCCTCTGTGATAACAATGGATCCCACTGTAATATCCCGTATGCAGCCTATAAATCCTGTCTGCATTTCAACTATTTCAGTACTGGCTTCTTTCTTCCTCTGTGCTAATGCTTCACCTCCAAATAATATGTTCTGGAACTCAGTATTTGATGCCTTTTGTAGGTGAGATTGGATCACACATTCACTTCCACAGGAGAGGTCAAGCAATCTGAAAAGAACACTGTCTTGGAAGATTATTTCGACTGTATGCCAAAGATCATCACTGACATTGTGAGGCAAATGTAAAACAGAGCGCAACTGACTGCGGCTGTGAGAAGACAAGAACAAGAAGCCATTTTGAAGGTATAGCCTCCAGGCTGATGATTGGTCTCCGAGGCGTAATATGGCGGCAGATGTCTGCACAGTCCGGAATGTAAAAGATACATTGAATGGTTCCCCTCTTGGGGGCTGTAATGTAAGAGGGAGGATAGTTCTACCATTAAATGAGAATGTAGTCTGTGTCTCACAGTAAGGACCTGTATATCCTGCTAAACACAAGCAGCTATGGTAATGATTGCTGTCCATTAGATAAGGAATGCAGGAGCCACCATGTTGGCATATGTGCTCCTCACAGCCAGTAAGAACCTGCGTACAGTCTGGACCCCCATAGTAGCGTCCTTCCAAACTGTATGTAGGACAGTGACAAACGTAACTTCCAAGAAGATTCTCACAAGTGCCTCCATTTTGACAAGGACTTGACTCACACTCATCGATGTCTTGCTCACAGTGGACACCTAAGATGAGGAGACAAAAAAAGCGGTTATGTTCTGCATTGTCTACATTTATTGTACAAATCATTTGCTTGACTAGAACAAAAAATGGGATAATAACAAATGAGATGAAAATAATACATATAATAGATGATGACATGTTGGTAGACTTGCCATTATCTAGGTAGCACAATTATTACTTGAATGTTGTCTTAAAATGAATAGCTTAAAACCAGATGTTCCAGGTAAGAGACCTTACCCAAATGTATGAGGACTGATGAGACCCAGATCCATATTAGTGAATTGAGCATTCTCAGAGCTGTCCCTTGTACTGATATTAGTTGTGCATCTTGATTCTGTCACTGGATTACGCTTCTGCACAGACTGTTTTTTCAATCTCTTAACACCAGATTAGTCTAATTCTTCTTATTAGCGTTTATGCAATGAGTAGGGTGAGAAAACTGTGGGGATCTACTGTTAATGTCAAGAGCCATTATTAGCCCTAATAAAGATTGCGTAGGGATGGTAAGCTGAGGTATAGAAAAAATAAGAATGAATAAACTGAATAGTCATCAATTCTGAGTTATAGGTATTCACGGCTCTCCAATGAAAGGAACATTGTTTAAAATAACCTAGGATCTAAGGCAAGTCAGTCAGATGATGACGCCTTCAAAATATACCTTATGCAGCAATTAAAAAAGGCTGATGGGGATATTTATTACATGTGCTACATGAGCCTTTCTATCCTATAGCACAGACGTAAAATGATTGTATATGCAAATATATTAGATGATGTATATATATTAAAGCAAGGTAAATGTTTTTATGGCAATTTTTTTAAGAATTAGAAAGAAAAATCACTTGTATTGTTGATCATTAATTTTATTATTGAACAACTGCAGTGCTGATGGTCAATCTAAAAGGATAATAACCTTGAAACCTGAATATATAAAGGGAACCTGTCATGTCCTTTTTTGTTTTTAAACCACCCCCAATGTTATGATGCTCTGTGCAACACTAACTCGGTTTTAAAAAAAAATCCATGTATTTATCATAAAGAAAGCACTTTAGATGCTTAGATGTTTGCTTTAGGTATCTTCTCAAAACAGTCATCAGGGTGGATACTTCAGATGCAATCAGTCCCGTCAATCCACTTCTGTCATGTAGGTTTTGAAATGTAGTCACACCCCTATGCAGTGTAATATATTGACATTTTTCACTGAAGGTCCTGTGGTGGTGAAGGACCTGTAGTGATGTCACGACCATGTGACTTTGGTGGCAGAGCTAACCAAGCCTGAAGTAAAAGACCATTTGGGCTTAGCTCTGCCCATTATGGTCACATGGTCGTGACAACACTACAGGTCCTGCAGTTATGTTATTCAATTACAATGCAGTGGTCATGACAAGATAAAAAAATATCATGAATGAACTTGAGTGACATTAAGCAAAAGCTACTCCCCTATGACTGAAGACAGGTGTGTGTGTGTGTGTGTGTGCAGTCACTTCAGCATATAAAGGCTTTTTTTTAGATAAATATGTGGAATTTAGTTTTTAGAAAACCATGTCAGTGATACACATTGCATCACTTAAAACACATTGGTGGTGGTTTATTATAAGAAAACGACATGGCAGATTCCCTTTAAGAAAGTAAAGTGAGGTTCAAATCCCGCACCAATTCATGGCCAAACTGCACCCGTCGCGAAGTGGTGTTTAAATCCAGCACCAATATCGCTGATTGGTCGCGGCCGGGTTCAAATCCTGCGCCAATTTGCAGCTAGACTGCGTTGGTCGCTGATTGGTCACAGGTGGCTGGCGCGACCAATCAGTAACGCGGGATTTCCGTTACAGACAAACAGACAGAATTAGATGATTATATAGTAGATGAGAAACAGCCAAACTGCTAGAAAAGTGAGGTTATGGAAAACAATTTCATGTCAGGACAGACACCATGGGAAAACAGCACAGCAGCAAGCCACAGGGTAGTTATACTGTATCTGCAAGATCTCTCCCAGGCTAAAATTTCAAAGCAGACTGGAGTTCAAGTTGTTCTAGTAAAGCCTTTTTGTAAAAGCACCAAGATGACGCAAGATTGACAACCGTAGACGCATTGGTTCACCAAGGAAACTTAGTGCAGCAGATGAAAGACACATTATGCTTACTTCTCTTCTAAATCAGAAGATGCCCAGCAGTTCAGAACTCACAGCAGTCAGTGGGATCCAGCAACACCCACCTATTGTTCTGAGAAGTCTGGTCAGAAATGGTCTTTATGGAAGAATTGCCATCAATAAAAACATACTTCCAACATTAAACAAGGCCAAATGACTCAACTATGCAAAAAAAAGAAACAAGGCAGCAGGTGCTCTGGACCATAAGTCAAAGTGTGAAATATTTGGCTGTAATAGATCGCAGTTTGTTCACAAAGAGATGGAGCGCAGTACAATAATGAATGTCTACAGGCAACAGTAAGGCATAGTGGAGGTTCTAGGGACGTTTGGGGCTGATTTTCAGCAAATGGAGTTGGATAAGTCATGCAGTACCATCAGTGAGGTGTCTTATTGGCTCCAAATTTATTCAACAGTGGGACAATCCTAAACATACAGCCAATGTCATTAATAACTGTCCTCAACATAAAGATGAACAAAAAGTCCTGCAGGTGATATTATGGCCCCACCAGAGCCCCGATCGCATCATCCTCAAGTCTATCTAGGATTACATTAAGAGACAGAAGGATTTAACAAGCTTATAGTCACTGAAGATCTGTGGTTAGTCCTCCAAGATGTTTGGAGCCACCTCCCTGCCAAGTTCCTTTAAAAACTGTGTGCAAGTGTAGTTAGAAGAATTAAGGCAAAGGAATGTCAAATCAAATATTCATTTGATTTAAAAATGTGTTAAGAGACAGGAGATTTTTGAGAGATAAAGATTTCATGGTTCATTTACTCTAGCCTTATATTATTTCCTTTTTATTTTTGTATTGGAAGAAAAATAAGTTTTTAGAAGGGATGTTTAATTTTATTTACTGTGAATTTTCCAACCAAACCTGCTTGTTCTTATGTTCACACTGGACATGTTTGATCCATTTTTTGTGCTGCATTTTTCTTACAACTACACCACAAGCAGATGAGCCATTGTGTCTGCCGGCAAAGTTAATGGGATTCCACTTTGCTATGCAGATGTCAGCGTTGTAGACTGCTGCGTTAGTGGTGTAGAAAGCGCATCCAGAAAATAATGAGCGTCAATAACTGCTCCCTTTTTGTGGTGCACTTTCTGCACCACTAACATCCAATTACTTACCCTCCCCGGCGATCCCACGGAGAGCTCCGGTGATGTCTTCCTTTCAGGCATCAGCAGGACCTGTGGGTATGGTACTGACAGGACCTGCCCATGTGACGCAGCCTGAGTCACATGACCTAGGTCCTGTAAGTACTCGTACTACTCACAGGTCCTGCCAGTGTCCGAAAGGAAGCCATCATCGGAGCTCACCGTGGGATCACCGGGGAGGGTAAGAAAGTGTGCGTGTGTGTCTGTGTGTCTTGTGTGTCTGTGTGCCCTGAAAATGGAGCAAAAAAGCAGCACAAATGGATGATGCATTTGTGATGCTTTTTTGCAAAAAGAGGATGCATTTTTGGTGCAGAAACTGCACCAAAAACAGAACAACAATGAATGGAGCACACTCTGTGTGAATAAGGCCTTACTGTCATCATCAGATAGACCTTGATACATGCTAATTAGTACATACCAATGAGTCCACTCCCACATTTGCAGATGTAACTTTTGGATTCATCTTGAGAGTTATCTTCTTCTTGAGGCTCATTGAACCATGTCACGTCTATGCATTCTGCACCATACATGCAAGGCTGGCTTTTGCACATTGGGATGTGTATCTCACAAAAAGCACCTGTGTATCCTGTAATAATAGTAAAGTTTTTTTCAGAATCTCATAAAGCATATTCATATGACCTGGAGAGCCCTGACTTTTAGTACATGTATAATGGATTGGTTGTATATATTTAATGTTATGTAATGGGTATAATAAGTACAAAACCGCTATAAAAATAAAGAACATGGCGATTTTCTTTCTACCTAAATTTATGGCATATACAGTAGTCAAATGCTTTAGTATTCAGTTCACTGATGCACTTTGCATTCAGTTGTTTTTTTTTTTTTAGAAAATTTCAAAAGCACATTTATTAAAAACATTATCTAAGATACTCTAAAAGTCACTGCTTTAATCTATAGCTGATTCAAAGTAAAAAGGTACCCGGCCGGCAGAGACATTGGAAGCCCACAGAATCCTCCAAGCAGGTGGCATTGTTCTGACATGGCTGGGACGAGCACAGAGGGGCCAGAGTCTCACAGTTCATCCCAGTAAATCCCACCATACTGCAGTCACAGATATACCTACAAAATGGCAAAAGAAAACATAAAACTCCAATAGCATCAAATTATAAATACAGGCCATGTACTGTGAGCCTCTACTCACCGACCAACCCTATCCTCACAGCGACCACCATTAAGGCATGGAGAGCTGGCACAGTCATTTATGTCCACGTCACAAAGGTCCCCATGGAATCCGTCCACACATTCACAAGAGAAAGACCCCGAAATGTTGAGGCATGTGGCACCGTTCAGGCAAGGCTGTGATATGCACCCGCTATACTCTATCTCACAATCTCTGCCTAGGAGTAAATTTTGTATGTAACATTTTTAGGGAAAAGTTTATAAATGCTGATTATTAGTCTTTATAACAATTGTCATTTTCAGAGAAATTGATATACGGTAATTTGAAAAACATAGACACTCTGCAAATCTCTTTAATTAAAAATTATGTTATAACTTCAAAAAATACTCCAAAGTGCTGGAAACTGTGTGTCTCCTGTATTTGTCTCTAGCATACTGTGTTTATTTGTGAAAATGTTAATAACAAAACTTTTTGAATGGGGTGGAAGACAGGTTTTAGGAAGTGGGGTGAGTATTAAGGCCGCTTTACACATCGCAATATCGTTCCGATATTGCGTAAGATCTCACGGGAGCGCGCACTTTTTTGGCACTTGTCCAAAATCGCATAGGAGATGTTACACAGGGACATATCGGCAGGTAATGCAACTGCGATGTCTACGCCCCTTCCTTCGCGCTGTGTACGAGCGACCCAGGGAACGACCATTTAACATTGGAGTGAATAGGGGAAGTTGCGCTCCAAATCGTAGTTGCGCTGTCACACAGCACGATCCTGCCAGATCGTCAAGCCAATATTGCACAGTTGGAGAGCATGCACAATTCACAAACTATATCGTTTTTGCATTGCTCTGGCGTTGCATTGCTCATTTACACCACACAATGCACGAACGGTATCGGCGGCAATGCCCAAACCACGTGACTTTTTATCGTAGTTAGGTTACGATATCGTGCCATGTAAAGCGGCCTTTAGTCTCTTTACTTCTGCTCGTTTGTGTGTCAAACTACATGCGTATACAACTAAGTGGCAAACTTTTGGACACTGGCAAGTCCAGTAGATTAAGAGAAGTACAGTAAAGGCATTACATCAATTATAGATCTGCCCACTTATAAAAAGTTGTTGGTTAGTTACAGAGCATGAAAATTAGGATAGGTTCTGCAAGTATTAAAAAAGTAGGATTTATTTGTTGTGGAGACACCCCCGAAGTACTCAGCAAAGGGGGACATGACTGTGGGAGGGGTGGAAGAACAACTCCTGTAGCCTTGTTGTATAGTTGTATAGACTTAAAGAAAGAATGATTCTACTTTAAGAGGAAAGACTAAAGTGTGTCTGTGCCTGGTGTCTTAATGGTAGGGTGATGCTATAAAGAAGATGAAACTCTCTTATCTCTCACACCAGTAGAACTGGATAAAACATTAATGTTATAAACACTTTCCTAAAAGTCTTTATTTAACCATTACTTGCATAGTGATAAATTCCTTATTTTATGTGCTTAATCTGTCTGTGTTTATCTTGTACGATGTCCAATTCTGTCATGGCTATGGAGACGTAATGTTAGCATTAACCTTCTAAGGCAAAGGGAAAGGCAATCCTACAGCCATGGTCCCTTAGAAGTGTCCTCTACAGGGTTTCCTCTCCTTAGTGCTATAGGATGACTCTTTGTGAGTCGGAGGTTTGCTAAGTTTAGCCCCTTCTTAATGCTTTGGCAGAGGTATCTACTTATAAGTTTAACTATTGAAATAAATGTTTACATTATAAAAAAAAATATGGCTGAAAATGTCATACGTGGCTTGGTATTTATTACCCGTTACGGCTTTGTAGAGTAATGGTACCTTTACACGCCGCAACAGGATGGTAGCAACAACCAGGTGCTTCACGTGCACGAGCACGCACAAACGGTTGCCAACGGTAAACGCACCACCTTTACACGCCGCAACAAGGTGCGCTAGGGTAGGTTACATCTATCTCTGGATACACCACCGGGTGCCACAAGTTACCTTCTGTAGCTTACCTTACCACATTTACACGCCGCAATAACAAGGTAATAAGGGCGGGAAAAAGGCAGCAGGGACAACACATAGGCGTGCCACAATTGTGGATTACGAGAATTCCGAACGCTGATAGGACATAGCAATAACATCATGATTGGGCAGCCAGCACAGGAGGCAGACTAATACATGACGCTCGAGCAATCGTGTAGTGTGAGTGGTCAGCTCCTTAAATATGCCGCCCTATGCAGCGACTACCAATCGTAACGCAAGAGCTTCCTCCAATGATCGCTGAAGGGGGGTGGTTTCCCGGAGGCTGTGTCACGCCCCGGGGAGTTATCTAGGTGACTAATAAACCTTACCGTACCATATTTACATGCCGATACAACCCGCAACCATCGCCTAGAAATCCACCTGTTTTAGGGCTCTGCTCTGAAACAGGTGCCTCAAGTGACGGGTGGCAACAGCCGTGTTCACACGCCGCAACAGCGGGTTGATTTGGCGGTGCAAGATACATTTCTCTCATGTACCCGGTTGTTGCCACCATCCTGTTGCGGCGTGTAAAGGTACCATAAGAGTCAAAACAAGTTGCAGACAGGATAAGGTGGAATAATTTTAACCAATAGAAAATGTAAAAACACGTGGTGGTGAACTGGTTCAGCTTCAGTGGCCAGCCTGAAAGATGTCGCAATGGTAACGTCATCAGGGGCGGGCACAGTGGGTAAGTACAAGAGTGAGGATAATAGGGTCATTGGTGCCCTGAAAGTTTACTGTTTCTACTTGAATGGCAAGCCTGTGCGTGCCGCCCTCCTTTATAGCTGTCTGACATGGTGCTGTATTTCAGACAGCTCAAGATATCACAGTACTTGGGAATCCCAATGTATTAGCACTTCACCTGACTCATACTGGGATTGTTTATTTTTGTGATTTAAATAAAGCTGTGGCCATTTTGACAACCACAATAATTGTGTCTAGGTTTACTGTAGATATGGTTGTTTTAAGGAGGAGTCTGAGTCCATTCCATATCCAAAAGTCATATTATGGTAGGGAAAAGTACCAAAATTACATGTTTCTATAGATGTTAAAGGGACACTGTCAGGTAATTTTTCAGTATGATACTAATATTACCCTTGAATAGGGCCTGGGCAGACCTTTTAAAAACATGTAAAATCATTATTGTACCCTTTGTAGTTTCCATGTTTTCAGCATTGTCAGACCCTGCAGAGAACTGCTGCATTAGTCCTGTCCCATTATAAGCAGAGACGATTAGTCCTGTGCTGTATAAATTGTCATGTAATTATGCACTCCCTCTCAGCAGCTCGCTCCTCCCTCCTCCCTTTGCTAACAGTGCAATGTCAGGTTTCACTTACAGGTATGTTCAGTTGATATCACCAAGGAGGGAGAGAAGTACTGCAGGTCTGCCTTATCTAAAGTCCATTTGTTTCTCTAAAGCAGACACCCTGCTGTGCTGTAACAGTTTCTGTGTTGTAGTTCTCCTCTTGTGATGCTGCACACAGAGAGCAGAAAGGAGAATACAGCCCCCCTCACTGATCTCCCGTGCTGTGATGTGACATGCATATTCATTGTATGAGGAGTGGACAGCATTGAACTAAGTGGATCATTCACCGTGAGTGACAGATGGAATGAATATCTTTATTTGAAGTTTACAGAAGATAGGAGGGGAATATAAATAAAATAAATACAGTGCCTACAAGTAGTATTCAACCCCCTGCAGATTTAGCTGGTTGACACATGCGGAATTAACTTGGCATTGTGACATTTGGACTGTAGATCAGCCTGTAAGTGGGAAATGCACTACAGCCAAAATGATTTTTTACATTTTTTTTTTTTTTAAAGCGTTAAAAATTAATTCAGAGGGTCATTTATTATTCAACCCCTCAAACCACCAGCATTCTGTTTGGTCCCCCTAAAGTATTAAGAAGTAGTTCAGGCACAAAGAACAATGAGCTTCACATGTGTGGATTAATTATCTCTTTTGCCAGCATTTTCTGACTATTTAAGACCCTCCCCAAACTTGTGAACAGCACTCATACAAGGTCAACATGGGAAAGACAAAGGAGCATTCCAAGGCCATCAGAGACAAGATCGTGGAGGGTCACAAGGCTGGCAAGGGGTACAAAACCCTTTCCAAGGAGTTGGGCCTACCTGTCTCCACTGTTGGGAGCATCATCCGGAAGTGGAAGGCTTATGAAACTACTGTTAGCCTTCCACGGCCTGGACAGCCTTTGAAAGTTTCCTCCCGTGCCGAGGCCAGGCTTGTCCGAAGAGTCAAGGCTAACCCAAGGACAACAAGGAAGGAGCTCCGGGAAGATCTCATGGCAGTGGGGACATTGGTTTCATTCAATACCATAAGTAACGTACTCCACCGCTATGGTCTCCGTTCCAGACGAGCCCGTAAGGTACCTTTACTTTCAAAGCATCATGTCAAGGCTCGTCTACAGTTTGCTCACGATCACTTGGAGGACTCTGAGACAGACTGGTTCAAGGTTCTATGGTCTGATGAGACCAAGATCGAAATCTTTGGTGCCAACCACACACGTGACGTTTGGAGACTGGATGGCACTGCATACGACCCCAAGAATACCATCCCTACAGTCAAGCATGGTGGTGGCAGCATCATGCTGTGGGGCTGTTTCTCAGCCAAGGGGCCTGGCCATCTGGTCCGCATCCATGGAAAGATGGATAGCACGGCCTACCTGGAGAGTTTGGCCAAGAACCTCCGCTCCTCCATCAAGGATCTTAAGATGGGTCGTAATTTCATCTTCCAACAAGACAACGACCCAAAGCACACAGCCAAGAAAACCAAGGCCTGGTTCAAGAGGGAAAAAAATCAAGGTGATGGAGTGGCCTAGTCAGTCTCCTGACCTTAACCCAATTGAAAACTTGTGGAAGGAGCTCAAGATTAAAGTCCACATGAGACACCCAAAGAACCTAGATAACTTGGAGAAGATCTGCATGGAGGAGTGGGCCAAGATAACTCCAGAGACCTGTGCCGGCCTGATCAGGTCTTATAAAAGACGATTATTAGCTGTAATTGCAAACAAGGGTTATTCCACAAAATATTAAACCTAGGGGTTGAATAAAAATTGACCCACACTTTTATGTTTAAAATTTATTAAAATTCAACTGAGCAACATAACTTTTTGGTTTGTTAGATTTATGCTTCTGTTAATAAATCCTACTCTCGTTTGCAGTTTGAAGGCTCTAACTTATTGGCATCTTATCAAACCAGCTAAATCAGCAGGGGGTTGAATACTACTTGTAGGCACTGTACATGAATAGGGAGGGTTTAGAGGGAGGAATTAGAAAATGATAGCAGTTACATGTGGATCTTTGACCTGACAGTTTTCCTTTAAGTAAAAGGACATGTATATTTATTACTTGTGGCATTAAAACAAAGCCTCATTTACTGGAGAAGTGCTAATTTCAGAAAAAATGCAAACATATTTTTCTAATGTTATATTTCATATAAACTCCTTGATTGACTTTACTACTATATTTATACACTTTGATACCAATTCATCAAGGTTTTTTACGCCACAAAAGTGGCATGAGTATTAATGCGAAAATGTTGTGACTTTAGGCGTTCTCATGCCACTTGGATCAGCTCCAAAAGAACTGGGAAGAACTGGGGGGAACTGGACATGGTCAACTCCTCCATCAAATTCATGAATTCATGTCTTTTTATACCCTTCCATATGTAAAGCGCCATGGAATTAATGGTGCTATAATAATAAATAGTAATAATAATGAAATGTGACGGTTGGAGAGGCATTTCCAGAACAGCACACGGAGGGACACACCACTTAGAAGAGGTGCTGATTAAGTGGCATGATATACGCTGGTCTTAATGAATCGGCCCCTATATGTGTGTGCGTGAAACACAAACCTCCCTTTTAAATATAGCATTACATAACTCTTTTTATACTCTTTTTCTGGGAACAAAGGGTGTATGGAATCAATATTTTTTTATATTATTGGGCTATATGAGCCCAGTCTAAACTTAATCAACGCAGCTTATTATGGCCAGCATCGTTCAATATACACTATACCTTCCAAATCATTCTGTTCCCCTAATCGCTCTTCCCCTAGTGTTTGCGGATTACATATTGCTAGACTGTGCTCAAGAGTGAAAATTGAATGTGAAGGTTGCCAAGCTTTTCCGGGAGACCAAGGGTGTCAATCACAGAGTACATGATGACATCTGGAGCTTTTCTTCAGAATAGCAGGATAGGTAAGAGTAAATTTAGAGGTTTTAAAAATGATGGTTAATATAACATAAATCTGACAAAATCACACAATTTGGAGAAGCCTATATCTATTTAGTAATAGATGAGGAAAGGAATAGTAGACTCCAGGACCTGAAAAATATAAATAAAATCACATTTTATTGAAAAATAGAAACAAATGCCATAAAATCCATAGATAAGGTCACCTTACGTGTTTCGGACTATGAAAAGTTGTCCTTAATTATAAATTGTCCTATAATTAAGGACAACTTTTCATAGTTCAACAAGCATAAGGTGACTTTATCTATGGATTTTAAAGGGGAACTCCAGTGAGAGAAAATTTTTTAGTATAGTTCCTGCACTTCTACATGATGAAGCAGAACTGTACACTGCAGTTCTAGGATCTATAGATCTCTTATAAATCGATAAAATCATACCTGCTCCTCAGCTCTGACCCCTACCTCATGGAACCTAAAATCTTCAGCCTGACACAGCTTCATGTGGGAGAAAAAAGCAGGAGGTGTCAGGGGTGTGGATGCTGTAGGCTGAGGAGCGATGATGATGATCTATTGAAAGTTGGAGGGATTGGAAAATACCATGTTCCTATGGGGAAGGGGAGACCATGCAGAGCTGAATCGATCAATGTAATGATTTGCCTCTGCTCCCAGGCTCACAATAATAGTACACATTATGCATCATCATACAGCAGAGGAACACATCATTTATTTGTATCTGCTTGGTGACATGATTGCTATTATATAGGATAGCATATCAGGGACAGGATTATATGTATGAGCATGGGGCCAGCGGTCACACCACCTGTCACACCCCCTCCCCATAAAGAAATGTAAGGGGGCCGGAATGTAGGATGAACCTGAAGCCCCCAAAATCCACACCCCTTACACACCTCCTCTTCTCAGCAACAGCATGAGGCAGTCATGTTGAAGATTCTAGGTTCCCTGAGGTGGGGGTCAGAGCTGAGGAGCTGGTATGATTTTATCGATTTTTATAAGAGATCTTTAGATCCTAGAACTGCAGTGTACGGCTCTGCTTCATCATGTAGAAGGACAGGAACTGTACTAAAAAGTTTTCTCTCACTGGAGTTCCCTTTTAAGGCTTTTGTTTCTGCAAGATTTTAACATTTTTCAATAAAATGTGATTTTATTTATACTTTCCAGGTGCTGGAGTCTACTATTCCTTTCCTCATCTATTACTCCTTGTATCCAGTCTGGCCGACCTGGATGGCTCCTGGCATCAAATTATATCTAAACGATTAGCATATGGTAGGCGAAAAATCACACATATATTATATTTTGTAGGCAAAAGAAGCAAGCGTTAATACCTGTATACTCAGGTGGGCACACACAGCCGTAACTCCCAATTTGGTTTAGACAAGTACCTCCGTGTTGGCAAGGCTGGGAAATACATTCGTTGACTTCAATGTCACATAAAGCACCCTGAAATCCAGGAACACAGTAACATGCTTGTCCATTTCCCCTTTCCCTACAGACAGCTCCATTTTGGCAAGGGTTCCAAAGGCACTCATCTTCTGAAGTCTCACAAAACTTCCCCTTGTACCCTACAGCACAAAAGCATGTGGATTCTCTGTCCGTCAAATAACACTGTCCTCCATGTCTACACAGATTTCGAAAGCATCTTTTCATTGGTATTTCACAGTTTCTCCCCTTGAATCCTACAGGGCAGCGGCATTCGTAAGTCTCTGTATCGAGGGTAACCTGGCACGTGGCATTCAGAGGGCATGGATTTGACAGACAGGGATCAGATAAGCTCCTACAGCCTTTTGAGGAGAAACATGGTAAATCTTCCTTGCAAACACGAGAGGAACAATGTGTGGTGTTTATGGAGCCAATAGCACCTGGAAAACAGAAGACATGTTAAATAGTAAACTACACATATTCACATAGTCATAAAATATCATGGTAATTAATAGAACACACTCATTGGGTCACAATTAAATGTGGGGCATCACGAGCATCAGTATTTAGCCCTCTTGTTTTAGTATATTTATGAATGACATTGTGGAGGGTACACAGATTATCATTTCAAATTTTGCAGATGATAGTAAACTCTGCAAGGTAATGAGCAAAGAGGAGGATGGTTTATTGCAACACTGGGCTTTGGGGAACCTGGAGGCTTTTATCAAGAAATGACCATTGAATTTTAATAATGATAAATTTAAGGTCATGCATTAAGACTGAGGAAACAAAAACATTTGCTAAATGGTAAAATATTGGGTAAAACTGTCACTGAAAAAAGGCTGGTGTGTATTGGTAGACAGAATACTCAATGTTAGTGACCAGGTTTAGGCAGCTGCTGCCAAGGCAAATGAAATTTTTAAATGCACTAAGGCTGGGTTCACATTTGCGGACCCCCCGCAGCGTTCTGCGGAGGGGATCCGCAATGTGACCGCAGCCACCGCAAGCTCCTATCTTTATAATGGGAGCGCACGGTGCTGTGCTTGACAGCGCATGACCGTGCGCACCCATTCACTCCCACATGTGATCTGTGCGCAGGCGGATGCCTGCGCACAAATCACACAGTCTCGTCTGCACCAGGAATGCAACATGTCGCGTCCCTGGTGCGGACGAGACTGTGTGATTCACATATGGGAGTGAATGGGTGCGCACGGTCATGTGCTGTCAAGCGCAGCACCGTGCGCTCCCATTATAAAGATAGGAGCTTGCGGTGGCTGCCTTCACATTGCGGATCCCTCCGCAGAACGCTGCGGAGGGGTCCACAAATGTGAACCCAGCCTAAGAGTGGCTCATGATAAGAACATAATTTTGGCACTATACACGTGCAGCCACAATTAAAATACTGTGTACAATTTTGTTCTTTGGTATATAAGAAGGGCTGGCGTCCTGGTCCTCATGCAGCCGTCCCACATGGGCAAACAATTAACTATATTCATGCAAGGTTGACTATGATTGTAATTAAAAATAATTTATTTTGAAATTCACTTGAAATAGTTTTTTTTTTTCATACCAGCTACTAGACCTCATACTACACCAGGGGTCGGGTACTCCAGGCCTCAAGGGTCACAAACAGTGCAGGTTTTTAGGATTTCCTTAGAGTCCCATTACAATTGGCGACGTTCCAGCGATCCTGACAATGATATGACCTGGTAAGGATCACTGGAACGTCGTTACGAGGTCGCTGGTGAGATGTCAAACAGTCAGATGTACTAAACGACGTAGCAACGATACGGCGACCCATATAATGACCTCAGCAGGCGTTGGGACTCTGTCACACAGCAGCTAGTCTGACGATTCAGACCTACGTGGCTGAAGTCTGAGTCGCCACCGAGGTCGTTGTTAAGGCGTCAAACACACCAATGCATGCTGCCCAGCGGGAGCCTGACGAACAAAAAATGGTCCAAGCCATTCCGACACGATCGGCGATGTCACAGCGGGGGCCTGGTCGCTGCTACGTTTCAAACATAGCGAGATCGCTGGCGAGGTCGCTGTTGCATCACAAAACCTGTGACATAACAGCGATCTCACTACCAATCTCGTTATGTGTAATGGGGGCTTTAGTGTTGCACAGGTGGTAACTGAATGACCTGCATAGGTGATAATTCCAACATCTTGCGCAATACTAAGGAATCTTGAAACATGCTTGTTTGTGGCCCTTGAGGCCTGGAATTTGAGATGGCTTTACCAGACAGGACACTTTTCAGCAATCGCATCATCATCACCACAGACAAGATTACATTACCACATAACATCTCTATACATGGTAGATAACACAGAACCCACCATTCAAAATAGGCATTCTCACAGTTCACTTTCTACCATTCTCTTCAAAATGACCTTTGCTACATTTCCAGCATGCTCAGCTATAGCTTCATTGTGAAATAAGGGCTGATTCTTCAAGTCTGGCATACATTCCACTCACACTATGCCAATCTTGTAAGTGTAGAAGGGGCTGAACTCATTAGGTGCACATCACTTATGGCCACGTCACATGCTTCAATTTCCTTAACGATATCGCTTAAGTGATCTGCTTTTTCGATCGCTTAAGCGATATCGTTTGTGCGTCGCTGCGTGTAATCAAGCGATTTTACAATGTCAAATCACTTGATTGTGTGATCGCAGATCTGTGAGCCGGAGCTCAAATCAAGCGATAATCGCTTGATCAATCTGCATCATTGTGGTGTGTGACACCACGATGAACGATCTCCCAGCGGCACAGCCTATGCTGGGAGATGGTATCTATGGTAAACGTTGGGTTACTAAGCGCCGCGCGGCGCCTAGTAACCCGATGTGTACCATGGTTACCAGCGTTCTCGCTGGTCCACATCGTCGTTGAGTCTGCCTGTGTGACAGCTCACCAACGATGTGAAAGATATTGTTAGCGATCGTGCGTGCATGTGATCGCTAACAATATCGCTCACAAGATTGATGCGTGTGATGACACCCTTAATGAATCTGGCACTTTTCAAATTGTTGTTTACCTCCGAGCACCACACCAGAAATTCTACTCCAATCAGATTCAAAGACTGGACTAGCATTTCTAGTGTTCAAAACGCCGCCCTTATGATGAAATTGGTGGACGGGCATGTCCAGCCTTGTCTCGCTCCAGCTCCTCCACAACTCTCTGCTGTGCAAAAATGGTGTAACTTTTCAAAGTCTTTACGCCACTTTTCTGGCTAAAAAATCTTTAACGAATCGCTCCATGCTGCTGCAAACGACCACTTTCCAAAAAGGAAGAAGGAGTCTATTATAGGCCTATAAACCAGTGTGAAACATACAAGATTTTTTAAACCAGTTATGGCGGGTTTACACGTCGCGATATCGTATTACGATTTCAATCAAAAGTCACGTGGTTCAATCGTCGGAGGCGAAATCGTTCCTGCGTTGTATGGTGTGAACGTCCAATACGATGCAGGAACGATGTCAATGCGATATTGGGGATTGAATGAGCGTGCTATTCAATGCTCCGATATTGCATAGCGATTGAAGCCGGATCGTGCTGTGTAAACGCCCAATTACGATGCGATTTGATACGTCACCCATTCACTCCCATGTTAACTATGCGATCCTGGGTTGGGAGGCAGAGACATCGCACGGACGTTGTATTCCGATATCGCAGCGTCTAAACATTCAATGCGATGCGGGAGAAACGTGCACTAAATGCGCGCTCCCGCGCCATTGAACTGCGATATCGGAACGCAATTGAAGCGTGTAAAGCCACCTTCAAAGACTGGGTTATTTACACCTGTTACTGACCAGGCACATTATTTTCTTCATACATTCGGTTTAAAAAGCTGTTTTCTCTTGCTTAGGATATACTTGTACAAATAATGTTTGCATCTTTACTTGTCATACATGTGGCTTTATTTTTTTATATGATATCCATACTCCTTCTTTCTATTTTTTTTTCTTAGTGTCATTTGATATTGGGGAAAAATAATGGAAATATGTGAGCATTTTTCACATAAAAAATTGGATATGAACACAGGACCCCAGTGCTAACTCCTGATGGCCGCTTTACACATCCCGATATCGCGGTTTTTTTTAACCGCAACTGCCGCAATCAGCGTAAAACGATGACAAAGGGGCCATACCCAGGAGCATACATACTATTAAAAAGCAGCGCATTGATGCGCCAGTGTGTGCTACAAAGTGCAGAGATGTGCCATTGCCAAATGTGTGTTTTAATACCAACACAATTGTCAGTACATGTCAACTCTGCCTCAAACACCAAAGCCAATCACACGTCTTCGAGGCGTCACACAACATAATGTTAACGCCTATCTCTGAGATGTGGGTCAAAATTACGCCCACATCGCTAATGTGGTTTCTCTGTGTGACGGCCAAGTGGCCACCAGCGACATGATCGCCCGTGGGCCTTGGGTGACTCTCAGGCAATTTCCGGTCAGGTCATCGCTTGAGCGTCGCCTGAGTTGTTGCCACGTGTAAATAGGCGACGGCGACATTGGGCGACACGCAAAAACGTGTGCGCGCACGTGCGTCGCCTATGAAATCGCCAGCGATATGTCCAGGTGTGATGGTACCCTTAGGTCTACATGTCAGCTTTCCTCCTTCTTTGCTGATTCTGCTTGGTTGCCATACACGTTAGTGTATGGCAACCAACCTGGCATTATAGGGTGTTAAATAAATAATTATTAAAATTATGTGCTGTGCTGTGACTGTGGCTGCAGTATGAGCGGCAGCGGTCACAGCACGGTTAACTCCCTGCTTTTACCGGCGCTGCTGTGATCGGTAAGCAGGGAGTTAAATGCTGCGGCTTGTGAATGAGTCAGCTCTTTCATAAGCCGCTGTGATTTGGGCAAAGCTTAGCGTTGCTATAGTAACCGCTAATTTGGTTACTATAGCAACGGGGCCAGCGGTGACATTACCGCTTAAAGCCCACAGTCTCACTGACTCATCACACAGCACGGGGAGTGCACTTCCGCCCTCCGCTGTGTAATGTAGCAGAGCTGATTCAGTTCAAGGAGAAGAAAGAAGACAGAAGAGAGAAGAAAGAAAAGAGAAGAAAGAAGAGAGAAGAGAGAAGACCTGGATCGTTGGAGGGCTGTAAATGGGAGTAATACAGATGGAGTCCCTAATGGTGTGTGTCTCTTTATTTCTAATAAAGTATTTTTTCTCTGTGTGGTGTCTATTTTAACCCTTTATTGGAGATTCTTAATGGCTGGGCCAAACTTAGCCTGACATTAAGAATCTCAGGCTTAATAACAGCTGAAAAAAAAAGCTGATATTAACCCCTTTATTACCCAGCATGCCACTGCCACCAGAGCCGCTGGAAGAGCCCGGTAAGGCTGGTTTCACACTGCGGTCAGGTCAGATCAGGTCAGGTTTTGTGTTCCAAAACCAGGAGTGACTCCAAAACCTAGAACAGGTGTCAATCTTTCAATTATACTTTTTCTCTGTAAGTTCTTATCCTGGTTTTGGAACACAAAACCTGACCTGATCTGACCTGACCGCAGTGTAAAGCCAGCCTAAGGCACTTGGAAATGGCGCTTATCATTAAAGCGCCATTTTCAGGGGCGGCTGTGGGCTGCTATTCTTTAGCCGGGCGTCCTATAACAATGGGTCCTCACCCCACTAAGAATACCAGCCCTCAGCTCCCTAGTTTTACCTTGGCTGGCAACTAAAAATAGGGTGGAGCCCACACATTTGTTTTGCCAGCCAAGGGAAAATTAGGCAACTGAGGGTGGCAGCTCGCAGTTTGCCTGCTTTCATCTGGCTAGACACAAAATTGCTGCGAAGCCCCACGCGTTTTTTTTTAAATAATTATTTATTTAACACCGTATATTGCCAGGTTGGTTGCCATACACTTAAGTGTATGGCAACCAAGCTGAATCACTGTCCAGATTGAGGAAATCCAGTCTGATTACAACAGCCAATCACAGAGGCTCCCATAGAGTGTGAGCTCCTGTGATTGGCTGTTTGTTTGACAATGCAGTAAATATGTAATGAGCTTAATAGGCGGCCCTGGAAGAGGCGGCCTTGGAAGTAACAGCAGGAGACTACTAAGCCTGATCTAGCTATTCTATCCATTCTAACTTTTACCAGCATGGTGCTACAAACTCGCACAGTGTGCTGTCTGGGTGCGAGATTTTCTCACACCCAAATATTTTCATTGGCCTCTCGCATGTATCACTCGCGTGCAGTCACAGCATGCTGCAACTACACTCGCTTCTGATTTGCAATGCGAGTTTTGTGCATGTGACTCGCACCACTGTGCCCTGCCTGATAGGGCAACACTGGTTTCTCGCATTGCACTCGCGCGAGTTACACGCCAGTGTGTTTCCAGCCTTAGTGAGATTAACAGCTTTCATCTCCAACAAATGTGGCACCCCAGGGTCCGGTTGCCACAATAGCGTTACCTCCCTCCCAGGGGGTGATGTCATGCCTGGAAGCAAGAAGGGGTCCCCACGCCAGGTAAGGCCCCTTTTACATCAGCGTTTCTGTCCGGATATGGCAGATCCGGACAGAAAACCGCATTTGCCGCCTAATGGCCTCACTTGGGGTACACTTGCAGCAAGCCCCATTCTCTTTGAGGCTTGCAGCAAGTGCAGTATTGCTGTGATCTGGCACTTGCAGCAGTTGCAGCCGCGAAAAAAACAGCGGTCAGCTCAACATCTGTATCACTGCATCCTCCCCCCACACTGACTTCCAGAAATGAGAGCTAGAACACTTTCAGATAATCACACTCAGGTCTGCAGGGCACAAGCATGCCATCATTCTGCAGTGAGGAAAGCAGACCGTTTGTCAATATATGTCTCACACTGAAAAAATAAAGAAAACTCAGCTGAAGGAAAAATTAGTATACATGCAGATTAGAAGAATGTTCACATGAGCCACTAAACAGACAAAGCCTAAGAAAAAAACAGTGTGAAAAAATACCCTGCCATAATTAAATAGATAAAAAGTGAGTGCTACTAAATAACAAGATACTTAAATACATTTTTGCAATAAGGTAAAAAGCCATCCCACCACATCAAGGTGTATCCATTTTGGGACAGCACCTATCTCTTTCTAAGTTAAAACCTTTCCATGTGTCAAAATTGACCTTAATGTGAACAAAGATAAAGAATAATCTCTTTTTTTCTTAATTTTTTCTGTTTAGTGGTTCATGAGAACATGCTTCTAATTTACATGTGCAATGACCGCAAGGGCCGGGGGGTACTCAGTTAGCTGGGCCGGCTGATTCTTTGGGAGGTCACGGTGGCTGTGGTCCAGCTCTGTGGCCCTGGCCGTGGAGTGAAGGGGTTATTTACAGGGGAGTTTCGTAGTCTTTTTGTGTGGTATTTGGTCAGGGATGGCCGACACTGTTGGTTTAGGCCTCTGGGACAGATGGTGTGGCAGGCGGGATGTTATCGCTCCCCACAGGTGGAGAGTCAATAGCAGTGACGGGGCTGTAGCGGTGTAGAAGGCAGCAGGATGCTGATGGAGCAGACAGACACAGTTCATGCAATTCCTTTACCTTTACTTGCTGATCGGGAAAGGGCAACCCAGCAGGGTGCTGTGCTCTTCCAGGGCGCAGATAGGTCAGCTCCCAGGCGGTCAGGATCGCTCCACCGAGACACTCTTCGCAAGCCTTCTCAGGTTGCTCTTTCCCTGCGCAGGATTACTCTCCTCTCCTGCCCTGCGCCTTCATGTAGAGGGCCCAAGCTGATGCCTGCGGGCCTTGTCAGGCAACGGCAATACGTCCCCTGACCCTAGGTGTAGCCACAGTCCTACTGATTTTTCACAGAAGGTAGCCACTGCTCATACAGATGCAGTGACCTCTGGTTTCCTGGTGGAACCTTGTAGCTTTCCCACCAGATCGTGGCTGGTCCCCTCTCGCAACCAGTCCCACCTACCCAACTCAGGTCTGCTCCGGATTCGGGGCCCCACGGGTGGATCCTCCTCTCTCGTGCCCCTTAGTACTCCCTCTCTTGATGTCCTTCATTGACACTCTCTTACTCTCTTCTCTCTCTCTTCTGTCCCACCCCTTTTACCTAGTCCCTCCTCCAGCCAGCAGATGGGGTCTGCCCATCATGTGGTCTCTTCTACCCAGCATCTCCTGACCTGAATATAGGATGGTTTTGGGTTACTTATTTATTCATGGCAGGTTATTTTTTAATACAGTTTTTAATTGAGTTTTGCATGTTTCACATTGAGCCTGTTCTCACAATTGTAGGAATGTGTTCTTCGTTGCTGCTTGGTTATGATTGGACCTCATCAGAAACAGGATGAAGTCCGCACCCCCATGGAAATCTCTTCAATAATGCCCACCTGGACCTTAAATAATTAACTATTTAGGTGTGAAATACTTTGATTGACAAAATCTCTGCATCATACAGGCAAACTAAAAGAAAAAACTAGCTTAGGGTGCTTTCACACTAGCGTTAATTTGAAATCGCGGCAGATGCGGTGAAAAAACCGCATCTGCCGCGATTACCGCATACCGGTTGCACTTGCGGCACGGTTGCAGCGCGGTTGCGGCAAGCCCCATACAATGTATAGGCGGGCTTGCGGTAGGAGCGGCAAGTGCGGTTTTGGCACTTGCGGCAGGTGCGGCCGCGAAAAAAACGTGGCTGACCGCGGTTTTTTTCGCGGCCGCACCTGCCGCAAGTGCCAAAACGGCACTTGCCGCACCTGCCGCAAGCCTGCCTATACATTGTATGGGGCTTGCCGCAACCGTGCCACAAGTGCAGCCGGTATGCGGTAATCGCGGCAGATGCAGTTTTTTTTCACCGCATCTGCCGCGATTTCAAATTAACGCTGATGTGAAAGGGGCCTTATTTAGCTTTGGTGCACCTATTACATATTGTGTCCAGTTCAACATGAAAAATTTGGTGAAAGCTTCTCTTTAAGGTTTATGGGTGGTCCATAAGTAGTTAGCATAGCTAGTTAAAGGAAACATAAAGCAAACATAAAGAAAATTTAACCTACAAATCTATTTAAACAATAGATGATTTTCTGATGACACATTCCCTTTAAAAGGCACAAAAATATATAACATCTGTATTTCACTGCTTTCAAAACATAAACAAGTGTTACACAAACGTAATGTTCCGGCATCAAAGCTATAACATGATTAGTGAATTCAGTATTCAATTAGTTTCCATGGGAACCTGTTGATACTCATCAAAAACATCTCCATGACAACTAAAGACACAAAAGGAGGACATCAGCCTGTGTTATCTTTGGGTACCAATCCTGCATCTCTTCCACCTAAACACCCTAAGAGAACAAAGCTTCGACACATGTACATAAAAAGGATTTATGTCATGTACGAGATATACAAGACAGACAATTAATAACACACAGGATACCTGGACGAACTGAGCCAAAAAAGGTAAAATATAACAATAAAGTATAGCTCGTAACATAAAATGCTCAACACTGGGCATAATTAATTCTAGTTATTACAGTAATAAAAGCTTGATAATGCTGTGTCCGTAACAAGGTAAATACAGCGCTATGCTCAGTGCTGCACCTTGTGCTGTGACTTGCACAGAGACTTCGGGGATTAGTTCTCGGCATCCTGTGAATCTGCTCCTCTCAGCAGGTGCTGACAACATGCAAAGAAAAGAAAGCAAAATTTGAACTGATGTGGCAGAAAATCAAGTTGCTCAAGCAGAAGATAAGAGGCAGAACAAATTAGGACAAATTATAGTAAATGGAGTCATTAATTTGAAGCATTAAGCATAAATCTACCAAATATTCAGCTTCTGGAATCAGAATCCAAGACAGAATATTTTTCATTTTACAACAGAAAGTAACAAATGTAAATATATTTTCTATGAACTTGTTCACTCAGGTTTGCCCTGTCCCACATCATTTGTGGACTAACAATTGCACTTACTGTGACATCACTATGTGCATTATTAGAGATGAGCGAAATGTCCCCAAACATGGTCGCCAATTTCTAATTCGGCATGAACATTGCAGATTCTGTTTGCAATCGGGAGCCTGAGCAGTTTACGCAAAAATCGGTGAACGCAGGTTTGTTTGGGAAAAAAGTTTGAGATTTATAATGGCCCTAAAACCTTTCCTGATTGTTTGAGTTCAAACCATTCCCCGGAAGACCTGCTGGCTGGGAACAACACCTAATCTTATGGTTAGGAATGTTCCCAGCCATCGGGTCTACTGGTTCTTTCAACCTGTAGATTTTTTTGGAGCTTTAAAATAATTTTTTAAGCTTCCTGGAGTTTGCAGGTGTTTTGACACATGCTTGGTGTGAATTTTGGAAACAGTGCCAGATGTGGCAGCAGCTGCGAAGTCCAGGAGCCTTACAATGTCCTTAAAACGTCCATTTAAGGGAGCTTGATATGTTTTATTTTATTTTTTGGAATATTTTTTAAAATGTTATTACATTTTTATTATTATTTATTTTTTAATTTTTTTTGCAAAAGCAAAACTTTATTATTGCAGAGGATCAGCAGCATGCGAGGTCATCTCTTCTACACTTATGTGATAGCAATTAATATAAAAATAGCATCTGGCCATTATATGCTTCACGTAAATGGTCTTATCGGTCTGTTCACACTCGTGAAACTCCATACTATGGATATTACTTTTTGAAAATGTACAATCACTTTATTACATTTCATTCCATAAGCTTAGAATACAGATTTTTGGCATGGGCACACGTGTTTTATGTATATCATTAATATTGAACTTGTCTGTGCATTGCTGACCACTAGCCTTATTCAGCATTTCAGATGTATTGGTGGTGAGCTGAATAAACTTATTTGTTTTCCTTATTTCGTCTCCAAATATGTCAGGCTTCAATAATCACTCCACCCAACCACATGATATCTATGGCATGGAAATGAGATTTGTAATGAAAATCAGGTACTTTCTGCAGCCCACCCCATGGAGGGCTAAATGAGAAGCTATGGAACAAAATTGTACAAACAATAATATCCTGTAAGCGATTGTGTCCTGGCACTAGAAGAGGCGGTCCCCTAGGCAAAGAAAAAAGGCATCACTACAGAGCCCATTGCCAACTTGGCAGTGCAGTGTAATGCAACTACACTCTGCTACACTTTGCTACCATGTGCCTGCAGTACACAGTGATATTAATGATAGATCTACTGCAAGACATACCAGCTATTGAGGATGTAATCTTCCTCACTACCCCAGGGGTAGAGGGTGCTTTAGCTCCAGAACCAGAGCAGTCTGAGCAGGACACAAATGTCACCTGGAGTTCTACCCTACCCAGGCGCATATGCGGCGAAATCAGGTTCCAGTGCTGGGTTCAGATGCCAGAGGAATACTTGAGGAGGTCACAGTCAGGAGGCAAGCCATTCCCCATGCCAGCCGGGAGGAGTAGATGTCACACTCAGGAGGATCTTGCAGCATGCCTATTGTTAATACACCTGAAGCTGGTGCTGCAGCTGCTGGATCAGAAAATCCAGGACCAGGATCATGATAAGGAGGATGAGAAGAGGAGGAGGTAGTAGTAGCAGAAGGCTTCCCAGCCTTGTGTAGCATCTCCGCAAGAGGCCTTCAACTGGTAGAATGCCATGTGGGTACCCCTAATCCCTCCAAGCAACTGTCCATCATGTATCCTTTATTGAGGAGATTTGGCTTGCGGATGCCATCGCCCGTGAGTGGTTGCTTGGGCCTAAGGCCAATGACTTCATTGACCAAAGTATCTGAGGCAAGGTGGTGATATTCATCCAGCAGAGCGGGTTTGGCTTCATAGCTGAAGAAGGTACTGGTCATTAGTGTTATGTCAACAAGTACACCCTGCTTCATGACCATTTTCCCAAAAGACTCAACACAATATATGTTGGTGAGGAGGTCACCTTCATGAATGCGATGGGCAGCAAGGGGTGGTTCGCGGTTGGCGTAAGTTGGGTTCCACCACCAACGAGTTTGAAAAGTGGTGTCAGGAGGCCGACCAGGAGAGAATGATGCTTTGGATGAAGACCTGGTCTCTCTTGGTTAGGCAGCCAGTTGCACCTAAACAGACAGGGGACATCAATCCTGAAGGGCCTGTCAGTGTGGCCCAGGTTGCTCCCATCTCTACAAGAGGGGGTGGGTATCCCCTAATTCCTCCATCCTCTTCTCCAGTGGTGGCCATGATGGGGTATGCTGGTGAGTAGGTGGTGTAGAATGCCCTTGGGGGAGTAATCTGTGCGACCCCCAAGACCGTCTGGCAGTGGAGTACCATGCAGAATGGCAACCTTTATCCTGGGCAGCGATCAATAAGCTGCTCAAGTCTTTCTACTTTAAACAAAGAGAGGACTGACAAAAGGCATGTTGTTGGGTCGCTGACCTGTCCCTAATAGGGCTTTTTGTCCGGAATAGAAGTTTGTTCAATTATTTTTGAGTTCTTCGAAGAGCGAGACCTGTTTTTTTGTTAATTTCATTTTACCCTTTTCAAATTTAGCATCGGTTGCTCTTCCCCCTACTGGATTAGCGGGACTCGAGCCTTTGGACTCTGGCATCTGACCTGATGGTCTGAGGTATGGAAATTCAAGACACTATGCACACTCCTGTTGAACTGGGCTGGCCAAATGCAGTCCTCAAGAGCCGCAAACAGTGCATGTTTTCGGGATTTCCTTAGTATTGTCCAAGTTGGTGGAAACATCACCTCTGCAGGTGATTAAATTAGCACCTGTTCAATGCTAAGGAAATCCTAATAACTTGCACTGTTTTCAGACCTTAAGGACTGTAGTTGGTCACCCCTGCCCTAGAAGCTAGGGGCAAAAAGAATTCTCGATGCCGTTCACCACAGCTGCATCTCTCCCTGGACCCTCTTAGGCCCTGTACCCCCGATGTGTTTGATGCTTTTTTGAATATGCAAATGGAGTCCATGGAGCCTCGATTAAGAGTCTCAAACACGAGACTCTTAGTCGAGAAACATGAGATCAGTGAGTACTTTGTGATGCTTTTTTGACACAGATTGTGAGAATCTGCATCAAAAGCTGAATGTCTATCATGAGGCCAGCAAAGTCTTTGACAGGTCAGAAGTGCTATGCCCACATTTATCATTTTTTTTCCTTGCACATGTTTCAGATTTCTTTCTTTTGCCCCAAAATCTGCACCACACCTGCAAGTGAAAAAAACATATTGGCACAGCACTTTTGGACTCTCATAGAATTTGCTGGTTTCAGGATAGACATACAGATTTTGATGCAGATTCTCAAAATCTGCTTCTAAAGAAGCATCAAACAATGTACTGTAGGCATGGGGCATTACAACAATATAGTGGGGTCACGTTTACAGAAAGCATCCCCCATATGCTGTGAAAGCAGGCACTGATAAGAGTGTGACTATCGGTGCCATCACTGATTACACAGGGACTATCCTGCAAGTGTGGCGCCCCGCTAAGCAGGCGTCACAGAGGGGTACTGCACCCGTAAAACAGGTGCAGATACTCCAGCTGCAAGGGGATTCTAGGATGGTGGGTGGAACCCATTAAACAGCACTCCCACACTAGACTACATGGTGGGAGGTTACCTGGGAGGGAATAACACCACCTCTAGGGGGAACAAGGAGGTCTTTTGCCCTTTTGGCCTTCGGCTGAAGGTCGTTGACCGAGGAGTTGAGAGGCTGAGGAGTGAAAGGAAGCTGAAGGGTCTCTCGGCTGAGGGACCAGAGAGAGAGAGAAGGAGAAGGAGAAAGGGTTCCCAGGTGCAGAAGGTTACCAGGCACTGGAGCCCGCCCCTGTGGAATACTATAGGACCACAGAGAATCCGGAATCCCGTAGAGCATCCAATTCTCCCAGGCACCTGAGCAGTCCAAAAGAAGGGACTAGGCACCGCTGAAGGAGAAGGCGGCTAGCCAGTAGAGGGTTATTCGACAGCAGCAAGGGTGAGAGAAAGAGTGGAGGTCAGGCTGATTTCAAGTCACCGGGCTTCATACAATTACTGGGAAGCAGGAAGGAACAGGCGGGAAAGAAGGCACACACCAGGGGTTCCATCGTACTACCTAGGATCCACTTGCAGCCACCCGCTAGCTACCTGTGATAACATTTTATGGTGAACTGTAAACTGCAACTCCAATGTCACAAGTTTCCAGTAAAGTACCCGGAGAGAAGTGAATCCGACTCTGCAGCATTTCCTTGCGAAAGACTTTGTTCCTCCTACAGGAACACTGCCCCGAAGGTTCCAGTCCTACCTGTGGAGGACTTTACCATCTTAGCCGCGATACCATCTACCTCCGGCGGACTGTGGTGGCGCTGGTGTCACTTCACCAGATACTACAGGTGGCGTCACGACAAACTTTGTAAATAGTCCCCTGTAAATATCACCCCCTTTTTGAAAGATATCCCGGGACACGGGATCAGGCGCGGCCACCATTCCCGTGACACAGTTAACCTTTTGCCACCTGACACCCGAGTACCCCAAAGCCTGGGCGCTATATTATCTTTTTCTGGCATCACGAACAAGATCTCGTGCCCGGTATTACTGGGTACTGTGAGCCTTGAACATTCGAACCGTGCTTAAAATTAACTTTTTCCGTCATTGCTTGGCGCCAAAAATGGGTTCCCGCCATTACTGCAGGAGGACCCAAGATGGCACCGTAGCCATGTACTAAATGCCATGTGCAGGCCCGAGGGTGTGCCTCAGCCCCTAGAAGAAGGAGGGCCAAGACGGAGGTGCAAAAAAGTGTGGCCGCCCCGATTGCCATCAATCAGTCAGGGGGGCTCCCCACAGGAATTTGCTCGGGAGTGGCTGCTGGTAACAAGACAAACCAGAAGAGAAGGACATAAAGGCTCCTTTGTACCCGGCAACATGGCGGCACCCCGTTGATGAGACATTGTGCGCGAGCTTGAGGAGCCGCGCAGGGCAAACCTTGGAGGGGGATGCTGAATACTGGAGGGATGCCTTTGGACGGCTCCGCCAGGAGATGGAGGAGGCCCTGACTTGGGTGTGCTGACGGTGGAGCGCGGAGTGGACATACGAGCTTTCCTCTATAAGAGCGGACCGCGAGACGCGAGAGGAAGCAGTAGCCGAATGCGCAGTTGTGGAGTACTGCTTCTCTACCACCAGTACCACCACCCGTCCAGACCCGGGACACGGGAGTTCAGACAGAACCCCCGGCTACACCACCGTCCCGTTACAGCAGTTCAGGCGTGGTCACCATTCCCCGTGACACAGTTAACCCTTTGCCGCCTGACACCCAAGTACCCCAAAGCCTGGACGCTACACAAGTTTGAACTGTGCTGCACTCCCTGACTTTACCATTCCTCACAGATGCTGTTTCAGGGTAGCGGCGAGATATATCCGCTACATCTCACATGATATTGTGAGTCTTACGAGACAGCTAGTGTTACATGCGCTAATGCCACTGAAGTTATCTCAAGTTACACATCGGGATTCCCTGCTGATAATAACCGCTGTGTAACCTGAGCCAACTTCAGGGAATTCATGAGAATGTTTGATGTTCATGAACGGGCCTGGAAGCTTGGTGACAGCAGCGCTGAAGCTTGCTAAGTAATAGTGTAGGAAGATAATGTCTGAGCCAAAACAGCGGGGCTCCACTGTAAAACGGTTTCTGCTGTATTTGGAAGCTTTTGGGTCCCTTTGAAGGTGTTTTCTAAGCCATTGATTTTGCCTCCATTGATTGAAATGGGGTTCATAAGTTTGGCGAACATATACCCGTTTGGCAAACCGAACTTACCCCGAAATTCAAAAGGTTTGTTCATCTCTATCCATTATCCCTGTACTGTGACATCACTGTGTCCTATTTTGCTGTACTGTGACTTCAATTTCCACATTCCTGTACTGTGACATACCCGTGTCTATTATTACTGTAGTATAACATCAATGTCCATAATTTCTGCTCTATAACTCCAGTAGATTTATCATTTCTTTGATGTAATATTTTAGTGTCTATTATATTTGTACCATGATATTGGTATGTATATTAATTCTGTATAGTGATATCACTGTTTCTAATATTACAGATGTTTTTGCAGTAAATATTCTTCTTCCTCATTAAGTAAAAAGACTTGGGGCCCTATTCATCAAAGATTTTACGCTAGTATTCTGGTGTAAAAGCTTGGAAAAGTTGCATAATTTGGGCGCAATGAAAGGCTATGCAAAATTGCTCCCCCCCGCACGGCCCGCCTGTATACCCTGCTCCCCCCCGCACGGCCCGCCTGTATACCCTGCTCCCCCCCGCACGCCCGCCTGTATACTCTGCTGCCCCCGCACGCCCGCCTGTATACACACAATTCATTTCACCGCGCTCCCGATGCAATTGCATCGGGCCTTTTTACTAGTAATAATAATATTTATATGTATGCTTTACTGAACATAAGATTGAATGAAAATTGATTTGTTGAGATGATGCATAGTGGGTGATTTGCATGCCCATAGAACACCCTTTGAAAACAGTTGTATATTGCCAAGCATGGCTTCAAATAAGTAACAGGAAAGCAGATGAGGAGCCAACAAGAATCATTGCTTCTTTATAGTAGTAGAGCTGGAGCAGCCTCAACTGAGGTCCAGTTCAGCTAGTTGACCTTTTGTCACAGAGTAGTTATAATGGTCAAAAGGGTAAGGTAGCAGGATGGCAGTGACGCGCAAAGGCAATCAGGAGAACTAGTCAGGCTCTTAGACTGGAGGTCCCTAGCTGACCCTGTTCCCAGAAGTACCTCTGAAGGTGGGGATGTCTGGGCTATCACCCTTGCCCTGCTCCTAACCAGCTCTAGGCTAATACCCACTCACGTCCACCCAGAGACTCAGATAAGCAAAGCAACTCCCACACACAATAGCAATTTACAGGAAAGATACAAGACAGCTTCAGTAGGAACAGCAACAACATCCACACAGCTCACGGTCAGGTAGAGAATAAACTCTATCAACAATATTAGGTGATTGGTCATTGGACTATTTAAAGGTTGTGGGAGTACTGCAGAACCACAGCAACATAAATGAACCCTAAAGTTACAAAAGGGAGCTTACTCCCAGTTAACTACACACATTGTGGAGCAGTTTACAGAGACTATAGAGCAGTCTACATGTTACAGTACACCCCCCTTTATGAGGGCCTCCGGACCCAACACCGGGCCTGTCTGGAAATGGTTTACATTTCCTGAGTGACGATCTGTGGAAGATGTTACAGGTATTTAGTACTGGGGGTAGTTCGAGTTGGTACAACAAAAGTTTAAAATGGCCAAAACCCTAAATGGACCAATGACTCCAGAACTAGGAGCCCCAGCTGCACACCTCCACCTGACTTGTTTAGAATTTTCCCATACAAAATCATCCATTTTCAGGTCTGGACCTGAATGTTTATTTACATTCAACTGGTTACTGACAGAGGGTACTTTTGTGGCGCCCCTGAGGGACCCCTCGCCACAGAGGTACTGCACCTTAGTCAGAGGTGTGGTATCCCCAACCCCAGGTAAGGAAAGGAGGGGACAGTACCCAGTACCCACACACTGCACGCACCATTAGGCACTTCAGACCAGAAAGGTGGGGGGACTAGTCAAACCTCCATCCCTAGCTAAAGATGGGACTAAGAGAGGTGGTGGGTGGAACTGTAGGAAGAGGAGCCACTTGGAGGAAGTAGTTTAGCAGGACACACTAGAACGTAGATAAAAGAAGACGCCAGGAAGTGGGAGGGTAGTATCCACAAGGAGAGAGAGGAGTGAGGATTGGATGAGTGGCAGGAAAGATGTGAGAAAAGGCGTCCTGGGAATTGAGGCTGTGAGGCTCATCCCAGGACAAGGAAGATAGAGGGAGCCAGGCAGGAGCTCATGTGAAGGAAGGGGTCCCAGAGGCACGGGAAGAGAGCAATCCGCCCTTGGGGCTCGCATCCATTGCCGGTCGCAGGCAGTGGAGGGACTAGGGCTGCAGAGGGTCACCGGGCCTAGACTAGTGGAGTGGACAAAGGGCTCAGCTAGGGAACTGGAGGCCGCTGTATCTCCAGGAGCAGTAGCCAAAGCCACGTCAGTCACTGCAAAGGTGGCCATATAGGGCCAAAGGGGACATAGAGAGAATGTTGCCCGGGAGGGTCTGTGGCTACTGGTGCAGGATACTGAGAGTGAGGTGCAGGGCAACAGGGAGAGAGCCAGCACACGTGAGACGTCCCAGCAAAGGTATACAGAATGGGGGGCAGGTTTAGTGTTTCTTCAATCTACATGAGAGAGACTGGACCCCTTGTTTGTAGGACACAGCACTCGGTTGGACTTGGCTGCTAAAGAACCGTGAATAAACGAGTGAAACTGCACCTATGGTGTCCTTAAATCATTTCATCATTCCCTGCCCTGCACTACTACTCCACCACCATCCACACATTGACTTTTACACCTGCCCCGGGGTACGCTACCACCTACGGGGAGCCAAAACATCTGGCTGCACCGTTATCTGCCCTGGAGGTCTGAACTGCAGCGTCGGCCATCCCTGGCCGAGCACCGAAGGTGGCTTCACGACAATCATCCCCGAAACCCCTATTCCCAGAACTTTTATTGACTGCTCCGGGGCCACAGACCAGGTTACGCCACCATGACATCCCATTCCCCGATTACATCGTCAGACCCGGCTTTGAGTATTCCATGGCCCTTCACGGGGCGCGTCACTTTCTTAGGAGGAGGGCAAACAGCATAGATGTGTCTCTGTGTCTTAGGAATCGTTCCCTCAGGACACTTAGTGGGAGTCACCGCCTTCCCCTTTCACTCTACGCAGGATAACGCCTAGACCTAGCAGTAACCTTATGTGTAGGTCGAGTTGTACCCAATTCTCCAGTAAGTGCTTAAACACCTCCTGCTGTAGTCATAGTAGCAGTCCTGGCCAACCCAGCCGAGACAGTGGTACTCAGGCACTTATTCTCACAGACCTTTAGTGGCTGAGTAACGGATTTGGAACGATGTGGACAGAGCCTAATAATATCATCAGCTTGACCACAATAAAAACATAACCCCCGACCTGATGAACCACAGAAGGTCTAGCATGAGAAGCTACATTCCCCACCTGCATAGGTTCATCAAATCCCACACACGGAACCTCCTCTGCAGGTATGACCTCCGGGGGTAAGGGTGGTCTAGGTCTATCTCTAAGGCATCTGTCTACTCTGATGGCAAAGAACATAGCAGCCTCCAATGACTCAGGGGCAGAAAGCTGAACCAGAGTATCCTGTTGAACTCTAGCCGACAGGCCCAAACAGAACTGACTCCTGAGGGCAGGGTCATTTCACTGGGTGTCAGTGACCCGCCCAGGCTGGGGTACTCAGAGCTCGGGCACGGTGACAGGGGGACACTATCACGGGTGGCTGCACCCGAGTCCGTGGCCCTGGGGTCGGTGACTTCTTAAAAGTACAGTTTCTATTAGGATAATTCATGACGCCACCTGTAGTACCTGGTGAGGGATCACCAGCGCCGCCACAGTCCTCCGGAGGGAGTTTGTATTGCAGCAAGGGTGGTAAAGCTTCCTACAGGTGAAGCTGGGCCTCCGGGTGGGGCAGCGTTGAGTACTGTAATAAAAGTTCAATGTTGGAAGGACAAATACACAAAGGCAGTTTCACTCTCTCCGGATACTTTACTGAAAACGAGCATCCGATGAATACACAGTTCACAGTGCAGTAGAGATGAAATTCACAGGTGACCTTTCGGGTGGCTGTAAATGGATGCAAGGTGGTTTGGAAGTACCTGTGGTATGCCTTAGTTAACGAACCCATGTCCTTTTAGCCCTGCCCAGGTAAGTCTCTTCCCAGTCCCGCTGAGGTAGTAATGGAGTTCCTCTCTCTCTCTGCTGCTTGGACCCCAACCTCTTGTGTAACCGGGTGGACCGCTCGCGTGAGTGGCAGGATGCTGTGGCTGGTAAACAAGCCGCAGAAACCAGTTGACGGCTACGGAGGTGGACTTTTGTGGCGCCCCGCAACGAGTGCGTCACAGGAGGGTATTGCAACCCTGACTGAAGATGCAATATTCTCCGTCTCAGTAGTGACATGGTTAATACTCAGAGCTCCATACTCTACATGCACCACTAGAATAGAGGGCCAATCAGGTCTTGGTGGGCGGAGTGTAGCAGTAGTGTGTAGGAGTAAAGTAGGAGAGAAGTAGGAGAGAGTCTGGAGAAATGTAACGTAGGAGAAGGGGGCTCTGCAGAGTGCTGTGCAGCCCTGAAGACTACCTACCGGCTGGCGCCATTAATCGGTGCCCTAGACCGGGAAACGGGCATTTACTTAACGGGTCCAATCATACCCGTGCCCAAGAACAACCACCGGATCACTGGTTCCGAGGCGAGCAAGTCGTTCACCGCAGCTCCGCAAACCAGGGTGAAGAACCGCTTCCTAAGGGGGCATCTCACCACCGCTGCCAACCAAGTTGTCTTGCCAGCAGGGACCTACCCCTGGGACACAGGACCTTCTGCAGATTATATACAGTCAGAACCTGCAAACAGAAGTCTCCCAAGTACCCTGACCGGGTAATCTAAGGCAACTCCGGCAACCTGTTAGAGAGAATAGAGGGAGCAGGAACACCGCGGAGCTCTGAATCAACACCAGTCACTGCCGGGACCCCCCGGTCCGTTACCCAAGTCTGTATACCCTGTACCATCTTACCGTTTACAGTAAAAGACCTGTTGCAGAGAACGCTGGTGTCTGTGATTCCTTCAGAACTGTTAAACCTAACCTTCAGTACAACGAAGCTGCCGTATTCCATTAAGAGCAGCTCCAGGCCCCGGGGACTCCCGCTCCCCCTGTGGGGAGCGTCCCATCTTGCTGCCGTCCATCCCCCCGGAGGCCCAAGCAGTGCCGGTGAGATCACCGGATTCCCGCAGGTGGCGTCACGACAAGTAAGAATTAACCCCTATCCGTTCAATCACCCTTTTTGATCTGGACCACCGGGCCCCACAGCCTCGGGCGCGGAACCGTGATGGGAGAAGCAACGCCCGAGACGTGAAGATCCCGGCTACGGTGAGTCACTTTCCGTGGTGGACTGGGGAAGCTCCCCGGAGTATGGCCACTCCGCCTGGGGTTCCCTCTTTCTCTCTCGGGCCCAGACTTGCGCGTCAGCCACCCTCTCTCAAGGTCCCCTTAGGACCTCCTTTCATCTTCCCTCAGGTCTAGTCTGCAGCTCGCCTGTTCTAACCTCCCGACTCGCCTAACCCTCCCCCCAAGGGAGTTCCTTCCCTGGATTAAGTGTGGGAGTGCTGGAATTGGGTCCCTCCTAACAACCCTGCGTCCACTTACAGTTGGGGAAAATTACACCGCTTTTATGGGTGTAATACCCCGGTGTGACGCCTGACCAATGGGGCGCCACATCAGTAGCCCATCTACGAAACTCCGAGCAGTACTTCTCAACTGCCCGCGTCCTCTGCTTGAGTTTACAGAGATTAGACATCGAGAGAGATATTCTATCTGTTCACCATAAACCTGAAACAATGGTGTGAAAAACTTGTCCACAGACCACAAAGATGGAGAATCAGTAGGTAGAGAGAAGGCCCAGGTCTAGGGATCCCCCTTAAGATGGGAGGTACAATCCCCACATGCTGTTCCTCACTCCCTGATGAACGAGGGTGAAGCCTGAAATATAGCTTTTAGGCTTCTCTAAACACCAAAAATTTGTCTCTCCCTATGGTAAATATCTCTGATTCCAGCACAGCCTGGGCGAGAGCTGAGGCCAGATATCCAACAACGTGTTGTAGCTGCTGAACAACCTGGGTACTCAAATCAGCAACCTCTTTAGAGAAGGCCTGAACCAGGCACAGTAATAGCTTGTAATGAATCAATTTGGCTTCAGAAAAATGGTAGGTCGCTGATAATGTCATGGAATGGTTATAATGGAGAAACTGGTATCAGGATGGCAGTGATAGGCAAAGGCATTCAGGGGAACTAGTCTGACCCTCAGACTGGAAGTCTGTAGCTGACCCTGTTCCCAGAAGTACCTCTGCAGGTGAGGATGTATCGTCCACCAGCCTTTTTCTGCTTCTAACCAGCCCTATGTATAACACCCCCTCATCTCCACCAAGGGACCGGGATAAACACAACAGCTCCCACACATGATAGCAATATCCAGGAAAGCTACAGGACAGCTTCAGCACGAACTGCAACAGCATCAACATAGCTCATGGTCATGCAGAGAATGAACAGGTGATGGGTCATGAGACTACTTAAAGGTTGGGGGAGTGGTCAACCACATCACCTGACACACACAGCAACAGCAACTAATACTGCAGAGCCACAGCAACTCATACTGCAGAGCCACTGCAACAGAAATTGACCCTAAAGGTCCAAAAGGAAATTTACACCCTGTCAACTACTAACACTGTGGAGCAGTTAACAGAGACTGCAGAGTAGTCTACATGTCTCAGTTATGTGACAACAGTTGCAAAAATGGGAGTGGTTTGGATTAGGGAAATCAGTTGTGGTTTTGAGACAGACATTGGAGAGAGCATTGGTGGGTTGGGTAGTGTTAGATTTAACCTAGTCAGAGGCTGCAGGTGATTCGACTGGGGGTTTGTGGCTTAAAAACAACTTGTAAGGAATAAGCAATATTCCAATAGCAGCCATATTGTTCAGTTGCTACCATATCTCACTTCAATGATACAGCTTTTTGGCCTGAGGCTACTCATCTCTGGGAAGGGGAATATGTTAATCAACCTGAGGAAACACCAAATGATCACACAATAGAGCTTCTATGAAATGGAGATTAGTGAATGATGAAATCTCTCTGCCATTATCCGAAAGGTTGACTACCTAGCGATTTCCCAGCTAGGTGTCAGAATGAATTTTCTTCTATCTGCAGACTCAATGGAAGAGTCAATTACTGCCTAGACTGAGAGGCTCCAAGAGTATAATCTTAATATCCTATGAGCCATGGCTCCTATAAAAATATCAAGCATAAATATGACATCCAGAAATTCAGACGATCCTAGCACATATTTTATATAAACGTGGGACCTGTGTAGGTACCCTAAACTTGAGATTGGCCAGTGGGGTGCCAGCAGAGTGGCCATGTGTCATATCATGGTGAAGCTAAAATCATAACTGAAAATACAAGAGTCTCCTGCTTGTGACATTCCCAGGCAAAGTTATGGCCAATAATAACTTTTGTATATCTCATATCTCAACTCGGGAGGAGGGCAAGCTATAAGACATCCCAGAGGCCGGTGATGAGTGTGAGTCGGGCAGAACAGGGACAAGCTTCCTGTACAAAAATAACCCATCTCTTCTTGATCTTGGTATTCGTCTGAAAGACATAATTTCATCAAAGCCAGCGTATACCTAGTAACTGGGTGGCTCCATACAGTCCCTTGTGGCGCCATCAGCACTAAGGTAACTGATCACGTGTGTCTGTAATTCTGTGTGTATTCCATTTATCTTTTATTTGCACAACTGACTGTAACAGTTATAATATCTTACCAATACCGCTACATATTAATCTAAATTCTAATATTATTCTAGTGTACCAATAATGTGATTAAATATATAAATTTAATCTTGAGTTGTCCTTTTGTCTTTATCATGAATCCCCACGTCCGAGTGCTCATTTAATGCTACCTGGGTTGGTTTCTGACCCAATATAAGCCCGATCATGTACTGGACTTATATTAAACGAGGAACTGGTGGCAGAAATTAGTGCTTGGGGTTGTCCAAGGCCTCCGCTCAGTGACGGGTTGGTGGTTATTATATATGCTTTAGCCTGGCATTGGAAAGCATATTCCACACTCACTGAGGGGTGCCTTGATAAACTAACACTGACAGGGCAGCTGAGGTCCTTCTTTTATCCTCAGGTAGTTCCTTGACTAGCCTGAGTTTAACAAGAGGCGCTGTAGAGCTGCCAGGTTCAGTGGTCGATTCCCCACACAACTAGTGACTATTGTGAAGTGGAAGGTTTAATACTTTGCGAAGTGTGGTCTGGTTGGTTCGGTCCTGAGACACGATGGACTGGGTTGTGGTAGGAGGACCAGGTTGAAGTTAGGTTCTCAGAAATAGGGTGGTAGTGTTTATAACCCTCCACTCGTTTAATACAAGAATAGCGTTACATAGTTGCATTGTGAGTTGGCATTTTGTGTGCTTTATGACCAAATTGTGCCAATATTATTCTAGGATATTCAAGTATTCTGAATTACCAGTAAATGGACAAACATAGTGGTCCACTAAGTTTCTGTGTCTTGTGTGAGTATTCTAACCGTGAGGACACTTTTTGCCAATGACGGGTAAAGAAAAGCATAGTAAAATCTGTTCATTCACCATGGTGGGAGGAAGTCCTAGACCACTCTCCTACGCAGCAGTTTGACATCACAGTGTGCCAACCTTCTTATACTTCAATGTTTTTATTATTTCTGTATGGTGACATCTCTATCCATTATTATTGTAGTTTGAAAACAATCTTTGATTATATATTTACAGTGAAATTACTATGTCTCTCATTACAATACAATGACATCAATTTTCATTATATTTGTACTGTGGAATCACGGTGTCCATTATTCCTATACTGTGACATCACTGTGTTAATTCTTTTTAGCATTTGATATCATATGTCCCTTATACCCGTGCTGTGACATTTTCATGTCAATGTTTCATGTATTTGAAATTACCATGACCATTATTCCTGTAGTGAAACTTTGAAATGTTCCTTATTTCTTTACAGAAATATCAAATACTCCTAAACTGTGACATCACATTGTTGGTAATTCATGTCCTGTGACATAACTGCCCATTACCCATGTGCCATAATATCAGTGTCCATTTTTCATGTACAGGGTGGGCTGTTTATATGGATGCACCTAAGTAAAATGGGAATGGTTGGTGATATCAACTTCCTGTTGGTGGCACATTAGTATATGGGAGGGGGAAAACTTTTCCAGATGGGTGGTGACCATGGCGGCCAATATGAAGTCGGCCATTTTGGATCCAACTTTATTTTTTTCAATGGGAAGAGGGTCATGTGACACATCAAACTTATTAGAGAATTTCATAATAAAAAACAATGGTGTGCTTGGTTTTAACGTAACTTTATTCTTTCATAAATTATTTACACGTTTATTACCACTTATAAAATGTGTCCAAGGTGCTGCCCATTGTGTTGGATTGTCAATGCAACCCTCTTCTCCCACTCTTGACACACTGATAGCAACACCGCAAAAGAAATGCTAGCACAGGCTTCCAGTATCCATTGTTTCAGATGCTGCACATCTCGTATCTTCACACCATAGACAATTGCCTTCAGATGAGTGATGAGGAAAACTTTTTTGTGAATGGTGAAGTTATCAAACAAAACCACCGCTATTGGTCTGACACTAACCCACAGTGGACAGATCCCTCCAAGACTGTTGGAACACAAATATTGATGGTATAGTGTGGTATATGAAGTACAAAGATAGTGGGGCCATTCTTCGTCAATGGAAACCTCAATGCCACTGGATATCTGAATTGCTACATGATTCATTGTGGAGTGGGTGGGTCTTATGCCACATACACACACATACACACAGCTTTATATAATAGATGTCTCAGTATATTTGTACATTCATCCTTCTTTCAATTATATGAGGTTTGCCAGTACCATGTGCTAAAAACCAGCCCCACACCATAATGTTTCCACCTCCAAACTTAACTGTTGTGAGGTATTTTGGGGGTTATATTCAGTGCCTTTTGGCTTTGAACATTGAGTGGGAAGTTTGCCCACCAAAGAGTTCAAATTTGGTTTCATCTGACCAAACAATATTTTCACAGGCTTGTCTCAATGTGGTTGAGCCAACTTTAGAAACATTTGAGCATGCTTTTCTTTATCAATGGAGTCTTGAGTGGTGAGCGTGCATACAGGCCATGGAGGTTGAGTGCATTACTTATTGTTTTGTTTGAAACAATTGTCTCTGCTAATTCCAGGTCTTCTGTAGCTTCCACATGTGGTCCTTGGCTCTTGGATAACTTTTCTGATAATTCTTTTCAGTCTTCTGACTGAAATCTTGTGGGGAGCACAATTCTCTAGTCGTAGCAGGTTTATGGTGAAATGATGTTCCTTCCACTTCCAGATTATGATCCTAAACAGTGCTCACTCGAGCCTTCAGTAACTTAGAAATTCTTCTGTAACCAATACCATCAGTATATTTTGCAACAATTAGGTTGCAAAGGTCCTGAGACAGCTCTCTGGATTTATTTATCATGAGATGTTTTTTGTGTGACAACTTGGTAATGAAACGCTTTTTCATAGGCCATCAGTTGAACAACTTGATATTATTTTTCACTAAGTGGCAGGATTGTGTTCTGATTACTGATAGATTTCAGCTGCTGTCATGACTTTCCATGCACCTTTTTTGCTTCAAGTGTTCAATACTTTTTTCCTGTGTCATTTCTCATTATTATACATCCCTAATTTATGGACATCTATGGTTTGATTTCTTTGCCGGTGTGGATTAGATAATAATAATAATAATAATAATGTGGCGCCCCTGCGGTCTGGTTGCCACAAGAGGTACTGCACCCACTCTACAGGTGTGGTATCTCTGTTCTCAGGGAAAAGGGATGGTAAGTCTGACACACCCACCAAGCACCCAACACACCCGTAGAACCTGGGCCTGGGGACAGTGGGCGGACCCAATAAAGGGAGGGCTCAGTCCAGGGATGGGAAAAAGGAAGGGAAGGAAAATATGGGTGGGTGGTGGAGAACCAGGAAGGAGAGAGAAGAGAAAGTCGGCCCAAAGACTGAAGCGAAGAGAAGCTCGTACTGGGTCAGGAGAACAGCAGTCAGCGAAAATGGCCAGTGGGAGTCCTAGGGACATGGGCAGATTGAGAGAGAACCACCTATGTGCCCGAATCCAGGTTCGACTGGAGGTATTGGAGGGGCTGGTTGAGAACCTGGGACTGGCCCTGAGGTAGCAAGGAGGCCACGAGATGTACAGGAGCTGTGGCCGAAACCTGACACATCCACTGAGAAGGTAGCCGTACTAAGTTGAGGGGACTAGGTACCCATCACCCGCCAAGACCCGTGGCTGCCAGATTCAGGCTGTGTGTGGGGAGGCGCATGTACGAGAGGCGGATAGTCAGCGCCGGAAGAGCAACCAGAGAGAGGAAGGAACACAGAAAGGTGTCTTGGACGAGCTATCCCAGTTCCTTGAGGACTGTCTGGACTGGGGTTTGGCAGAAGGCAGCACCCGGCGGCACTTCTTGACTTCATTAAGTAAACCGGGCGCAGAACTCAGAAGCTGTGTGAGACTGTTTCTTTCCACGCCAAGTAGCAGCAGAGACCACAAAACACCTGCCTCACTAAACCCCCCCCCCTTTGCCTCTCCAGCCAGAATTATCCAACGGCCTACCACTGCTGTAGACTATATAGGTTGCCCTTGGGAACCGCTCCACTCGTGGGGAGCGATACCACCTTAGCTGCGATTCCATTATCCCAGTGGTCCCGCCCTACAGCGTCGGCCATCAATAGCCTAATATCATGGGTGGAGTCATGACTTTAATCCCCAAAACCTTAATTCCCAAACTTTTATTGACACCGCCAGGTTCACAGAGTTGGGTCTCGACCCCCATGACTCCCCAGCAGTACTGTATCCCGATTCCAAGTATCCCATGGCCCTGGGGGGCGTGCCAATAATAATAATAATTTTATTTATATAGCACCAACATATTATGCAGCACTTTACAATTCAGAAGGGACATGTACAAACAATATGAGACAATACAGAGTAACAAAAAATTCAAAAACCATGAGGAATGAGGTCACTGCTCGCAAGCTTACAATTTTTGAGGACATAGGGTAGGCACAAAAGGTAAATGGTAAAAAGTGCCATCATATATGGTCCAGCCATCAATATAATAAATAGGGGATTCATGTAACGTCACCAGTCGGGATCTGAACAAGTACAAATAAAGTGCTATATTATGCATGGGGGAGCAGACAGATGACACAAGAGGCCAGATTTGGAAAAGGGAAGATAGTTAGAAAAGTGAGGTGAGGTGATAGGCCAAGTCTTAAGAGATGCGTTTTTAAGGCTCGTTTAAAACTATTGGTATTGGGAAATTAATTGAATTGATTTTGGTAATCCGTTCCAGAGAATTGGTGCAGCTCGTGAGAAGTCTTGGAGACGGGAGTGGGACGTTCGGACTGTAGCTGGTGTCAGTCTTAGGTCACTTGTGAAACGGAGAACACATGTAGAGCGATAGACAGAGATGAGGAAGAAGATGTAGGGTGATGCAAAACTATAGAGGGCTTTGTGGATGAGAGTGAGAACTTTATAATGTACTCTATACCGGATTGGCAACCAGTGCAATGACTCCCACCAGATAGAGGAAGCGGTGAAGCCGTTGGAGAGGAATATGATCCTGGCTGATGCATTGAGGATGGATTGGAGAGGAGTGGGTTTAGTAAGAGGGAGACCAAATAGTAGAGAACTGCATTAATCCAGGCGAGAATGAATAAGGGCAATAGTGAAGAGTTTTTGCAGAATCAACAGTAAGAAAATTCTAGAGATGTCTTTGAGGTGTAGGTGACATGAGTGACCGAGTGACCAGATGTGCGAAGAGAAGGAGAGATCTGAGTCAAATATAACCCCAAGACAGTGAGCGTGCTGCTGAGGCGAAATGGTAGAACCACATACAGAAAAGGCAATATTAGGTTTCGGAAGATTAGGAGAGGGAGGAAGCATGAGAAGTTCAGTTTTTGACAGATTCAGTTTAAAGTAGAGAGAGGACATAATGTTATAAACAGCAGACAGACAATCACTGGTATTTTGTAGTAATGTGGAGGTGATGTCAGGAGAAGATGTGTATAATTGGGTGTCGTCAGCATAGAGACAGTACTGAAAATCAAATCTACTGATGGTTTGTCCAATAGGGGCAGTGTATAGAGAGAAGAGAAGGGGACCTAGGACTGAACCGTGAGGAACCCCAACCATAAGGGGAAGAGGAGAGGAAGAGGAGCCGGCGAAGGATACAGTGAAGGAGCGGTCAGAGAGTTGGAGAAGAACCAGGAGACAGCGGTGTCCTTGAGCCCAATAGAGCAGAACATAGAGAGGAGGACCTGGTAATCCACGGTATTAAATGCAGTGGAGAGATCCTGGAGGATCAACAGGGAGTAGTGACCATTAGATTTAGCTGTTAGGAGATCATTGGAGATTTTAGTGAGGGCAGTTTCAGTAGAATGTAAAGAGCGGAAGCCGAATCGTAGAGGGTCAAGAAGGGAATTGTCAGAGAGATAGCAGATCATACGGGAATGGACCAAGCGTTCCAGGAGATTCGAGGGATGGTTGTTTGAATAATGGATGTATGCTGGCATGTTTGAAGGAGGAGGGGAAAACACCAGATGAGAAGTAAAGATTAAATATTTTAGTTAAGTGAGATGTGACAGCTGGGGAAAGAGATTGAAGGAGATGTGAAAGAATAGGGTCGCTGGTCCAGGTAGTAGGGTGAGAAGATGAAATAAGCTGGGTGACTTCTTCCTCTTTGACCAGATCAAAGACCGAAAGTGAGTTGGATGAAGTGCAGGAGGAAAGAAAATGCATGATGTTCTGAGCCTTTGAGGAAATTTCCTGTTGTATGTGGGCAATTTTGTCCTTAAAATAGTTGGCCAGATCATCAGTGCTGAGTCTGGTGGTTGGGGCCTGTACTCTTGGACTGAGGAGGGAATGGAAAGTGTCAAAGAGTCGTTTAGGATTGTGGGCTAGTGATGTGATAAGGGTGTTGAAATAAACTTGTTTGGACAGGTGAAGGGCGGTGTTGTATGTTTTCAGCATAAAGTTATAATGGATGAAATCTTCGGCCAGGTTGGATTTTCTCCACAGACATTCTGTGCACCTGGAGCACCGCTGGAGAAACCGTGTTTGCAGTGTTGATTAGATGGGTTGTTACCGACATCTGGTGAGAAATTCTTATCAATAGCACCTTTAGAAATATATTTGCTTACTATATATTTCACCTGCTATAGAACACTATGCTGTAACATGTAATAGATTCCTACGTGCTTGTTCAGACATCGACATCATGTATGATTACCAATAGAAAAGATGAACAGACTGCAGCGCTGTAGTTAATTCATCTCAGATTCAGTACTACAATACAATGCTCTAATGAGACACAAAACCAGTCAAATCTCTGTAAAATGGAATGGCACTAAAAAGGGATTACATGTGAAAACACTGAAGGATTATACTATATATACTATGCTACTCCTTCTCTTACATTGTCTGAGTCAGTCCTGTATCTGGGTGACTACAGTGTGCTGCTCAGGAGTCATTTATTTCAACCAAGTCAATTTTTCTTCAAGTAATTTCATGTGTTTTACAACTATCGGGTAAATATATTAATTTTAACAGGTAGAAAATGCAAAATGTTTGTAGCTTAAGTAACAGTGACAGACGGTGACCTAGATTATATGAGCCCTTTTAGAGTTTCTTTGTCCTGGATTTAACTCTATGATTGCCTGGGAATAATGCAATAAGGCTCAAGACTCTCATCATACAATCAGAAGGCTCATACTGAAGGTCAGGAAAATATACGAGATCTTTTGTTTTCCTTGATGAATTTGTCAAAAATTTGTAAATAACTGAGACATTATAGAGCACTATGTTAAAACGATTTTCACGATAGTTCATCAGTTTAAAGGTGACTATCATGACGACCATAATTTGGGATCATGAACAGGAGACAACAGCAAAAAGGTTAGGATCTCCCAAAGCACCGAGTAGGTATTCAGATTCTGAAATATTATTGTATAAAGACATTGCAAATATTGGCAGCGATTGTGACATATTAATAGTAATTTTAGAAGATTTTGTGCATACCGTAAAGAGGACTGCATATAAAACACGTTTTAGGCTACACACGTGGTCAAAATTGTTGGTACCCCTCTTTAAGTGAAGGAAAAATGCACAATGGTCACAGAAATAACATGAATTTGCCAAAAGTAATAATACATTTTAAAAAAATCTATGAAAATTAACAAGTGAAAGTCAGACATTGCTTTTCAACCTTGTTTCCACATAATTTTTAAAAAAAATTAAACTCATGAAATGATGGTACCCTTAACTTAATATTTAGTTGCACAACCTTTTGAAGCAATCACTGCAATTAAACGATTCCTGTAACTGTCAATAAGACTTCTGCACCTCTCGACAGGTATTTTGGCCCACTCCTCAAGAGCAAACTGCTCCAGTTGTCTTGTGTTTGAAGGTTGTCTTTTCCAGATGGCATGTTTCAGCTCTTTCCAAAGATGCTCAATAAGGTTTATATGGGCTCATTGAAGGTCACTTCAGAATAGTCCAATGTTTTCCTCTTAGCCATTCTTTTAGTGTTTTTAGCTGTGTGTTTTGGGTCATTTTCCTGTTGCAAGACCCATGACCTCCTACTGAGATCAAGCTTTCTGACACTGGGCAGCACAATTCTCTCTAGAATCCTTTGATAGTCTTGAAATTCAATTGTACCCTGCACAGCTTCAAGACACCCTGTGCCAGATGCAGCAAAGCAGCCCCAAAACATAACAGAGCCTCCTCCATTTTTCACAGTATGGACAGTGGTCTTTTCTTGATATTCTTCATTTTTACATCTGTGAACATAGAGGTAATGCGCCTTGCCAAAAAGTTAAATTTTTGTCTCATCTGTCCATAGGACATTTTTGCAGATGCTTTGTGGCTTGTCAACACGTATTTTGCAAATTCCAGTCTGGCTTTTTAAATTTTTTTTTCAACAATGGTCTTCCTTGGTCGTCTCCCATGAAGTCCACTTTGGCTCAAACAATGACGGATGGTACGTTCTGACACTGATGTTCCTTGAGCTTGGAGTTCATCTTTAATTTCTTTAGAAGTTTTTCTGGGCTCTTTTGTTACTATTCATATTATCAGTCTCTTTAATTTTTCATAAATTTTTCTCCTGCGGCCACATACAGGGAGGTTGGCTACAATCCTAGGGATCTTAAATTTCTGAATAATATGTGCAATTGTAGTCACAGGAACATCAAGCTGCTTGGAAATGGTCTTAGGCCAGTTTCACATTAGCATTCAGAACACAGCGTAACAGAATGCAGCCAAACGCATGCGCACTGCATTCCTATGTTTAACATGGGAATACATAGTAGCTGCATTTGGCATCGTTCTGTTGCGGTTGTGTTTGGATGCGCATAATTTATGCACCTTCCTCCACCCTCTGAACGCAGCATGTTGCATTTTTTGTGTGTTCACGGGCGCTATTTTTATCAGCAAGTGCCCACAAGCGCACAAAAAATGAATGGATCTCAATGGATGGATCCGCAGTGTCCTCCGCATGACAGTACAGGAGAACGCTGCAGATCACATTGAAATCTCTACCGGCGGCCAATCAGCGATCTCGGCGGCGGCCGGAAGGAGATCTCTGCCACTGTTCTCCGCCTCCCAGCTGCCACCAAGATCGCTGATTGGCTGGCCAGGCACCATACTGATGTGAACGCATGCGGAGAATCTCCGCTGCGTTCACATCAGTATGGCAGAGTTTGCCCTGCGTTTGCATCTGCATGCCGACACAAACGCAAATGTGAACCCAGCTATACACCTTTACCTTTAATGTGCTTGTCTATAATTTTCTTTCTAATCTCCTGACACAACTCTTTCCTTTGCTTCCTCTGGTCCATGATGAGTGTGGTACACACCATGTCACCAAACAGCACAGTGAGTTTCTGTAGCCAAATATACAGGCCCACTGACTGATTACAAGATTGTACACACCTGTGATGCTAATCAGTGAACACATCTTGATGTAATATGTCCCTTTTGTCACATTATTTTTAGGGTTACCATCATTTCTGTCCAAGCCTATTTCATGAGTTTAATTTTTTTTTAAAAGTCTATGGAAGCAGGGTTCAAAAGCAATATCTGACTTTCATTTGTTAATTTTCATAGATTCTTTATTTATCATAGATTTTTTATTTATTATTACTTTTGGCAGATTCAAGTTATTTCTGTGACCATTGTGGGTTTTTCTTTCATAAAATGAGGGGTACCAACAATTGTGGCCACGTGTGTATATTCAGGTGCAGTGAATGAAGTTACAGTACTATGGTTTTATTACCAGCAGAAAAAAACTCAGTTTTTAAAGCACACATGAGGTCTTAAACTCTGGCCTATATATAGTGGATTTGGTTTAGATTTAAAGGGAATCTGTCAGCAAGATTTTGCTATATAAACTGAGGACAGCATGATCTAAGAGTTTAAAAGCAAAAAACAACTGTGCTTCTTCTATGTGCCATTGTTTACCTAAACTGATAGGTTTATTGCCCAGTGATTAACATTACAGGACTAGAAAGTCACATGCACGGTAGTCCGACAAGCCCCCTGCTGTGATAGACACCTTACAATGTACAATCTCTCTACAGATCTGGGTGTGGGAGGGGGCAGCTCTCTTAGTTCTGTTACATTGCTGACATTAAATGCTTTGATTGTGTCAGAACAGCTCCAGCTAGTCAGCTATGTGATACATCGTCGGATTAAGGGTATCTACATTATATTGCTGTCAGTTGAGGTAACAAAAACCTGCTGACAGATTCCCTTTAACATACAACTCTTCCTAGGTATTTATAGCTAAACCAGTGGTGGAAATATTCTGACACATCAAATAAACCCCCATACTACAAATAAGCATTCAACGAATTTACATAGAGATGACAATTACTGAGAGAAAAAAACTGTTATAGTAAAAAATAATGACTAAGGGCCCTTTCACATCAGCGTTTTTTTCAAATCGCGGCAGATGCGGTGAAAAAAACGCATCTGCCGCGATTACCGCATACCGGCTGCACCTGCGGCACGGTTGCGGTAAACGCCATACAAGGTATAGGCGGACTTGCGGCAGGTGCGGCAAGTGCGGTCTTGGCACTTGCCGCAGGTGCGGCCGCGAAAAAAAATGCTGTCAGCCGCGGTTTTTGTCGCGGCCGTACCTGCCGCAAGTGCCAAAACCGCACTTGCCGCACCTGCCGCAAGTCCGCCTATACCTTGTATGGCGTTTACCGCAACCGTGCCGCAAGTGCAGCCGGTATGCGGTAATCGCGGCAGATGCGTTTTTTTCACCGCATCTGCCGCGATTTGAAAAAAACGCTAATGTGAAAGGGCCCTAAGATCAAGTTATTATTTTTTCAGGGGGGGTCACATTTGAAAGACCATACCAACTTTAGTTGACATAGCTGTAAAGGCTGTTTACTGACAGGATTTGTTGTATGTGTCAATGTGAAACTTTGAGAGAAGATAAAACTACTTGATCAAATGGGTTGTCCACTATTCGGTATATTGGTATATTCCCTGTATAAAATAAAAACAATCTATACTCACATCCGGTGTCAGTGCAGTTCCTGCGGCATCAACACCTGGTCTCACAGGGCTCGCGTGACATTGATATACCATGTGAGTCCTGCACCCAATCAGCGATGGCTTCTCGCTCACTTCCGTTGACTGTAACTGATACCAGGAAACAGTCAAAGAGCAGAGGGAACCCTCACTACTACCTTCATCCAAAGGAGGTGAATGAAAGCAGCTGCAGATTGGGTGCAGGGCTGACGTGGCATAATAATGTCAGACGAGCCCTGGAAGACCAGGCACCAACATTGTAGATACAGCACCGGCGGTGGGTGTAGGCTGCTTTGCAGTAAACACAATAAATATAAAAAAAATTTGAAATGCAGAAATTGATTTTTTTTTGGTTGTTGCAACACTGCAAAAAATGCTGCAAGAAGTGATCCAAGAGCCAATCTATCCTAAAATGGTATCAAGAAAGACATCTCACCGTGCAAAAAATAAGCCCCTACACATCTCCATCTACCCAAAAATTAAAAAGTTACAATTCTATTTTCACCACTAAAATAAACTTGACAAGTTTGGTATCCCTGTAATTGTACTCATGAGGAAAATCATATTGCCAGGGCATATACAATGGAAACTTGTAAAATTGTCAGAATTGCGTTTTTTTCGTAGAGGAAAAATGAAGACGCAAAAATGTAAATTGGCTGCGGTGGAAAAGGTTATGAGCCGTACACCTCTGTCAGAGATGTTACAAATATATTTTGGACATCATTAACGCTACTAAAGTGGTGTGAATTTTGCAGAATTTTCCAGTCGAGCCTCAACACGCTCCATCGTGCCCCTGCTCCATTCACTTTAGCGAAGCTGGACGATACTGGTGTCTATTTTATATGTTCTATATGGGGGGCTTCATTCCCCACTGTGGATGGGGTTTTAAGGTTTCCAGATGTTTTTGAGTGATTCATCATTTTTGACTTTTTGTAACAAATTTACAGTACTTCAATCTCCCTACAAAGTGATTTTATATATGTGGCAATTTTTTTAGTGCAACTTTTGTGCCGTTTTGTGATGAAAAGACACATTTAAGGTAAAGACAGAAATTTAAGAACATCTTTTATTTTGCACAAAATTCGTGAACCATACACACCATTTTGAAGATTTTGGCGCAAAAAATGGGGATAATACATGGCAAAAAAGAAAAATTACTAAAAAAAAGCAAAACATGAATCAAGGCCTTAATTTTTTAAAATTTCTTTTTAAACTCCTTTTCACTTGTATTTTTAATCCTACTGTGGGATTTGCTCCTGACATAGGTTCAGGTCTTCTAAGCAGTAGTCCTCTGAGGATACCAAATTGGTGGTGACGTGGCCTACATTAGGCCATCGGCTGCCATGGTAATCATATGCATAGCATAGTGTTTAAGGATCCAATTCACTACCAGTAGATGAGACATAGGAGATTAGTGCTCTTTCTCTAGGCATTAGTTTCTACATTCATATAATTAATACATTCAACCCCACGTCACACATTATGCGTTAAGCTTCTAAGCTTCCTATAGAGGTTGCAGGCAGAAATTAATGGCGTTATGGCTATTTATGGGGGAGGTAGGTTGGACCTCTGTATTGCAAAATCAAAGCACGAACAGTGAAAAACCATTGCAGGTTACTATCTAATTGGTGCTGTAGTGAATGATTAGCTTACTGAGCGTGTTTGGGGACACTCGGGTAGCAGGAGTATGTTTTTCCGTAAAATAAGTCCACTGCTTTATTACACCACAAGCTACATAAAAAACAGTCCATTATAACATCAACAGAATGTTAGTGACATACGGTGTGTCCCAATGGTGGATACACCCACTTGGTGATATTTACACAGTCCTTTGACATGCGTTATATTACAGCCCTCGTGGTCTTCTCATCACATGCCTTTCAGGCCTCTGGCCAATTCCACGCATGCCTTCCCAGGTGAGTTTCAGGACAATGGCTGCCCAAGTACTGAGAGTGAGATATGGTCTGTGTGGTACGACCTCCAGACAGGGCTGTGGTGTACTCGTAACCGGGCAGTGCTGCTTGCTGTGGGAGTCACGTGGGTAGAGACCGGTCTCTGTGACCCTGGAGGTGTCAATAAATGTTCGGAGGGGGAAACGAGTTTAGGAATTTACTTGTCGTGATGCCACCCGTGATATTTGGCTACTGATGGCCAACGCTGCTATGCGGGTCCTCTGGGGATAATGGAATATCAGCTTAGATAGTGTCGCTCCCCACGGGTAGACCAGTAAAGTCTATGTCAGTGATAGGCCGTTGGGGTGCCGGATAGAGTGCACGGAATGACCGACAGAAACAGTGCGTAGCTTCCATTGCCTTTACTGGAAGTTGCAGGTTCAGACCAAGACACAGTCCACAAGCGACGATGGGAGTTCGGGTGGCCTGGGGGTTTCCTCACCCGGTGAGTTCTGAGGCCTCCCTGTTGTGCTCTACTAAACTAATCTTGGCTGCCTGTAGCTAAGCTGTGACCCTCTGCTCCTGGTGGTAAGGCTCTCACCAGTATGATGGGCAGCTCGAGCCCTTTCTGGGTACTACTCCTCTGGTTTCTGTCCCTGAGCTCTCTGAAGCTGCTGTACCTTCTGGTGCTTTGGTGGCCGGGAGACTCGGAATCTCCCGCCCTCCAGATTTGGCTGCTGGGCCTGTATTACCCTCACAGCCTCAGACTCCGGTGTCCGGTTCTAGCGCTCCGCTCTGGGGCAAACTGTTCTTCTTCCTCAGACCCTCTCCTACGGGTCCCTCAAGCTTCCTAGTCTCTATCCTCAGACGAGGTTGGCACGGCTCCAATCCGCAGCATGTCTTCACAGTCCTCCTAGGAACTGAACTGACTAACCCCGCCACCAGGCCAGAATTCATAGGGAAGCTCCCTGTACCCGGTTTAGAGCTCCCCCTTCTGGTCTGGAGTCAGGAAGGGGGTTGTGTGCTTTGAGCTTACCTGGTGTGCATACCCCCTCTTGCTTCCAAGCACGACATTACCCCCTGAGGGAGGCAATGCCATTGTGGTAACTGGACTCTGGGATGCCATACGTGCCTTCCAGGAATTTGTCTAAGCACAGCCAGAGAGACAGCCACCCCAGGTACTTTCCAGAGCCATCTCAGGCTCTGCACACGTTCTCTGGACTTCATGCTTTCCAGGGCACCAGCTGATCCCAAGCACGAGAGTCCCATTGTCCCTAAACCCCATGTCTTTCAAGGACATATTCTTCTGAGCATGAACTCTGGGAACCTCCTGTTCCCAAATGCACAAGAAATGTAATCACATTAACACACAGATTACATCCCATGAGACACCCAGTTGTGTGAGGAATCAGGTTAGCCAGACACGCCCCTGTATTTTGGCTCACCTGCAGCCCAGTAGCTGTAATGCATTTCTTTCACCTATGTATCTACAAGTCTCAGCATAATGCATTACTTAAACTCAATGAACCACATATCCCAGCATACACTTTTCTTAGTTTATATCACAGAGCACAACCTGCCTCTGCAATATATACCTGCTATTTGCAATGCAGCAAGCCGCTGCCCTATAGTGTCTTCTAAAAAAAGTATTCATTCTCAAAGTAAGAGTCATAAATGTAACATTTCTTCTTCTGTGATCCCCATAAGCATGTGTGAATTAATTATTTTTAACATTTTTTTACCAATGGAAGAAAGCAGTATTGGACACAAAAGTATTGGTGCAATTCCAAGGATCGGGTCCACAGGTCCAATTGACAAATCAAGAAAATAAAAGTGAAGATGGAGGCAGCACTCATTTATTACCCATGCAATGGGTTTTATCAACCTACAAAAGCTTGATAAAGTCTCATACAGCTGAAACATTGCATGGGTGATACATGAAGGTTTGATCATTTGTAAAGTGTTGCATCCATCTCCATTTTAATGTTTTATTTTAGTTATGTAAGCAAAGCAACCAGATGCCTGAGGCATATGACTGGCTGTATGGAATATAGACCTTGGTACTGGACCACAATGTTAATTACAGGCCATATCTCATGATATAAATGAGGGAAACCACAAAGTGGTAGTAGTAGTAAAAATGATCTGCTCTGTAGTACATGGTAAGCAGATATTTATCCGAAATACAGACAGTAATCGAAGTTTAGAGCCTTCAGTGACAATGCTCACCACATGATGCGCTCACTTCAGGGTCCAGAAAGCCACAGGACACGTAAGTGATCACGTGGGCAGTGACATCACCAAAGGTCCTCAAGACCCAGGTCCTGCTAGTCTATTCCCAGCGATTTTGTGCAGCACTGTACTCTTACCCTCACGGGAAAAGGCTGAATTACAAACTTATAAAAGCGATTATGTCAGGGACTCAGAGATTTCAAGATAAATGGTGATTCATCACAGGGTCATTTAATCACTACGCGTTATGGCAGTGAACCCTGCCTTCCTCAGGTGTGACTGCATGTATAATTTCAGAATAAGAAACTGAACACATGGATAGTATGGTGGCTCAGTAGTTAGCACTATTATTTTGCCTCTCTCTGGGGTCCTGGGTTTAAACCCCACTAAGGACAACATCGGCAAGGAGTTTGTATGTTCTCCCTGTGTTTGTGTGTTTCCTCTGGCTTCTCCAGTTTCCTTCCTTACTCCAAACCCATACTGATAGAGAATCTATATTGTGAGCCCCAATGGGGACGGTGAAGATTATGTCTGTGTAATTATTGGAGCTATACACATGCATGTTATTCTAACAATTAACACATTTTTATATGTACACATAGTTTAACATAATTCAGTGATCCTGATATTTTTAGGCAAAGTAATAGTTGGTATACAACATATTCTTAAAGGGAATCTGGCACCATAAATTTGCAATCCAACAAGATTTAGAGGGGTAGAGATCCTGATTCCAGCGATCTATCACTTACTGGGCTGCTTGCTGCAGTTTTGATAAAATCATTTTATCCATTGTAGATGTACCATTTCTCTGAATTCCGAGCTCTGTATAACCTCGCCCACACCACTGATTGGCACCTATCTCTGCACACTGTGCATAGGCAGACAGTTGCCAATCAGTGGTGGAGGATGAGGTTATACAGAGCTCATGACTAATGAGGACTACATGGCAGTAGGTTTAGTAATATTATAGTGATGATAGAACAGTGATTACTTCAAAACTTCAGCAAGCAGCCCAGTAAGTGACACATCACTGGAATCAGTGTCCATCTCCTTACATTATACTGTTCTCAGATTAGATTACATTTTAAATCATGTAATGCAACTCTTAGATTAGGTGACAAAAAAAACCTGGTGACAGATTCCCCTTAATATGAATACAAATTAATATTCAGAATAGATATATTCATCTTATGCTAACTCATATAGAAAATAGTTTCAAATTACAATCACCTTTATGCCTCTATTAACCGGAATATAATTTAGACATGAAACCACTCTGTAACTTTTCTTACATTTCCATTCACAGACTACAAGTGGAAATCGATAGTGGACGCTATTGCACAGTACCATATGGTATTTACACCCAGTAATTCCTCAGTCTGCTGCCACAATGCTGCTACAAAATTATTCATGCAGAGAGAAAATTGTCCTGAAAAGGCCTTTCATATGTAACGATGCATACAAAATAAGTCTGCAATTGTCGTTATAGAACAGACGTATAACCTAATGATGGTGACAAAAAAAAGTATAAAATAACTTCTGTCCATCTGCACAGAAATATGACAGAAATATGTTCATTGCACCTAATAAAGAAATTATTTAAAATTAATGGAGTATAATTAGGAATAAATATAACTTACATGAGACTTGGAAATACATCAGTACAGCTAAGCTGAGACTGTGAGTCCATAACAGCCCTGAGTGGTCCATCATCCAGCTCAGCTCTATGGTTCTGTCTACATCACTCCATTCACAGGCAGGAGGCTGGGAACCATGCCTCGTCCATATGCACAAAGCATCTGTCCTGGATCATGTATGCAACAGCACCGACAAAGTCCGCTCTCATTGACTGCGAAGATGCTGAACAAGTGGCATGGGTGATGGGGAAAACCTGGCGCAGATAATTGCAGATGCATGGAGTGGATGAAGGGGAGGGAGGCAGCCTGCAGAGACAGGATCACTGATATCAGGCTGGATTATCTGCTTTCAAATCTTTATCTGAATTTTAGTCTGCAGTCAAATACTGTGTCACTAACTATAATCCTACAGTGATATTTACAGATGTCTTTCTGGCATGTAGATGATCACGTTAACAGCAGATATTTCCAAGCTGTTTGTGACATATCAGATTTTCCAAAACAAAAATGAAGACATCACATTTCATTATTCCCACATGGACGGGGTCAGATCTGCCTTTGATTTCTTCGTTGGTAGATGGACATTTCGTATTGGCGCCAGTAATACCGATCTATAAATATTGACAATATATGACTGTATGAGCCCTCGTGGACAGGGTCCCTGCCCCTCCTGTACCTGTATGTCCCGATCGCCTAGATTTAGTGTACTTGTTCTTGTCTCCCTTATCCTCATGTAAAGCGCCATGGAACCTAATGGCGCTATATAAATAAATAATAATAATAAATTAAGTGATTCCCCCACTATGTTTACTATGGTATCTTGCCGTCTTGAAATAGGAACAGTCTTGTTGCTGTTCAGCAATTAAAGATCCAAACTGTAAGATGTAGACAATTATTTCAATCACTTCTTACTGTAGTAGTGACTGATCCTGAGTGATTGACAGCTGCCTGTACTCATACATGGAAGGCTGTCAATCATTGCTGATCAGTGAAGTCTATCCATTCATTAGTCACATGGTGTTCCTAGCCGTCATGTCACTTCCATCAGACTGCATTTGGAATTATTGAACAGCATTGAATGAGTACAGTCTGATATACGCCAAAATATGTCATGGAGAAGATGGAGCGGTTAAGCTGCCATCTTCTCCACACCTATGATCTGATACCCACATGTGAGAGAATCGGTTCACAGTAATAATAATAATATTTTTTCATTTATATAGCGTTATTAATTCCATAGCACTTTACATACATCAGTAATGCTGTCCCTATTGAGGCTCACAATCTAAACATCCTACCAGTATGTCTTTGCAATGTGGGAGGAAACGCACGCAAACACGGGGAGAACATACAAACTCCTTGCAGATGTTGTCCTTGGTGGGAATTGAAGCCAGGACCTCAGGACCTTTGCGCTGTGAGTACAGAAGTGCGACTTCAGTCCAGAATGCATGTGGTTGGGACTTCCACTGGTGTTGGTACTCGACCCCTGCCTTGTGTGGGTTATCCCGGGCAGCAACTGTTCCCAATGGCACGTGTGCTTGGACTTCTAAATAGACTTGGACGAACGAATCGTCAGGGTGCTTGCATCGAAGAAACCTTTGTTTTCTGCAATCCTATCTGGTCCTCTGGACAGTTCCTTATGAGTGGGATAGAATGGATGTGTGGCACCCCAGAGTCCGGTTGCCACAATGGCATTGCCTTCTTTGGGGGGTGATGTCATGCTTGGAAGCAAGAAGGGGTATCCACACCAGGTAAACCCACAGCATGCAACACCTTCCCTGTCTCCAGACCTAAAGGGGGAGATCTGAACCCGGATTCAGGGGAGCTCCCCTACAAATTCTGGCCTGGGAGTGGGGTTAGTTAGTTCAGTTCCTAGGAGGACTGTGAAGACGACCTGTGGGCTGGAGCAGTGCTAAGCTCGTTCCAGGTAGAGTAGAAAGTGAGGGAACAGCAAGCGTGAGGGACCCGTAGCAGAAGGTCTGAGGAACGAGAGAAGCAGGCTTGGGGAATGGAGCCAGTGACCCGGCTCACCCCAGAGTAGAGTGTTGAGCCCCAGGCCCTGGGGTACTCGGGTATCAGGCTCGGTGGGTGTTCTCACGGGGATGTCACGGGTGGCAGCGCCTGAGCCCCATGGCCTGGGTGACACTTCAATAAGGGGTGTATGTACAGGCGATTAGAGTTTGTCATGTGACGCCACCTGTAGTACCTGGTGATGGGTCACCAGCGCCGCCACAGTCCTCCGGAGGTCGATGGTAATGCGGCTAAGATGGCAAGGCTCCCTACAGGTGGAGCTGGGCCTCCGGGGCAGCTTAGTGTAAAGGGAATAAAGTGGAATAAAGGCTGAGTGTAATTAATAACCTTCTGGGTCCACCTGTATGAGCACTCCTTAAAACACAAATTTTTTTCTGCACATATATTGTCTATCTTCCCTGGGAGATCGTGTGGAGCTGCACACTACAGGACCAGAGGGCGGATTCCCTGGAGCCAGCATTCCTCACAGCATTGTCTCACATCACTTAGCACCGAGGTTGTGCGGGTTCAGCACAACCTCTTCAGGTGAGAGTCTTATCATAACTTTCTTATCTCCAGAGTGGCAGCGGGTCCCTCTCATTGTGCCTCTCCTTTCTCTTTTATCTTTGCAGCTTAGCTACAGGCAGCCAGGACCAGAAAGGAAGAAGTGATGGGAGTGCTGGTGTATCACGGTCCGCGCTGCTCCAGGGCTAAATGAAACTCACCAAAGAGTCAGTCAAGTTTTCATCCTTTTTATTCCTCCTTCTCCTACGCGTTTCAGCGCCACACCTCCTCCTCCTACGCGTTTCAGCGCCACACCTGGCGCCTTCCTCAGGGATATCCTGAGGAAGGCGCCGGGTGTGGCGCTGAAACGCGTAGGAGAAGGAGGAATAAAAAGGATGAAAACTTGACTGACTCTTTGGTGAGTTTCATTTAGCCCTGGAGCAGCGCGGACCGTGATACACCAGCACTCCCATCACTTCTTTGATTCATACCACTATCCAGTGGAAGGTGGAGGTCCTGCAGCAGCTTGGAACATTGTTTCCTGAATGCCTTCAAACCAGTTGTGGGGATCACAACTGGAACAGGTGAGCGGCTTCACAGCACAACCACATCATATCAGTGTCACTAGTGATAGGGCACTATTGCACCTCTTGTCCCCCTCCCTATTTTATATTTTTACAGGACCAGAAAGGGGACGCACAACAGGGAGGCCTCAGAACACACCAGGAGAGGACATCCCCAACTTGCTTCCAGGCTACCCGGATTCATAACATCCCCTGTGGACAGTACCCTGGTTTCAACCTGCAACTACCTGTAAAGGTAAAGGAGACTACGTACTGTGTGTCTGTCGGTTATTCTGCGCCTTCTGTCCTGCACCCAACAGCCTACCACCACCATAGACTTTACCGGTCACCCTGGGGAAACCGCTCCACCCGTGGGGAGCGATACCACCTTAGCTGTGATTCCATCATCCCCAGAGGTCCCACAGTGTCGGCCCTCAATAGCCGAACATCACATGTGGGGTCACAACTCCAATTCCCAAAACCACAACCCTGAAACTTTTATTGCTACCGCCAGGGTCACGGAACGAGTCTCGACCCCTGTGACTCCCCAGAAGTATTATAGCCCGGTTCAGAGCACCCCACGGCCCTAGGGGCGCATCAGATGCTGTGGAGAGACTTGATGAATTTGAGGCAAAGCACAATGATGTGGAAGGACAGCACAAAGGTAGGGAGGTACGGGAACAGCAGGAGCAGTCTGCACTAAATTCTATTGAAGTAATTGCCCCAAAGTATGTAACGTTCAAGATTTGGGCCTGTGATGTCTCTGTTCAGTGGGAGTCACAGTTATTACAGTAATAGACTGTTTATAAATGAAACAGTTTTTTTGTCTACTTTCACCGTCACCGAGGGTGAAAATGAACTGAACTGTTGTACTGGGGTGCCGGCCAGAGTGTGTTCAGCTAAACCAGGGTTTCTCCGCACCAGGGACTTAGCCTCGCCTGCCATGACTGCCAAGACCTTCACACGATGCCCTGGCCCCCCCAACAACAGGACAGTTGACTGTGTTTGCAGCAGAGTTTGAGCCAAGAGTCATTTGCATAATGTGTGCAATTTTCCCACATTAAAGAATCATACAGTATAATTCTATAAGCACATGTGAGTGACACTGGGCAACTGCTTAAATAATATTCATGCATTGTAATTAAAGCTGAAAACCTGGCTCTCTATTGACAGTTTGTAACAAAACATAACCAACATACGGCCTGACATTTCTACATGAATGTATGACACTCTGGTTCAGGTTATGACTTTGTGATTTGTCTCTGTGCGATGTAACACCACTTTCACCAGCAGGCCAACAACCTTCTTTAAAAGGAACCTGTCACCACTTTTGGGCATTTTAAACTGTGCCCACCAGCTTACACATAATGTAAATGGGGTTCTACTAACCCCTCTATGTGCCCAGATGTGCCCCTCATACCTGAGAAAATAACTTTTATTCTGTCCAGCGCTGGCCTCTTAAACGGTCAGGGAGGCTGCTATATGGTCCTGCTGGAGTTTGTCCTCACCGCTCCCCGGCTGCAAAACTCGCTCTGTACTCTTCAAAACTGCCGCACCCATCTGTGACCAGCACTTGAGTGACAGCCGCACTCGCACCTGCGCAGTGGAGCAGGTATCCGCACTCCATTCAACATAGTGCCGATATCTCGCGAGACTTCACAAATCTTGCGAGATGTCGGCACAATCTTCAATGGAGTGCAGACACCTGCTCCACTGCGTAGGCGCGAGTGTGGCAGTCACTTAAGCGCCGGTCACTGATAAGGGTGGCAGTTTTAAAAATGCAGGGTGGGTTTTGTAGCCAGGGGGTCAGCATGGACATAATCCATCTGGACCATATAGCAGCCTCCTGGACCTTTTAAAAGGCTAGTGCTGGAAAGAATAAAAGTTATTTTCTCAAGTATGAGGGGCACGTCTGGGCACATAGAGGGCTTGAGCTTGGCAAAGAAATAAACCTCAGGTAGTGGCGTATTAAAGGGATTGGATACAATCAGGAAAATGAGCCCAAAACTGTGAAGAAGACATAAAATAGCAAATTCAAAAGGTACTTACCCCAAAGAGATACAGGGGATGCAAGTAGGCCCTCAGCCTCCCTGGGTCCAGTGTTGCCTCCCCGTTGCTGCTCCAGTCCTGGTGTTTTCACCACAGTCAATGAGTTCAGTGCTAGTGCACTAAGATTGATGGCATCAACCCTGAGCTCAGTGACTGGCTACAGCGGATACGCATGCTGTTATGTACTGACAACACATGGATCAAAGAATGGTGTGAAGCCAGTACTGGACCCAGGAAGGGTGAGCATTTTTGGAGTTTATTTATAAACTTTACACAGTTTGGGGCCCACTTACATTTGGGTTTTATATTTAACCTTTTTTGTGATTTTTTTAATGCTCAAAAATATCAAATGCTCAAATTGCTAATTGTATGCCCAAATATAAAACATACACAGAATAACTCCAAAAGGAGCTGAGGACATTTGTATAAAAATGTATAAATTCACTGAAAATATCTAGAAGCCCCAAACCCCACTCAAAATGACAAATATGAAAAAAAAAATCAACACATATAAACTAAACTTTTAAAAAGGCACAAATTAAAAGAAGAATAAGGTGCAAATTATAAACAGGTAAAAAAAAGCCCAAAAGATAGACAAAAAAATTACATAAATGTAATAATAAATCAGGCCCATAGTGTTAATTATTTTCCAGTGGTATAACATAGGGTTAAACTGGCTTGGGCACTGTGGGTACTGACAACAGAATTGGGACAAATCAGATTAACATGTTAACGCTATTAAATGTATCCTGCCTCGTCTGGCAATGAATGGATTAATATATCGCTCGGCCGTGTAACCATAGAGATGCCCCTCTTTCGGTGATAGCGCTTCTGCCACTTGAATTTTGAATTATCTCAAGGTTTTATCAGAAATGATTTTGAGAATATTCAGCCCTGCATGATGACATTCTCCTATTTGCTGCTATAGGTGAATATACAAGCTATGGAAAAAGAAATATTTGTATTTCTCACACATTAGGTTTTGTCTATTACAGCATTAGAGTCATAGACCAACATATCATGCTTAGTTTTACAAATTATAAGTTCATTTTTTTTTATAATATTCATACCTAAACCTAGGTAAAAGAGCCAGCTTGGAAATACTTTGTATTAAAATGAATAAATTGCCAAATGCAATTGGCAAGTATATTTCTATGAAAATTGTACTTAAAAGTAGGGTAGCATAGTTTTTACGTTTCAAATAAACAAAAATATGATATGCACATTGATCTTCTGCTAACTACTCATACAAATAAGCACAAAGATGCACCATGTACGAAAGCACTTTTCTCACCTGAATGATACCTTAAAGGGGATGTCCTTTCTCCGTAAGTGTCACACAGAGTTTTGCTCAAACTTTGCCAACTGTCAGATTGCAGATTCTGACGCTCTGCCCGATGGTTTCTCTGGTGTCTGGAATCAACACAGGCAGACTCAGGCGTCAACCAGCTATGTGCTGATTCATAGGCAGGCTAGCAAGAGTTAATCTCTGCTTTCTGTTTGCTCCCTTTACCACATGTTGTAGGGAGGCCTATCACAGCAGCTCTCCTCCTATTTATAATGGAGGAATCCCTCAATCCATGCCAGCTATAGTTTATCCTATGTTGGCCTGTGAGGTGGATTATGCCAAAGTCTCTGGTGAAAGTTGTGCTATATACTTGGTGCGGTTGTGGAAGTTCTTCCCTGTTGTTCTGTAGCTTCCTTCCTGCTCTTGTTTTTCCTCCTGCTACTGTTATTGTTTTTACCTTTGTGTGTGTGTGCTTTGTGACTGAGTTTTGATTTCCCCTTGTCTGTCTTTATCTGTGGGTTTCATTACTCCGTCCTAGGGGAGAGGGAATCAGATCAGGACTGGTCAGAAGCAGGGCCAGGAAAGGAGACCAGACCTCTCCACCATTAGAAGTACACCTGAGACAGGACTAGCACAGGAATCCATAGCTTGAGAAAAAGATCAGGCGCCCTGGTTCCCCATTGGTCATTGGGACACTAAGGGTCACAAGAGTATAGATTTTATCATGTGAGAGATTTGGACTGATTATGCAAAGGACAGTCATATCAAACTCAGAGCTGAGTTTCATCAGAGTGTCAGCTTAGTGTGATCCCATTTTTTCAAGAGAATCTAGGCACACTGTGAGGGGGAAATGCAGAACAAAATTCCTCCATCTTCTCCATTCTGTGAGTCCACAGAAATCAAACTGCACTCAGATGACATCTGTTCATGTACTGATGAGAGTTCTTGTGCTGTATTCAAATACAGACAATGGTTCTGGTGATGTATTAATGGTGGTTCTGGTGCTGTATTGATTTACTGAAGGTGATACTCGTGATGTATTGGTGTAGTTATGATGGTTTTGGTACTCTATTTGTGGCACCCCAGAGTCCGGTTGCTACAATGGCATTGCCTTTCTCAGGGGTTGATTTCATGCTTGGAAGCAAGAAGGGTTATCCACACCAGGTAAGTCCACAGCATGCAACACTTTCCTGACTCCAGACCAGAAGGGGGAGTTCTGAAACCCGAGTTCAGTGGAGCTCTCCTATATATTCTGGCCTGGGGCGGGGTTAGTGAGTTCAGTTCCTAGGAGGCCTTTGAAGATGATCTGTGGACTGGAACAGTGCTAAGCTCGTCCCAGGTAGCTTAGAGAGAATGAAGAGCAAGTGTGAGGGACCCACAGGAGAAGGTCTAAGGAAGTAGAGAAGCAGGCCTGGGGAGTTAAGCCAGTTATTGGGCTCACCCCAGTGTAGAACACCAGAAGCGGACACCGGAGTCTGAAGTTGTGACGGTGCTCCAGGCCCATCAGCCAAAACTGGAGGACAGGAGATTCAAAGTCTCCCAGCTACAGCAAATCATATGGAGGCACAGCAGCATCAGAGAGCTCAGGAACAGTTGCCAGAGGAGTGGGGACTGGGAAGGGCTCAAGCTGCCTGCCAAACGGGTGAAAGATTTAAACGCAGGAAGAGAGGGTCACAGGTTAGCTACAGTCAGCCAGGACCAGCAAGGAGTAGAGCAGCAGGGATGCCTCAGAACTCACTGGGTGAGGAGATCCTTAACTTGCTTCCAGGCCACCTGGATTCCCGACATCTCCTGTGGACAGTGCCTTGATCTGAACCTGCTACCACCAGTAAAGGTAAAGGAGACTAAGAACTGCGTGTCTGTCAGTTATTCCATGCCCTCAGTCCTGCACCCCAGCTGTCTACCCCTGCCATAGATTTTCTGGTCCTCTGGGGAACCGCTCCACCCGTGGGGAGCGATACCATCATAGCTGCACTCCCATCATCCCCAAAGCTCCCACACCGCAGCGTCGGCCCCAATATCAGAACACCACAGGTGGCGTCATGACAACCATCTCTAAATCCCTACTCTCTGAACTTTTAAGATGATTCCAAGGGTCACGAAGCTGGGTCTTGACACCTGTGACTCCCTGGAAGCATCAAAGCCCTGTCTCGAGTACCCCATGGCCCTGGGAACACATTAATTTCCTGGTGTCACGAACTGGATTTCATGCCCGATGTCAACGGGTACTGTGTGCCCTTTATTTAACTGTGTGACTGTCACCATTGCTATACCATGCGGCGTGCGGGAAGCCGAAGGGGTGTGCCGTCGTGGGTGGAACAATAGAAAAGGTGCAAAGAGAAGCCCTGCCCTGCGCTCTGACGTCAGCCGGCGGGACGCAGGAAGCCCTGACCCGGAAATCCCCTGTACGCTCAACTCCCCGCCTGTGGAGCAGTAGACTGATCAGCCAAGAGAGACTGAGAATGTGGCTTCAGGTCACTAGGGGGGAGAAAGATGACCTATCTGGAGGGAGAAGAATCATCGGTGGTCCCGGACCAAGCCGCTGTAGCCCCAGATGCCGCTGCAGCCCCAGTTGTCATTGCAGCCCCAGACACAGCCCAAGCCGAAGCCCAACGGTACCGGTGGCAGCACCAGTCATGCCATTCTCAATGCCGTATATTCTGGGAGCGACCTGGCTACTGCAGTATTCAGGGTTATCGGATACCCTGACCTCCAGCCCTGATGACGTCCCATGGCTACACCAGAGGACGTATCCATCGACCAGCGGACGAGCCAGCAATGATGCTACAGGACAACCCATCTGCCGCCGCTGCAATGATGCAGGCCACATCGCAAGGTTTTGTACTTTAAATGAGAAACAGAAACCCCTGGGGCAGCGGGCCACCCCCAGGAATGAGACGACCTGGCCCACAGAACTGGTGCAACAGGTATGTGGGAGGACGGCTGGTCCTGCCTGTCGTGCTGGATGGCATATCCATGAACGCTTTACTGGACACTGGTTTGCAGGTGACAGCGATGCCTTATATCCTTTATAAACGGTACTGGGCCGACTCTGACATCACCCTTCGCCCAGATGATACCTTTACGATATATGCTAGCAATGGCCAACCTCTGCTGCAAGTGGGATTCAAAGAGTTGACCATTAAGGTGACCATTAAGGTGGATCATGCAGAACTAACCACCCAGTGAATAATGATCGTTGATGTTGACCAGCGAGAATGTCACCCAATAATTACTTTAGGCACTAATGTAATTGAACATTGTCTAGGAGAAATTATTGTTTTGTTACAACAGGTTGCCGAAACTGCCAACGCCGGGCAGCAGAGAGTCCTGCAGAAAGACATAAAGGCCTTATGCAGAGGCAGCAGGTGGAGCTGTCTGGTGGACAAGTCAGCAGTGTGAGAGTTAGGGTACCTTTACACACGGCTACATTTGTAGCTTGTCACCAGGTAACTTACTGGTTGCAGTGAAATCATGGATACATGATTCCATTTGTACACAGCAACAAGATAGAACCTTGTATCCATGATTTCACTGCAACCAGTAAGTTACCTGGTGACAAGCTACAAATGTAGCCGTGTGTAAAGGTACAATAAGTGACTCGGTCCCCATTGCAATACCCCTGAAAAGTGAAATGTTAATCTGGTGTAGGGCAGCAATAGTCCTCCGGGGTCAAGATTACCAAGCCCTGGTAGAGCCCGTGTACTCAGATACAAGTCCCACTGTCCCAACAGCCAGGGGGTAGTTGATGTCCGCAAGGGGAGGGTACCTGTACATATCTTGAACTGTGGAGAAGAAGAGGTCAAACTGCCTCAGTATGCTAAAATTGCTAAGCTGTTCACTGTCAATAACATCATCACAGCAGTGGAACCTTTAAATCCGTCCGACCAGGCGGAGAACAACGGCTCCGAGGGGCAGCTGGAGGACTGGTGTCAGAAGCTACATGTAGGCACTGACTCCACCCCTTCGCACCAAAAGCATGGAGTTTACCGGGTAGTTCAAGGGTATGAACGGGTCTTTAGTAAACATCCTTTAGACTTTGGGCAGGTAAGAGGGGTACAACATCACATCCCCATGGGAGACCACCCGCCCATTAAATAGAGGTACCGGCCTATACTGCCAGCTCACTATCATTGCGCCAAAGAGATGGGAAATGAAGGAGGCTTCAGTGATCAGTGATAGTTGTAGCCCCAGCACAGCTCCACTAGTCCTGGTAAAGAACAAAGTTGGTACAATGAGAATGTGTGTTGACTACAGGCAGATTAATCACATAACACATCAGGATGCGTACCTGTTACCCAGAATTGAAGGGTCAATAGCTGCACTGAGAACTGCTAACTATTTTTCCACCTTAGATCTCACCAGCGGGTATTGGCAGGTTCCCGTGGCAGAGGTGGACAGAGAAAAGACCATGTACAAGACCTGATGTGCATCTGTGAGTTTAACTGCATGCCGTTTGGACTCTAATGCTCCGGGAATCTTCCAGAGATTGATGGAGTGTTGCCTTGGGCATTGAAATTTTGAAACCGTGTTAATGTACCTAGATAACATCATAGTCTACTTGAAGACGTATGAGGACCATTTCAAGCACCTGGCTTAGGTATTTGAGGCCTTGTCCAAGTTTGGCATGAATGTGAAGCCATCCAAATGCCACCTACTGAAGCCCAAGGTACATTACCTAGGACATGTGGTCAGCGCTGAAAGTGTGGCACCAGACCCTGATAAAGTCACCGTAGTCAGGGACTGGCCGAGGCCCACTACCATCAAAGAAGTAGATGACAGTTCCTGCGACAGGAAGGCTACTACCGGAGGTTCATCAAGGGCTTCACAAAGATAGTAGTACCTTTGCAAGACCTCCTGGTAAACCAGTCCAAGAAGGCCAGGAACTCAAGCCCTCTGTTTAAATGGGACAGCAGAGTAGGAGACTCCTTCACCCAGTTGAAGTGGGCCCTGACGGGGAACCAGATCCTGGCCTACCCTGACTATGGACAAAAACTACTGAGAAAAAGCAGCATCAGAAAAAACTTACCATCGATGCCAAAAACAAAAACCAACACTGCACTTGCAGGAAGCAGTCAGACCCCACTATGTAGAGCAAGCCCAGGTGCAGGCTAATAAAATCACCTCAACCTACAACAAAGTGTGGGAGGCGACTTGCCATGCACATAATGGGCTTGCATAGGACACCATTCACACTGATACAATTGATGCAGAGTGTCTGAAAGCTACCCACCTGTTCTGCTGCCTGACCAAATGGGCCGCACAGTACGATGCCTCTGCACCACTAGATAAATGGCGCCCCATGGGGCCCAACTGCACCCTGAAAATGATAAAAAAAAGTGCAAAAATGTTTTTTATATGATAAACAAAAAAACTTTTAAATGGGGTATTGGTTCATACATTGGCCAAGACACTTCAGCTCATGATCCACATCACAGATCCCCATGCTCATGAGTCCTAACAAATTATGTACAAAAACTACTGAGAAAAAGCAGCATCAGAAAAACTTACCATTGATGCCAAAAACAAAAAACAACACTGTACTTGCAGGATGCAGTCAGACCCCACTATGTAGAGCAAGCCCAGGTGTAGGCTAATAAAATCACATCAACCTACAAGATGTGGGAGGCGAATTGCCATGCACATAATGGGCTTGCATAAAACACCATTCACACTGATACATATGATGCAGAGTGTCTGAAAGCTACCCACTTGTTCTGCTGCCTGACCAAATGGGCCGCACAGTACGATGCCTCTGCACCACTAGATGAATGGCGTCCCATGGGGCCCAACTGCACCCCGAAAATGATAAAGTGCCAAAAAGTTTTTTATATGATACACAAAAAAACTTTTAAATGGGGCATTGGTTCATGCATTGGCCAAGACACTTAAGCTCATGATCCACATCACAGATCCCCATGCTCATGAGTCCTATCAAATTATGTACAAAAACTACTGAGAAAAAGCAGCATCAGAAAAACTTACCATCGATGCCAAAAACAAAAACCAGTACTGCACTTGCAGGATGCAGTCAGACCCCACTATGTAGAGCAAGCCCAGGTGTAGGCTAATAAAATCACATCAACCTACAACAAGATGTGGGAGGCGACTTGCCATGCACATAATGGGCTTGCATAGGACACCATTCACACTGATACATATGATGCAGAGTGTCTGAAAGCTACCCACTTGTTCTGCTGCCTGACCAAATGGGCCGCACAGTATGATGTCTCTGTACCACTAGATGAATGGTGTCCCATGGGGCCCAACTGCACCCCAAAAATTATAACAAAGTGCAAAAAAGTTTTTTATATGATAAACAAAACATTTGTGGCACCATCCATTCAAAAAACTGCACAGCACTCACAGACACAATGTGAACTGGTGCCAAGCAGGGACACTGATGGTACCTTTACACGCGGCTACATTTCTAGGGTGGCTACAGGTAACTTACTGGTTGCAGTGAAATCATGGAGACAAGGTTCTATCTTGTTGCTGTGTACAAATGGAATAATCTCTCCATGATTTCACTGCAACCAGTAAGTTACCTGTAGCCACCCTAGAAATGTAGCCGCGTGTAAAGGTACCCTAAGTTAAACAACTAGAAAAAATTCTCTGCAGCACTCAGCTACTACCAATGATGTACATATGCTAACAAGCTATATATATTTGAGAAAAAAAATTAAAAATTCAAGTTTTTTTCAAAAAACTCAAAAATTCTTATTTTTTTTATTTCTGAGGTTCTTAGTACATACAGTTAGGGCCAGAAATATTTGGACAGTGACACAATTTCCGCGAGTTGGGCTCTGCATGCCACCACATTGGATTTGAAATGAAACCTCTACAACAGAATTCAAGTGCAGATTGTAACGTTTAATTTGAAGGGTTGAACAAAAATATCTGATAAAAAATGTAGGAATTGTACACATTTCTTTACAAACACTCCACATTTTAGGAGGTCAAAAGTAATTGGACAAATAAACATAACCCAAACAAAATATTTTTATTTTCAATATTTTGTTGCGAATCCTTTGGAGGCAATCACTGCCTTAAGTCTGGAACCCATAGACATCACCAAACGCTAGGTTTCCTCCTTCTTAATGCTTTGCCAGGCCTTTACAGCCGCAGCCTTCAGGTCTTGCTTGTTTGTGGGTCTTTCCGTCTTAAGTCTGGATTTCAGCAAGTGAAATGCATGCTCAATTGGGTTAAGATCTGGTGATTGACTTGGCCATTGCAGAATGTTCCACTTTTTTGCACTCATGAACTCCTGGGTAGCTTTGGCTGTATGCTTGGGGTCATTGTCCATCTGTACTATGAAGTGCCGTCCAATCAACTTTGCAGCATTTGGCTGAATCTGGGCTGAAAGTATATCCCGGTACACTTCAGAATTCATCCGGCTACTCTTGTCTGCTGTTATGTCATCAATAAACACAAGTGACCCAGTGCCATTGAAAGCCATGCATGCCCATGCCATCACGTTACCTCCACCATGTTTTACAGAGGATGTGGTGTGCCTTGGATCATGTGCCGTTCCCTTTCTTCTCCAAACTTTTTTCTTCCCATCATTCTGGTACAGGTTGATCTTTGTCTCATCTGTCCATAGAATACTTTTCCAGAACTGAGCTGGCTTCTTGAGGTGTTTTTCAGCAAATTTAACTCTGGCCTGTCTATTTTTGGAATTGATGAATGATTTGCATCAAGATGTGAACCCTTTGTATTTACTGTCATGGAGTCTTCTCTTTACTGTTGACTTAGAGACAGATACACCTACTTCACTGAGAGTGTTCTGGACTTCAGTTGATGTTGTGAACGGGTTCTTCTTCACCAAATAAAGTATGCGGCGATCATCCACCACTGTTGTCATCCGTGGACGCCCAGGCCTTTTAGAGTTCCCAAGCTCACCAGTCAATTCCTTTTTTCTCAGAATGTACCCAACTGTTGATTTTGCTACTCCAAGCATGTCTGCTATCTCTCTGATGGATTTTTTCTTTTTTTTCAGCCTCAGGATGTTCTGCTTCACCTCAATTGAGAGTTCCTTTGACCGCATGTTGTCTGGTCACAGTAACAGCTTCCAAATGCAAAACCACACACCTGGAATCCACCCCTGATCTTTTAACTACTTCATTGATTACAGGTTAACGAGGGAGACGCCTTCAGAGTTAATTGCAGCCCTTAGAGTCCATTGTCCAATTACTTTTGGTCCCTTGAAAAAGAGGAGGCTATGCATTACAGAGCTATGATTCCTAAACCCTTTCTCCGATTTGGATGTGGAAACTCTCATATTGCAGCTGGGAGTGTGCACTTTCAGCCCATATTATATATATAATTGTATTTCTGAACATGTTTTTGTAAACAGCTAAAATAACAAAACTTGTGTCACTGTCCAAATATTTCTGGCCCTAACTGTACATTGTCCAATTTCTGTTTGCTCATCAACTGCGACAAAGTGACTTCAGGTCTGATGAGTCCTACCGCTGACATCCGTCCTCCTTTTCCTCCCTATCCCACTACTAAGTGGGCGGACACAATTCTCAACCCTAGACCACCTGTAGGTGGTGAGGGTGCAAATTGCAGACATGGAGCCAGTAACTCCATATGATACAAAAGAGAAAAAGCTGCACAGCACTCACAGACACAATGTGAACTGGTGCCAAGCAGGGACACTGAGTTAAATAACTAGAAAAAATTCTCTGCAGCACTCAGCTACTACCAATGATGTACATATGCTAACAAGCTATATATATTTGAAGAAAAAATTTAAAAATTTACGTTTTTTTCAAAAAACTCAAAAATTCTTATTTTTTATTTCTGAGGTTCTTAGTACATTTATTGGCCAATGTCTGCTTGCTCATCAACTGCGACAAAGTGACCCCAGGTCTGATGAGTCCTAGCGATGACATCCTGTCCTCCTTTTCCTCCCTATTCCACTACTAAGTGGGCGGACACCATCTCAACCCTAGATCACCTGTATTTGATGAGGGTGCAAATTGCAGACATGGAGCCAGCAACTCCACACGATACAAAAGAGAAAAAACTGCACAGCACTCAAAGACACAATGTGAACTGGTGCCAAGCAGGGACACTGAGTTAAACAACTAGAAAAAATTCTCTGCAGCACTCAGCTACTACCAATGATGTAGATATGCTAACAAGCTATATATATTTGAGAAAATTTTTTAAAAACTTACGTTTTTTTCAAAAAACTCAAAAAGGTCATCGCTAGGACTCATCAGACCTGGGGTCACTTTGTCGCAGTTGATGAGCAGACATTGGCCAATGTATGTACTAAGAACCTCAGAAATAAAAAAATAAGAATTTTTGAGTTTTTTGAAAAAAACATAAGTTTTTACATTTTTTTCTCAAATATATATAGCTTGTTAGCATATGTACATCATTGGTAGCAGCTGAGTGCTGCAGAGAATTTTTTCTAGTTTAACTCAGTGTCCCTGCTTGGCACCAGTTCACATTGTGTCTGTGAGTGCTGTGCAGTTTTTTCTGTTTTGTACCATATGGAGTTATTGGCTCCATGTCTGCAATTTGCACCCTCATCACCTACAGGTGGTCTAGGGTTGAGATGGTGTCCGCCCACTTAGTAGTGGGATAGGGAGGAAAAGGAGGACAGGGATGTAATCGCTAGGACTCATCAGACCTGGGGTCACTTTGTTGCAGTTAATGAGCAAACAGACATTGGCCAATGTATGTACTAAGAACCTCAGAAATAACAAAAAATAAGAATTTTTGAGTTTTTTGAAAAAAACGTAAGTTTTTTAATTTTTTTCTCAAATATATACAGTATAGCTTGTTAGCATATGTACATCATTGGTAGCAGCTGAGTGCTGCAGAGAATTTTTTCTAGTTGTGTATATATATATATATATATATATATATATATATCCTGCCTCGCTATTCTAATGCATAGGTATTCTATGTCATATGTGAGTCATTATGCTGAATCACTAGATAGGAACACGTTGTATCTCAAGCCATATGCGTTTTTTGATTGCATGAAACTCTAGCAATCTCTTTGAGTGGTCCTTGTGCTGACCGTTTGAGCTTAGTATCCACACTAGGACTTTCACTACACTTGTGCACTGATTTTAACACACTCATTCACAGGTATGTATGCCTTTTTAAATATAATACCTAATAAAGTTTACGTTTTAGGTCCATATTTTCTTTTAGTCAAAAATCCCAGATTGTATGTTATAATTTACTGTGGGCATAGCTGGCTTTCTAGCCACAGACATAGATACCAACCAATGCTTTACAGAGGCAAAGGATGTGTTCTCTAATAGAACCTTCACCCAAAAAAAGTATACCCCAACACTGAACGATGCATTTCGTGAACTAACAAAGGTCTATAAAGAAAGAACAGTCTCTTGGTGGGAGGTGCAAACTTTAGAAAGTTACCTGAAAGATAAGATTGTACCTAGACACCTGAGAATCACATTGGCCCCAAGCTTTAGATACAAAAATCAGGAGCTGATAAAAAACTAGGAAAAAGAGGCAACAAATAGCTCACTGAGACCTATGCAGCTTCTCCTAGAAGAGTAAAGGAGAGAGCTAGCTGAAGTAGAACTTTCCCTGAAAGAAACAACTGAGATCACAAAGAAATTCTCAGGAGATCCTGATTTTCAGGCTAAAGAAACTGTGCTGCAAAGCACAATTGAAAAATTTCAATATCACTTGAAGAAGAAACTGCTTCTACATTCGAGATCTTCAAGATTTCGAGGAGAATAATGTGTACTCCTTCAAGGGGGTAAGACCAAGTGAGACTGAGGCTGAGATGCGTGACACTGATCACTCTGACGTTGAGGGGAGACCTAGTAAGGATCCAAAGGGAAAACCAAAGAAGGGTAAAGAGAAGAAAGGGGAGGAGAGGAATAATCACCCGGTAAGACCGCCTTTTTTAGACCAAATGTACCCTCTAAGTAACCAAGGTATCCCAACACCCCCCCACGTTAGGGAACACCGAGGTAATTAATCTTCCTAAAAGACCCTTAAACACAACCGAATGTGTGTTTTGAGTAAAGGTTTGTCTTTTGTTCTGTCTACTGATTTAGACATCTTTAAAAGTACAAAAGATCTAAATCTTTTTGTCCGTAAGCTAAAATGGCGTAAACATTTTATAAAGGAGGAAAAAAAGATCCTGTCAGGAATTGGGCATAGATGATGCACTTTTGGGGGATGTACGATTTTTGTTTGGGCATAATGAGGAAAAACCTAACTTGAGAAGAGAGGGCACTTTTACTAACCTCTTAGCCAGACTCCAACGTATGTTTCGCTTTGTTTTTATTGGGTTACAGGTGCTTCATCATGGGAGGGCTGTCCTCCATGTCGGTGGGTTTTAAATATCGGCTCAGAGGGGGATGCCTTCTTCTCTTCCCCCAGCACTTTGCACTTTATTGGTATTGCAACAAACAGATAGATACCTGTGACTTATTATGTAGACATTTAGTTTGGGTATGCTACAACACATGCCCTTTACTACATATGTAGACCCAGTGCTGTATTCACAGTGTGTGTATGAATGTATACGGTCCATTATAAGTCTAGTTCCTCAGGTTACTTTACAGACAACATTGGACATTGTATTGTATTTACTATCCTTTACTGCAAACTTTCACCATGAGGCAATGTTAGATAAAATTGTCAGCCAATAGTGATTAGTGTGGTGTGTATTTTATCTATGTCAACTCTTTCCTTACACTATTTTAGTGGTAATTGTCTCTATAAAATTTCAATAAATGCTTTTGTATGTTTTAATAAGCAAGTTTTGGCTCCACTTTTTCTCCTTTTTTGTACACCCTTAAATGTAGCAGCAATTGACAAAAGTTCCAATTTTAGGTATTTGTTTGTCACAGTCATATTACCATCTGTGAAACAGGCACAAGCTTCGACTTTTACACTGCACTTGTATTTCAACTCTTTTACAGAATACATAGATTTACATTCATGTACAAGTCATAGCTGGGTTTTCATGGCTTTGTAAAGTTTAAAAACAAGCTGTGTTGGACTGTCCAACAACGATATTGTGTAGTTTCAGCATGTAATGAGGTAACAGCATGAGTACGTCTAATAACTACATGCTGGGCTCATTCTAATCATCAAAATGACACATCACATGTTCCTGGTAAGAAGCAAGACACATGATTTCCTATCTTGCAGTAATCGGATATTGTGGAGAATACAAGATAATTTAGCTCAACTAATATCTCATTAACCAAAGGTTGTTGGTCAGTAACCTAGGTCTGCTTTGTTGTTGTTTATTATTAGGAAAAAGATGAAAAAAGTCTAAGTGACAACTAAATATAAGGCGAGCACCTCCCTTTTGCAATACCCAACACAGTAATATATCACTCTAACTGCAGCTACCGTTCCTCTACATAAACACTCTCTATATATTATCCTTATTTCACTCTTTGGGGGCCAAACCCATTTTACTGGAGACAATTTTACACTGAAGATTGAATCTTGATCTCCTTTAATATGGTGGATAATTGGGTCTAGCATAGAGTTGCCCATGTGAGATCTTGCCAGAAGCAACTCCATTTGTAGCTAGTTCACTAGTGAGTGGAGTTTGAGTTTCTATAGGGGTATATATGAATCTACCAGAGGACACCGTATTCTAGACAATTCACTGGTGAAGTTGCTTGAGTGGAGTTGCTAAGTAGAGAACCTCACAAGAACAACTTCGATGTAAACAGTTCATAACTGAAATCAAAAGATGGTGTTGACTACAGGACATACAAAAAGATCTTTTAGCATTGCTATATTTGGCAATGTGGTACATCAATAAATATTTCAGTTTTTTTTTATACAGATGAAGTAAAAACATGTTGACATGGTTTGTAATTGATTGATATCCCAGAAGGACCTGTGGTGATGTCATGACCATGTGATTGTAATGGGCAGATCTAAGCCCAAAGGGTCTTTTACTTCAGTCCTACTTAGCTCCACCCATTATGGTCACATAGTTGTGACATTACCACAGGTTCTTCACCACCAGAGGACCTACAGTGATCAATGTCAATATATTACACTGCAGGGGGGGACTGTTACTACGTTTTAAAACCTACATGACGGAAGTGGATTGATGTGACTGATTCCAGCTGAAGTATCCACCACATGACTGTTTGTGCAGGTACCTAATAGAAGCAGCTATGCATCTGAAGTGCTTTTTTATGATAAATACATGCATTTTTTAAACAAGTTTAGCACATAATCTAAATAACATTGGGGGCAGTTTAAACTAAAAATACCAATGACAGGTTCCCTTTAACTATTTTGGCATGCACACCATGCAGATACAGGTAAACTCTGCTTTAGAGTTATGGTCATCCTGCTCTACCATATTTAATTCTACAGACTGCAGGTCACTTTGGTTTTGCAGCCTACAGAATGTCAGGAGCATGTACAGGATGTCAGAGTCCTGGCAGAAGTAGCAAGATGATGGCACTACATTGTCTGCACTAACATGCTGACTGAATCACTTGAATCACTATGATCCAGGGTTAGGTGAGTATGCAGTAATTTTACTTTTTAGGTTGAGTCAATGCTTGTATGGGAAGTGGGAAAATCATACGGGGACTAGTGTGAGGCTATTTTGAGGCGGATCTAGGTTTTCCATCCCCCAGGGTAAGAAATCAGTTTGGCACCCTTTCCCCCACATGCAGTTTGAGCGGTCGTTTTAGGACTGCTCATTCATATGCAATTTGCATACTTACAGTCTTGTGCTGATGAGCTGCTCTTTCTAATTCTGTCAATGTTCAGTGGAAAACTACAGCCATTGTTTCATTGGGAGAAGAAAGTCATCTACATATCACGTGACCGTAATTATCAAAATCGCATATGAGTGCAGTGTCCTTGTAATGAATACTGGAACCAGCAAGCAGACCTTAATCCTTACAGTTAGTACATTATATGCTGTTAGAATTGGGCATGCTAGAGTGCTTAATTTTACAGTAGAATATCCGGAGCAGTGATGAGTAGAGATGAGTGATGTTCGATCGAACATGTTCGCCAATTTCAAATTCAACCTGTTTTGGGCTATTGTTCAAGTCATTTGAGGTTATGTTTGATAATGGTTCGTTGACCAAAAGTGTTACTGACTTTTCACAGTAATGTTTTTGTTCAAAGTATTTATGAGTTTCAGTGTATAGGAATAGTGGGCGGGAGGTAGGGCTGCGGAGAGGTCTGTGGTCAAATAATGCAGATCTTCATTTTTTGCATAGAGCAAAGTGCACTTTTTGCACACAAGGGCTTGTGTCATTGGCTGGGTATGTCACATGTCCTTGACATATAAGAACCAGTCATTTTCCTTCCTCGTCACTTTATCAGTGTTGGAGCTCAGCTGCTGTGTGCCCTACATAGAAAGATAGTTAGATAGCAATTCCATTCCAAGTTAGTTAGAAAGATAGTAGGTTTAGGAACTGCTTCCAAGAACAGACCTTTTTAGGGCTTAAAAGCACTGTTTGCCGAGCAGGTCTGTTCCAGTGCTGTGCAAGCATTTTTTACAGCATCTGAACAAATGTAGCCAAGTAAATCTTTTTTGGCTAGAAGCAGTGTGTGCCAGGAACTGATGTAGCACTGTTGTGAAGAAAGCTACACCTCATGTGTTTACTAGCTTTTTTTTTTTTAGTGCATCTAGCCAAGCAAATCCTTTTTAGCTAGTAGTAGTGTGTACCAGGCACTGGGTAGCACTGTTGTGAAGAAAGCTAAACCTCCCGTGTTTACTAGCCTTTTTTTCTGCATCTGGCCAAGCAAATTCTTTTTGGCTAGTAGCAGTGTGTGCCATGAACTGGTGTAGAACTGTTGTGAAGAAAACTACACCTCCTGTGATTACTAGCATTTTTTTTTACTGCATCTAGCCAAGCAAATCTTTTTTGGCTAGAAGCAGTGCGTGCCAGACACTGGCATAGAACTGTTGTGAAGAAAGCTACACCTCCTGTGTTTAGACAAAAACTAATGAGCCATGCACACAGTGAACATGTCTACAAGACAGTGTTCACACCACCAGACGACTGAATCACAAAAAAACAGTCAAACGTGTAAAAATACTCTTGTGATAAAAAAACAGTAAAAAGCAAGTGCTGCTAAAAAAGTAGTAAAAGACAGGGTATTTAGTTGATACGTTTTTTTGCAAAAAATGTATACTAAGTCGCTCTACCAACACCAAGGTAACCCGTATCAGAGCAGTCTCTAACTGATGTATTTAAAAACCTGACCATATGTATTGGTAACTACTGTATATGAGCAGGATTCAGACACAGACAGGTCCAATGTCTGATATGGACAGGCTGCAGAAGACAGCATTTTATGTGCAGGGCTCAAAGGGAGGGGTGGCAGGCTCCCTTATCTTGCAGAAACAAGAAACTAATTAGACACAAACTAATGAGCCATGCACACAGTGAACATGTCTGTAAGACAGTGTTCACACCACCAAAAGACTGAATCACAAAAAACAGTCAAACAAACGTGTATAAATACTGTTGTTATAAAAAAAAAAACAGTAAAAAGCAAGTGCTGCTAAAAAAGTAGTAAAAGACAGGGTATTTAGTTGATGTTTTTTGCAAAAAATGTATACTAAGCCGCTCTACCAATGCCAAGGTAACCCGTATCACAGCAGTGCCTAACTGGTGTATTTAAAAACCTGACGATATGTATTGGTACCTATATGAGCAGGAATTCAGACAGGTCCAATGTCTGATATGTAGTAACCCTTTAAAACGAAAAAGGAAAAAGAGGTAATAAAGTCTTTTTGTTGCATTTATTGAGATAATGAACCAAGGTTTGAAATCTCTTCTCTTTCAGATCTTTTGACCTTTCTGTTTTCCTTAAACAATTGTTGCCCACATGAAAATCGCTGCCTTTCTGAGACTTGTGTCGCTCTGATCTTCAAATCATAACTTTTCCTGGAGCATTGCAGTGCGCATGCGCGCTTGCTTGCCAGCCGCGGACTTCCTGCGTTCCAAATGCCGGAAGTAGGGGGCTCGCCTCTTGGTCATATGATGCATCACATGACACGCTGACTTCCCTTCGCGGGAGTTCAAACGTGGTGAATGCGGCATCCTCCTCACTTGCCGGTGGAGGGGATGGCCGCAGGTCCTTGAATTCATTACTATCATACCAGTAAGTGCCTGACATTGTGACATAGCAGCAGTTAGGGGTACCTTTTGTTTTACACTTGCCTTACTCTTACTTTAGCCAGGGGTGGGAAACCTAAGGCCCCAGGGCCAATGCGGCCCTCGATGACTTTTTTTGTGGCCCCTGGGCAGATCCCAGGAGATTGCAGTGCTTAGGCTGGCAGAAGCGTTTTGCCTACTGTCTGCAATTAAATCCAGCTCCACAGTGATCTCTATACCCCAGCCTCAGCCTCCTCAGTGAGGTATATGCCTAAGCCTCTCCTGTGAAGTCTAGGGCTCTAGCAAACCTGGAAAAGCAGTTGAGAGGTAACATGAACAATATCACCCACGCCAAAGAGAAGCAACTCCAGCCACCACAGTAGGGGTGAGTTGATTGTTTAACCTAATATAGCGGGAAATTTTCAAGTTGATAATTTTGTATGGCCCCCGAAGGATTGTAGAAATGTCCAAATGGTTCCCCGCCCCTGCTTTAGCCATATAATTAATATGTTGATCCTGGTGGTGTCTATTGCAGGTTTCTGGTGCACCTTGATTCCCCTTAAAATACTTATGGCCAAAATACTTCTATGCACGTATGCAACCTTAGTATTCTATTTATGGATAATTTTTGATCATTTGATTTAGTCTTATAAGTAATCCCTGAAGCAGGATACTCAGACATCACACACCAGTGAATTTAGCTCCCACTGTGTACCCTTCTAGGTAATGTTTCCTGGATGTAATACATTATATATAGTCCTAAGGGTGTTGTACATAACTATAGTGACAATAATTTTATTTTTTATTTTTAAGAATATAGAACTCCATAAGTTGGGAGTCTTGTATGTTATACCTCAGGATATGCATTCATTGTGGCAAGTGTCCAGCTAGGCATAACTGGTCATATAACAGTTGATGACACTCAGTATGTATACATTCTGTAGGGCATTTATTTACTGCGTTTCCTGTTGAGGATATACAGGTATCAATTTATTTACATTAATTATATAGATCTTCCTGAGGTCTGAACCAGGTTTTTACCTTTTGGGGTTTCGTTATAAAGACAAGCAGATTATTGAGGTAATGTGCCATTATATTACGTCATATAACTATTTTGAATGAGAGGGACATATTTACCAGGGCTCAGTGGCGGACCTTCAGCCTCCCAAGCCCTGGTGCAGCTTTAGGTGAGGACCGGGGGGGTGCTGTCAGAGTCAGATGAGCAGGGGGGGCGGTGGGGGGTGCTAGCAGGGGGGAATTGCGTGCGGCTCTTACCTGCGCCGAGCCGCGCATTGTAGATCTGGGAGTCGGGGATGGAGAGGAGAGAAGGGGCGGGAACAGCCAAGGGAAGCAGGGAGCTTCCCTCGGTTAACCTTCTCTCCTCTGACATAGGGTCACAGGGGGCCCCCTACAGGTGCTTGAGGGGCCCCCCACCCGGTCGGGGCCCTGGTGCAGCTGAACCAGCTGCACCACGGTAGGACCGCCCCTGCCAGGGCTCTATCCTTCCTTGACTGGACAGATTTCTTTGACTCTAATTAGGGGTCCGGGACTATGAATCATATCATAACTCTATTCCATCGATGCATTTACATTGACTAAGAAACACTTGATACTATGTATAGATTGTCTTTGACACCAGACTAATACATATGAACATACATGTGATTCTTCTTTCTTGAGTTTTGACTCTTTCACCTATCCCTTGGTTTTCACTACATCTTTTTGATCATCCATTTCTAATGGTCACATATATTTTTCACTGCAGATACGTAAAATACGTACTAACACTATTAGGTGCTGTATCACGCATAGTCGGAACCTGTATACAGAAGGTATATACTTTTGTTTTCTTATAAGTGACTTACTCACTATGATGCCCGATTTTTCATGTCTTAATTTATTTGTAAAAAAGATTATTTTTTATTATGAATTGTAAACAACTGCATTATTGCATTATTGTGATAAACTGTGATAAACTGTAATGAATGTAAAATGTAAATGTGGATGTACAGATTGGTTATTTTTTTGTCAAAAAATGTACAGATAATGTTATAAGGCATAATGTAATGCCGAAACGTCAACAATAATCAATGTGATACAAACATTGGTTCTTTATCTCAATGAATGCAACAAAAATACTTTATTGCCTCCTTTTATTTTTTCATGTGCAAGGGTTACTACTAAAATATTGTAACTATTTTTCCCTTGGCACCGACTTACCGTAGAGCCAGGTTTTTTACAAACAATGTCTGATATGGACAGGGTGGCTTAGTATACATTTTTTGCAAAAAACGTATCAACTAAATACCCTGTATTTTACTACTTTTTTAGCAGCACTTACTTTTCACTTTTTTTTTATTACAAGAGAATTTTTACACGTTTGTTTGACTGTTTTTTGTGATTCAACCTCCTGTGCTTACTAGCCTTTTTTTCTGCATCTAGCCAAGCAAATCATAGCATGTAGCATTGTTGTGAAGAAAGCTACACCTCCTGTGTTTACAAACCCTTTTTTTCTGCATCTAGCCAAGCAAATCTTTTGTGGCTAGTAGCAGTGTGTGCCAGGAATTGATGTAGCACAGTTGTGAAGAAAGCTACACCTGCTGTCTTTACTAGGCTTTTTTTTACTGCATCTAGCCAAGCAAATCCTTTTTGGCTAGTAGCAGTGTGTGCCAGACAGTGGTGTAGCACTGTTGTGAAGAAAGCTACACTTCCTATGTTTACTAGCCTTTTTTACTGCATCTAGCCAAGCAAATCCTTTGTGGCTAGTAGCAGTGTGTGCCAGGCACTGGTGTAGCACTATTGTGAAGAAAGCTACACCTCCTATGTTTACTAGCCTTTTTTTTTTACTGCATCTGGTCAAGCAAACCCTTTTTGGCTAGTACTAGTGTTTGGATAGGTAGCTGTGGTCCAGTGGTCTGTTGAAATCTACCGCCACACAGCGCAGAAAACACTTATATTGCATCTGCCCAAACCTACTTACCAAAACCAATTTAGGGTAGTACTACTGTTTGGCCACTCAACTCTGCTAGTTTTACATCCATAGCTTTTTGTGCCAACAACTACAGAGTTGCCAATTACTTACCCTCAAATATGAGTGGTAAAAGGTCTGCTGATGGCGGAAAGGGGAATAGGTATGTTGGAAAAGGAAAAAATCTTTGTGTCCGTGTGGTAGGTGCTAAAGTAACAGAAACATCTGCTGAACAAATACCGTCTTCAAGCCAAACTAAAATGTCCACTTCTTTTCGTGGACAATCTGCTATCATCCCTTCTTACGCAACAGAGCATCACTGAAACTTGTAGATGAGGCCCAAAAAGAGCAGGTGCTTCAATGGATATCAAGCGCTCCATCAAGTGGGCTCTCCTCCACCTCAACTTCAACATCACAAACACTCCAGTCCTGAGAGGTGTCACCCCAATCGCACTTGCTTCCTCACAGCTCACAAGTCTCCAGCTGCCCTACTGACTATGGGTTAACACAGATGGGTGAGTCTGCAGAGCTGTTCACTCATACTATAGCCTGGGAATCAGAGGTCTGCTTCAAAGCTTCATTGAGTCAAAACGAGGAAATGATCTGCACCGATGCCCAAAATCTTTTTGAGTCGGATCCAGGCCCAAATGAAGAAGGGTCCGAGCATAATGTAGACCCTCATTCCCAAACTGTAACCCCAGTTGGTGGAGACAATGAGGCAGATAATGATGAGACTCATACCTGATTGGAACGACAACTTTACTTTGCGCTCAAGGCAGGAAGAGGTTGGCGCTGAGGACGATGAGTGTGAGAACACACAGGGTGATGGTGAGGTTGGAGATCCCACTTACTGTCAACCCACAGGCAGGCGCAGTTGTTGATGATCTCAGCAGAGGAGGTGGAGGAGGATGCTAGTGACGAGGTTAGGTTGCAGATTCCTGGACAGAGACGGAGTCCTGGAAGCACGTCAACAACTGCATCCTCAGCCACAACCCTGCCTTTGTGCAGAAGCCGTGGTGGCTCTGCAGGTCGCATGGACGCTAAGCCTTGCCTAGCCTGATCCTTTTTTCAGATAGCAAAGGATGACCCAACTCATGTTATCTGCAAAATTTGTAAACAAAATCTGAGTAGAGGCCAAAAAAATCAATAGTTTGAGTACCTCATGCATGAACTGTCACATGAACATGAAGCATAAGTCACAGTGGGAAGCTCACTGTGCTACAATGCAGCATAACGAGCCTGGCCAACCACTGTCTGGCCCATCAAGTGCATCTGCAGCTTCTTCATTCTCCGTGACTGTGGGGACAACTGTCACAGAGGCTTTCAGCCACAGAACTTCCAGTGTGATTGACAGGTCATCAGCTGTTTTGGAAGTGAAAACACCTTCTGGTGTTGAGCGCTGTCAGACATCGAGAGCACCAACGTTTTATAAATGCGACATAATATGTCCACCTGCACCTCCCTCACAGACCAGCAGTTTGTCTGGGAAACCCCACTCAACCCTGTCTCAGCACAGCAGCCAGTCCTCGGTCCCTCAGAAGTGGACAAGTAAAAGACCATTTCCTCCTACCCATGCCAAAGCTAAGAGGTTGAACTTCACCATCTGTAAGCTGTTGGCTTTGAAAATGCTGCCTTTCCGGCTGGTGGATACAGAGGATTTTCGAGACCTTTTGGCCATCGCAGTGCCCCAGTACCAGATGCCCAGTCACTACTACTTCTGGAAGAAAGCTGTGCTTGTGCTACACCACCATGTTGCACACAACATCACCACTTCCTTGAGAAACTCTGTATGTGACAGGGTGCATTTCACCACAGACACCTGGACGAGTAAGCATGGGCAGGGGCGTTACATGTCGCTGACTGGGCACTGGGTAACTATGGTGAAAGCAGGAGAAGGGGATGCTGTACAAGTCTTGCCATTCCCACGGGTTGTGCGTCAAACCTCTGTATCTAGACGTTCCTCCACTGCTTCTGCCTCCTCCACCTCTTCTAGGTCCTCCCCCTGTGCCCAAAGCCTGTCTGTTAATGTGACCCATGTTCAAACTGCGCAGACGTAATCCAGCACACCTCCTTACTATGCTGGCAGCAGGGCTCAATGCCATCAGGCGGTTTTTACGTTAAAATGTCTGGGAAATGGGAGTCACACAGCTGAGGAGTTGTGGTCAGCTCTGGAGACCGAGTTTAATCAATGGTTGTTTCCACTGAACCTGCAGCCAGGAAAGGCCGTGTGCAGCAATGCTACAAACCTGGGTGCAGCCCTTCACGGGGGCAAGGTGACACATGTGCCTTGTATGGCTCACGTCTTAAACCTGGTTGTCCAGCAATTTCTAGCCCAGTAACCTGGCCTAGATGCGCTTCTGCAGAGGGCACGGTCGCTGTGTGCTCACTTACGCCGTTCACATCCTGCAGCTCAACGACTTGCATCACTACAGAATTTGTTCGGCCTGCCGGTTCACCGCCTGGAATGCGATGTGCTGACACAATAAAATTCCACTCTGCACATGTTGCAGCATCTGTGGCAGCAGCGACAAGCCCTGGTGCAATATGTTATGACATATAGCCTGGGCCAACACAATCCAGAGGTGGGGCAAATCACGCTGCTGGAGTGGTCTCAGATCAAGGACCTCTGCACCCTTCTGCAGAGTTTTGAAATGGCAACTAAGATGTTTAGCGCTGATGATGCCATTATCAACTATTCCGGTCATCTACATGCTGGAGCACACTTTAACCAGTATTCTGAGTCAGGTGGTGGGCCAAGAGGAAGTACAGGAGGAGGCGTATGCGGAAGTGATAACAAGATCTCAAAGGTCCAGATGGTCGGCAGCACCAAGGCGGTTGGCATGGGAGGGGTGGGGGAGAGGGAACAACAAGGGTGCATGGTAACAGCCAATCTGTTGATGAAGTTGCAGGAGCCCAGGAAGAAATGGAGTACGAAAAGGCAATGAGCATGGAAGACTCAGCAGATGAGGGAGATCTTGATCACATTTCTGTTGTGCGAGGTTGGGGGGAGAGGGCAGAAAAGCAAGTGTGAATGTTACCTCACTGCCACCAACACAAGAAGGAATTGGGCCTCATGGATGGGCAAGACACAAGTGCCTTCTTGCTGCACTACCTGCAACATGATCCTCGGATTGTTAAAATTTAAATTAATGCCAACTACTGCGTTGCCACACTGTTAGATCCCCGGTACAAGAGTAATTTTGGCGAAATTATTTCTGCTCTGGAAAAGGATGCATGCATGTAGGAGTATCAACAGAAGCTTTTACACAATCTTAGTACTGCTTTTTCCCAAAACACCAGTGGTGCACATAGTGAATATCGCAGTTCTAACTTTCCAACCCGGGGAATGTTGAGTCGTCATCACTGATGGGAGCACTTGCATCCGCTTTGAGTTTATCCGGCCCAGTAGGCCTAAACAGGTCGCTAATAAGCAGGGGCGGACCGTCACCCCCGGGGGCCCTGGTGCAGGAGATGACCGGGGGGGCGGGGCTACTGGCCGTCGGCGCGGCCCGGGGGGGAGGGGTGCCGCTGGTCGTCGGCGCGGCCCGGAAAGGGGGGGGGGTGCCGCTGGGAGCCGCAGGCGCGATCTCTCCTACCTGGGAGCCGCGCCGGATGTCTGCTAGGGGCCGGAGGAGCAGAGGAGAGGAGGGGCGGGATCAGGCAAGGGAAGCAGGAAGCTCTCTGCTTCCTTTGCCTGACCCTCCTCTCCTCTGGCGGCGGCTTGTGGGGGTCGGCTGGGGGCCCCCCTCCAGGCTTGAAGGGGCCCCCAACCAGTCGGGGCCCTGGTGCAGCTGCACAGGCTGCACCAGTGTAGTTCCGCCCCTGCTAATAAGGACATAGTCCGGCTCGACTATGGGTAGGTGCTCAGGGGGAAGAGATACTTAGAGATAATGAAAGTTATAACCCCGACACACTTTCAAGAAAAAGACTGGAGAAAAATGTTTCTATTTCAGGTTTTTTTTTATTTTGCAGTGATAAGTGAAGATAATCAAACGTTTTGGCTTAACATGATCCTTTTAATTTGGATGATTCTATACAATGAGAAACATACAAAAAAAAAACAAGATGAAAATCATATAAAGGCCACGTTACACACACAGTTATCTGTTCAGATATTGGTCACAGATCTCTGGTTGCAGTGAAATCATGGACACATTGTTCCATTTTGTGGCTGTGTACAAATCTAACAATGTGTCCATGATTTCACTGAAACCAGAGATCTGTGACCAATATCTGAACAGATATCTGTGTGTATAACGTGGTCTTAAGAAATAACAACAAATGAGTAGCACTTGGCTCATGCGGTGGGTATGTTCTCAGTGGTGTGATCGTGTGAGGTAGAACATTGAACGTGTAAAGCAAAAGGCCCCGTTACACAGCTCAACATCATTCAAAAGTGACGTTTTGAACTATGTTGAAACGACATCGTTAGTGCGTCGTAGTGTGTAACCGAACGATTCAACTACGATAAATTGTCAAGTCGGCGTTGACAGTTTTATGAACATGTTCAAAAACCTGACAACTTCAACTCAACCAACCTGCTGCATCGTACTGTGTGACACCACGATATCGATGTCACGGATGACTTTGCCCATTTACTGCAATGAGCAGGGATCGTTTGCGGGGTTTGCAAATGATCCCTGCTCACAACATCATTGGTGAGTTGTCCACGATATCTACACATGTGACATCTCACCAGCGATGTTGAATGGACAGCGCGCCCACAAGATAACAGCCAACATCGTTACAACGTCGTCCCGTGTAACGTGGCCTATAAAGACCGTCAAAGAAGTGATTCGTGTTGGCAAATGTGAGCAAGAGTGGATGGAACTAGAGGTGAATGTAGAAGTGGGGTAAGGGTGTAAAAAGAAAAGTAAGGAGGGGAAAAGGGTGAAGAAAAGGAGAAGATATTAGGATGTGGGAGTTGGTTACAAGAAGGTACTGGTTCTGGTAGTTAGGGTAATTCTGTGTCTAAATTACCTTCTATGAGTCCCTTCTTAATGGGGGACTGATGTAGGGTAATGGTGGGGTTACACGTCCCGATATCGCGGCGATATCGGAGGCAACGACGCGGGAGCGCGCATTTAGTGCACGTTTCTCCCTGCATCGCATCGCCAGTTTACTTTGCCGCGATATCGGGATGCAACGTCCCTCCGATGTCTACGCCCACCAACCCAGGAACGACCAGTTAACATGGGAGTGAATGGGTGACGTGAGCGTAGACATCGGAGTTGGGCTGTCACACGCTGCGATGCTGGTACAACGGCCTTGCGATATCGGCGAGTTGAATAGCTTTGCTATTCAACTCCGATATCGTTTTGGCATCGTTCCAGCATCGCATTGGATGCTAAAACAATACAACGCGCACCCGATATCGGCTCCAACTCGCGACCCACGTGACTTTTTGTCGGAGTTGGGTCGGAGTTGGACGCCGATATCGCGGCGTGTAAACCCACCATAAGGCTGGTTTCACACTGCGGTCAGATCAGGTCAGGTTCGATCAGGTTTTGTGTTTCAAAACCAGGAGTGACTCCAAAACCTAGAACAGGTGTCAGTCTTTCAATTATAGTTTTTCTCTGCAAGTTCCTCTCCTGGTTCCTCTCCTGGTTTTGGCTCACAAACCTGATCGAACCTGATCAGTGAAAAACCGCAGTGTGAAGCCAGCCTTAGTTATGCGTATCCTCAAGGTATATCACATCTGGTTGTCTGAAAGAGGGGTGAACATATGTGAAACACATGATAATGACCCAGGATTGAATTCTGTGTAATCTGAATTTACTAGTCACAGTGAGGTGTTGGAATGATGGTGGGTTTACACACACCAATTTCTGTGTCCAATATCTGAACAGATCTCTGGTTGCAGTGAAATCATGGACACATTGTTCCATTTTGTGGCTGTGTACAACATGGAGCAATGTATCCATGATTTCACTGCAACCAGAGATCTGTTCAGATATTGGACACAGAAATTGGTGTGTAAACCCACCATAAGGTTTGGAGCCCGGCTTGGGTTCTCGAAAGGTACCTTCACACACAGCAATATTGCTAGGCAATTTGCTGGTTGCAGTGAAATCATGGACACATTGTTCTATTTTGTTGCTGTGTACAAATGGAACAATGTGTCCATGATTTCACTGCAACCAGCAAATTGCCAGTGAAATTGCCTAGCAAAATTGCTGTGTGTGAAGATACCTTAATGTATACCGGTGTACGGATTTATCTGGCCCAGTAGGTCTAAACAGATCACTGAACTACCTGACTAGTTCTTTCAGCAATAGTCCACAAAACTGATAGTGGTCCCACCTGTGTGGCGGTGCAATGGGAGCGCTTGCATAAGCTTTGAGTTTATTCGGCCCAGTAGGCCTTAACAGGTCACTGACCTGTCTATTATTTCCTGTAATACTCCACGACACTGATAGTTGTCCCACCTGTGTGTTGGCGGGAAATAACATTGATCGGAGTGCTTGTGACTTGCAAAGGGCTAGAGTACTCGGATTCCGGGCATTGCTGCTGGATCCTGTCACCGGTGGTCGATGCCCGATTCCGTGCCCTGGTGGTCGCTGAAAAGTGTTGAAATTAAAATAATAAAAGTTTATTGTTCGTGACGCCACCTGCAATTTCTGATGATAACACCAGCGCTACTTCAGACCTCTGGGGATGGTGTAATTGTAGCCGATTGGTCTTGCTCCCTGCAGGTAGAGCACTGTCTCCAGGACAGTGATGCTGTATTAGTCTTGGAAGATGATAGGCTCACTGTTTGTCCTGGGGTGCACCAGAATAAATAATCAGTATAATAAAAATAATCTGGGCACACCTGAATTTATCAAAAAAAGGTCAAACCACACGGTATGTTGAATGCCAAAATTGTTTTTCTTTTTATTGCCACACAGTTTCCAGGCACCGATAAAAAACAACGTTTCGGCCCTACAAAGGCCTTTATCAAGGTTCTGATTTCAAAGAAAATAACATACATACAATGTTTTATTACAGCATACAAAGCATAACATAAAGGTGTCGTAGTTAACCCGAGTGTTCGTGATCCTTCGATGGTGAAGTGTGACAAGTGGCAAGCGAAAAAACAACTTATATGTACATTCTATGTGCCTATGGCCTCTAAAGTGCTGGTGACGTGAGTGGAGGTGATAAGATTCCGGTGTATTGGATTAAGATGGAAATGTAATTCGATGCAGCCATGTGGGTCAAGGATAGATCATGGATATAAAGGTACCTTTACACGCCGCCACTATCCCTGGCAACCGGTATCAACCGTACGCGCACGTTTTTAACGGTTGATAACGATCGCCGATACCGCATGTACACGCCGCCATTGCGTTGTCAACTGAAGGTATCGTGGTGCCCTGGAAGTGCCCACAGATCCTGCGGATAACTTCTTGTTGAATGCCTTCGCCGCTTCACACGCCGCTATCCACAAAGGAATATGGGCGTACCTGTGCAGCAGCTACAACACATAGGCGTGCCACACTCCGTCACGCCGCGCCCAAACTACAATCATTGGCCAACACAATAGCGTCCTGATTGGTCAGGGTGCGCAGGGCGGCTGGCGAATATGTGACACAATTGTGTTTGGCCTCTCACACGGAATAGACGCTTGTGGAGTAGCGAAGTGTGCCGATATCCACTTAGGAGACGCTCACGCATCACACAGGAGCGGTTTAGAGTAACACAGTCAGTGGGTTACCATACTATGTGTTTTGCTATGTGTGCGTCTGTAGCTAAATGTGGGAATATAGCCACAATGCACATAGCATATGTGGCTACATATCTCCATGACATTGAGCAGCTGCCATGCCACCACTACACTATGTCTGTGTGTACACATGTGCTGCACTACTTGAGGAAACCTACATGCCACACAATATCATGTGCTGCATCACTGTGTTGTGTCCAAGTGACCCTCTGGCCACACAACACCACACCACAATGGATCTGTGCACACATTTGTCACATACACTGTTGACCAAATACCTTAACCTGGCTCATGGCTACCAACACATAATGTGTCTCGTACCCAGCCATAGGTGGCAATGGGTGTCAAAGCACTGGGCACAACATAAAGCTTATAGAACCTGCCCTCCATCCCCAAGTAATCAGTCTCACACGTAATCATTTGGATCCAAAAAAATATATGTATTCTTTGTAGGCACATAAAAAAGACCAAAGTTACAGAAAGGAAAGACAATGGACATTAAAACATCATGTTACATTGTAGACATAAATCAAACACAGAAAGACAATACATAAGAAACTTGGTTACAATGTTAAAGTGTGCACCACCCACATAACACAAATAAAACCTCAACTAACTAAAACATGTGCACACAATAACATTTAAAAAGAACAAACCATGGTGCACCCACCCTGCTGGGTACACCATGGCCACCATGTCCAGCCTCCCCGCACCAGCCACACTACACCTGCTGGTGTTGCCAGCCCACTGCCCCAGGGCCATTAAAGTAGGAGCAGTATGCGTCTCTACTGTTCCTGGCCTCCTGCTGAGTGCGACCATGGCTTAGCGGCTGGAGTGGCGCCACACCATGGTCGGTCTCACGCCAAGCTCCTGGACGGACCTCCCCTGTTGTGGGGTCCACAGAATCCACATAACTTGCCGGCGTGTATGATGCTCGATCCCTACGACGCATAAAGTTATGCAGCACACAGCAGGCCAGCACTACCGCGTCAATAGATTCCAGTTTCATATGCATACGCGTATGAAAAACCCGGAATGTATTCGCCATGATCCCGAACGCATTTTCAACCACACGACGGGCCCAGGATAGCCGGTAATTGAAAATGCGCCGCTCAGAAGTAAGGGTCCTCTGGGGATATGGCCATAGTAGGTGTGCCTGAAGTGGGAACGCTTCATCCCCCACAAATGCAAAGTTGAGATGATGGCTTGTCTCTTCATTTGAGGGCAAGTTCAGCCCATCTCTCCTTAGTTCTTGAACCAAGGAGCAGTGTGTGAACACACCCCCATCTGAGATTCGCCCGTTCATGCCAACGTCCACGTAGAGGAACTCATAGTTCGCATCCACCAGGGCCATGAGGACTATACTAAAATACCCTTTGTAATTATAATACAAAGAGCCCGAGTTGGGGGGTTTAGTAATCCTCACGTGCTTGCCATCCAAAGCGCCACCGCAGTTTGGGAAGTTCCTCCAGCTTTCAAAGCCTCGGGCTACTTCCCTCCATTCTGCGGGTGTTTCTAGCAACTGCATGTAGGATGGCAGCAAAACACTCCAGATGGCCTCACACGTCTCAGGGATCAGGCGGCTCAGCAGGGACAGTGATACACGTGAGGTGTATTGCAGGTCGGTCCTTGACCGGCCTGTAGCCAGGAACCGCAAAGTAATAGCCAAACGCTCCTCAGCTGATACTGATCGACGCATGACAGTGTCCTGACGGGCTATCAATGGCCCTACGCGTTCCAAGAGGAAGGTGAAAGAGTCCTCGGACATACGGAGGTAGTTCCTGAAATCTTGTGAATTGTTATCCTCCAGCTCACGCAACAGCTGCATGTGGCTCCGGGTGTCCCGGCGGCGAAGCCAATCCCGACTCCACACACGCCGTTGTCTGCGCCTACGCAACCTTTCATATCTATCCTCCAGCCACAATTGCTTTTCCACCAAGGCAAGAGCCACGATCACATCTCCATCAGGGTCATACATCATGTCACGTATCAGCACCTGTATATGATAAACACAAAATATCAGTAAATACAGCAATTTGGTCACATGTTTGCATATAAAGTAAGCCTCACAATACTTGGACTGGCCACTAGGGAAAAGCATATACAAACAGTCGTGTGTGCACAACACACATCATTGTTACCAGTGCAAGGCCATCAAGCACAGTGCCCCGAAAACAAAGGAAACATGCTCACTGATCAGCCCCGTCCATCCTTGACCACTTTGTAGACATGTAAAATATTAAGCTTCAGCCCATATCTGTGTCAAAAATGTACGTGTCACCACCAAGCACGTCTAGACATGTCATAACAATAATGTAGTATACCATATTTTTACACTTCTACACTCTGTAAGTAAAAACATACCACTGCCTTTATGGGTGAGTAAGCTCAGATGCCACTAAGAAGAGTATACATGACTCATCATGTAGTGGTGAAGGGCCAAATGTGTTGGCAAGGGGGGATATCCACATCTACACATTCGGTGCTGGCACAAGCCTCAATCCATGTCTGATCTTAACCATGTAGGTCCCAGTGTGTGTTGGACCCAAACAGTATGACATGTCCGCTAAATTGTCCTCTGCAAACAAACACTCAACCATCCAGCAGCCATGATCCTGTATGGCAAATGGAAACAAACACATTACTTCAAAAGCTACAATGTGCCAATGTAAGCGACCAACATGCATTTCAGAACACACAATCGTGTTATTGCAAATCTTTTTTCCCTCTAAACTGAAAACACATGGGCGTCACATACAGTACACTATTGCGTAACCCAAGCCAATTTGGGTTACTGTTTCAAAACGCTGCTACATCCATGTGTGAACACAATACTTACTTAATGACTCTGGTCAGCAAGCGTGTCGGCCATCTGTCGTGAGCTCATTTTATCTGGGAATCAACCAATCACCACGCTTTTTCGTCACGTAATCAGCAGGCGCATGGGATTTCGCAGGTGCTGCAAAGTAATGTGCCTAATTGGTGTCTGATGATTGGTCAATGTCAGGATAAATATCCCTGTTGTCGGCAAGCCCCTGTCCAGACGGGAATGTGCATTGAGCTAGTGGTGTCTACGATACATTTCTCTGTTGGATCGACGGTAAGTGTCCTCACATGGGTATGTTATTTGCGTGCTAAGACTTTTTCTGTGACGCTGTTGCTGTTGCTACATGCTGCTTAGGTGCCTTGTAAGGGTGCCTTCACATTTGCGTATGGGAAAGCAGCGTATGCTGCGTTCCCATACGCAGTCAAACGCATGCGCACTGCGGTTCCTATGTTTAACATAGGAACGCATAGTGCCTGCGTTTGCTGCGTTCGGGTGCGGATGCGGACGATATCTGCTCCTTCCGGTGTCCAGCATCCGCGCCCGGGACGCAGCATGTTGCATTTTTTGTGCGCTCGGGGAGCTTGGAAAATCGGCAAGCGTCCCCAAGCGCACAAAGAATGCATTGTCTTCAATGGGTCCGCAGTGTTCAGCGCTTGACAGCGCTGGAGAACGCTGCGGACCCATTGAAAAATCTCCCGGTGGCCGCCGGTGATGTCACAGGAGCTCACCGACGGCCACCGGGAGATCAGCTGAGCCACTGCTGTCCTCCTCCTCCCCGCCGCCGGTAAGCACTGGGACCTGTCGGCGGGGAGTACAGCTGATGTGACAGCTGTTTGAATCTTCCCGCGCCGACATCTCCTCTCGGTGTCGGCGCAGGAAGATTCAAACAGCTGTCACATCAGCTGTACTCCCCGCCGACATGTCCCGGTGCTTACCGGCGGCCGGGAGGAGGAGATCTCCGGCGCTGAACTCCTCCTCCGGCCCGCCCCCGGACAGTGCCGATTGGCTGCCGGGCTGCACAATGATGTGTCCGCAGGCGGACATTATCCGCTGCGGACACATCATTTCCCCACTGCTTTTGACAGCGTTTGTGTCTGCATGCCATCAGCATGCGGACACAAACGCCAGTGTGAAGCCACCCTAAGTCAGTTCTGGGAGCGTCATGTTGAAGTGTATTTAGTGTGTTCAGAATAGTTTAAACAATACAACCTATCTGCACTACACATTGTTAATTAGTTATGTAGCCATGTCTGTGCAATGGCGAACTTAGTTGGGGTGTGCTACTTCAGTGTGGGAGGTGTGTTTTTCACAATGATCATGGCCCCTCATGGTTTTTATGAAATGTTTGTGTTTTTTAACATAGTCATACATAACTTCACATCACAGCTTATTGTTGCCTCCTTCAGCAAGGGTGTCCCACATGCCAACATACATGATCTACACATGTACTTTCCGTGCCACCAGAGGGGATGTACATACTCAGTATTGTGTATGCTGGCCATGTGTTGGCCATGAATTGTCATATGTTATAATTGTTCACAGATGGCGGGGTATCCGGAATTTGTGACCCAACTCCTTGCTCTGTATCAGGAGCACGAATGCCTGTGGTGGACGGCGCTGCCTGAGTACCACAACGCGGCAGCGCGGGGTGCAGCCTACAAGCCTCTTGTGGAGCTGACGAAACGCCTCCAGCCCCACAAGAGGTGGGATGCGCATAAGGTATATGATAAGATCAAAGGCTTGCGCTCCTCGTTCCAGCGGGCCCACAAGCAATACACAGAGGTACGGTCGGGGGCTGGAGCTGAGGAGGTCCCAAAGCCCACTTTGTGGTATTATGACTTCCTCACCTTCACCCTGGGCCAAGAGAGCCAGCGTGGAACGCGGAGCAGCATGTGCCGGCGCCAGTCCTCTGTAGGCCCACCCCAAGAACCATCCCCGCCGCAGGAGGTGGGTAATTGTGTTTGTTTGTGTGTGGGGTCTAGCATGTTCACTACACAGGTGTGATTGGCTGCATGCATTTCCTAAGCACACTTGTCCATCGGTGTTACCTTTGAATTTATCTGCTGTGTGGATGTAATCTTTTTGGGTATGTAGCCACAGGCGGGTTTTAACATATTCCGGGACCCACCTAAACCTGAGGATCACACAGTCCTTCACACTACACTAGCTACGTGTGTTGTATCTTTGGGGCTGGTACATTTTTTGGTTTATGTTTTTTCTATTGTTTTTAACAATTAGAAACAAAGGACCAATGGTACACAGCCTTTTTTCTTGCCTTTGGCCCATTGACTGTATGTAAAATGCAGTAACAAGTTACCATAATTAGTGAAAAGGTAAGGCTCTGCAGCATGGCCTAACAGCTGGTAAAAGGCAGCTAAAAGCTCCTGTGGGCACATACCCTTTTTTTTTTTGTGCGTGTGTGGTATTTTTATTTGCTTTCTTATTTTACTAGATTGTTTGCTGGCGCAGGTGAGTATACGGCACTAGTGCAGTTGTTAGCCATTTGAAGCTCTCTCCTGTTCTTTGTTTCCGTGCTTTGGAACATGGTCTGTTGTGTGGTGGCCTTGCTGGGGTATCGTTTTTGGCGATTGACATCAATGATAGTGCTTCCTGTTTTTGATTTTTTGTTTTTCTTCTTTCTTTTGCAGGCCCCTCTGCTCCCTGGCTCCAGTGAAGAGGAGTCAGCAGCTGGCGAGGCTCTCCTTTCAACATCTGCAGGAGGGCCAGTGCCCGGAACCAGTGGTGGGGGGCCGGGCCCAGCTCTGCGATTCGTCGTAGAAGACCACCTGCCCCACCTAATACGGAGATGGGTACCTGGGCAAAACAGGTCCTGCTCGACCGAGAGAGGACACCCGGCTCTGGTTTCGGGTACGTCGGCAGCAAAATGCTGGCTCGGATGGAGCCAGAGCAGTGAAACATCGTGGAGAGGGCCATGTTTTGGGTCCTGGAGGTGGGCATAGATGGGTCCCTGCAATGGGGGGCCATGATGACGGTCCCCCAAAAGACCACCCCTTGGCCCACTGCGCCGCCCGACGCAGGGTGAGGTGGACCCAACCTCCAGATACTCCACCTCCTCCAAGAAGATCTTCCAGAAGACCAGCACCCTCTCAGGGAGAGTGGGTCTACCGTGAGGGGGTGGGGGAGGCGCCATTGTCGGATCCAGCAGAGGATCATGGAGAGAGCGGACACTACTAGCCAATGCACTATGTTGCCCTTATGGACTGGCTAGAGCCATTTTCTTTGCCTTTTTTAAATTTTGGTTTTGTTTTGTGGCCACAATTATGGCAGATTTGGCCTTTTTCTTTTGGATTATCTGTTTCTACAAATTAAAAAATAAATAAATAAATAACATTGAGTTGACTTGCAAAATGTCCTTATCTGTGTTTACCAACACAAGTGTGTCTGGATGTGTGGAACATATTGGGTACATTGAGCCCACATTGTGGCCAATGGCGGGAGTGATGGGACACGATGTGGAGTACTCCAATATGTCCCAACATCAAGCTGCAATACTAATGTGGGTCACAGTGTTATGGGAATTTTTTACTGTATTTGCCAAACGTGCGTGTTGTCAGCAAGGACTACACAGGATTTAGAAAACAAGCTTTTATTCACCAACACCATGTGTGCCACACAGTGGCCAAACACACCACAATGCTGGGTTTGTTTAGGAGTAGGCACAACACACTCCCCACGGTCCCAATGTGGGACACTATAAGAAAAGAGGCCAACGGGGCCTACAAACAGGGCAACATGAGTAACCAAAAGTCCAACATGGATGAAAGTTTTTATGGGCATGTTAGCCCATTATTCATGATGGGCGGATGGGTTTTAGCCCTCCCGCCATGTGCTTGCTGGAGGGCGGCGAGCACGGCACCCAACCGGGCAAGTTCTTGCTGCCCGCGTTGGTGTGCCGTGTTCAAGTGTTGGGCCACTTCCTGGTGTGCCAAGATGACCTCCTCAATAGTAGGGACACCTGTAGTGGGAATGAGCCACACATTAGCTTGCAACAGTGGCTAGCGATGGTTATTGAACTTAAACAAAATTATTGTACCTACGCAGTTTCTCCCCATCATTGTGCCCGTGAGGGGGTGATGGCGATGGGCTCACAGTCCATCCCGCGGCCCGTGCACGTTCTCCGTCTGCACAAATTTTTGAACATAAAATAATAACACAGTGAGCAAATACTGATGGCCACAGAAAACAATACTAATTACAGTGTGAAGGCCGTATGCACCAAAAACCACACTTGCCACCATAGCCAACAAAGGCTGGCTCCGTTGGAGGGTGAGGGGACATGGCCACCCCAGGGCTCGGCACTGAGCTGGAGACAGTGGGTGGTAGTGTTACTCCAGGGCTGGGGGTATGTGGCCACAGGATGGCACAAGGGGGCCTGGCCTTGAAGGAGCCACATCTTCAGGCCCTGCAGGTGAGGGCATGTGCTGATCCTCGGGCCCTGGGTAAGGTGCATTCCCAGGTGGGGATGGTGTGGCTGTGGCATCGTGGGCCTGTGATGTAGCTGGGCCAGGTGTCGGTGGGGACTGGGGCCCCTCTCCTGAGGGAGATTCATCATCATCTGTATTGAAAAACAGGGTCACACAGCTTTCAGTACAAAGGAACACAACATAGGGAGAACAACTTGTGTGTGTTGTGGTATGTAGTTCCAGCATGACAGATAGGGTACAAGGTCATGTTGTAGGCATGTACTGTGGGTAGGGAACAATATGGTTTGTGACAGGAGTACAACTACAGTGGCAAGATATGTTTGTTTGTCGCCAAACCTGCCTTGACATGGTAGGTGCTTGTGTGTTTGATTTTAGAAATGCCAGTAAGCCACTGGTGTTTGCACCATGGCTGCATACACATAGTGTACATGTAGTAGTGTGTGTCCAGTTGTTACATCATTGTGTGGCTACATTGTCCCGTGTGTCAGGTGACACATCTGTGGGGCAGGGTGTCATGTGTGTGTTCAACATGGTAGTGATATCTCTTTGTCACATTTCCACTCTGGACACACCTTTAAGGCAAAGACACTTAGGTGAAGGCTGAGTCTAGGCGTCACCATTTGTGGACCACATGACTGTTTAGTACATCTTTATGTTTGTGGGTAATCAACAAGGCAATGCACATTGTTGACACATTACCATCATGGCTAAATACACATTTTGTTCTGTCGGCCAAAAAACATACATTTGTGTGTTGTTTGGTACATGTACGTGTGAAGGTGTGTGTGTCTGTCATCAAAACATACTCACCACGCAGCCTGGCAATCCTGGCACGGATGTACACAATGCGGCCTGGTCACTTATGTTTGAGATCCGCAGTCTTCTTTTGGATCATTTTGCAGGTCCTCTCCACCCCCAGTTTGTGGAGCAGGGCCCGCTGGATCCGCCTCAGGATGCTACGTTTGCACAGCTGTGGGTGCCTGTGGTGATGGTGGCACCAGTAGTCGTGCCGGTCACAATGGTCTATGAGGACCAATAGCTCCGCCATACCCCATTGTAGCTGCACGCTGTGCGCAGCCATGACTCTGCTGCTATGTGCAGGGGAGGGCCAGGCACCTTGCAGGCAGAGTGGAAGTGAAAGAAGCGTCATGACGTCAGAATGGCCACTTGCGGCGCTAAACAACATTCTACACAATAGCAAACTCGCCGTCTGAGCAATGGGAGACGCCAAATAAACACTTCAGCGTCACCAAAATTCACACATTGCAGGGCGTTATGTGTGGCAGGCATGTGCCCTGTGTAGGCCAATTTATTCACTGTCGTGTATGGCACGAGAATGTGCACAGTACATCATCATAACAAGCACACTACATTTGGCCACGCAATTGAGTGGCCGCGTAATTGCACTTATGTAGTGGATTGTTCAGTCGGGTCAGATGCGTCTAGTGCTGAAGTGACAGCTCATCCAAGATGGCGCCCTACGAAGGGCCAGCCAATCATAACACAGTAGCCCCCACCAATGATCGCTGATGGGGTGCGGTATCCATGAGGCTGTGGCACGCCCCGGGGAAATCACTAGGCGCCGCTGATTCCATCCCTGTCCCCCATTTACACGCCACTACCATGGCAATTCTCCCTTTGTGTTGCCTTGGATTTTTTGAACACCTCCTCGGAAACAGGTAGCTGAAGCAACTGCGAGAAACCCGATCACTTTCCCAAATTACACGCCGCCACTTCATAGCAATTTCAACGCAACAGCCACAAAAATCCCGATTGCAAGGCAGTTGCTACCACGCAGTGGCGGCGTGTAAAGGTACCTTTAGGGGTTCAAGAGGAAAAAAAAGGGAAACTGAGGGAAGACATTATAAAAGTAGTTATTACTGAAATTACCAGTGTTGGAACTTTTGGAAGTTCAGAGGAAAACCTTTTTAAGTAAGGTAAAAATTATTCACATCAAGCGTGGTGGCACACCTATGGATTCCTAGGGCAAAAGGAAAGGGAATGAACCACTATAGGTTCCTGTACTATGGGTTGAGCAAGTAAGTAGATAGAAAAGTCCTAACCCGCAATGTCAAAACATGCTGTGTGAAAGAGGAAATGGCTATGTCAGTCACCTCAATAAGCATAAGAACAATAAGTACTCCAAGGAAGCTACATAGGTGTGTCATACAGTAGTAGGTGATATGAAAGTATCCACTACTCCGGTAGGTCTGACGCTGGGTGTTCAGGATGATAATGGGAATAAAGGTGTGTCACGGTCCGCGCTGCTCCAAGCTAAAAAAACTCACCAACGAGTCAGAATTTCATCAAACAGATTTCATCCTTTTATTCTCCTTCCTCCAACGCGTTTCGGCGCCCCACCTGGCGCCTTCCTGAGGGATGGGAGGCGCCAGGTGGGGCGCCGAAACGCGTTGGAGGAAGGAGAATAAAAGGATGAAAATCTGTTTGATGAAATTCTGACTCATTGGTGAGTTTTTTGAGCTTGGAGCAGCGCAGACCGTGACACACCTTTATTCCCATTATCATCCTGGATATCACCACTGGTCAGTGGTTGGTGGAGGTCCTGCAGCAGCTTGGAGTATCATACGCCATCATACGCCTTTAAACCAGTTGTGGGGATCACAACTGGATCAGGTGAGTGGTCTCACAGCACCACCTTGACATTTTGCAGTGTCACTAGTGATAGGGCACTATTGCGCCTCTTGTCCCCCACCTTTTTATATTTTGACACTGGGTGTTAGCATACACCCTCAGGCTCCCCTTTTCTATCTGGGTCACTGCTCTTTCTGAGTGCCCTCCCTGTACGTTCCCCTGAAGGGTCCTCCTCGACTGTTGTTTACTACTCTCTTTCTTACTCCCTCCTCCACTGTTCCCGCTCTCCACTACCCACCTATATAACCTCCCACTGGGTTATCCTGGTAATGGGTTTAACCAATTAGCCCCCTGAGCTAGGTGTGTGGATGCAGAATGAAAGCCACATATGAACCTTCCCTGGCCACAGGGATACTGCACACGTTGGTATGGGTGCACTACCCCGTCGTGGCACACCGACCAATGGGGCGCCACATTTTCATGAGCTTTGAGTTTATCTGGCCCAGTAGGCCTAAACAGGTCACTGACCTACCTGAGTAGTTTTTTTGGTAATAGGGCAGGGCATAATATTGATGGGAGTGCTTGCATGACCTCTGAGATTATCAAGCTCAGTAGGCTTAAACAGGTCACTGACTTACCTCTCTAGTTTTTCCTGTAATACTCCACAAAACGTATAGTTGCTGAGCAATGTTTAACCTTGAAATGCTAGGCCAAGTCCTGTCCCAGACCCTGTGCCATGCAGGCAGGCTGCTGTAATGGGACAAAATGCCGAATTGCCCGCGCTGCCACCAGGAAACAAAGAGTTAACTGGGCAGATGTTTCTTTATTCTATCCTACGCGTTTCAGAGCATCTATCCGAGCTCCTTCCTCAGGGAAGGAGCTCGGATAGAGGCTCTGAAACGCGTAGGTAGAATAAAGAAACATCTGCCCAGTTAACTCTTTGTTTCCTGGTGATTCCTGGTGGCAGTGCGGGCAATTCGGCATTTTGTCCCATTACAGCATTCCTGTTTCCACGGTTATCGTGAAGGTGCGGCCCTGCAGCAGCCATTCTCTACAAGCCATCTTACAGGCGACTATACCGGTTGTGGGTGACACAACCGAGCCAGGTGAGCAGTTCCCAATATACACTGCTATAACCCTTTGTAAAAAGGATAAGACCCTATGCGCATTTATCTCACGTTTACATGCAGGCAGGCTGGGCCATTCAGCAATTTTTGGTCTGGGACAATTGATGCCATTTTGCTGTGTTCTGACCCTTTGGGAAAAGTGAGGACTCTTGTTGTGGTCCCCTTACTGTGTGGTACATAATTTGAGAAGGGCGTGACATGCCCATACCTGTGTCTCATCCTCCTTTTACTCCTCCATCTCTTTTTACTTAATGTAGAAAACTACTGCCGCTTTTCCCTTGTAACTCATCCATTTGTCAATTCAAAGTCGACTTCCTAGACACCCGGCGCACAGCGCATGCGCGGCGCCATACAGGAGAACGGAGGTGCGCGTTCATGTTAGACAGTGAGGGGAGGCAGCAGCAGGCGAGCACCATGATTGACAAGAGGGGGCGGGTCAGAGGAGCGCAAAACCCTGCCTCCCAGTCACCGATCTTCTTAAGTGTAAGCATTTATCTAAGTGTATATTTCATTGTATATAGGGCATCAAAAGGCTATAGACACCTTCTCTGAATACAGCCTTAGTGCTGCAGAAGGTGGCTATTTTAGCTTTTGATGTCCGGGGGGGGGTGACAGGTTCGCTTTAACCACCTTCTATTTTGAAGTTCTTTGGAAGAGTGTGCAGGCTGGTACAGACCGTGTCTCGTGCACCCATGCTACGCCATTAGGCTATTTGTACTGTGGGTAGATTCTTGTCACTTTTCCTAGTGTTTGCTACTAATTTGAGTAGTTTCACAGTTTTTGGACACTTTTGAAGGTGTTTTCTATGTGTTTGCTGTAGCCTGCCATTGATTGCAAAGGGGTTAGACGGTGTTCGATGAACATTCGACAAACAGTTCGCCGAACACACCCCAATTCGGCAAATCGAATCCGAATACTTAGGTGGTGGCTCATCACTACTAAAGATGGGGGAGGACTAGATTTACCTGACATACGGGGATACAATTTGGCTTGTCTTATTCAACATTCCTTAGACTGGATCTAAGGTACAAGTAGATATTCCGACTATGTCCTGGAATCGGAACTGTGCTTGCCATGGAGGTTGGTCTCCGTCCTCCTTGCTTCCAGGTCAAGTACTCCCTGCTTCCTCAAAAAAGCAGTTGTGTTCAGGAATATGGTGGCTTCCTGGAAGGCGGTTCGAAGAAACTGGGCCTCTCCTGGAAAACCTCAAAAAGGAGAATGTTGTACACTTACCGTAAATTCCTTTTCTTTTAGCCTCTAAGTGGGGGACTCAGGACAATGGGTGTTATGCTGCTGCCACCTGGAGGACTCTCTAAGTAATTTTATGAACAAACTTGAACATAACTCCTCCCCTGCAGTATACACCCCCAGGGCAGACCCAGCCCTAGCCAGTTCGGTGCTAAAGCAGGAGGAGAGAACTCCCATTGAAAAACAAATAGGAGAACCGTCCTGAAAACTAAGCAGGCAACTAGTGCAGAACAACATGTCGAATGCATGCAACAAAAAACAAAATGGCCCGTAGGGCAACAGGGTGGGTGCTGAGTCCCCCACTTAGAGGCTAAAAGAAAAGGAATTTATGGTAAGTGTACAAAATTCTGCTTTTCTTTGTCATCTCAGTGGGGGACTCAGGACCATGGGATGTCCCAAAGCAGTCCCAGGGCGGGAAAGACAATGGAAAACGTCACCTGAAAAATGTTTGCTTTAGCCAGATATCACAGGTGGGCAATAGCCGCCTAAAGGACGCGCCTGCCAAGCACTGCGTCTGCCGAAGCATGAGCATGCACCTGATAGTGCTTTGTAAAGGTGTGCAGACTGGACCAAGTGGCCGCCTGACACACTTGTTGAACCGATGCCTGGTGCCTGAAAGCCCAGGAGGCTCCTACAGCTCTGGTGGAGTGCGCCTTGAGCCCGGAGGGCGGAGGCGTGTGAGAAAAAGAGTAGGCATCTAGGATGGTGGAGCGAATCCACCGGACCAAGGTGGCCTTGGATGCCGGTTTCCCTTTGAGCCGTCCAGACGTGAGAAGAAACAGAGCGTCCGCCTGTCGGAATGGCGCTGTCCTGGACAGGTAGATCCTGAGGGCCCTGACCAGGTCAAGCTTATGCAAAGCCCGTTCCACCTGGTGGACCGGAGCCGGACAGAAGGACGGTAAGGCGATGTCCTGGTTTAAGTGGAAAAAAGAGACTACCTTCGGCAAGAAGGAGGGCACTGGCCGCAGTACAACCTTGTCTTGGTGGAATATCAGAATGGGAGGTTTACTGGAAAGCGCGGCCAGTTCCGACACTCGCCGGAGGGAAGTGATGGCGATCAGGAAGACCACCTTTTGGGAAAGCTATGACAGCGGAATGTCCTTCAATGGTTCAAAAGGGGTTTTTTGTAGTACCGTGAGGACTAAGTTGAGGTCCCATGAATCCAGAGGGCGCCTATAAGGTGGAAAAATGTGACATGCCCCCTGCAGGAAGGTCCGAACTTGCGCAAGTTTGGCCAATTTCTTCTGGAAAAATACAGACAGCGCCAAAACCTGGCCCTTAAAAGAACTGTGGGAGAGAGCCACGTCTAAGCCAGACTGCAGAAAACTTAGCAACGTGGGCAGAGAGAAGGGCCAAGGAGAGTGACCTTTCAAGGAACACCATGCCAGGAAGATCTTCCAGGTCCTGTGGTAAATCCTCGCCGATGCGGGTTTTCTGGCTTGCATCATAGTGGATACCACCTCTGGAGAAAAACCTAATTGAGTCAGCACCCAGGACTCAAGTGCCACGCCGTCAGGGTGAGGGCCGCAGAATTCTGGTGGTAAAATGGTTCCTGGGATGGCAGATCTGGACGATCTGGAAGCCTCCATGGTGCGTCGGCTGTGAGCCGTACCACGTACGGGTACCAGGATTGTCTGGGCCAATCTGGGGCGACCAAGATGGCGCGGGGACATTCAGTCCTGATCCTCCGAAGCACTCGGGGTAGGAGCGGCAGAGGTGGGAAGACATATGGCAGACGGAAGTGAGACCAGTCGTGAACCAGTGCATCGGCCCCCAGAGCCCTGGGGTCGTGAGACCTGGCCATGAACGACGGAACCTGATTGTTGAGGCACGACGCCATGAGGTCGACGTCTGGAGTGCCCCACCGATGACAAATGTTCTGAAAGACCTCTGGATGCAGGGACCACTCGCCCGAGTCCATCCCCTGACGGCTCAGGTAGTCCGCCTCCCAATTGTCCATGCCTGGAATGTGGACTGCTGAGACTGTGGAGCCGGTGGCTTCCGCCCACTGGAGTATATGCTGGACTTCCTGCATCGCTAGACGGCTGCGAGTGCCGCCCTGGTGGTTGATGTAGGCAACGGCCGTCACATTGTCCGATTGGATCCGAATGTGTTTGCCCGCTAACCGATGGTGACAGGCTTGCAGGGCGCAGTGGATCGCCCTGATCTCCAGGATGTTGATCGGTAGAGAAGACTCGTCCGGGGACCATGTACCCTGGACCCTGTGTTGGTGGAACACCGCTCCCCAACCCGTGAGACTCGAGTCCGTGATAAGGACTTCCAAGCAGGGAGGGAGGAACGACCGTCCCCGTGACAGGGAGAGAGGTTTGAGCCACCAGTGGAGGGCCAGCCTGGCCGAGGAGGACAGAGTGATCCGTCTGTAGAGGGAAGCTGGATGCATGTCCCAACTTCTGAGAATGGCCAGCTGAAGAGGACGGAGGTGGAATTGAGCAAATGGTACGGCCTCCATGTACGCTACCTTCTTGCCCAGGATCTGCATCATCCGTCGGAGAGAGTGGGTCCGCTGCCGGAGAAGGGAGCGCACACCCGACTGGATGGAATCCACTTTGTCCCGGGGCAACCGGACCAGGGCTGACGTCGTATCGAACTGCATGCCCAGGTACGTCAGGGTCTGCGTCGGCACTAGGGTGGACTTCGGAAAGTTAACCAGCCAGCCGAACCTCTGCAGTGTGTCCAAGGTGCTGGATACGCTCAGTTGGCATTCCTGGAACGTGGGAGCCTTCACTAGGAGGTCATCCAGGTAGGGGATGACCACGACTCCTTGAGAGTGCAGAACTGACACGACCGTGGCCATGACTTTCGTGAACACTCGTGGAGCGGAAGCTAACCCGAAGGGAAGCGCCACAAATTGGTAGTGGTCTTCGCCCACTGCGAATCTGAGTAGACGTTGATGGGAGACTGCAATTGGAATGTGCAGATACGCGTCCTTGATATCGATGGACGCCAGATATTCCCTTTCTTCCATCGATGCGATGACTGAGCGCAGTGATTCCATGCGGAAGTGTTGCACCTTGACATGCCTGTTGAGGAGTTTCAGATCCAGAACGGGTCTTACAGATCCGTCCTTTTTGGGTACCACAAAGAGGTTGGAGTAAAAACCCCTGAAGCGTTCCCCTTGTGGTACCAGAACAATGACTCCATTTCGCTATAGAGCCTCCACAGCCTGAAAGAAGGGGCGGCCTTGTTGGGAGGGGGGTGAGTGAGGAAGAACCGGTTGGGAGGGGCCGATTGTAGCTGGATCCTGTAGCCGAAAGACACGATGTCTCACACCCATCTGTCTTGAATGCAAGGGAGCCAGACATCCCGAAAGTGGGACAGTCTGCCTCCCACTAAGGGTGCGCCTTCCGGTGGAAGGAAGTCAGGAGGAGGCCGCCTTCTGCGACCGTGCTCCTGAGGACTTCTGTTGGCGGGATTGATGGCGCCAAGGCAAGCCGCTCCTCTGCGAGGACTGGATCCTATCCGAGCGGGAAGACCGACTGGATGAAGACGCCGGCTTCGAGGAGGCCCAGCCGAAGGAATTTCGAAAGGACCGAAATCTGGATTGCTGGCGCTGGTGGAAAGGCTTCCTAACTTTCTGCTGCGGCAGAGACGTGCTCTTTCCCCGATTGCATCCTTGATTATTTCGTCCAGCTGCTCCCCAAACAGATGGTCACCCGAAAACGGGAGCGCCGTGAGGTATTTTTTTGGAAGCTCAGTCCGCTTTCCATTCTCGCAACCACAATGCCCTGCGAATGGCAATTGCGTTAGACAAAGCCAACACAGTACGACTGGCCGAGTCCAAGACTGCATTGATGGCGTAGTTAATGACGTCCGAAGCCTGTGCAGCCAGAGAGGACATCTCGGGGCCTGCGCCACTGGCCAGGGCATGCATGTCTGCGATCCATGCTGCAACCGCCTTCATTGCCCATACCGCAGCGAATGCTGGGGCAAAGGAGGCTCCAGTGGCCTCGAACACCGACTTCGCCAGGAGCTCCACTTGTCAGTCTGTGGAGTCCTTCAGGGAGGAATTGTCCGGCAAGGATATTAGGGTCCGAGACGACAACCTAGAGACCGGAGGGTCCAGTTTAGGGGAGCACGCCCAGCCCCGTGCCACGTCTTGTGGGAAGGGGTAGCGTGGCTCTGGAACCCTTTTAGGGTGGAAACGTCTGTCAGGGCAAGTCCTGGGCTTCAGTACTGCGTCCTGAAAATCATTGTGATCCTCGAACGCGCTCAGGTTCTTCCTGGGGCGTCTGAACAGGATCCTCTGCTTGGTCGGGGGAAGAGATACCTGCGGAGCCGGGTCGGCTACTCCTAGGACTGCATTGATAGAAGAGACAAGGTCCTCAACTAGGGAATCTGACTCAGGGGCATCGAGGTCGAGCGAGGCCTCAGAGTCAGAGTGCTCGTCCAAGTCGTCCTGCGAGTCTTTCTCGTGGTCCTGGCTCTGACAGGAAGATGGGGACGGAGCCCTGTGGGGCCTTTTCCCGGATCTTGGCCAAACGGCCGAAGAAGACTCCCCCATGGGCTCAGACACAGGAGCGGCGGAAGGACGGGAGTCCCCGAGAGGCTCCTGAGAAGGAGCAGGGTCCGGTCTGTACTGGATTTCCTGGATCAGGGACCTGGAGAACTGGTCGAAGGACTGAGAGAGTGCCTGAGATAGCGACTGAGACATCGCCTCTGCCCAAGGGGGAGTGGGTAACTCTGCTGGCGCTATAGGGGCGGCTGGAGCATCCACCTGGGCCGAGGGCCTGAGGGACTCCTGGGGCTCGGACTGCATGCAGGCAGAGCAGTGAGGATAGGAGCATCCCCCAATAAGGGGAGCTTTGCAGGCTGAGCAGGCTGCATAAAAGGTCTGACCCTTGGGGCTTTGCTGCGTGTGCTAGACATGCTGTTAGCTGTAGGTACAAGCAGCCTGAACGCAGGGTATAGGTATACACTGGAGAGGAGAGTTCCACAGCCGGAGTAACCGATGTGGCTTACCACCAACCAGGATAGCGATGGTCCACCAGTGCTGCTGCTGAATCCCACGGTCCTGTGCCCCCACCGATAGAAGCTGCCTCAGAGCTGGTAAAAGCTGGAGAGGAGCTGCTGATGCTGCCTGCCGGCTGAATGCCAGAAAATGGCCGCCGGGGCTAGCGGGGCGGAGCCAGGAGTGGGCGGTGCAACAAAAAAGACGGCAATCCCAAATCCCATAGATGCATGGAGGTGTATCGACGCCCCTGTTGTGGTGGGCGTGGCCAAGGGGAGAGCAGAGACTGTCTCCAGGCACATTGTCAAGAATGTGGGCATGAAGCCACGCCCCCTCTGATTAGCAGTAGGGGGGTGGGAACGAAGCTGCAGCACGTGTTGGCCCAAGCCGGGGCCTCAATTAATAAGCCCAGCCGAGAAGCAGGCGCAGTCAGCGCGGAAGACGCGGCCGGTGCCTGAATAACCCAAACATCCCAGCCTGTGCAGCAACAGGTGGGGGAAGCCTTCTTCCTGCACTGAAAGGTGCAGGAATTGAGGGAAACGCTCCAATTAGGCAGCTGCTGGATCCCATAGGGGATGCTGCATGGAGCTCAGTGCACTGAGGTGCAGGCCTCTGGAGCAACAGGTAGGGGAGGCCTTCTTCCTGCCCTGAAAGGGTCAGGAATTGAGGCAAATGCTCTGATTATGCAGCTGCTAGAACCCATAGGGGATGCTGCATAGAGCACTGTGCACAGAGTGCAGGCTATGCAGGGGCTCAGGCTGCAGCCAGAGTACATACCTGCTGATTAGCTGCCCATTCCTGGAGGAGGTCCGGGTCTATTCTCGACCCCAGGAGATGGTGTATCTCGACCGCTAACAGGCACCGCTATGGGCTGTAGGGGGAGGACGGACACATGAGCTGTGCATGGAGGTCCGTGATGTCTCAACTTCAAGCCATAAGCCGCACAGGGTGTCTTGCTAAATTGACCTGGATCGGGGCAGAGCCCATACCTACGAAGCGCTCAATGACTTACAAATCAGGCATGAATAATGATATTCCTTATAGCAAGATTAAATTTATTTGTTACAAAGTAGCACATGAATTGTCATCAATACAGACTTAACACAAATCATACCTAGACTTAATTATAGCGAATAAGCATCAATATATATATATTACCTGATATTGTAGCTGCTTCACCTTCTCCATTCAGGGGAACACGTATCAGTGAGAAGGTAGCAATATTGAGGCTTGCATCGCAGGAGGTGTACGTCCATCTTGCCCTGGAAGAGCTCCCCCATCACTGACCGTGATCTCCCATCTTTTATACTCTTTAGAATATCTACGAGCACGTGCAGACTGTACCATTCAATTTCCCTCGTGACCATCAGCCATAGGATATTGAATGAATGTTGAATAGGTCCTTCTATAACGTGCTTGTCATGGGTTGTATGTCACAAGACATGTAGCCCGTATATAACAATACAACAGTCATTGAAAGACTCTTGCCTGTTATAAGATACATATCAATACAGTCAGTCATTGACTCTTGCCTGTCATAAGATACATATCAATACAATCAGTCACTGAAAGACTCTTGCCTGTCATAAGATATATATATCATGCAGGCCGTGTTCTCATCTTAGTAGCATAATGTGAAAGAGAGTTCCCCCTTTTTTATATATTTCAACCTTGTACTGATATATTATATGGAATGATATAAGACCTGTGGTCACTATTCTAATTATGATTACCTGTTCTATATCTATTCTATCCACACACACCATTCTTATCACATTGGTATCATAATCGGTCCTTGACCACAGGAATTATATTCCATTTCCATAAGAAACCATCAGTACTTTTGGCTTCCTACAGAACATTTTGTATGCTATATAACAAATCCAGTTTAAAAGTGGAATTACCATAATGGCAATCACCAAGACAGAGTGAATCGAGAAATTCTAAATTCTTCCAGCAGAGGGTGAACAGTCCATGAGAACATCATGCTAATGATGAGAAATTGCATCTGCAACTTTATTCGATCAATACATCAATAAGAAATCACTTTTAAATCTGATTTCAACTTTCTTGATTTTTTCAAACAACATTGAAATAAAAGTACTATAACCTTAACCAATAGATATATTAAAACTAAAAACAATATAACCTGGAAGGCCCCTTGCAGAAGCCCCATTAACTATCCTCCAATTCCTTTAAACCAATTTGTTGGATTCAGGAAAGAAAAAGTATTGGCCCACCAGCTATCTTTGTGGTCATTATTATCCTTTTGATATTTTTCCCTCAAACGCAGTATATTCTGGAGTTAAACGAGCTAGGGTGCAGCCACCCTTAACCCCTACAGGAAGCCATTTATAAGCATTTTTTTTTTTGTAAATGTATATTTATTAAACATTTTTCAATTAAAGGGTATACATTACGGTACACTTAAACATAAAGAACAGTATGATTCCAGAAGAGGATAATATAGTTAAAGTCGATGAACCACAGGTCTAACAGTTCAAGTCCAAGTAGTTGTGGTCACGAAAAGACTCTCTAGAATATATGGAGGGAAGTCCTCCCCTCCAACAAGGGAACCAAATTTTGGCTCCGTCTCTTACCATAAGAGACTTGAAATATAAAGAACATATATACAAGGTCACACGCAACTTGTTTATGACCAGAGTCAGTCCAACAAGAAGAGTAGGCAATAGAGAATTCTTTCAAGATAGCTAGTAGAGGGGTCAAAAAAGAAAATAGGGAAGAATTAGAATGGGGGGGGGAATAGCTAAAAGAGTGAATTATAAGAGAAGGAGGAGAAAAAGAGTAGACAGAGATATGAGATGTGATGTTTTTGTGCTCTAGATTAAATTACCCGAATGTCCACACTCAATTTTGCATTACAAAAGTGATTTTAATAAAGTTACTGGTGGTACAAAAACAGGCAACAGTCAAGAAGTAAATAGGAATAGTGTTGGAGAGGGAGGTGAGAGAGGAAAGCAGGAGATGCAGAATGGACAGTGCCCTCACCCTGGTACCTAATGAAGGAAGCGAGTGCTCTAATAGGGACCACTACTAGCCATAAAGCAGGTAGATTGGTGTCACCTAGATGGGATATCAGAGCTCCAGGCTATCCAACTAAGTCTTACCCATGGGTGTAGTTACGGGGTCCAGTGCTCTCCTACCCTCGTCTCAAGGGCCCCGACACGTGTTTCGCGTCCGGCTTTATCAAGGGGCGAGTGGTGCTCAGTGCTCTAAGTAGCTGGCCTATATAGGGGAGCGAGTGACAGCTGCAGCTTGTTCAGCTGCATGACACGCCATTACGCCGGAAGTAAAGCGGCGGGGAGGGCTCTCCTGGGTGCGCTGTGGTCGGGAGAAAAGATTCCCGTAACGTCACATCCGGGCGCAACCATTATGGAGGTCCCCGTCACCGCAAACTTCCGGCGGTCCGGCGCGCATGCGCACGCTGCTAGTCGCCATTTTGGAGAAGGGCAAGAGGAGCTCTTTCTTGCCCCTCTCCTGGATTTGTAGTATTATAATACGATAATTCATTTATCCAAAGGAGGCAAGTAGAGGGGGATTTTATCTTGGTAACACACGGGCCTAGAGACCGAACCAACAGAGGGGGTAAAAGAGCGATAGTAAAAACGAAGTAGAAAGTGTATAAGCAAAGGAAGGAGAGGCAAAATGGGAAAGCATCATCAACATCAAAAAAGTGTATCCACATAATGCGCCTCCATAATTCTTCCTTCATGTCTGCTTCATATATATCTGCTCTCCACAGTTATTGTCGGTATCTCCAGGCCAAGGTGTATGTCCAGTTATATCCCCAAACACAGCTGTTCATCGCTCACACAGAGGCCAGTTCGTGAAAGGGGGAAGGTGCAAAGCTAAAATAGACAGATAAAACAGAGCAAAGTTAAAAAAGCTGACTATCCGTCAATCCCCGACACTTTAAAAACTTTCACGATTGCAATCCTGAGACTCTTCGAGTCTGCGGTATTGATAGACTGAATTTAGGTATTCGGGGTGGAGATGCGAGCAAAGAGCTCGCAAAACTTGAGTGTAGGTGGATTGTGACCTTAGGCACAATGGCACCTGCTGGTCTCAACGAGAGATTGAGCTTTGCCCCCTTTCTCTAGTTCACCTCCCCTTTTGAAGTAATCCTGGTTACGCACAGAGTCGTGTGTTTAAGATGGATTTTTGATGGCTTTATGTATAGTCCCTTCTGGTGCCGCCTCTCTGTTGTTGTTTTAAATCATGGTTAATTTTTACCTCAAAATATAAAATGCTTTTTCTATACTTGAAGTATACTATGCTGCTGCCAGTGTCCAGGGGTCTGATCCTTTTCGTCCGCCCTGGTTACTCTGTTCTGATTTCTTTTACTGTTGCGAGTTTGATATGTCCTGCATTGCTTATTTGCCAGTTAAGAGAGACTATCATGGCACCTTGTACCTCATTGAGGATAGTCAGCTTTTTTAACTTTGCTCTGTTTTATCTATCTATTTTAGCTTTGCACCTTCCCCCTTTCACGAACTGGCCTCTGTGTGAGCGATGAACAGCTGTGTTTGGGGATATAACTGGACATACACCTTGGCCTGGAGATACCGACAATAACTGTGGAGAGCAGATATATATGAAGCAGACATGAAGGAAGAATTATGGAGGCGCATTATTGGGGATACACTTTTTTGATGTTGATGATGCTTTCCCATTTTGCCTCTCCTTCCTTTGCTTATACACTTTCTACTTCGTTTTTACTATCGCTCTTTTACCCCCTCTGTTGGTTCGGTCTCTAGGCCCGTGTGTTACCAAGATAAAATCCCCCTCTACTTGCCTCCTTTGGATAAATGAATTATCGTATTATAATACTACAAATCCAGGAGAGGGGCAAGAAAGAGCTCCTCTTGCCCTTCTCCAAAATGGCGACTAGCAGCGTGCGCATGCGCGCCGGACCGCCGGAAGTTTGCGGTGACGGGGACCTCCATAATGGTTGCGCCCGGATGTGACGTTACGGGAATCTTTTCTCCCGACCACAGCGCACCCAGGAGAGCCCTCCCCGCCGCTTTACTTCCGGCGTAATGGCGTGTCATGCAGCTGAACAAGCTGCAGCTGTCACTCTCTCCCCTATATAGGCCAGCTACTTAGAGCACTGAGCACCACTCGCCCCTTGATAAAGCCGGACGCGAAACACGTGTCGGGGCCCTTGAGACGAGGGTAGGAGAGCACTGGACCCCGTAACTACACCCATGGGTAAGACTTAGTTGGATAGCCTGGAGCTCTGATATCACATCTAGGTGACACCAATCTACCTGCTTTATGGCTAGTAGTGGTCCCTATTAGAGCACTCGCTTCCTTCATTAGGTACCAGGGTGAGGGCACTGTCCATTCTGCATCTCCTGCTTTCCTCTCTCACCTCCCTCTCCAACACTATTCCTATTTACTTCTTGACTGTTGCCTGTTTTTGTACCACCAGTAACTTTATTAAAATCACTTTTGTAATGCAAAATTGAGTGTGGACATTCGGGTAATTTAATCTAGAGCACAAAAACATCTTCTCTCGCTTTCTTTAAATGGTCTATATTGATGTGTGCTCAGTAGTATGACTGTTCCTGGTTCCTTATGTTTATATAGAGATATGAGATGTGTTGTTAAATGTAGAATGACGGGTGGCAGCATAGAGAACGGTACAGGTGCTCCACTACTTATGTAAAGAGGTCACCAAAGTTGGGGGCATCTCTGAATAATATCCATTCTGTCCAGGTACTCACATACACTGCTTGGGTTTGAGAGAAGTCAGCTGAAATCTCCTCGAAACGTCGGAGAGATTCCATCTCGGAGTACCATTCTAGAATAGAAGGAGGCATCTGCTCCCTCCAATGTCGGGGGATCACATTGCGCGCTGCACATAGGCAGAACCGGAGGATATCCTTCCTCTGTCTCTTCCATGATCCAGGGAGCAGAGAGAGCAGGGCCACCTCGGGGGAAACCTCCGCATGCCCACCCGTAACCAGATTGTAGTTATGGAATACCTTTGACCAAAAGTCACTGATCAAGGGGCAGCTCCACCAGACATGAATCATTGTGCCAATCTCGAGACCACATCTCCAGCACAGAGGGGAAACGGCAGGAGAAAATCGATGCAGCCTATCCGGAGTGAGATACCATCTTAGGCGTATCTTATAACACTTTTCTAGTGCTTCACAAGAACCTGAGGTTTTTCGAGACATCATAAAACACCTCTCCCAGTCCTGGGCATCCAACACCCTCCCCAAGTCGGCCTCCCATGCCCGTTGATAACCGTGGGCTCCTGATACAACTGCTCTAGAGAGGATGGAATAAATGACCGAGATACCCCTAGTAGGCCCCTGGTTGGTATCAAATATCGCCTCAAGGGGAGATAATGTAACGTCCGGGTCTCGTCGAAGGGGTAGAGAACGCACAAAAGAACGGAGTTGGAGGTACTCCCACCACTTCAGCTTCGCGGCTGGAGAAGATGCCTGCAATTCGGCAAACGAAGGGACCTCACCATGGCGAAGAATCTGGCCCACACGGGTATCATCCTCTGCTCGCCACAGAAGAAAATATTGGTGGGTCATTCCCGGGGGGAAAGCCGGATTGTGAAAGATCGGGGTCAGGGAGCTGGCCACTTTTTTCCGGTTCGAGTCTCCCCATGCCACTCGCCATGCTTTCAGCAGTTCAGCAGTCAGATATGCCAATTGGCAAGAAGGAGTGAGGGCCTCCAGTGGGATCCACTGTAGATGGCATAGAGGAATTGAACTACCGGACCTCTCAATCTGGATCCACTGTTTCACGTCTGCCTTGTAATGCCAATCAAGCAGACGCACAAGAATGGCGGCTAAGCAATAACGTCGCAAGTCCGGCAATCCAACACCTCCCGTCTCCCTCAAGGAAGACAGAACCCCGAAGCCCACACGCGGCCTCGCACCATTCCAGACGAATCTAGAGATCAATCCGCGAATGGTGCGAAAGTACGCCCCACATGGCCAAATAGGCACCGCCCGGAATACATATAAAAATCTTGGGAGAATATCCATTGTCACGACATGGATTCTCCCCAGCCAAGATATCCTCAAGGGCCTATAAGACTCCAACAAGGTACCAACACGGTCTAAGAGAGCCTTGTGGTTCAAGTGGAAGGCATCGTGCACGTCAGCAGGCAACTTGATACTCAAATATGAGATGTGACCTGGTCTCCAACGGAAGGAGAATCCCTTGGAAAGGGAGGACACCTCAGAGGCAGACAAGGAGACGTTCAACGCCTCGGATTTGGAGTAATTTACCTTAAAATTACTAAGGTCTCCAAACCTGTTAAATTCTTGCAACAAGGCGGGGAAGGTCTCTGAAGGGCGAGTGACGTACAAAAGCACGTCATCAGCAAACAAGGCTGTCTTATGTTGGGTGTCACCCACTGAAATCCCGTGGATACCTCCATTATCCCTAATGGCTTTCGCCAAGTGCTCCATGACAATGACATAGAGCAGGGGAGAGAGTGGGCAACCTTGTCTCGTTCCGTTTCTTACAAAGAAGGGACCAGAAAGGCTACCATTGACGCGTACCCTGGCCAGGGGCAGGAGTACAGTGAGGAAACCCCATTTATGAATTTACTCCCTAAGCCGACGTGCTTCAACGCCTCCCACAAGAAGCCCCAATGGACCCTATCAAAGGCCTTTTCTGCGTCTATGGAAAGCAGACAAAGAGGGGACTTCCACATCTTAGCCTTCTCTATCAGGAGAAAAGACCTAATGATGTTGTCCCGCGCCTCTCGGCCTTTAACAAAGCCCACTTGGTCAAGATGGACGATCGAGGGGAGCTTCAGAGATAATCTGTCAGCCAATATCTTAGCAAACAACTTGACATCTATGTTTAGCAGAGATATCGGTCGGTAACTTGCCGCCTCAGTAAGATCCTTGTTTGGTTTGGGGAGCACACAAATGTGTGCCTCTAAGGCTTGCGGCGGGAGATTGCCCCCTTCAAAGAGTGCTTTAAATGCTGAAAGCATGTGAGGCAGCAAGTCCTCAATTAGGGTCTTATAAAAAATGGGAGTGTAACCGTCTGGGCCAGAGCATCTAGACGTCGGAGATGACTTGACTACGTTCGTCACCTCCTCCTCTGTGATGTCACTCTCCAAAGAAAGCATGTCATCGTCAGATAGGGATGGGACATTCACCTCGGAAATGTATGCCTGAATTTTAGCTCGTAGGGCGTCAGGATGCATGTCTGCAAACTTCCCCTTCAGGGCATAAAGATCAGCGTAAAAGGTTTGGAAAACCCCTGCTATATCTTTCGTGCTGTGAACCATCTTGCCATGTGACGTTTTTATGGAGGGGATGAACGCAGGGCCCCCCCGGGGATGTAATAGCCTTGCTAGGGGTCGTCCACAACTATTAGCCTTCTTGTAAAAAAACGCCCTTGATCTCTCCTTGTATCTGTCGTATTTGCTGTCTAAGAGGGTCTTCAACTCTGATCTCTTAGATGCCAGTTCAACCAACACCCCTTTATTTCTAGAAGTCTTATGTGCCACCTCCAAACGGCCGATCTGGGAAAGCAATTCACTCATCCGCTCAGATTGTTGTTTCTTAATCCTCGCTCCGTGTTTAACTAGCGTTCCCCTAAGGACACATTTAAGGGCTTCCCACTTAATGGTAGGAGAGGACACATCAGACGCATGAGTCTGAGTGAAAGTCCGGATGTCAGATTTTAATTCCTCCAGACAGACTGCATCGGTTAGGAGGTGACTATTTAATCTCCAGGACCACTCTTTCCTAGCCAGACCGGGAACCTCAATGGACAAGAAAATGGGGCTGTGGTCCGAATGGACAATATTGCCAATAGAGGCTTCAGGTGCCCACGAGAGAATCCCATGGCTGACCAGTAACAGATCAATACGGCTATAAGAGCCGTGTACACCTGAGTAAAAAGTGTAGTCCCTAACAGAAGGGTTAAGTACCCTCCAGACATCGACCAGCTGGAGCCTGCATAAAAATCTCCGAAGTGCCACTACACGCCTACGTGGAGCCGCCCCTCGACCAGAAGTGGAGTCCATGGAAGGGTCAAGAACAAAATTGAAATCACCCCCGATGATAACCCGCCCCTCCGCAAAGTCTGCCAGCCTCGTCAGGAGGGTTTTACATACCCTAGTCTGTTCCCTGTTAGGAAGGTACCAATTGACTAAGGTCAACGGAGTTCCAGAAACCAACAATTTGAGAAATATGTAACGACCTCCTTTATCAATCACCGAATCCAGAATTTTGTATGGCAGATTCTTGTGTAGGGCTATAGAAACCCCTTTGGTTCTGGATTCAGGATTCACGCAATGTATCCATTCAGAGAACTGTCCCCCTCCAAAGGAAGGAACATGTCCCTCCTTGAAATGTGTTTCCTGAAGAAGCAACACCTGCACTCCTCTCCTCTGCATGTCCGAGATGACATGCTTTCTTTTTTGAGGGGTATTAAAATCCCTGACATTTAAGGACCCTATCTTCAAGGACCCGCCCCCCATACCAATCCCACCAAGTGAAGTCTCAGCGGCCAAAGGATATTATCCTAAACAACACCCCGAGTGGGATAGAGAAAAGAAAGAAGGAATTAGAAAGAGTGATATAGAGAGAGAAACCTGTTGGACTGACAAGGAATAGAGAATACAATCACGTGGGGAATGTTCTTTCCAGAAGCGTCACACTCAGAGAAGGGTGTGACGTCCCCGTGGGAGGTTGCCTTTCCAAATGGAAGGAGCTGTAAGCAGATGCAAACCCCAGGAATTGCGTCCAGAGAATGCAAGTGCTCAGAGCTGTAAAAAATTATAAAAACTTCAAGCGACCGAGAAAAACCATCTCCCCGGCCTAAACAGAAAAGCAATAAAAAAACTAAACAACACAGCATTAATATAGCATCGATACTCCGGCCATCTGGCAATAAGTTTATCTAGTTAAAGTTGGCATATTGCTAGAAAAGAAAGGAGGTGGCTCCCATCCCAGGATATTATAGGACTGGAAGCTCACTGCTTTGTAAAACAAGAATCTATGATGGAAATAGAGAGCGTTTACTTAGGTATGGTAGCATGAGAGATCCAGAGAAGGGAAAGAAGAAGGGGGGAGGGGTGAGAAAGAAAGGAGTATAAGGCTTAGGAAGGGAAGTGATAGCGAGTGAGGGAAGAAAGGACAAGGGAAGGATGTCGAGGCCAGATACGGACCTCTAAACAAACATAAAGGCAAACACAAGCCATAGATTTATATCAGAAGGGGCGAAGGAGGAAGGAGGGAAAAGGAAAGGGAAAAAAAATGGAGAAGGGGGGTACGGAAAGAAAGAGGTGAGACAAATCTCTGGAAAAAATCTAAACCTATTAGTGCATAAACACTTAACACATGTAAACGGTATATTAGAAAAAACCTGTCAAGATGATTATGGCATCAAAAGAGGATACATAAGTTCTCATCAGCACAAAAGCATTTTGAAAAGTCACCCATCTTCGAGTCCGCTCTCTTCGCTGAGTCTGCGGCGTCGACGGTTCCTGCTTCTCCCGTTCCGTCTCTTACGGTTACTCCGTGGCAGACGCAATCTTTGTTGACTTATACCATCAAAAGAGGAAGACGGCCAGTCCGGAAACAGGAGCCCCGGGTCCGAGATATCCAGGGCTAGGAGAAAACCACGTAACTCCAAAGGGTGAGACAGGGAGACCAGCAGACCACCATGACGAACCTGCAGGCGGAATGGATAACCCCAAGAATACAACATCTGGTTCTGACGTAGGAGATCCAAGAGAGGCCTCAATGCGCGCCTTTTCTGAAGAGTCCGTCTGGATAAGTCGGCTAGTAGTTGCAACTGGGAACCCTGAAAGGATAAGTCCTCGCACCTTCTTGCTTTGATAAGAACTTCCTCTTTAACCTGATATCTATGGAACCTGCAGATAACGTCACGTGGCAACGCTCCTACCGGAGGAACCGGTCCAAGGGAACGGTGAGCCCTGTCAAACTCGATGACAGTCTCCGCAGGGATGTTCCGGATAGAATTAAATAAGTCCCGTAAGGTGGACCATAACTCAGACGGTGTCACTGACTCCGGCAGGCCTCGTATCCGAATGTTCTGCCTCCGCTCCCTATTTTCCAGGTCCTCCATAGAGTCTAGAAAGGCTTCCTGTTGGGACCTCTGAAGCGAGACCTCTTCCTCAAGAGCTTGGACTCGTTTAGTTAAGTCCTCAACAGTGGTGTCAGTCTGGGCTATTTTGTCAGAAATCACCTGGACCTCGCCTCTGATTGATGCTGTGGTAGACTTAAGGGAGGACTCCACTTTGGTAATAAAGTCAGATAATTCTTCCCTCGTGGGAATGTTCATTATTCGTGCCTTAAAGGATTCCCACATATCACCTTCATAGGTTGGCGGATCACCCATAGCCCCTGTTGGGTCAGCATGATGTTCTGGGACATCCGGGTTAGAAACATCTCCTCTTGTCATAGATGGGGGTGACAAATGGGACAGGTGTTCAGATCTAGTACACAGGGTCTCAGAACAGCCATTAGCAGGAGGTGTTTGGCTGTGGTGTGGTGCTCCTGCATATTGTGGTCTGGTCAGAGAATGCACTTCCACCTCCAGGCAGCTGACTACCTGGACAGGGTCCATTGAAGAGACCATAGCCTCACAGGGATCCTTTAGTTTAGAGTGTCCTATTGTGCTGTTCCCTCCATTCCCCACTGTGTCCCTATTCAGGGAGCTGCTGCTGCAGCATTTATCACCTGCAGGCATCCCAGCTCCAGCAGCCTCAGCCCTGCCCAGGGGAGATCGCGCTGTTATCACTGTGCTCTTATCACACTTCTGGTTCTCAGGCTCCTCAGACTCACCGGGTGGTTTTCTGCGTGTATCTTTTCCTCTAAGGCTGCTGGGCACTAGAACAGGCACCAGGGGCGACTGTGGAGAGAGGCCAGAGTGCGCGCTTCCATCTCCACTGTCTACAGCATGGGGCTGTGCAGCTGCAGGCTCCACCATCTTGAGATCAGCAGCAGAGACCGGGGGCTTGTTTGAGCTCCTCAAATACCTTGTTATGGAGCCCGGGGACGAGAATGAAGGGTCCGGTGTTGTAGCCGGGAGCCTGCTCCTTCTCTTCGCCGGCATGTGGTGCCAGAAAAGCCGGGGTAAGTGCCTCTACTGTGTCATGAAAGCGGCCAGGGAGACGGAGCTCAAGCACTAGTGAACTGCTCCCTCCATGGCCAGGACACGCCCCATTTATAAGCATTTTGCCCACATACCCAATACATCCCTCTGGGGAGATCTCATAAAGCTGAGTGTTGCAAAACTAGTTAGTGTACTAAATCAACAAAGATACTCACATTGGTTAGTATACACCAGCCCGGTTTTTGCCCAATAGGACTTCAATATCCTGCATCAGGGTTACTACACATTGGTTCATTAGCTTAAGATTCATTATACATTAAATTACCTGGTATATTGCTACAAGTATCACTAGTTTTATTAATAAACATATTGGCATAAGGCCAGAATACATCATGAATTGTCCTTTCCAGCAAACTAGGTTTGAAAGCATCTGCTGTATTTGTCACATGAATTGTCCCAAAACTTATACATATATTGTCCATAGGGAGCAGTCCCAAATCAATCAACCCAGTTTTATTTCTGGCACCCAAACTCCTCCTTTAGAGGTCATGTACGGCAAGTTCTTAATTGTCCCGCTCAGATTTCCTTGCCACCATGGTAGATTAATCCATCCTACAATAGGGATAGGTACTGTGGTGTTCCATAGTCGAACATTTCGGGTATCATTACTGGCCAAACTGTCTGAGCAATTGTCCCACATCAGGATTTCTTCCATTGTTACCGGTATAGCCAGGAAAGGAATACTGGTAGCTGTCACAGGCGAATGAGTACAAATCCAACAATCTGTGGGTTGAGTGTTATTCAACGCCTCCGTCATCACTTGATGGTGCACCAGGAACTTGTTGGCTATCGGCTCCTCCCGATGTAGGTTGCTCCATCAGCTACGCCTAAAAATACGCTTCCAAGAATTTTACTTAACAGCCATACCTAGGGTACAATAAAAGTTGGCATCATTCCCGTAAATAACATTTCTCCTGTGGGACATATTCCCACTTCTCCACTCCTGGTCTCATTATCAAAAGTGTACGGTCCTTGCCGACCGCTATGACCTCTGCTTCGGAAAGCGGTCCTTGGGTATTCTGTACCCATATTTTGGCCCCCACATTAGTGATATTGGAGGACCCAAAACCTTTATCTCCCCTGACTGTCAATTCTGTAGGGGCTGTTCCTTCCTTAACTTGGGACAAGTTCACAGGTATAAATAACATTTGGGCAATCCTTTGGCCCGTAGACAACACTTAGGGTTCTGTCTCTAGATTCAACATGAGAACCTTAATTTCTCCTTAATAACAGGATCAAGAACACCTCCTACCACAATTGCACCTTTTAAAGTAAAACTAGATCTTGTTGCAATTTCACCAAAATGTCCTTTAGGAATCTTACATGCAAAACCAGCAGAAATGGTACTTACCTTACCTGGTGCTATGAGCACTGCCTCTACTGAGTAGAGGTCCAGTCCTGCAGCCGCTGGAATAGCTCTGTAAGGAATTTGTGCTTCCTCATTCAATTTCCAATAGATCAGTGTATCTACATGTACTTTATGTATGCTCAGATTATGTGTAGTCAGTGATAGGTCTTGTTCTTAATTATTTGGAGAGCCTCACTCAAATTATCTCTCCATTGTCCATTTATACCTGTAATGGAGTACCATAATACTATGTGATCAGTTTTAGTGTTCTCACAGTAACCCACTGGGTGGGAGATTTACAACGAATCCTCACCATCAATTCTGAGTATGTGTCTGCAGCTGTACAGATAGATTTACAACTTCTACTCTCTGGCAGAGGACCCACTAAATCCATCTGCCAAGTCTAAGCTGGCAATTCACCTATGTGTCCCATTACAGTATGTGGTACTGCCCTTTTCTGTGAATGTTGACATATGGGACATTGTGCAATGACTGGTTTTATAACATCTAAAGTTAAGGGCACTCCTCTGTCTTGTGCCCACCTGTAAGTGGCATTTTCTCCCAAGTGTCCACTTTTCTGATGCGTCCAAACAGCTATACCTTGCAACTATATTTCTTTTTATCAGGTTCAGTACCTGCGACAGACATTGAGGCTGCCGCATCTGCTTGGGAATTAAACAAACATTTCAATGAGTGAAGAGGAACATGTGCATCAACATGAAAAGAGTATTTTTGGTGGTTTGGACATATACTTCAATATTTTGCCAAACTTCTTTCCCCACAACTCTTTCCTATGAATTTGTCAATCATTTAATTTTTCATCCTATAATCCAAGTAGCTGAACCACTAACTTTTCCACAATTTCAGCACCTGTCATTGTGTTTTTTTCTTGCACTCTTTTTGTTGCTGTGTGTAGCGGGGCCATATGGGTGCGTTTGTTCCAGCAGGTAGCAGTGTTGAATGCCATAACAGCCCGCCTACTGAGATGGGGGCTAATGTAAGAGGCTGGGCATACACTGTGCAAACCTGTGTGAACTGCGCCCTATATGAATCCCATTCTGTTTGCAGGACAACCAGTGGTAACTCCGTGAGAAAGGAGGTTGCTAGTGATTGGGGCTGGTGTCTTACATTCATGATGCCTTCATTTATAATCTGGGCAAAGCTGCACACAGCACTGAGTGTAATGGTCGTCTGACCTGAATCTGCTGTGGTCCTTTGCTCACTTTAGATAAGAATTTAGTGGATAGGACTTGTGACATGTGGGGAGCCGTGTAGTGGCTCACAAGCTTACGTGTTTTGGACCAAAAGACATACCAATACCCCACAATTTGTTATATGTCAAGAACCACTAACTACAAACCATGAATCAGTGAACAAATAAATTTTATTCCTTGTTCATATTTATATTTTTTGGGCCTAAGAAAATAGTTAATACCCAATTTCACCTTTCCAACGGTTATAGCATCACGCTTGGTCTTATTATTTCAAGCATCAGCTAATTTATGTAACAATTTCTGCGTTATAATATTGTAGGGAGCCTTGAACCAGCCTCAGACATCCAACTTTTCTGAAACATGCAGAACCTACACAAAAATCTGCAGAACATTCAACACAATCGCTTCACTTGCAGCCTCCCCAAATATTAGTTTACTGCAAAACCATAGGGCACCGGCAAAACATGGACAGGACAAGCATGACTACGTGTATTCCCAGTCTTTCTGCTTAATTTCGCAATGTTAACAAAATGGTTTCAGCTTATCTCATTCTCACACGTGTGACTATGTGTTTTTTCACTTGCTAAATGTTCCTCCGTTGTATCCCGGAAGCCAGTTGACAAGGGATCACAACTAATTGGACTCCTTTATACAATCAGGATTTTTATTTTTAAATCCTTATCACATGCATACGGTCATTCAGTTAAATCAAGTCATGTTCTTTCACACACAATTATTCAACAAATGTTAATACACAAATGCAATGTGTTTGCACTATCCCTTAAACAAATTTATCTATTTTAAATTAACTTTTTTTTTTTTTTTTTGACAAAATGCTATCTGATTCAAACTGCACACCAACGTGCGCTTCACTTCCTTAACTGAGAATTTTTCCTATAAACTGTCCTATAGGCTGAGGCTAGCATCCAGTTTCGCTTCCCCAATATTACTACATCACCTGCCTTTGCAGGGACCATCTCGAGTAATTTTAACATCGAGAGACTACCACATCACCTGCCTTTGCAGGGATCCCTCGAGTAACTTCACAACATCGAGGGGCTACCACATCACCTGCCTTTGCCTCAGGGATCCCTCGAGTAACTTCACAACATCGAGGGGTTACCACATCACCTGCCTTTGCAGGGATGCCCTCTCGAGTAACTTCACAACATCGAGGGGTTATCAAATCACCTGCCTTTGCAGGGGTCCCTCGAGTAACTTCACAACATCGAGGGGCTACCACATCACCTACCTTTGCAGGGATCCTCTCTCGAGTAACTTCACAACATCGAGGGGTTAACACATCACCTGCCTTTGCAGCAGGGATCCCTCGAGTAACTTCACAACATCGAGGGGTTACCACATCACCTGCCATTGCAGGGATCCCCTCTCGAGTAACTTCACAACATCGAGGGGTTAACACATCACCTGCCTTTGCAGGGATCCCTATAAGTACATCAACAACATTATAGGGTTCAGATTTTTTTAACTTATCCTGCCATTTTTCCGCCAGTCCATAATTGACCAATTCATGTGCTATAATATTATATGGAGCCTCGGTCCAGCCGGGAACCTCCATAACAATTTCCTTAGCTGTTTCCTAACGTTTTCTGAACGTTTTAGTACTCTGCCAAAAGATCAAGAAATTTGGAAAAATGCCAAATAAAAGAACATTACTAAAAAATAAGGGGATCTTTAAATACCCCACTGTGGGGTATCCTGCCGACTACGCCAATTAATGTCTTGCTAAATTTACCTGGATCGGGGCAGAGCCCGTACCTACGAAGCGCTCACTGACTTACAAATCAGGCATGAATAATGATATTCTTTATAGCAAGATTACATTTATTTGTTACAAAGTAGCACATGAATTGTCATCAATTGAATACAGACTTAACACAAATCATACCTAGACTTAATTATAGCGAATAAGCATCAATATATATATTAGCTGATATTGTAGCTGCTTCACCTTCTCCATTCAGGGGAACACATATCAGTGAGAAGGGAGAAATATTGAGGCTTGCATCGCAGGAGGTGTACGTCCATCTTGCCCTGGAAGAGCTCCCCCATCACTGACCATGATCTCCCATCTTTTATACTCTTTAGAATATCTACGAGCACGCACAGACTGTACCATTCAATCCCCCTTTTTTATATATTTCAACCTTGTACTGATATATTATATGGAATGATATAAGACCTGTGGTCACTATTCTAATTATGATTACCTGTTCTATATCTATTCTATCCACACACACCATTCTTAACACATTGGTATCACACAGGGGATGGTGAAGGAGAACGGCATGAAATCCATAGGGAATCTCAACCTCAGCTCTGTAACCCAAGAGTGGGGCGAGGAGGGAGCATGCTGGGGGTCCTAGCGGACCCTCTGTTCTACAGAATCCATCGTAAATGTTGATGAACGAAGAGAGAAGGAATGTGCGTGTCACTCCGATGAACACTAAGCAAAGAACTGGCTAGGGCTGGGTCTACCCTGGGGGTGTATACTGCAGGGGAGGAGTTATGTTCAAGTTTGTTCATAACATTACTTAGTGTGTCCTCCAGGTGGCAGCAGCATAACACCCATGGTCCTTAGTCCCCCACTGAGGCGACAAAGAAATACCTGGACCCATGGGCATACCCAGACTTCCTTCTAGGGAAAGACAATAAACTCTTTGGGACTTGGAGGGACAGAGGAGTCAGATCTTTGGGAGACTTGTTGCATAGGTCTGAATCACATTAGTTGGCTTGTCATGAAGTTTTGCAAAAGCTAGATCTGCCGGAAATTCAGGTACTCCGATACAACCAGATAAAACCTCATGTCTTAAACAAACTGGTAGACGTACGAGCCGAATGCATTGTCAACACCTGGGATGAGCTGGTATCGAGAGAGATGGGGACCACTACCGTTTCCTCGATATATTCCTTATTAAGGAAGCATTTACTCCCACTGGGACCAGAGCACCTGTTTGGTGGCTGGGAGCATCAACTCCAAGATCACGGGGTTGAGGGGAAGATCCTCTCGGGGAGGAAAGCACTCAGAGGAGAAATCATTAATGAAAGATGGAGAGATTCCTATTATCGAATAATACATAGATCTATACTGGGTTTTAATATACATATAAGATTCCCCCATCCAGATAGAATCCAGCATTGCCCAAGATGCTCTGGAACTGAAATGGACATGTTCCATGGTCTGTGGGGTTGCGAGGAATTAAGGCAACTCTGGGAGGCGACTAGGAGTCTCATGAATGATCTTACCAGAGAATGGCTATCGCTGAACCCGACATATTGGCTGTTCCATTGTTTGGATGATGTACGGCTGGGTGGGATGGAGTCCAGCATGTTTCATGGGTTGGCCATGGTCACTAAGAATATTATCCTGCGTCATTGGCTTTCGACCTCGTCGCCTCTAATAAGCGAAGTGATCCGAGAGGCCACTAAAGCCATGATATCTGAGTGGGTCGAGGCCAAGCCCAATGTTGACAAGTTTGCTTCCAAATTCATCACTAAATGGAGGTGTAGCACCCCTCTGGTGGGACACCACAGGGTGGTACTACACCCCAAACAGAAGGTGTAGTGTCTCTGTAGTCGTGGATAAGGAGGAAAACCCAGAGTCTGCACCTGAAACACGCTCATAGGACACCTTAGCACAGGGGACTGGTATTCAGTGGGTCCCAGGGGGGTGGAGCCTGGAAGAGTGGGAAGACGTGAGTGACAGTTTACACAAAGTCAAACCACAGAAAAAAACAGTATAACAAACACGTGGAAGTACACTGCTATAAAAAGGTAATAATAAAAAGCAAGTGCTTAGTAAAAAACAGTATCAAAAACAGGGTACTTAGTTAATACGTTTTTTGCAAAAAATGTATGTAAGCCGTTCCACCTCGCCACGGTGACCCTTATCAGAACAGTCCTATCTTAGGCTGCCTTCACACTGGCGTTCCCCTCCGCAGCGTTCTGCGGAGGGGTCCGCAATGTGACCGAAGCGGCCGCGAGCTCCTATCTTTATAATGGGAGCGCACGGAGCTGCGCTTGACAGCGCAGGACTGTGCGCACCCATTCACTGCCATATGTGATCTGTGCGCAGGCGGATGCCTGCGCACAGATCACACAGTCTCGTCCGCACCAGGGACGCGACATGTTGCGGGAGATCACATATGGGAGTGAATGGGTGCGCACGGTCCTGCGCTGTTAAGCGCAGCACCGTGCGTCCCCATTCTAAACATAGGGGCTTGCGCTGGCTGCGCACACATGGCGATTCCCCTCCGCAGAACGCTGCGGAGGGGAACGCCAGTGTGAAGGCAGCCTAACTAATTTAAAACCTGATCCTGTATAAATATACTTCATGGATGCAGGGTGAAGACGGGCCAGAGTCCAATATGGACACTGCAGCAGACAGCATTTTATACTGCACTGTGCTTGCTTTTTTTTTTTTTAGTTTACACAAAGTCAGTCAGACGGTGACAGCGGAGAGGACGGACGCAGAGGACCCTGCGGTCGCGACAGGAGGGCACCTCCAAGGAGAGAGGTGACGCAGACAACGAGGGGGGACACTCCAGGACTGGTTGGAGTCAGCTGGAGAGTCCAGGTCGACACCGGTAAACCGGAACCGAGGCGGTTAGTTAACCGCAGACTGGCAGGCTGTGGGCCTAAAATAGGAGCCGCAGCACCACAAGGCTAAAGCCCATCTCTGTCCCAAAGTGGGTCCAAGACACTAAGGGTATGTGCACACGTTGGCGGGTTAGGGTCGGCGGCGGCTGGGCGGACCCGCCAGGAAGCTCTGCAGCCGTCCACCGGCTTCCTGGCGGGTATGTGCGGCGGGTGTAGGGCGGGTGCACAGCGGGTTAGCGGCGGCGGTCATGCAGCGGCTGGAAGCAGTACGTATTCTGCTTGCAGCTGCTGCATAACCGGCCGGTTTATTGAACATGCACATTCGTTGCTAACCCGCTGGGAACCCAGCGGTTTAGCAACAGATGAGCATGTGTAAACCGCCGGTGTGTGCACAGCGGGTGTCGGTTTCCATAGGTTTTAATGTTAATCCAAAAGCCGGTTTGGATTAATTTAAATTTACATAAAACTTATGGAAACCGACCAGCGGTTTACACAGCTAAGCCGACCCTAACCCGGCATGTGTGCACATACCCTAATAAGGGAAAGGACTAAATACTGGTGGTGGGAGGATTGTCTTATCGCTCCCGTACATACTGGAAAGGGGTCAGAAGTACCTTTTAGAACAGGCCTGGGGACCGGCGATCGGGCTCTTTACTGTGATTGACAAGGGAGCTAAAGCAAAATGCAGACCAAGAAAGTTATTGTAGAGACACCTCTGACAGACTCTGGAAAAGCCTCCAAAATCCGCAGCTACAACCCCCAGTGAATCTGACTGTACCGTGTATTGTACCCTTATTTTCTGGTACCAGTAAAGAACTGTTTGAGCTAATCTGGTCTCTGCATCAATCATTTGTCACCTGGGAGGCTCCTACAGCACCAAAGAGCCAAGGACTACGACTCCCCTCATCAACCCCACTACCCTGAGGTAAAGCTCTACCTGTGGGGAGCTGTACTACCAAAGCTGCTTCACCATCACCTCAGCGGCTGGCTGCAGCGCTGGTAACCACATTACCAGGTACCACAGGTGGCGTCACGATTCCCTATCCCCAAGTTCCCCAACCATCGCCCCCATCAGCCAATTGAGTGCCCAGGACATGGAACTGGGACCGCCCAGCCGTGATCCCCACCGAAGCCACAGTCCCGGTATCCAAGTAACCCCTTCCCTACCGGTTATATAGTCGGGTGTTATATAGTCTCCCAGCTATACGATGATGACAGAGTTAAGGTACTGTTACATGCTTCAATATTGAAACGATATCACTAACGATCTCATGGGCGCGCGGTCGTTAGGACATTGATTTGACATCGTTGGTGAGCTGTCACACGCCTAGATATCGTGGACGACGCACCAATCCAGCGAGCAGCTATGGTTCGCACAACCCAGCGGATTATACTTCTTCACTGATGTGAATGGATGAAGTTGTGAACGACATCATTATCGCGGTGTCACACACAACGATGCAGCAGGTTGGCTGATTGAGGATTGTTTGATTTGAGAACATGTTCTCAAATCTGCGATCAACGATCCATCGTAATTGAATCTCGGTGTCACATGCAACGAAGTAGTAACAATGTCGCTTGAACAACTCCAAACCCGTGACGTTTGAGTGATATCGTTCATGATTTCGTACTGTGTGACGGGGCCTTAACGTTTGCCCCTTCCACTGGATCCGCGTGGTATCTCTTGGAAGATATCCAGGGTACTCTAGGTAAATTGAAGGTGGTTTAAGAATATAGTCTGAATGATAAGATGAACCATGGTAATAATTTATGACATTCCGCAAATGTCTTACAATAATATGACTCCTGTTCCATTGGCACTGGGGAGGGAGGGGTGGGGTTATGTTCTTGTTCTATTTGTTTGATTACCTTCTAACCTGTAACAAGGTCGATTTACGTGTAATACAAAATAAAAATGATTTCTCAAAAAAATTCATATTAATTCCTTCGGGAAATGTCGGGCCATGCCCACCGTTAAGATGGTGACAACCACTATTCCTGGACCCTGATAATACAAGTATGCCATGAAGGTGGTCTCCTCACAGCTGTAGTGGGTGGTGAGGTATGGAGCCGCAAAGTCAAGACTTCAAAATACTGTTCCCCTTCTCGCTAACCCAGGTATGTGTGTACAGGAGTTTATATGACATCAACCCTATTCAAGATAAAAAAAAACATGGAATGCCTAATAATATTGTATTGCTGTGCCTACACAGGCGCTCAGCTGCTCAGGAAATCTCCTCCAGTCACTGTAGGTGTTCACACCCTCCATCACCTCAGCACTGACTGCAGACATAGGAGGATGGGGCTCTCGGTAGATGCGCTCCGGTGGGCGCCAGTCTCCGTGCTCCTTCCTCCCTCCCTCTATGTAGCGTTCAGCTGAGCATTCGTAGCCACGTCTGTGACGCCATCAGCAGCCGCAGTGTAGCGCGACCTATGGCAGCCGCTGAGCGGAAGTGACGATCCCGGAAGTTGGTCCCGCAGTGTGTGCGGAGGCTGCACAGTCCGGAAGTCGGGTTCGCCGGTGGAGCGGAGGCGGCTCTGTGATGAGCTGTGCGGCTGGTGAGGTGACACACAGCGGGTGGCATGTCCTGGGTATACCTGGTGATGCCCGGCTATGACATGTGTGGTGAGGTCCTGCGCTCATTACAGCTGGACTCTCTTTAGGATTTTAGATGCCTATTTTAACCATTTGCTCCAAGTCTAAATTTTAAGCATTTTTTTACAATGAAAAAAAGGAGAAAATTGGGTCCGAAAGCCGCTCCTGCACTAGACGTGAGTGAGCCGGGACCGGCTGCCGCCATGTCCGGTCCCCAGGCTGATCCCACCAATGCCCTGCAGCCCCCCGAGCAGAGGAAGGTCCTGAGCTCACATCACTACAACCGAAATCTCCTGAAGTACCTGAACGACGACCGCCTGCGGCAGGGCTCCTTCTGTGACCTGCTGCTGGTGGTGGACGGAGAGGAGTTCCCGGTGCACAGGGTGGTGGTGGCCGTAGGCAGCAGCTACTTCCATGCCGGCCTGAGCAGGTGCCCCAGCACCGAGGTGCTCACCGTGGAGCATGTCACCAGTGCCGTATTCCGACATTTGCTAAACTTCTTGTACACGTCAGAGTTTTCACTTCTGGAGAAGGAGATAAGCGCGGTGCTGGAGGCAGCAAAGTTTCTGGATATCATAGATGCCATCACATTGTTGTCCCCCGAGGACGAACGTTTATCTGTGGTTGCACCACAGAATAAGCTGGAGAACAACCACACGTGTCCCCTGTGCCAGCGCAACTTCTGTTATAAAAAGACATTGGAGAATCACATGGACCGAGCCCACCCGCTTCCAAAAACAGAGGATGTGAAAGATCCAGGCTCCTCCACACGAAAGTCTACCCGTCAGAAGAAGTGTCCGGCCAAGTTTGAAGATCAAGAAGACGGAGAAAGTGACAGTTGTGCAAATAGCGAGTCTTACAAGAGCAGTCAGGATGCCTCCGATTCAGAAGATTCTATCAGTGAGATGATTGTTGAGATCAGCGAAGCAGAGGAAGGGGACCAGTCTGTGCAAGGAGAGAATGGAGAGGAGGTGTCTGAGGTCAGTCACGGAGCAAGTGAGGACCTGGACAGACCTGAAGAAAGGAACGACAGTCCCAGTTCTCTTGGGAACTTTCCTGATGGACTGGCCCCGATCCTGTTAGAGAAAAGCATCAAAAAGAATTTGAAGTGTCCAAAGTGTGAGAAAGTATTTGATCGAGTAGGTATGTAGCACCCTTATGTTAGGAGTGATGAGATTGTAGAGGAGCTTGGTGGTTCTCACACTTATTTACTTTCCAGGGAAATATGAGATTCATACACGTGTCCACACCGGAGAAAAGCCTTTTGAGTGTGATATCTGCAACATAAGATACTCTACCAAGTCCAACCTCACCGTTCACCGGAAGAGGCACAGCGGCGAGACCGAAGTGCCCAGGAAAGACATCAATTGTCCGTTTTGTAGCAAGCTCCATGCAAGTAGAAAGACCCTCGTTAAGCATGTCAAGAGGTGAGTTATGTGTCTGATTAGGTTGTGATGTCTATTTTATGGACTGATTGTTTTCTATAGGTGCATCTCAGTGAATTAAACTCATAAAAAAGTTCACTTTTTTCAGTAATTCAATACAAAAAGTGAAGCGCATATATTGCATAGAGTCATTACAACAGAGTGATCTATTGCAAGTATTTACCTCTGCTAATGTTGATGATTATGGCTTACAGCCAATGAAAAGCCGAAGGTCATTATCTCAGAAAATTAAAGTAGTGAGGATGAAGGATTAAAAACTGTGCAGCCGTATTCTACAATACATAAGAGTGAATGTAATATTGATTTATTAATCCGTGTTTCAGGACTCCCTGGCTCCTTCTTCAGGACAAATCAATATATTGCCATGTTTCTGGCAGTCCTGAAACGCGTTGACTAATCAATATTATATTCACCCTTTGATATCTCGTGGAATACGGCAGCATGGTTTTTAACCCTTCATCCTCACTACTTTAATTTTCTGAGATAATGACCTTTGGGTTTTCATTGGCTGTAAGCCATAATCATCAACATTAGCAGAGGTAAATACTCATCAACATTTACACAAATAAACAGTTGAAATAGATCACTCTGTTTGTAATGACTCTATATAATATATATATATATCACTTTATGTATTGAATTACTGAAAAAAATTAACTTTTTGATGATGATCTAATTCACTGAGATGCACCTGTATCAGTGTATCAGCAAAAGACTAAAAGTTTGTTCACCTGGAGGATTGTTGTTTTGGAAAAACCTGATGCCCAGCACCACAGATCTATGTACAGAAGAGCTGTCATCAGGCCAAAAGTAGCTAGTTTGTGCTCTTATTTTATTCCTGTGGTATTCCATTTGGTTTTAACCACTGCCCTCCACCATAATGGTTTCAGAGATCTGGGCATTTTCACGTGCTGCAAATTTTTATGGTCTTTACCAAATTGGCATGACTCACAGGTTACAAATACAGAGCAGCCTAGAGAACCCCCCTTCCCCCTCAGGAGAACCTGGAAAGACCATAAAATTAAGGTCTCAGTATAACGACCCAAATCTCTGGAACAGTATGCTGAATTAACAAAAAGATTACTCAAAAGCAGCAGGAATAAAATAAGGACAAAGATTGGCTTCTGTTGACCTAGTGACGGGTTCTTTGTACCATAATAAGCGGTTTGTGGGCGATTTTCATGAATTGTGCAAACTCCGTGGAGAATCTCCATGTGAACATATTCCAAGGGTACTGTCACACGTGGAGATTTCCCGGGCGATTCCATAGGCGATGCCGAGGTGTGTCCTGTTGCCGGCGACATCGCCAATGCGTCGCCTAATGTAAATGGGCGACGGCGACACGCCTGAGTGGTCGCCTGGTTTCACATCAGAGCTGTGAAACCAGGCGACCATTCTTGGGCGATGTGTGCTGATCGCCCTGTGTAACATCTCATAAGCGATGTGAAAGGCGACAGCACACATCGCCTATACCATTCCTGTAGGCGTTTCAGGGCGTATTTACTACCTCTGGCGGTCTGCGTGGATTGGTGGCAGCTCGAGCGTTACGATTGGTTGTCTTGTTCCTCGGCGCCATATTTGATGATGTGTGCGTCCAAAGGTGTATTACCCAGGAGCGTACATACTATACAGTAGCGCATTAATATCGCCTCTGTGTTTGCGGCTGTGTTCAAAAGTGCAGAGAGATGTGCCACAAATGTGTGCTTTAACAGAAACACAAATGTCATTACATCCCAACTTAAGTCTGCATGGAGAAGGAAATGATAGGTGATCTATACATCCCATAACTGCAAACACACAAATATCTGTGCACACACATACTTCCAAGGCTGCAATATTATCCAGACCAAGAAAGCAAGAGTGATTTTATTAGACAACGCAGTAGCACAACACACTTAACAAAAGCGCTGTACATATTGACTATACAAGAAAACGTCACACGAGTGTCGTGCTTTGCCTTCTTGGCAACGCCAATGCGTATAGCAATAATCCGCGACACATCACACGAGAGTTGTCTATAAAGCACCGAGCCAATACACACATGCATTTACATGTAACGACACATTAAAATAATGACCAATCACACGTCCTCAAGGCGTCACACAACATTATGTTAACGCCTATCTCCGAGATGTGGCTCAAATTTACGCCCACATCACTAATATGGTGGCTCTGTGCGACACGGAAGCGGCGACCAGCGACTTGATCGCCCCTGGGCCTTGGGCGACGCTCAGGCAATTTCCGGTCGGGTTGTCGCCCAAGTTATCGCCCGAGCTTCGCCTAAATTGTGGCCCCGTGTAAATGAGCGACGGCGACCTTAGGCGACACGCAAATACGTGCGCACGTGCTTCGCCTATGGAATCGCCCGGGAGATCTCCACGTGTGACGGTACCCTAAGGCTGTGTCCACACACAGTGTAATTGCCGCATTTTTTTTTTCTGTGCAGACGCTTTTCCCCCATTCTGCTGCCCCGATATTTAGTGCAGGTAAAAAAAAGCGGTGCGTTTACATACCACATTTTTTTTACAGCCACATTTTTTCCCCAGGAGCGCAGGAGGAAGTGATGTCACACGGGGGCAGGAATGATCCTGTTCCCGTGTGACATTTGTGTACTTTCACTTTCGCAGTGTATGTATATACATTGCGAAAGTGAATTAAAAGAAAACAATGGTATAAAAAATACCTCTCCGCAGACTGTCCCAGGAAACGAGGTGTACACGTCTGATGGCTGCAGGACCTTAATCAGCTTACCGGCGGCAATCAATCAGCTGATGTGTCTCATGACATTACCAGCTAAGCGGTTTAGACCGCCCGCCTGTCGAACAGCTGTGCGGTTTTACCGGGCAGTTTAAATTCTCAGCTGATAATGTCACGTGACACATCAGCTGAGCAGTTCGCCCGGAGTTCATCGGAGTTCACACTTGACGCAGCTCTGGCGTGAAGTCCAGTGAACTTTCCCATGGCCGTGGCAGCCTGTGCCTGTTACATTTCTACCAACAGACGTGTGTGTCAGCTGGTAGAGATATGTTAAAAAGAAAGAAGGAGGGACGCAATGTGTAACACCTGGTGGTCTAGAGAGGTTGCAGGCCAATTGACCACTCACCCAAAGAGTTGTGCGGCGTGCACAACACCGTATTGCGCCTAGAAGCAGCGGGGTCCCGCTCTGCAGGTGCCCGTGATATCGGCCCTTGGATCCTCTTCAGCCGCTGTCTCTTTGAGATGTCACGTGATCTGGAAGCTGAAGTTGCGTCACCGCAGGTCCTGTTGCCGGTGACTGTGCGATATCACTCCCAGGTTCTCAGAAGAGGATTATTGAGTATGCCCAAGCCCAGAGCAGCTCCACCAATGATCCCAGAAGGGATTTGAACATGTAATAAAGAATTGATTATTGGTGTTATGTGAGCGCTAGAGCAAGAAGCAAAAAGGGCACTTTTTACAGATTCTCAAGCCTTTTATTTGTTAGCTCCTTGTATAGGCCACAACGCGTTTCAGATAGTCATAAGCCCGAAATTCATGGGGTCATGGCAATGTTATACTCTACCCCCATGAATTTCTAGTTAAGATTAAAAAAAAAAACACAATACAGAGAAAAAGATTTTTATTAGAAATAAAACACAACATAATTAGTGACTCCATCTTCATTGAAGAAAAGAGACTCCCCCTCCGACGTAGTCCAGGCTCGAGGGTCCCGCGATGTCCAATCCTGATCCAGTGTCATCTGATTGTTTTGCCGGGTCTCCTTCTGTACCTGTGTGCCACATGCTGTCCATGTACCTTGTACTTGTCTTTGTATACTTTTTCCATATGTAAAGCGCCATGGAATTAATGGCGCTATAATAATAAATAATAATAATGCTCAATATTAGGTTCAAGAACCTGAATCAGTCGACAGATCAGCTGTTATTTTAAGTCGCCCGCCCACACCGAACAGCTAATCTGTCATCTGAAACCACCCACTGTTGACACATCAGCTGTTCGGCTTTGGCGGGTGTTTTTTTTTTTTTTTTTTTTTTTTGAACCATATTTTTATTGGGTTTTATACAGTATAACAATTCCAAAATATTAGGATAAGCATATCCAACATTGATTTACACGATGTGAACAACGTTTTCTGGAATTTACAGTACATATCCAATTGCAGTTTCGCACCATTAATCTCAATACCCCACCTCCCACCCCACCCTGGAAATTATCCAATACTCATGTTTTGTCTCGTTCTCTGAAAAGAATATAATTGTGATATAGAGATATCAAATTCAAACTCGTTTTAGTCTGCTAGACACTACATCTCAGTCTATCAAGCGTTCCTCCTACCTCCCCCTCTGCATACCACACCGACGAACGAAAGGGTAACATGAAATTGATTATTTCACCATTAGTGAATTCTTTTTCAATGAATATTTTCCATCTGAAGAAAAATTTCTTGGTTAGTTTATTTGGGTTGCGTAACGCATCAATCGATTCAAGTGTCCATGTATGGCGCATCAGCATTTTGATCTGGTTCAGGTCTGGGGGTCTGTCGTTGAGCCAGTGTTGGAGAAGGAGTCTTTTGGCTATTATCGCAATATAGTGCCATAGGACATGTGGGTGTCCGTGAGCCCCAGAATCCGTCTGATAATGGAAAATCCAACGTAACGGATCTAGACCTTCCAAACCTCCACATATCTCCTTAGCCCATCCTACCACCCTCTTCCAGTACTCTTGTGAATCGGGCGGGGCAGGACCAAAGAAGACCATGTTCCAGGTCCGTCATTTCAATTTTACATTTTGGGCAGTGAGTCCATCTCCCTTGGTTGGCCTGGGAAGGGGGAGTATTAAAACCCTGGATAGTCCCATGCATAATCCTGAATTGGGAATCCCTCCACCTTTCATTACCAATGTATCGTCTCATAAGTCCCCATCCCTCTAGAATTTTCTGAGCAAGTTCAGGGTCTTTAATGTGTTTTCGCCATTTGTTGAAAAACCTTCCCCTCCTTTGCGGGCGCAGGATTTGTTGTAATTTGGCATACATTGATGTAATGGACACATCACCTTCATTTATATTTAGTATTTCGGTCCATAGATTGTTGTCAACCTCCCCAGAGAGGTCCCGCAGGTGTGAGAGGAGATGGTGATTCAACTGACGGTATTGTATCGCCTGAAATTGGGGTAAATTAAAAGTAGTTAGCACCTCTTTCTCCGTCATCCACCTCCGCTCATCAAAATTTATAAGGTCTTCTAGTGTATTGACGCCTTTTTCTTTCCATGTTTTAAATAGGGAGTTTTCACGACCCAATTCAAAAGCCGGGCATCTCCACGGATTAAGACGTCTGGAGACTTTCCATGCCAGTTTAAGTTTTTTCCTGACCTCTCTCCACGTTATGATGGTATCTCTATATGTTACTGTGTTTTTCAGGGTGGCCGGAAGGCAGGACAACGGAGAATGCAATAAAGCGGACAAGTCCCATGGCTTAGCCCATTCTCCCTCTAATTCTAAATCTGAAAACTTGCTTGTTCCTTTAGTCCAGTCCAGCACATTATGTAAGATGCATGCTAGGTTATATCCCCTAACATCTGGGAGCTGTAATCCCCCTTCCTGCTTGGGCTGTATTAAGGGCCTAAAGGCTAGCCTAGCTCTTTTACCTTTCCATAAAAATTTGGTGAAAGCTTTGTTAATTCTTATAATGTCAGTATGTTTCATTAGCATAGGAATGGTCTGGAGAGGGTAAAGTAGTTTTGAAAAGCTCATCATTTTAAGTAGATGGCAGCGTCCCAACAGAGATAGCGGCAGCCCTTCCCATCTTGCCAACTCCTGCTCTATCTTTGTAATGATCGGTAAAAAGTTGAGTTTATATGTCAACCCACTGGTTCTGGCTAAGTGTATTCCTAGATATTTGAGACTGTTTTTCGCTATAGGTAGTCCGCAAAAGTTTTCCCCTTTCCGTGCTCCTTCTTCTTGATTTATAAAGAGGATTTCACATTTGCCTTTGTTTAATGAGAAACCTGAATATCTACCCCATTTCTCTATGTCTGACAATATATCTGGAAGGTCCCTCTCTGGGTCTTGAACATATAGGATAATGTCATCAGCAAAAAGTGACAGCTTAATTTCAGCATCCCCTACCCTAAAACCCTCATAGGCGTTATGACGTTCCAGATATAGTGCCAGAGGTTCTATAGCCAGATTAAAAAGAAGGGGCGATAGTGGGCATCCTTGTCTCGTACCCTTTTGGAGAGTAAAGGAATCTGACAGAAAACCAGGCGTACTAATACAAGCTTTGGGGTTACTGTATAGTATATTAATATATTGCCGAAAGGGGCCTAGTATACCTATGGAGTCAAGCACTTTACCCAGCCATGACCATCTGACATTGTCGAATGCTTTTTCAGCGTCAAGAGTGATCATGGCTGGGTTGCCACCCTTCATCTTTATTTTCCGTCACATAACATCTAGCATAAGCATTGCTTTCCTTATATTTGTAGTGGTTGACCTCCCCTTAACAAAACCCGCCTGATGTGAGGGAATTATTTTGGGTAGGATCACTGCCAATCTGTCCGCCAGAATTTTGGAGAGGAGCTTCAAATCTTGATTTATTAAAGAAATCGGTCTATAGTTTGCTGGGTCTGTGGGCTCCTTTCCTGGTTTAGGTATCAATTTGATATAAGCTAGATTCATTCTCTCCGGGATAGGAGTCCCGCGTAGTATTGAATTATATAGGTCACACAGTACCGGAGAGATCTGCTCCCTCAAGGTCTTGAAGAAAGCACCATTATAGCCATCTGGGCCGGGCGCTTTACCCGAATTGAAATGCTTTATAGCCATCTCAACTTCGTCAGTCGTGACTGGGCTGTTTAGAAATTGAGCGTCCTCTTGGGAAACAGTTGGCAGCGTAATTCCCCCAACCAGGCAAGGCTATCTGATTCATCAGTGTTAACCTCCGTGTAAAGAGAAGCATAATACCTGCCCAGAACTCGGGAGATGCTCTTTGGATCATGCCAAGTGGTACCATGTGTATCCACTATCGCTTGTATAGGGGAGGGCTTATGCCTACCCTTGGCCAACCTTGCTAATAGGCCCCTGCCTTATCCCCAAATTTCTGGAGTTCTAATTCCAATCGGTTTTTATAAATGTCTTCCCGTTTTCCCGCCCAAACATCGAACTCTCTCTTTGCCTGTAACCACTTCTCTCTGTCAGGAGCCGCCATTGTGGATTGATAACGTGTATACGCATCTCTTACCTCTAAACTGGTTTGAACAAATTTGTCTTTGATTTGTCGTTTAATCCTCATGCTATACGCCATGATATGCCCTCGCATCACCGTTTTTGCTGTCTCCCAATATAAAGCTATGTTCCTGATTGTCGGCAGAGAAGTGCGACCACCATTCTCCCAGTAGTTTAGTAAAGTTTTCTTCTCTGACAAACATGTCAGGGAATCTCCATAAATAATCGGAGCCTTTCTCAAATTTGTCTCTGGTCTCTAACACCAATGGGCTATGGTCCGAGATCAGCATATCCTCAATTTTAATGTCTGTCATTTGTTGGATTATTTTGGGTGAGACAAAGAACATATCCAATCTGGACCACGACCCATGGGGGTGCGAGAAGTGGGTAAATTCTCTACCAAGTGGGTTCACTAGCCTCCAAGCATCCAATAACCCAGCCTCCTCCACTAAGCTTTCCAATACACTATAGTCCCCTGATCTACCCCAGCCTGCCTTCTCAACTGAGTTTGGGATGCAGTGCGTCTATCTTCCTCCTCTTTCATGACCGTGTTAAAATCTCCACCAATTATTCTATTATTCCCGTTGTCTAGGAATAATGTGTTTTGTAGTTGTTGGAAGAAGGGTTTCTGTTTCCCGTTAGGGGCATATATATTGTAAACATTAAAGGTGTCATTTTGAATTTGTATCGTTAATTGTATTATTCTACCTTCTTTATCTTTTGAAATAGACAATATTGAGTGAGCTAGTGACCTATTTATCAGAATTAGAACTCCCGCCTTTTTATCTACTGCCCCCGAACCATAGACTTCGCCTACCCATAGTTTTTTGAGGCGGAAGAAGTCCTCCGCGGCCAGGTGGGTCTCCTGGAGCAAAGCTATATCTACATGCAGTCTCTTAAGATGGCGCAAGACCATCATGCGCTTTGCCGGGGAACGCAGACCCTTAACATTCCAGGAGGCCCACCTAACCATCGGAAACCTCCCCGCACGGGGCCCAAAATTTCCTCATATTGAATATCCACATGTGGTTGATACCGCCTGATATGACTTTGAGTGTTATGTGACATACATTGATGGTGTAACTTTTTAGAAACTCATTTCCAAGGATAATTTCCATTTTTTTCCCCCCTTTCTAAAATCACCAACGCTCTATGTCCCTGTAGTATTAGGGGGTGCTTTTTTGCTTTATATGCCCGAAGAATCTCTTCTTTGTCCCTGTGGTTCAAAAATTTTGCTTTGGGGTGTCTGGATTTGTTGGACTCCCTGGAAGCTGCGTTCGGGGCTAGGTGTCTCGTGGTTTCAGTCGTCTCCTGTACGTCTCTAGGTGGACCTATTCTATGGGCACGCTCTGTCTTGCATCTATGGGTAAGACCCAGGGCTTTAGGCAGTTCCACCTCAAAAATTTCCTCCAGTTGACTCACAGGGACAGACTCTGGGAGACCCACAATTTTTAAGTTACTCCGTCTTGTTCTATTTTCAATGTCCTCCAGTTTATTATGCGTGTATTCAGCATGTTTTTGCAGGGCCATTAACTGATCTTCAAGCTCCTGAATCCTGTCCTCTGCTGTTCCAATTCTAGATTCAGCCTCAAGAAGCTGCTGTTCATGTGTCTCCACTTTCACAGACAGGTCTCTAGTTGAAGCCGTCACCATCTCTGCCACTGTGACTTTAAATTGTTCAGCTAGATGCACAGCCATTTCTTTAGCCAATTTTTTATAATCCAAGCGCTGGAATCCCCAGCTATCTCCTGAATCCTCTCCCCAGGTATCAGAATTGTGTTGGCATTGCACTTTACTTATAGCTGCAGCCTGTGTCTGTGACTGTGGTGGTAACTGGGGCTGATGTTGGTCACAGAGGGCTTCCACTGCCTGTGGTCTCTGTTCTGGGGGGATTTCATATCTCCTCTCTGGGACCTTCTCCTGGGATCCCTCCGGTCTCTCTCCCGCTCCTTAACCCCCTGACTCATTCTGTCTATTCTCAGCCATATGTTCCGGTCCTCCTTCCTGCGTCTTCCCCTGTGTGTTTCGTGTGCCGACCGCGCCATTAGTGCGGTCTGCACATGGCGTCCCGCCTCTCTCTCCCTCCCTGCCTCTTGTAATGTAGCGGTCCATTGTGGCCATGGCGGACCTTACCGGGATCGCGGTGGCTTCCTCTGTGCTGTCGGTTATTCAGGGGGCAGCCCTGGAGAGTTGTAGAAGGCGGATGGCGGCGGATTGCCAAGGCGGGGAGCGGAGCAGGCTCAGGCGCGTCTGCACATGGAGGGGCCGGAACCGGAAGTTGGCGGGTGTTTAAATTGATTAACTGATGTTGCACGTCACGATCAGCTGATGATGTCACGTGACATATCAGCTGATCAGTTTTGGCCAATCACATCTTTAACCTCTTCACGACCCATGACGTTATACAACATCATGGGTCAGGTCGGGATCCGATCGGTGCTGTTAACCCTTTGGATCCTGCTGTCAATTACTGACAGCGGGATCCAAAGCAGCCGCGGCGGAGAATGCGCTGTTCCCCGCCTACATCGGCGATCCCGCAATAGTATCATGAGATCTCTGGTGCTCACGTGACAGCCCGAGGTCCTGACTTGACCCCGGAAGCTGTCACGGAGCACTTCCAGTGAGTTGTTGGCAAGCACTGCAGCTCATCGGTATCTGTCAGAAGCAATCAGACTGTGGATCCCTGTGCCTCTCTATGGGGCTGTGTAAAAGTAAGAATGAGTTAATAAAGTTATTACAAACATGTAAAAAAAAAACATAAACGTTCACATCACCCCTCTATTCCCCCATTCACAATTAAAGGGAACCTGACCCCCCGTATCTTTATACCTGTCCCTGCACCCCCTCTTATCATTTCTAGCCATCCCTTTTGCAGAAAAAAATCGATTTTGTAAAGTAGAGGTTATATTCACCTCGTCCTGTGTGAGTTCTCTGTTTCTGAATTGGTCTCAATAGGCGTGACTGTCTGCTGCTCCCTTGTAATTATGCACGCCCCTCTCAGCTTGCTGCCTTGCTAAGAGCCTGGCCGCGTCATGAAAGGGGGCGGGGCTACCGGTATGACACGATTTTAGCCCCACCCCTTTCATGACGCGGCCAGGCTCTCAGCGCTGCAGCAAGCTGAGAGGGGCGTGCATAATTACAAGGGAGCAGCAGACAGGCACGCCTATTGAGACTAATTCAGAAACAGAGAACTCACACAGGATGAGGTGAAGAAACTTTTCTCTACTTTACAAAATCAATTTTTTTCTGCAAAAGGGATGGCTAGAAATGATAAGAGGGGGTGCAGGGACAGGTATAAAGATGCGGTGGGGTCAGGTTCCCTTTAAAGTATTAAAAAACAAAAACAAAAAAAATACACTTGTTTGGTATCGCCGTGTTCAGAAACGCTCGATCTATCAAGATGTAAAATCAATTAATAAGAGTCGTAAACTGCATAACGGAAAAAAAGGCTCAAACGCCAGAATTAAGTTTTTTTTGGTCGCTGCAACATTGCTATAAAATGCAATAACTGGCGATCATAGCAGTGCATCCACCCAAAAATCATATCATTAGAAACGTCAGCTCAAGATGCAAAAAATAAGCCGTCACACAGCCCCAGACCCCAAAAAATGAGGACTGTACGGGTCGCAGAACATGGCGCAAAAAGTGCGATTTTTCTTTTTTTTCAAACTTTTGAATTTTTTTTCACCACTTAGATAACAGTAAAGGTATACATGTTTGGTATCTAAAAACTCGTACCGACCTGAAGCATCAAATCGTCACATCGGTTGTACTATATACAATCCCTGGCAAAAATTATGGAATCACCTGACTCGGAGGATGTCCATTCAGTTGTTTAATTTTGTAGAAAAAAAATCAGATCACAGACATGGCACAAAACTAAAGTCATTTCAAATGGCAACTCTCTGCCTTGAAGAAACACTAAAAGAAATCTTGAAAAAAATGTACTAGCCAGTAACGGTTACTTTTGTAGACCAAGCAGGGAGAAAAATTATGGAATCACTCAATTCTGAGGAAAAAAATTATGGAATCATCCTGTAAATTTTCATTCCCAAAACTAACACCTGCATCAAGTAAGATCTGCTCCTCAGTCTGCATCTAAAAAGGAGTGATCACACCTTGGAGAGCTGTTGCACCAAGTAGACTGACATGAATCCTTGCTCCAACACGATAGATGTCAATTGAAACAAAGGAGAGGATTATCAAACTCTTAAAAAGAGGGTACATCATCACGCAATGTTGCAAGAGATGTTGGTTGTTCAGTCAGCTGTGTCTAAAATCTGGACCAAATACAAACAACATGGGAAGGTTGTTAAAGGGAAACATACTGGTAGACCAAGGAAGACATCAAAGCATCAAGACCGGAAACTTAATGGAATATGTCTCCAAAACAGGGAATGGACAACAAAACATGAGGAACGAATGGGAGGAAACTGGAGTTAATGTCTTTGACCGAACTATAAGAAACCGACTAAAAGAAATGGGATTTACATACAGAAAAGCTAAGCAAAAGCCATCATTAACACCTAAACAGAAAAAAACAACTGAATGGACATACTCAGAGCCAGGTGATTCCATAATTTTTGCCAGGGGTTGTAGTGAACATGGCGACTAAAAAAACAAAAACAAATGTGTGATTGCACTTTTTTTGCAATTTAACTGCACTTGGGATTTTTTTGCCATTTCCCTGTACACTATATGGTAAAATAAATGATTGCTTCTAAAAGTACAACTCATCACACAAAAAACAAGCTGTCATATGTCTATATTGATGGAAAGATAAAAACAGTTATGGCTCTTGGAAGCAGGGGACCAAAAAATGAAAATGAAAAATTCCCGGGTCATGAAAGGGTTAAGGCTCTTGCAGCAATCGGACGTTTTTAATTTTTAATACCTTTTTGTTAACTTTTATTTTGCTTTCGTTATGTATGTAGATAAACTGTGAAAGCGAAACTCCAGGCCCGACATGTCACACGGGCGGAGGAATACAGGAATCTTTCTTCCCCCATGTGACATCACTTCCCCCTGCGCCCACAATTATAGTTGCTGGAATAGGCATTGTGTTAACGACAATGCGTATTCTAGCTCCTTATAATGGCGTCTATGGAAGAAAGCGTGCGCATGTTTGCGCAAAGAATTGACACGTTCATTCTTTTTACGCGCGCGCTTTCTCCCGCAAAAGCGCATCGTCTGAACGGCAAAAGTGAACTTCCTTTCACTTTGCCGGCAGACGCAGATAGCTTTTCTGGGAAAAGCGCGCGTAAAAAAGCGCGAAAAATACACTGTGTGTGAACTCCGCGTTAGTCACTGTTGTTTAACCAAACTTTTCAACAATAGTAAATATAAAAACACACAAACACTTTGTAATAGAGCTGGGAGAATAAATCAAGTCAATTAATCTGCCACTTACAAGCTCCATGATTCTTTTATATGAAAGTCGTGTATTTTTCCAGACTATACAACACACCAGACCATACGTTTTTAGACAATGGATATACAAGTGAACATAGACCACGCTCCAACGGAAAGAAAAACAAAGTGGTGTATATTTCAAAGCAGTGGTTTATATTCATCCGACATGTTTCAGCGTGCGTTTCTCACTCCTTCCTCGGGGAACCAACCAAGTACACACTCTGAAATGCGTCGGATGAATAAAGACCATCACTTTGGAATATATACTTTGTTTTTCTTTCCCTTGGAGTGCGGTCTATGTTCACTTGTATATCCATAGTCTTTGATTATTGCAGCGTGGTTCACTTGGTTTGGTGGATTCTGCAGCAGCCATATGTGATCAAAACTGGTTGTGTGTCACACAACCTGCCCAAGTGGATGAACCAGTAAATTATCTCCGATTTTTATTCGGATAAAACTCTATGTGCGCTCCTTTTTATCCACAGTTCCACTGCAGGTTTTAGAGTAGGTATATATGTTCACCATCCTGATATATATGGTCCTCTTCCTGGGCCCACCCTGGAATATATGGTCCTCATCCTGCATCCATTCTGGAATATATGGCCCTCATTCTGTGCCCATCCTCACACATGAGAAGGAATGATCTGCACTTCTATCTATTAAAGGATGATATATTTTTATTGACATATTTATTCAACACGTTTCGGAGAGAATCTCCATCAGGAATTTCATCATGTTCACATTCATCATAAAATGTGATGAATTTCCTGATGAAGGAGATTCTCTCCAAAACATGTTGAATAAATCACAATTTGGAGACTACAGGAATATGTCATCCTTTGGGCCACGTCACACACACAGATATTTGTGCAGATATTGTTCGCAGATCTCTGGTTGCAGTGAAATCATGGACACATTACTCCATTTTGTGGCTGTGTACAAATGGTACAATCTGTCCATGATTTCACTGCAACCAGAGATCTGCCAACAATATCTGCACAAATATCTGTGTGTGTGACGTGGGCCTTTGATAGATAGAAGCACGGCTCATTCCTTCTCATCTCTGGCGTTTATGTACCATCCGATACTTGGACTGCAGCAGCTATCTCACGATTTGAATAGATCTGTGTGTTCTATGGTGGTTGTGTCTCACACAACCACACCAGGTGAGCAACACCTTGTTGTTTATTATAACTGTATTTTACAGAGTAAACCCTATTGCTCTTTCTCTGTCCACATATCTCTCATAGTGCACCTTTGCCCATCCTGGAATATATGGCCCTCATCCTGGGTCCATCCTGAAATGTATGGTTCTCATCCTGGGCCCATCCTGGTATATATGACCCTCATCCTGGGCTCATCCTGGTATATATGGCCCCATGCTGGTATATATAGCCCTCATCCTGGGTGCATTCTGGTATATACTGTATGATCCCTTCCTGGTATATATATATTGCCCTCATCCTGGTGTAAATGCCTCCATTCAAGCTGCACACATAAAAAAATAAATGATTCTGCTCACCTTTCCACCGCTTTCACAGTGCATGGTATCCTCTTATGATGCCAGCAACTGACTTCAGCTCATGGCATCACTGCCATGTTAGCCCACTTAGACAGGTGTAGGTGTGACGTTGGGATTATGGTCATGTGGAGCAGTGAATATTCATCTCTTTAATAGTGGGCATTGCCAAGCAGCATGTTGCTAATACAGAAAATTAGTATTCACTGCTCCCCATGATCATTATCCTGTCCACGTCTCAGCATCGGCTTTAGTGCCGAGATTGAGAGGTGAGCAAGATTTGGGTGTGGGCCGCAGTGGATTTTCTCTAATAGCTGATACTCATGTTTGCCCTGCCTCCTGAGACTCTGTTCCTGCCTCCTGTGACCATGCTGTGCTGAGTCTTGGGTCTATAGATACTTCTTTCTGGAAAACTGTGACAGTCAAGAATCCCAACCACCACAAATGTCACATTTGCACTTGGATTCATGACCCAAGATCACTGTCAATTGACTTCTCCTTTAGGTCTCACACATCTCCCGTCCTCTGAGCAGGGATGCAAATGGACACTTCTCCAACAGAGAATTAGTTCTTCTATCGCGCTTCACATGATGTGTGTAGGAAGAGATTTTGTATGTGAACTTTATACATTAGGAGTTGGGTTATCAAGCTTTGCTCCTTTATCCTTTCAGTACAGTAAATCATCATGTATATTAAAAATGATTGAATCATTAAAATGTATAGACTAATTATGAAAAGAAAAACTTGTCCGCTTTTCCTCAGTAACCTAGTGAGCCCTGCATTCAGTTCAGTACAAAGGAGAGTTGGATACAAGGTCCTATTTGTGCCATTTTGTCTATAAGGCAGTATTGATACATGAGGCCAATTATGTCTTGTAGATTCCACGCTGAAAATGCAGAACAGTTCCTCACCAGCAAAAGGATAAAGAGCGACGGATGGAAATGTGATGTAAGTATTGAGTCCCTGTGTGCACAGAATAAGGGCTGGGAAATATTCAACCAATTCAGTCCAAGTCATGACATATCAACTTACCAGGGCAAATTTACTACATAATTGAAATTTTTACATAGTATAAAATGAGGTTAGATAGCGTTAACCCCTTAACGACATCCGCCATACATGCATGGCTCATGTGGCGCCAGCTAAATTAGCGTGTATCAGCTATCTATTATAGCTGACACCTTACTGTAACGCCTATGATCAATTGCAGGTGTTTAACCCCTCTGGATGCTGCTATCAATAGCAAAAGCAGCATCAGTGTGCTTTTAGAGGGAGGCCTCTTTCCATTGTTAGAGCACAATTGCCATCACGTGCTTCAGATGTTCTCCATGGTGACCGCGGGCCGAATAGTGGTCATGAGGTCACCCAGGTACGGTGGCCTGTGGGATCCTGCCTTGAGCAGGACTTGACATGTCTCATGCCTGTGTTGCTAGTCACTGATCTAATACCCTGCAATGCAAAAGCTCAGTAGAGTATTAGATCAGTGATCAGAGCAGGGAAAGATGATGGCCCATTCTGGGACCAGGTTTAAGAAGAAAAAAAGACACAAGTGTTATCATCACAAAAACCAATGCTCCGTCATTGGAGAAATAAAAATAAAATAAACTTCAGCTTTCAGAATAAAGTGATGCTAAAACATTTTTTTTTTTAGTAAAATTGTTTTCATTGAGTAAAAGCGGCAAAACATAAAAAGACAGGGTCAATGGTGTTAAAACAATTCCTGAATAGCTGGTTTATGTTAATTCTGCCTTCCCAAAATCACAATAGAAAGCGATAAAACATATGTGCCCAAAAATGGTACCAATAAAAACATATTGAAAGATTCCCCATAATGAAGCAGATGGAGACACTGTGGACTCTCTCTGGCCTATGCTTCGATATTGTCCATATTTTTAATGTTTTATGATATTTTTACATCTTTGTCACCATGAGTGAAATGGTGATTTCTTGATTTGTCTATACAGTACACTGCAAAACGTAAGTTTTGCCATGTATTATTTGCTTACTGTCACATGCTGCACTTTGTAGGAATAATAACATGAATGACTAGGAATCCTTCATGAGGTCCCTACCAGCCAAATGCTGCTTTCAAGCTTGATAGCATTTAAGTTGATAAAATATTGTGATCAGAGCTTCTTCTAAAAGATTAATTTACCAGAAGAGAGAATTGCTGCTTATAAATGGATAATCCACGCTGAAGGACATAGCTGCTTCTAAATGTTAATCGGAGTCTCACACTCCATACACAGAGCCCATAAAAGACACACTGAAGAGATGATGCAGCAGAAAACAATATCTAAAATGCTTAATTAATGTGATGTACGACATGTACACAAGAATTTTGGTGCAATATTACTATTAAATCTGCCCCAGTATGATAGGAACATGATTATGTGGAAGAAGATGATTTAAGCATCCCTTTCTTATGTACAGCACCATGGAATCAATGGTGCTCTATAAATAAATAATAATAATAATAAGTATCTGATACAAATGTAGCCTACAGTGGGTAAGAGACGTATTTGATACACTGCCGATTTTGCAAGTTTTCACATCAACAAAGAATGAAGAGGTCTTTCATTTTTATCGTATGTAAACCTCAACTGTGAGAGACCGAATCTATAATAATCCAGAAAATCAGTTTGTATGATTTTTAAATAGGTAAATTGCATTTTATTGTAGGAAAAAAATATTTGATCACCTATGAAACAGCAACATTTCTCAAGTCACCTTCCACGACAGCATAGGAGGTTGCCTCTTCACGGCTTATTGGGGACAGGAAGCACATGAGAGGTTAAAAGGACCCTCCCACTAGCCAGTGTCTTTCCTGTCCCAATGGGGCATGGAGAGATTTTTCTCCTGTGCTGCGGGTCCGGCGACCGTAGCATACCTGTTTTCTTAATTGCTTCATTGGGGGACACAGAAAGACTTTGGGTGTATGCTTGCTGCCATCAGGAGGCTGACACTGCAAAAAAACACAAAAGCAACTCCTCCCCAGCAGTATACACCCACCTACTGGCACAAACACAACTCAGTTTTAGCTTAGTGTCATAGGAGGGAGACACTGGTCTCTCCGAACCCGTATCTACCAGAATTTTTTTATTTATTAGATTTTTCATTTTTTATTCTCTCTATGAAGATTCATCAGGGAATACGGAGCGGCTTGGCTAATCCGTCACCCCGAAAGAGTTTGAGAGTCCGGTGTACGCTGGTTGCACTGTTAACTCTCCCTCTCTGGGCCAGGCCCTGCCCCCCGCCTGCACGGATACGTGTCCCGGGGAACCCCAAGGCTGGACGCAGGTGCCTGCCCTGGCCCATCTGCTCCCCTACCCGCTCGATTACCAGAGCCAGTCGGTAGGGTCATCAGACGCCGTATCCCTGAGGAAGTTTCTGTACCTGCGTCTGGAGCTCTACACCTCACAGGACGAGGTAAGGATCTGCATCCTAACATGAGAATAGCCCTATCCAGAGGGTGTTGGAATACGTCCTGGACAGATGCCCTTTGATAATGGGATTGGAGGATGGCTCTTTGGGTCTACTGGGGATGACATCTCCTACATTGGATCTTCTCAGAAGAATATGTGACAGGATCAAACAGATGAGAGGGGTGACCCAATTGACAAAATACACACCTATCTGGGATAACAGTAATCTCCCTGAGATTCAGAAGATGGGTAGATTAGTGCATTGGAGAAATAAGGGTATATTATATATGCATCAGATAATGGACTAGCGGGGCTTGAAACCTATTTTGCAGCTACAAGAAGAATTTGAATTGTTAGCTTGTGGATGGTACTATTATGAACAAATGAAACATGCGGTCACAGCACAAGGTGCTAAAATGAGCTTGATTGTGCAGAAGGACATAGTTTTAGACTACGTAAACTGTGGTGGTGACACGAAAGGGGTAATCTCGAGTACATATAGAGATCTCTTACACACATTTCTTCTTAACCATCCAATAAAATCAAGAGTTAGATGGGAAGAGTAGGTAGGGACAATGGCAGATGAAGTATGGAAAAGTGTGCTGGAATATATACCCAGACTTTCTATGAGTGAGCCAGCACGACTGTCTCATCTTTATGTTGTACATAGAGTATACAGATCCCCGTTGTTGCTCTTTAAAATGGGGCTAAGGAACAATTCTGAATGTCCCAGATGTAGAGGAGATAGTGCGGGGATCTTTCATATGATGTGGACATGCCCCAGACTATCCCCTTTTTGGATTACTGTCATCAGTAGAATAGAAGGGATTTTCAGGTGTGTCATTCATTCCCAGAGAGCCACTGGTGTGTTTGTTGGGTTACGTTGAGGAGATTGCAGTGGAGAATATGTTGAAAACTGCTATTGCCAGGCTACTTTATGTGGCAAGAAGGCTGATTGCCAGGAATTGGATACGGGAGGACCCGCCGTTCAGAGGGGACTATATTAAACAGGGAACACATATTTGCCCGTCTGGAGAGGCTTATTTACGAAAAAAAAAAAGAGAATCTCAAAATGTATGAGAAGATGTGGAATCCCTGGCTACAATATGGCTAAGTAGTGTTGTAATATACATTGATATAATCCTGGAATTGGAAAGGATCTGATAAACCTTAGGATATACAGTGCCTACAAGTAGTATTCAACCCCCTGCAGATTTAGCTGGTTGACACATGCGGAATTAACTTGGCATTGTGACATTTGGACTGTAGATCAGCCTGGAAGTGGGAAATGCACTGCAGCCAAAAAGATTTTTTTTTTTTATAGCGTTAAAAGTTAATTCAGAGGGTAATTTATTATTCAACCCCTCAAACCACCAGCATTCTGTTTGGTCCCCCTAAAGTATTAAGAAGTAGTTTAGGCACAAAGAACAATGAGCTTCACATGTGTGGATTAATTATCTCTTTTGCCAGCCTTTTCTGACTATTTAAGACCCTCCCCAAACTTGTGAACAGCACTCATACATGGTCAACATGGGAAAGACAAAGGAGCATTCCAAGTCCATCAGAGACAAGATCGTGGAGGGTCACAAGGCTGGCAAGGGGTACAAAACCCTTTCCAAGGAGTTGGGCCTACCTGTCTCCACTGTTGGGAGCATCATCCGGAAGTGGAAGGCTTATGGAACTACTGTTAGCCTTCCACGGCCTGGACAGCCTTTGAAAGTTTCCTCCCGTGCCGAGGCCAGGCTTGTCCGAAGAGTCAAGGCTAACCCAAGGACAACAAGGAAGGAGCTCCGGGAAGATCTCATGGCAGTGGGGACATTGGTTTCAGTCAATACCATAAGTAACGTACTCCACCGCAATGGTCTCCGTTCCAGACGAGCCCGTAAGGTACCTTTACTTTCAAAGCGTCATGTCAAGGCTCGTCTACAGTTTGCTCATGATCACTTGGAGGACTCTGAGACAGACTGGTTCAAGGTTCTATGGTCTGATGAGACCAAGATCGAGATCTTTGGTGCCAACCACACACATGACGTTTGGAGACTGAATGGCACTGCATACGACCCCAAGAATACCATCCCTACAGTCAAGCATGGTGGTGGCAGCATCATGCTGTGGGGCTGTTTCTCAGCCAAGGGGCCTGGCCATCTGGTCCGCATCCATGGGAAGATGGATAGCACGGCCTACCTGGAGATTTTGGCCAAGAACCTCCGCTCTTCCATCAAGGATCTTAAGATGGGTCGTAATTCCATCTTCCAACAAGACAACAACCCAAAGCACACAGCCAAGAAAACCAAGGCCTGGTTCAAGAGGGAAAAAATCAAGGTGATGGAGTGGCCTAGTCAGTCTCCTGACCTTAACCCAATTGAAAACTTGTGGAAGGAGCTCAAGATTAAAGTCCACATGAGACACCCAAAGAACCTAGATAACTTGGAGAAGATCTGCATGGAGGAGTGGGCCAAGATAACTCCAGAGACCTGTGCCGGCCTGATCAGGTCTTATAAAAGACGATTATTAGCTGTAATTGCAAACAAGGGTTATTCCACAAAATATTAAACCTAGGGGTTGAATAATAATTGACCCACACTTTTATGTTTAAAACTTATTAAAATTCAACTGAGCAACATAACTTTTTGGTTTGTAAGATTTATGCTTCTGTTAATAAATCCTACTCTCGTTTGCAGTTTGAAGGCTCTAACTTATTTGCATCTTATCAAACCACCTAAATCAGCAGGGGGTTGAATACTACTTGTAGGCACTGTATTAGCCCGTGTTTTTAGTCCACACTGTGCCTTCCACAGCTATAATATGCAAATGGTGTCCGTGGAGCCTCGATTAAGAGTCTCAAACACTGGACTAGCCAGATATCCCTCCAGGGAAGGACCTAGCCCTGGGGTGGAATCCTTGCGGAGACCACTATAACCACCATATTAAGTGGCCCTTTTAGTCAATATCCCACTCAGTTACGAGTTAAGGATATGACAAGGGAATTAACAGAGCCAGGTATCCATCCACAGACAGCTGTTTCGGGGTATTGCCCCTCATCAGTGTGGAGTAGGATTCTGGCTAGGTGGGAGCAATGCCTGGTAGACCAACATCACAAAGCACTCACTGATCTCAGGGAAACCAGTCAAGGAAAACACTGCTGGCAGCTGGCTAAAGCGCTCAAACACAGTGAAATCCATGATGCATTGCCCCCTGGAAATTTGAATATGCAAATAGAGTCCGTGGAGCCTCTATTAAGAGTCTCAATCACGGGACTAGCCAGATATCCCTCCAGGGAAGGACCTAGCCCTGGGGTGGAATCCTTGCGGAGACCACCATAACCAACATATTAAGTGGCCCTTTTAGACAATATCCCACTCAGTTACGAGTTAAGGATATGACAAGGGAATTAACAGAGCCAGGTATCCATCCACAGACAGCTGTTTCGGGGTTTTGCCCCTCATCAGTGTGGAGTAGGATTCTGGCTAGGTGGGAGCAATGCCATGGATGACAATCTACAGTAGAGCAATAAATCTCACATTCCACACTCACCCATGATGATCCCGAGAATGCTCCTGCTGTCAGAGAGTAAGTGGCCTGTGTTGTGGTCTCCCCCCATGACCGTTTCACACAGCTTTTTCCCCTTGAAAACAATTCCTTTGCTTTGCGTTACAGGATCTCCACTTCCAATTTGTAGCTCTGCCCTTCAGTCTCGCTACCGCCCCAAGGGTCTTTACAAAGGTCATGGCCGCAGCCTTGAGCTTCTTTCATTCCAGAGGAGTAGTCATCCTGCCCTACCTTGAAGACCTCCTGCCCTACCTTGAAGACCTCCTAATCAAAGCTCCTTCTTTTCAGACTTGCATGGAAAGTGTCCAGATAACCGTAGACACCTTGTTTCATCTGGATTGGCTGCTAAATCTACCAAAGTCGTCACCAATCCCTGCACAGTTCATCATTTCCTAGGCATGTATTTCGACACCTACTGAGGTTTGGTCTCCCTCGGGACAAATCGTCTACACTATGTCAGGCAGTGCGCACTCTCCTCCTCCCTTCCACACATTCCATTCGTTTCGGAATAAGGGTCCTAAGGAAAATGGTTGCAGCAATAGAAGCCGTTCTTTCGCCCAATTTCACCTTCGACCACTGCAAGTGTCTTTCCTGACCGCCTGGGACAAGAGCCTCTTTTCTCTAGACAAGACCTTCCGCCTGACGCACACTGTCGGGCACACACTTCTCTGGTTGATTCGTCCGGCCTCTCTCTCCAAGGGCCGGTCATTTCTCCTGGTGGATTTACTAGTCCTCACCACATATGCCAGCCTTCTGGGCTGGGGGGCACTTTACCGACATCACCCTGCCCACAGCTTTTGGACCACACGGGAATCGACCTCGCCGATAAACCTCCTGGAGATTCGGGCAATATGGCTTGCCCTCAAATCATTTCACAACCTTTTAGCAGGCCACCATATACACATCCAGTCTAATAATGCCACGGCGACAGCTTATATCAATCGCCAGGGTGGCACTCGCAGCAAAGCGGCGCTACGCGAAATGGAGCGAATTCTCCATTGGGCCGAGTCGACGAAGTCAGTCATCTCAGCGGTACACATCCAATGGGTGGAGACTTGGACAGCGGACTTTCTAAGTCGTCAAGGTCTCGCCCCCAGAGAATGGTCCCTCCATCCAGAGGTGTTTCACCACATTTGCCGCCACTGGGGGACTCCAGATGTGGACCTGATGGCATCTCGTCTGAATGCCAAGGTTCCCACGTTTATAGCCCGGTCACGCGACCCATTGTCCATCGGAGCAGACGCTCTACTATGCTCTTGGCGTCAGTCCCGCCTGGCAAACATTTTTCCTCCTCTCCCCTTACTCCCAAGGGTAGCCAGGAAAATCAAGGCAGAGGGGGTCCCTGTCATGCTCCTAGCCTCAGACTGGCCCAGGCGCTCCTGGTATGCCGATGTGGTGCAGATTGTAGCGGTCATCCCTTGGCGCCTTCCAGATCTGTCGGATCTCCTCACTCAGGGTCCCATCTGCCACCAGAATTCCAGATCTCTAAATTTGACGGTGTGGCTGTTGAGACCTGGGTCTTAACACGCGCTGGGTTTTCTCCGGATGTCATCAGCACCATGATCAGGGCCTGTAAACCTGCCTCGTCTCGTATTTACCACCGTAAGTGTAAACTGTTTTTCTCGTGATGCAAGGACCGAGCCTGCGCTCCTCTTCCTCTAGTTATTCCCGTGGTTCTTAGTTTCCTCCAATCTGGCTTACAATCAGATCTAACCCAGAGCTCACTAAAAGGACAGATCTCTGCACTTTCAGTTTTTTACCAATGCCGCCTCGCCATGAAGCCTCAAGTTAGAACTTTACTCCAGGGAGTATCCCGCTTGGTTCCTCCTACTGGAGTCGTGGGACCTCAATTTGGTCTTGGATGCACTTCAAAAATCACCTTTTGAGCCCCTAAGGGAGGTTTCTCATCCTCTTTTTTCCCGGAAACTAGTTTTCCTGGATGGTGTTTCCGAGTTAGCGGCACTATCTTGCCGAGATCCTTTTCTTTCGTTCTATCAAGACAAGGTGGTACTGCGCCCAGTTCCCACTTTCCTTCCTAAGGTAACTTCTTCTTTTCACCTCAACGAGGACATCATTGTGACCTTTCTCTCCGGCATCGGTGCATCGGGTGGAGAAAGCACTGCATACCATTGACCTAGTTAGGGCCCTTAAGTATTACATTTCCTGGACAGCTTCCTTCAGGAAGACGCACAGCCTGTTTGTCCTTCCAGAGGGTCCCTGTAAGGGGCAGGCTGCTTCAAAGGCTACCCTGGCCCATTGGATTCGCTCCACTATTCAGGAAGCCTACTGTCTAAGAAGTGTTCCCATTCTTAGCGGACTACGGGCTCACTCCACTTATGCGGTTGGGGCATCCTGGGCCATTCGGCACTAGTAGAACAAGTGTGTAAAACCGCCACCTGGTCTAGTCTGCACACATTCGCAAAGCACTACAAGGTCCATACCCAGGCCTCAGCTGATGCCAGCCTTGGTAGACGGATCCTTCAGGTGGCGGTGGTGCACTTACCCACGTTGGTGCCTCAGAAAGTCTGGGATTGTGCCTTGCTCTTTGGGTTGTGGTCTTTTTCCCACCCAGGGACTGGTTTAGGACGTCCCATGGTCCTGTGTCCCCCAATGAGGCGATAGAGAAAAACGGATTTTTGTGTACTCACCATAAAATCATTTTCTCGAGCCATCACTGGAGGACAGAGCACCCACCCTGTTGCCCATTTGGGCATTTGTTCTCTTTGGACTTTTGATGTTTTACTTTTCGCATGTTTCCACTTGGTTACACTGTATGATTTTTACTTGCTTTTTTGTTTTCTCCTACTGCTTGGTCACAAAAACTGCTGTGGCCTGGCTCAGCCAGGGGATGTAAACTGCAGAAGAGGAGCTAATTGTTTCACATTTACTTAGTGTCAGCTCAGAGAAAACGATTTTACTGTGAGTACACAAAAATCTGCTTTTTTTGGTATGAACTTCACTCAGCATGTTTAGAGGAAAATAATGAGTACAACCCCAAGAATCCAACCCCAACTGTGAGGCATGGGGGTGGAAACATCATTCTTTGGGCATGCTTTTCTGCAAGGGGGACAGGACCACTGTACCGTATTGAAGGGCGGAAGGATGGGGTCATGTAACATGAGATTTTGTCCAACAACCTCCTTTATTCAGTAAGAGAATTGAAGATGTGTTGTGGTAGGGTCTTCCTTCATGACAATGAACACACCGCCAGGGCAACTATGGAGTAGCTCCATAAGAAGCATTTCAAGGTCCTGAAGTGGCCTAGCCAGTCTCGAGACCTGGGCCCAATAGAAAATCTCTGGAGGGAGCTGAAATTCAGTATTGATAGCAACAGCACCAAAACCTGAAAGGTGTGGGCCAAGATCCCTGCTGCAATGGGTGCAAACTTCGTCAAGAACTAACTATTGTATCGAAAGCTTTTTTTCATTCGATAAAATGCAATCTATTTAATAATCACACCATGTGATTTTCTGACTTTTTTTTTTTTTATAAAGAGTCTTTCTCTCAAAGTTGAAGTTACCTACGACAAAAATGACAGACCTCTCCATTCTTTGTAGGTGGGAAAACTTGCAAATTCAGCAGTGTATCAGTGTATCAAATACTTATTTTTCCCACTGTACGTAATTCCAATCTAAGGATCAGATGTGAAGTCAGGCACACACTCACAATTTGTTACACATATATTCAAATCTTTTAAACCTATGTTTGGGTCTTCCTTAGCTTCAGATTTCTTACATTACTGTCTTTGTTTTTAGATCTGCAATAAATCTTTCACACGGCGGCCGCACTTACAGGAGCACATGATCCTCCACTCACAGGACAAGCCCTTTAAATGCACTTACTGTGATGAACAGTTTAAATCACGCTTCAAAAGGTTAAAGCATCAAGAGAAAAATCACCTGGGTAAGAAAGCTTTATATTTTACACTGACTTTTTACTGTGATTGATAAGTGGAAAACCCAGAACATCTTTTTTTTATGAAAAGGAATAACTAGCAAAACTGTCTATACTGATTTTACCATTTTCACAGCCTTCTGGCTTGGTCAGGCTGCTCTCTGTGCCTGTCATGTGGGCATGTCAATCACAGGAGGGAAAAACATGGGCCTATTTCTGCCTGTTGTTGTGAGGTCTCCTCCAATAGATGACACTTCAGTGTGTACAGTGGAGGACGACAGATCTGGGACAGTATGAATCTGTAAGTGTGAATAGAAAAGATAGTGCACTTTGGAGATTGTACCCCGACCCCCATACCTCTGTCTCAGGAAAACCTGAGTTGGCAGCGGAGCCCATGGCTCTTTATTGGATGGTTCTCATTCATCCAGCACATCACGTGTTTCTCTGGTTTGGTTTACAGTTAAATCAGAGGTCAATGCTTTTCCAAAATCACTATGGACGACAGAAGCGGTACAGAACAGGGCACTCAATTGTGTCCAGCTCAGGTTTAAAAAACCCAGATAATAAATCGAAATCCAACCTAATCTTTGATATTTACACTAGCAAAGTAGATTTTGTAACCTCAGACAAAACATGAACCCCCCCCAAAAAAAACCTATATATCCGCTCCCATGTTTTGAAATATAAAATAAAATAAAGTGTGGTGACGTCAATATGCCAATTTCTGGCGTGGCACATGGAGGAGCGTGTCACACACAGATTATTGTAAATGAAGGGTCGTTACCACTGTGATATGTAATGGCTTCTCTTCTGATCTCACTTCAGAGCTGTGTGTGATATACCTGACACATGACAGCATTAAACATTTCGGCAGGTTCCTCTCATCTTCAGCTTCCATCTCACAGGCAGCCAGGGTTGTAATACAGCAGAGCTGTGAAAGCCGCAGCTGCTAATGTGTTTGTAATCAAATTTCAGTTCTATGTTAATTACATGTCTCACACTGGTATTGTTTCCTGTCATAGGATCTGGAGGCAGATTATCAGGGAGATATTAACACTCATATATGGCACATAAAAACATGGATTTATTCATCTTTATATGACCTGCATGCTCCTGTAGATGGCTTAGTAGGGTTCATCCTACTAACAGATTTATTGAAGCAGAGTCCTGCACAAGCAGGTAGCAGAGATATAACTTTGCTTTCCACATAGTCTAAATGTGATCAGAGTTTGCACTTCTTTCCCTCATCTGCATGTTAGAAATGTTCTCTGTGCACCGGTTGCTGTCTGGTCTCCAGAGCACACTCCTTCTCTGCTTTCTGCTTGCCAGGGAAGATGGAGGGCGAGTGGTACAGTTCTGATTGACAGGTTGACCAGCGGCTGCTGGCATACACTGTACGTTTTTCAACACTGGAAACAGAGGCAACTTTGCTTCTGAAGCATCAGAGGAGAGCAAGTGTACTGAATTTGTCCAGATCCATAAATCCAGCAATCTACAGAGCTTGTGAGTACAGCACTGATTGCCTTAGAGACCGGCCACTACTGATACAATATAGGGGTAGGTAGGTGGTAAAATAAGCAACAAGAAGTAAACTATAGACAGAGCCTTTTCTTTTTCGCTCCTTTGGGAGACCCAGACATTGGGTGTATAGCTTCCGCCTCTGGAGGACACACAAAGTACTACACTTAAAACAAAAAGTGTAGCCCTTCTCATACTGCCTATACACCCCCTCTAGGAGAAATCCCATCAGTTCTTAGCTTTGTGGTGAAGGAGGCATACTTTGCACTCATCCACTCTCACTTTAGTCATACTCACTCTTCCTGGAGAGTGACGGATGGAAGCAAAGTGGATCCCTATGGATCCCCGGCATGTCTCCTTCCCCACCCTCGGGCAGGGGCGGTTGAGGTACCTATTGTTAGTACAACGGGCTGGAGCCCTCATGCTGTTTTCCTTCTCCACCCCTTAAGGGCTCTGAAGAAGTGGGATCATCGCGGGCTTCCATGTAATTTGGAGCTCAAACTCCATCCACAGCCCCTGAGGGATCTTCTGGCCGGAGTTGTGTGGCCCCCAGGGATCGACCCCTGCACCATATGAGGTACTCTGTGTGGGGTTGCGCTGCTGCTGTAGTCCGGTCTCATTCCAATCACCCTGGGGGTAATCACTGGGCATACCTGGACACTGTTCTCCACAGTCTGTCCAGTCCCTGCTGTGCTGCGGGTTATCCGGGGCTACCTCCGGTTCACCGCGGTCTCCCGCTCCGGGGCGCCGGGCGACCGCAAACATTTAGGCCTTGGCTTGGCCGCGGGCTATTTTCTGTCCGGGGCCCGGGCTATGGGGGAGGCGGGTTCGGCCGCCATTGCAGGCAAGCTCGGGGCCCGACCACTCCCCTCTCTTGGGTGGCCCGCCTCCCGGCCTATGCGTTTGCCCTCTGGATTCCCGCGCTCCACTGGCCACGCCCCCTCTCTTGGCTCCGGCGGACATTTTATGCTTTCTGCTGAGGCTGCTCTTCAGCTACTTTGCTCCTAGACCCTGCTGCTTCTAGGAGGGAGCGCAGTATCCGGAGGACACACAATCCACTCATAGAGGCCGATAAGCCACCCCAGGTTCTCCGGTGGTGGACCCCATCCCTCTGTTTCCCCCTCTGGTGTATTTCCTCTTGGAGGTTTCTCACTTGAGGCGACATGTCTTCCACCAGGAGCAAAGCCCCTAAGGTGCAGACATTTTATTCTTCTTGCACTGCTTGCAAGATTTTACTGCCTGCTGGTTCTGTCTTCCCTCACTGCTCTGCCTGCACTTCTCATGAGGCTCCGGCTGAGGTAGAACACGGCTCTCCCCCCAACTCTGCTACTACAGAGCCTTCCCCTGGCCCTGAGGACTCGGCAATGCCGCCTCCTTGGACTGAGGCTTTCACTAAGTCCTTCTCGGACTCCTTTGCCCAGTCTATGACAGCTCTGACCAGGGTTCTGCATGAGACCCTACAGGCCAGTCACCTGGAAAGTGCCCCCGGTTCCTCTGTCTCCCGCCGCAGGTGCTACAGTGAGTCATCCCCTTCCAGGGGTATGGACTCCGGATACAATACTGGGGTCTCTGACCCAGCTCCCTCTCCACGGCCCCCCAAACGGCTACGCAGAGTGCCCTCTCCTGCCTCCTCTCATCACACTGGGTCTCACGCTGAGGGATCTCAGTTTGATGGAGATGAGGATCGGCAGAATTCTGAGAGACCTCCGGACGAGACCTCTGAGGAAGATCTCTTAGTGGATGATTTAGTATCTTCCATTAATACCGATCTGGACCTGACTGCTCCCCCTCCCACGGTGGAGGCTTCGCTCTCGGAGGAACTGTATCAGTTTCTTCCTCCGTCCAGGTCTCGAGGTTCGTTTTTTGATCACTCTAACTTCCGATCAACTGTACAGACGCCTAGGGCTTGCCCTGATAAGCGTTTAACTAGGAAACAGAAGGATTCTCGTTATCTGTTCCCTCCAGATGTGGTAAAGGGTTGGTCGGTCTCACCTAAGGTGGACCCACCGGTCTCTAGACTGTCTGCCAATACTGTCATGTCATATTCAGCAGAACAGATAGATGGCAGCACTCACCGGTCTCCAGGATCAATCCTTTATTTTAGATAAATACCATTAAAACAGCATAAATGCATGTTCAGAGGTGCAGGGGGGAGGATGGATATTCCCCTAAAAAAAGCAACTGGCCGTTTCACGCCGCACTCGGGCGCTTCTCCAGGCCGAGTGTGGCGTGAAACGGCCCGTTGCTTTTTTTTAGGGGAATATCCATCCTCCCCCCTGCACCCCTGAACATGCATTTATGCTGTTTTAATGGTATTTATCTAAAATAAATCTAAAATAAAGGATTGATCCTGGAGACCGGTGAGTGCTGCCATCTATCTGTTCTGCTGAATATCACAAGATACACTGTAACCTGGAAGTGCACCACACGTGTCTAGGACGCTGACAGGAGTCAGAGGTAAATCACCAGCAGCTGTGTGAGCAGTGTGAGCTCCAGTCTGGAGCAAGGCCTGCAGAAAGGAGACTGAGGACAGCGAGCAGTGCCAGGCATCTACATAAAGTAAGTGAAATACTGTCATGTCAGTTGCAGATGGCTCCTCCTTAAAGGACTCCACTGACCGACAGATCGAACTTCTGCAGAAGTCAATTTACGAAGCTACAGGAGCCTCGTTTGCCCCTGCTTTCGCAGCAGTGTGGGCTCTGCAGGCAGTTTTGGCCTGCTTGGCAGAGCTCAATGTTGTAGCTCAGGATATTCCCGAGGTGGCTACTCTAACTTCTCAGGCCATCGCGTTCACTGACTACGCCAGGTCGGCGGTCATGGAATCTGCCAGCCTTACCTCAGTGGCGTCGGCTAATTCGCTCGCAGCCCGCAGAATGTTGTGGCTGCGAGATTGGAAGGCTGATGCCACTTCCAAGAAATTCCTCCAGGGACTTCCGTTCGCGAGGAACAGACTTTTTGGAGAGCAATTTGGACGACATCATAAAGGAATCCACAGGTGGAAAGTCCACCTCTTTGCCTCAATCAAAGGTGCAGAAGTCTGGCCAGCGTCAGATGCACGCCAAATTTCAGGCCTTTCGTCCCTCTTCAAAGCCCTCCTCCTCCTTGTCCTCCCGTTCAGACAAGAATCAGAAGTCAAACCAGACGTGGAGGACTAAGTCACAACAGAAGAAGCCTGCCGGCGCCTCGGCCGCCAAGGCTGCCTCCACATGACTCGCCGCCTCTCCCAGCAGCATCCTCGGTCGGTGGCAGGCTCTCCCGATTTAGAGACATTTGGCGCAGCCATATCCAAGACCGATGGGTAGTAGATGTCATTTCCCACGGCTACAGAATAGAGCTAACCTCGCGTCCTCCGACTCGGTTCTGTCTCTCCTCACCCCTGCCGGCAAGGGCCTCGGCCTTTCGTCAGGCGCTGGTCGCCTTGAGACAGGACGGGGTTGTGATTCAGGTTCCCTCCGGGGAACGCTTTCAGGGGTTCTATTCGAACCTCTTCACGGTCCCCAAGAAGGACGGTTCGGTAAGGCCGGTTTTGGATCTCAAGCTACTCAACCGGCATGTGAGAGTCAGGACTTTCAGGATGGAGTGTCTGCGGTCCGTGATCGCTTCACTATCTCAGGGGGACTTTTTAGCCTCGGTGGATGTCAAGGATGCCTATCTGCGCGATGGCTGAGGTTCGCAGTGGAGGAGGAGCACTTTCAATTTGTGGCTCTACCCTTCGGCCTAGCCTCTGCTCCTAGGGTCTTCACCATGGTGATGGCAGCAATGGTGGCCGTCCTGCATTCCCAGGGCCACACAGTAACCCCATACTTGGACGACCTGCTGGTCAGAGCTCCCTCTGCAGATCAGTGTCAACTGGGTCTCTCAATAACTTTCGACACTCTGCAGCGATTCAGGTGGCTGATTAACGTTCCGAAGTCTTTTCTCCTTCCTGCTCAGACGATAACGTATCTGGGCATGAAGTTTCACACCGCACCGGCTCTGGTCATTCTGCCTCTAAACAAGCAGGTGTCGATTCAAGAGGAAGTCCAGTTCCTTATGCAATCAGGTTAGGTATCCATCAGACGTCTGATGCACGTTCTGGGAAAGATGGTGGCGGCCATAGAAGCAATCCCCTGTGCGCAATTTCACCTGCGTCCGCTGCAATTGCAGATCCTGCACGGATGGGACAGGACTCCTTCTCTCGACAGGCACATCTCTCTGTCGCCGTCAACGAAGGAATCTCTCCATTGGTGGCTGCTTCCCATGTCTCTGTCACGAGGCAGATGCTTTCTGCCCCCCTCTTGGTTAGTAGTGACCACGGACGCCAGTCTCTTGGGTTGGGGCACCGTGTTTCTCCACCACAGGGCTCAGGGCACCTGGGCGGAGCAGGAATCCACCCTACAGATCAATGTCCTGGAGATTCGGGCCATTTACTTGGCGTTACTGGCTTTTCAGAGATTCCTGGCAGGGAATCAGATTCGGATACAGTCCGACAACGCGACCGCGGTCGCTTACATCAACCACCAGGGAGGCACACGAAGCTCTCAAGCTTTGTCGGAAGTCCAGGGTATCCTTCAGTGGGTCGAGGACAACGACTCGTCCATCTCGGCAGTACACATCCCCGGGGTGGACAATTGGGAGACCGACTACCTAAGTTGACAAGGTATGGACGCGGGCGAATGGGCCCTCCACCCAGACGTCTTTCAGTACATCTGCGACAGATGGGGAAGTTCGGACGTGGACTTGATGGCCTCTCGGTTGAACCACAAGGTGCCTGTCTTCATGTCTCGCTCCCGGGATCGCCAGGCCGTGGGGGCGGACGCTCTGGTCCAGGACTGGTCCCAGTTTCACCTTCCTTATGTCTTCCCTCCCTTGCCTCTGTTGCCCAGGGTTCTACGGAAACTCAGGGCAGAATGTCGGCAAGCCCTGCTCATCGCCCCAGACTGGCCCAGGAGGGCCTGGTATCCGGACCTGTTACAGCTCACGGCGGGGGATCCGTGGAAACTCCCGACCCGGCCAGACCTCTTGTCGCAAGGTCCGTTCTTCCACCACAATTCCGCGGCCCTCAGCCTGAATTTGTGGCCCTTGAAGACTGGTTGCTGACGTCTTGTGGCTTTTCTTCTGAAGTCACCGCCACCATGAGACAAGCCAGGAAACCTGCGTCAGTGAAGATTTACCGCAGGGTTTGGAAGACCTTCTTTTCCTGGTGCCGTCTCACGGGAAGTTCTCCTTGGCCTTTCTCTCTTCCGACCCTTCTTGCCTTCCTGCAATCAGGATTAGATAAGGGTTTGGCCCTCAGCTCCCTCAAGGAGTGAATCTCCGCACTTTCGGTGCTGTTCAACAAACGTCTGGCTAACCTTCCTCAGGTGAAGACGTTTGTGCAAGGGGCAAGTCACATCGTTCCTCCCTACAGACGTCCTTTGGACCCCTGGGACCTTAACCTGGTCCTTGCGGCGTTACAGAAGCTGCCTTTCGAACCTCTAAGGGAGGTGTCCCTCTCCAGACTTTCACAGAAAGTTGCCTTTCTGGTGGCCATTACCTCTCTTCGTAATGCAATAATAAATGTGGTATATAGAAATGAGCGCTAGGGATAATGGAACAAGCCGAACGCTTTTGTAGACATTACCTATTAGTTTATTACGATAAACACAGTACAGGTCCTTCTCCCACAACGCGTTTCGACGCTACATGCGTCTTCCTCAAGTGGTGATCCACTTGAGGAAGACGCATGTAGCGTCGAAACGCGTTGTGGGAGAAGGACCTGTACTGTGTTTATCGTAATAAACTAATAGGTAATGTCTACAAAAGCGTTCGGCTTGTTCCATTATCCCTAGCGCTCTTTTCTATATACCACATTTATTATTGCATTACGTTCCTTTCTCCCTTCGGGGAGAGTGGTGCGAGCAGCTCTGGGAGAGGACCTTGCTGAAGAAAACAGAAACCTGGCCCCTGCACGTGCACGGGACGGTGCACGTGTGAGAGAAGGAGCACAGACCTGGGTGCAAAGGGGAGACAGGCAATAGATGAAGACAGGGATCCTGTATAAAAAAATCTCACCTACTTGCGGTTAATCTAGTTGTGCAGAGGGCACAACCAACTTAGGTGAGTGAAACGTACAGTGTAACGGGAATTTATACCCCTAAATTTGCAGTGTGGCGCAACCATCTATTTTGATTTTTATTACCTCTCTTCGGAGAGTTTCAGAGCTGGCAGCCCTGTCATGCAAGTCTCCGTTCCTGGTGATTCACCAGGATAAAGTGGTGCTCCGACCTGTGGCCAAGTTCTTACCCAAGGTGCTTTCTCCGTTTCACCTCAATCAAGACATTGTCCTACAGTCTTTTTGTCCTAATCCTGTTCACCAGTATGAGAAGTCTCTGCATACTTTGGACCTGGTCAGGGCTGTCAGGATTTATGTCTCCCGCACGGCTTCTTTTCGCCGCGCGGACGCCTTGTTCGTTCTCACGACAGGCCAGAAAAAAGGATCGCCGGCCTCCAAGTCTTCCTTGGTTCGGTGGATCAATGCTCCTATCCAGGAGGCCTACCTTTCCTCTGGAACGCCCTTACCTGCGGGGATTAAAGCGCATTCGACAAGAGCTGTGGGTGCCTTGTGGGCTTTACGTCACCAGGCTACAGCACAACAGGTGTGTCAGGCGGCCACTTGGTCCAGCCTACACACCTTCACGAAACATTATCAAATTCATGCGTATGCTTCGGCAGACGCTAATGTGGGCAGACGGATCCTTCAGGTGGCGGTCGCTCACCTATGATTGGTACTGCCACGCTTTGGGTCTTCTCCCACCCAGGGATCGCTTTCGGACATCAGAATGTCTGGGTCTCCCAATGGAGCGAAAAAGAGAATTTTGTTTACTTGCCGTAAATTCTTTTTCTTCTAGCTCCTAATTGGGAGACCCAGCACCCACCCTGTTGCCTTTTGGGCTTTGTTTTCTGTTTAAGTGGCTGGTGTTATACATGTCGCTTTTATGGCTCTGTTGGCCGATATTTCATGGCCGGACCTTCCGGTTTTGGTGTGGGTTTTATCCTCCTTCTTGCTTGTGCACCGAACTGATGGGATTTCTCCTAGAGGGGGTGTATAGGCAGTATGGGAGGGGCTACACTTTTTGTTTTAAGTGCAGTACTTTGTGTGTCCTCCGGAGGCGGAAGCTATACACCCAATGTCTGGGTCTCCCAATTAGGAGCTAGAAGAAAAAGAATTTACGGTAAGTAAACAAAATTCTCTTTTTTATTAAGAAGTGAATTGAAAAGTTGCTGTTTTTTGCAAACACATTGCAGCCTTTATTATTAAAGAAGGTGTTGGGGATATTTGCGATATTAGGCCTATTGGTGGACTCCAAAGACGACCAGCAGAACTTAATTCAGCTGTTTCTTTAGAGCCCTGTTTTTCTGCCAGTTTTGAAAAATATACACTGCAACTCAGGATAAGTTCACAATGGTTTAAAAAAGTGCAAATCCTTTGAATGCAGTATTCTTTATTACCTACAGATGACTCACTACAGTATTAATGCATCACTTCAGTGTTAATTGCATCACTGGAGTGTTTTAGATGCAAGTCTCCTGAGCCCTGTCTGATATTCGCCTTCTGATTGCACCACCCACTGTAGCCATCGATCTGTCGGGCTTTGGCAAAAAGTGGACTGCAAGTGCGCTCTAGTGTCTCATGCAGCGTACCGAAAGACACTTTTCAATACATCTCTATAGGATCCTCATTCTGGCCTTTTTTTTTTTTAGCTCTAATAGAGATGCATTGAGAGCTTGTGATGTAACTTCTGGCCATTCTGAATTTACAGACACAAGATGGCGCCGCATGAAAACCGTGTCAGTAAGGGGTGAAGACCCCCGAAGGTGATTATATGATGGGGGGGCAGAGGGCTTATATTTAAAACATCACTCCCACAGTGGAAAAAAAAAACAAAAAAATGCTGGAGTGGTGCTTTACTGTAGCACCCCAGTAATCTACACTACACAGAGTTTATAAATGGTGCTCTATGTAAATGGCATTAGCGCTCTGTTAGGGAACTTTCACATCAGCATTTTTTTAATTCATGCAAGAGAAAAGAGAGAAAAAAGGGGCGCAATAGTGCGATACCAGGGGGCTTTACTTAGCGTGGCGTACTAATAGGTGGCCACTCACCTTATCGGGTTGTGCTGTCCCTGCACAACCTGGTAATACACTTGATAAGGCACCCTTCACAGGCTCTAGCTCATCCGCACACTGCGTGCTCCGGGGGCTCCAAGCATCCGGTCATGTCACCGCAGGTCCTTCAGTTAAAGCTCCTGTTGCCAGGCGACTCCAGGTTCTCACGTTAAGCTGCTCTCTGTGCCTAGCTGCTCCCCGCCGCTTTACCCTCAGAGAGGGATTTATATTAGAAGGTAAACAAACTGTAAGCGGTCTAATTGGAGGCGCTTAGACACAAAGGCAGCAGGCACTGGGATGGTTTTTCAACAGACCTTTATTCAGACTCCCCTCCTACTCCACAACATGGTTCGATAGATTCTCTATCTTCCTCAGGTCGCTCAACTGATAATTTGCTACTTGTGTGCTGTCCTGTACTCGGAACTCCATGGCTGCATAGGGATCTACTATATAATTGTCTAAGGCTTTTTTGAGTCTGTCTGTAACCAAAATCGCGCGCCACAGAGAGGTAGCTCATTGGCCGCCGCCGAAGGACTATGCAAATAGGTGCGAGAATTCAAAGTCCAAATTTCGCGCCTATTTGCAGCCCGGCGAGAGCGGCGCGTGAGCCTCCTGGATTTCGGCACCGCTGCACACCGGTACTGCTGTAGGTATCTACTATATAATTGTCTACTTCTGCCTGTTTATCTGTAACGCAAATCCTGCATTGGTGATTGGTCATGGGCGGCTGGCCTGACCAATCAGCAACAGGGACAGTTCACCCGCAAATTGGCGCAAGATTTCAACCACGCTTCACTGATTGGTTGCCAGCAATCAGCGATATTTGTGCAACATTTTAAACCCAGCTTCGCTTTTCATTATTCTTAAATCTTCATAAATAAACTACATACATAGTCTAGAATGCCCAATGCGTTAGAATCGGGCCACCATCTAGTTGAGTAATAAATGCTGTAAAAACCTCAGTAGAAAATCTACATAAACGCAAAGTTCAGTTCTTGTTTTATAGTCCAGCAAATATAAGCATGGTAAGATCAGATAAGGCCGTTTGCACAATTTCATGGATTGTGTTTGCCTTTTAGGACCCTTCCCTTGTAATATTTGTGGACGGCAGTTTAATGACTCTGGAAATCTCAAGCGTCACATTGAGTATACACATGGAGGAAAGCGGAAGTGGACGTGCTTCATCTGTGGAAAATCGGTAAGAGAAAGGTAAGGAATGTAACAAGTGGGAAGAGGAGACCAGCAGACACTATAATGTGATGTCAGAGATTTACACATTATAGAGAAGTGGAAACCGCTTATACTTTAGCATTTCTCCTTCCCACAACAACGTTTTGCACTTTTTTTTTTAATTATTCATTTTCTTTCAAAACTCCTATGTTTGAGATTTTTCTGTCAGCACTGCCATCTTGAGGTTTGTTTTTTACATTGTCAGTTCTGCTTTTGAATGACCAAAAATTCCACGTGCGTTTAAGTGACACAAGATGCAATTCTGATCAATATTTGGGTTATATTTTTATGATGTTCTTTGTGCGGTAAAAGAAAAAGACCTGGTAACAGGATTCTTCAGATCAGCACAATTTCAGCTGTACTGAACTTGTTTATTACTATCGTGGCAGTTGCGGTGAAAAAAAACGCAACTGCCGCGACTACCGCATAACGGCCGCACTTGCGGTTCACTTGTGGCAAGCCCCATACAATGTCTATGGGGCTTGCGGCAAGTGCGGTTTTAGCACTTGCAGCAGGTGCGGCCGCGAAAAAAACGAAACCTGCATAGACATTGTATGGGGCTTGCCGCAAGTGAACCGCAAGTGTGGCCGTTATGCGGCAATCGCGGCAGTTGCCGTTTTTTCACATAGACATACAATGTCTATGGGGCTTGTGGCAGGTGTGGCCGCGAAAAAAACGCGGCATACCGCGTTTTTTTCACGGCCGCACCTGCCGCAAATGTCGAAACCGCACTTGCCGCACCTGCCACACACTTACCGCAAGCCCCATAGACATTGTATGGGGCTTGCCGCAAGTGTGCCGCGATCGCGGTCGTTATGCGGTAATCGCTCCATACACCAGCATTTGGAGTGGAATATACATCATAAGTCAGGGAGGTGTTGAAGACCTTAACCCCTTCATGACCTATGACACACATGCTCATCAGCTGAGATGTATATCTAACAGCAGCGATCAGATACACATTTGGCATCGCCGCGTTCAGAAATACCTGATCTATCAAAATATAAAATCAATCAATCAGATCAGTAAATTGCATAACGGAAAAAAAAAACGTCAAAATTACGTTTTTTGGTCACCACAAGCTTGCAATAAATTTTAATAACAGGCAATCAAAACAGCGCATCCACACAAAAATGGTATCTTTAGAAACGTCCGCTCGATGCAAAAAAATAAACTGTAACACAGATCCTGAAAAATTAGATCGGTGCGGGTCGTCGAAAATGGCGTAAAAGTGCATTTCTTTTCTTTAAAAACGTCAGATTTTTTTCCACCACTTAGATAACAGTAAAATTATACATGTTTGGTATCTACGAAGTCATACCGACCCCAGGCATCATACCGACACATCAGTTTTACCATATAGTGAACATGGTGAATAAAAAAAAACAACAAAATAAAATGTATAATTGCACCTTGTTTTTGCAATTTTACCGCACTTGGTATTTTTTTTTTACCGTTTTCCTGTACACTCTATGGTAGAATAAATGATTTAATCTGAAAGTACAACTCGTCCCGCAAAAAACAAGCCCTCATATGCCTATATTGATGGGAAAAATAAAGAAATTATGGCTCTTGGAAGAAGGGGAGGGAAAAATGAAAAACAGAAAACCGCTGGGGGTGGTGAAGGGGTTAACCCCTTCCCGACCCTTGGCCCTACGTTTGGGCCATGGAAACAAAGTGCTTCCCGACCCTTGGCCCTAGGGGTGGGCCATGGAATGATCGGGCTCCTGCGGCCCGTGTGAGGGGGGTGACTCAGGTGTCACTGTACATAATGCACAGTGACAACCTGTAGTACACCCCACGGGGGGTGGATTAACCCCCCCGTGCCCAGGGCCCCTCTGATTGGCAGTTGAAATTCAGACTGCCAATCAGTGCTAGTAATCCCCTCCAGATCCGATTGGAGCTCTCCAATCAGATCTGGAGGGGCGGGATGGCATGTGCCGTCTCCCTCCTAGCCCCCCCTCACTCCACGGCCCCCCGATCGGCCTCCTGGCCCCCCCGATCGCCGTCCTACCCCCCCCCCCCCCACGGCGGCGGTAACAGTCATCACTCCGGCGGTATGCCCGCCGGCGGTAAATGACAATCACCGCCGCCGCCTGTCAGCTTCCACAGCCCCCTCCGTGCGATCACGGAGGGGGCTGATGAAGCTAACACCCCCATGCCCCGTATCCCCCCCCCCCCCCCATCCCTCTCTCACCTACCGGCGGGCCCGCCGGTGCAGCCGCGGTCCAGCTCCGGTGTGGGCTCCTCCTCTTCCGGGCTCCTCCTCCTGGATCAGGTAAGTATGTGTGAATGAATGAATGTATGTATGTAGTATGTATGTAATATGTATGTGTGTAGTATGTGTGTATGAATGAATGTATCTATGTATGTAGTATGTATGTAGTATGTATAAATGAATGTATTTATGTATGTATGTAGTATGTATGCATGTATGTATGTAGTATGCATGTATGTATGTAGTATGCATGTATGTTTGTATGTATCAATGAATGAATGGATGTCTGCGTGCGTGGCTGACTGCGTGCGTGGCTGTCTGCGTGCGTGGCTGTCTGCGTGCGTGGCTTCGTCCTGCGTGCGTGGCTGTCTGCGTGCGTGGCTGTCTGCGTGCGTGGCTGTCTGCGTGCGTGGCTGACTGCGTGCGTGGCTGACTGCGTGCGTGGCTGACTGCGTGCGTGGCTGACTGCGTGCGTGGATGACTGCGTGCGTGGCTGTCTGCGTGCGTCGCTGTCTGCGTGCGTCGCTGTCTGCGTGCGTCGCTGTCTGTGTGCGTGGCTGACTGCGTGCGTGGCTGACTGCGTGCGTGGCTGTCTGCGTGCGTGGCTGTCTGCGTGCGTGGCTGTCTGCGTGCGTGGCTGTCAGCGAGCGGGCGTGGATGTCAGCGAGCGGGCGTGGATGTGTGTGTGCATGGCTGATGGGTGCATAGGTGAATGGATGGGTGCAACAAGGGATCAAGTATCCTCTTGTTGTAGTCTCTGGGATCATAGTCATGGTGCACTGTATGACAGATCATTGTCATACAGTGCAACATAACTCTGACCCCATAGGCTGTAGGAAAAGGACACTTGATCCCTTGCTGCAATCTCTGGATTGAGCAGAGGCGATCGAGCGTCGTGGGACCTTCGTTGTGGACTACGTCGGAGGCGGTCGAGCGCCGTGGGACCTTCGTTGTGGACTACGTCGGATCTTTATAATAAAGATGGAGTCCAAATTTTGTTTGTTTTTTTTTCAAATAAAAAGATTTTTCTCTGTGTGTATTTTCTGACTATTTACCAGAGATTCCTAATGGCGGGTCTACCATTGGCCCTAAATTATGAATCTCGGGGCTTAGTGCCAGCTGCCAATAACAAGCTGGCATTAACCCCTTTATTACCCAGTTTGCCACCGGCACCAGGACAACTGGAAGAGTCTGGGTACAGCGCCAGAAAATGGCGCTTCAATGAATGCGCCATTTTTTGGGGCGGCTGCGGGCTGCAATTCGCAGCATGGGGGGCCCAGAACGCTTGGGCCTCTCCATGCTGTGGAATCCAGCCCCCAGCTGCCTAGTTGTAGCTGGCTGGACCAAAAATATGGCGGAGCCCTACGTCATTTTTTTTTTTCTAGAATTAGTTCTAGAAAGAAGAAAAAAAGGGCTTTGCTGTATTTTTGGGTACCAGCCAGGTACAACAAGGCAGCTGGGGGTTGCTGGCAGTCCGTAGCTGCCAAGTTGTACCTGGCTGGACCAAAAATATGGCGGAGCCCTACGTCATTTTTTTTCTAGAATTCTAGAAAGAAAGAAAAAAAGGGCTTTGCTGTATTTTTGGGTACCAGCCAGGTACAACGAGGCAGCTGGGGGTTGCTGGCAGTCCGTAGCTGCCAAGTTGTACCTGGCTGGACCAAAAATATGGCGGAGCCCTACGTCATTTTTTTTCTAGAATTCTAGAAAGAAAAAAAAAAAGGGCTTTGCTGTATTTTTGGGTACCAGCCAGGTACAACGAGGCAGCTGGGGGTTGCTGGCAGTCCGTAGCTGCCAAGTTGTACCTGACTGGACCAAAAATATCTCTGCCCTGAGGAAGGTGCTGGGACAGCACCGAAACGCGTTGGTGTGATGAAATAAAGAACTTTTGATGGTAATAACCTCTTGTGGATTCCTTGGATAAAGAGCAGCAGCGCGGACCGTGGATACCATTCCAGTTTTATCTTCTGGACCAAAAATATGGCGGAGCCCCACGCCATTTTTTTTTTTTTACGTCTACCAATAAAATGACAAGGAGCTTTGCCTTATTTTTGGATGCCAGCCAGGTACAACTTGGCAGTTGGGGGGCTGCAATCCCCATCGTGGAGAGACCCAAATGTTGTGGCCCCCCACACTGCAAATTGCAACTCACAGCCACCCCAGAAAATAGCACATTAGAGGTGCCATTTTCTGGTGCTGTACCCCAACTCTTCCAGTTGCCCTTGTGCTGGTGGCACACAGGAGCACTCCATACGTGACATGGTGTCCGCTAACAAGTTGAATGGAAAATTAGCTCCAATTATTAGCGGACACTATGTCGCGTATGGAGAGCCCCTGTGTGCCTAAACATTGGAGCTCCCCCACAAGTGACCCCATTTTGGAAACTACACCCCCCAAGGAACGTATCTAGATGCATAGTGAGCACTTGAACCCCCAAGTGGTTCACAAATTGATCCATAAAATTAAAAAAGTACTTTTTTTTTCCCACAAAAAAATTATTTTTTCATTTTTACGGATCAATTTGTGAAGCACCTGGGGGTTCAAAGTGCTCACTATGCATCTAGATACGTTCCTTGGGGGTCTAGTTTCCAAAATGGGGTCACTTGTGGGGGAGCTCTAATGTTGAGTCACACAGCGGCTCTCCATATGCAACATGGTGTCCACTAACAATTCCAATTGTTAGCGGACACCATGTCGCGTATGGAGAGTCCCTGTGTGCCTAAACATTGGAGCTCCCCCACAAGTGACCCCATTTTAAAACTACACCCCCCAAGGAACGTATCTAGATGCATAGTGAGCACTTGAACCCCCAAGTGGTTCACAAATTGATCCGTAAAATTAAAAAAGTACTTTTTTTTCCCACAAAAAAATTATTTTTTCATTTTTACGGATCAATTTGTGAAGCACCTGGGGGTTCAAAGTGCTCACTATACATCTAGATACGTTCCTTGGGGGGTCTAGTTTCCAAAATGGGGTCACTTGTGGGGGAGCTCTAATGTTGAGTCACACAGCGGCTCTCCATATACAACATGGTGTCCGCTAACAATTCCAATTGTTAGCGGACACCATGTCGCGTATGGAGAGCCCCTGTGTGCCTAAACATTGGAGCTCCCCCACAAGTGACCCCATTTTGGAAACTACACCCCCCAAGGAACGTATCTAGATGCATAGTGAGCACTTTGAACCCCCAGGTGCTTCACAAATTGATCCGTAAAAATGAAAAAATAAATTTTTTGTGGAAACAAAGTACTTTTTCATTTTTACGGATCAATTTGTGAAGCACTTGGGGGTTCAAAGTGCTCACTATGCATCTAAATAAGTTCCTTGGGGGGTCTAGTTTCCAAAATGGGGTCACTTGTGGGGGAGCTCCAATGTTTAGGCACACAGGGGCTCTCCAAACGCGACATGGTGTCCGCTAACAATTTGAATAAAAATCAGCTCAAATTGTTAGCTGTAACCATGTTGTGTTTAGTGAGCCCCTGTGTGCCTAAACATTGGGGCTCCCCCACAAGTGACCCCATTTTGGAAACTAGACCCCCCAAGGAATGTATCTAGATGCATAGTGAGCACTTTGAACCCCCAGGTGCTTCACAAATTCATTCATAAAAATGAAAAAGCACTTTTTTTTCCACAAAAATTTTCTTTTTTCATTATTATGGATCAATTTGTGAAGCACCTGGGGGTTGAAAGTGCTCACTATGCATCTAGATACGTTCCTTTGGGGGTCTAGTTTCCAAAATGGGGTCACTTGTGGGGGAGCTCCAATGTTTAGGCACACAGGGGCTCTCCAAACGCGACATGGTGTCCGCTAACAATTGTAATAAAAATCAGCTCAAATTGTTAGCTGTAACCATGTTGTGTTTAGTGAGCCCCTGTGTGCCTAAACATTGGGGCTCCCCCACAAGTGACCCCATTTTGGAAACTAGACCCCCAAGGGAACGTATCTAGATGCATAGTGAGAACTTTGAACCCCCAGGTGCTTCACAAATTGATCTGTAAAAATGAAAAAGTACTTTTTTTTCCGCAAAAATCTTTTTTTATCATTAATTTGTGAAGCACCTGGGGGTTCAATATGCTCACTACCCATCTAGATATGTTCCCTGGGGGGTCTAGTTTCCAAAATGGGGTCACTTGTGGGGGAGCTCCAATGTTTAGGCACACAGGGGCTCTCCAAACGCGACATGGTGTCCGCTCACAATTTGAATAAAAATCAGCTCAAATTGTTAGCTGTCACCATGTCACGTTTGGAGAGCCCCTATGTGCCTAAACTTTGGAGCTCCCCTACAAGTGACCCCATTTTGGAAACTAGACCCCCCAGGGAACTTACCTAGATGGGTGGTGAGCATTTTGAACATCCCAGTGCTTCACAAATTAATCTTTAAAAATGGAAATAGAAAATTTTTTGGAAATAGAAGTACTTTTTCATTGTTACGGATGAATTTGTGAAGCACCTGGGGGTTCAAAGTGCTCACTATGCATCTAAATAAGTTCCTTGGGGGGTCTAGTTTCCAAAATGTGGTCACTTGTGGGGGAGCTCCAATGTTTAGGCACACAGGGGCTCTCCAAACGCAACATGGTGACAGCTAACAATTTGAGCTGATTTTTATTCAAATTGTGAGCGGACACCATGTCGCGTTTGGAGAGCCCCTGTGTGCCTAAAATGGGAGCTCCCCCACAAGTGACCCCATTTTGGAAACTAGACCCCCCAGGGAACATATCTAGATGGGTAGTGAGCATATTGAACCCCCAGGTGCTTCACAAATTAATGATAAAAAAAGATTTTTGCGGAAAAAAAGTACTTTTTCATTTCTACAGATTAATTTGTGAAGCACCTGGGGGTTCAAAGTTCTCACTATGCATCTAGATACGTTCCCTTGGGGGTCTAGTTTCCAAAATGGGGTCACTTGTGGGGGAGCTCCAATGTGGAGACGCACAGGGGCTCTCCAAACGCAACATGGTGTCCACTTACAATTTGAGCTCATTTTGCATTCGAATTATTAGCGGACACCATGTCACGTTTGGAGAGCCCCTGTGCGTCTCCACATTGGAGCTCCCCCACAAGTGACCCCATTTTGGAAACTAGACCCCCAAAGGAACGTATCTAGATGCATAGTGAGCACTTTCAACCCCCAGGTGCTTCACAAATTGATCCATAATAATGAAAAAAGAAAATGTTTGTGGAAAAAAAAAGTGCTTTTTCATTTTTATGGATGAATTTGTGAAGCACCTGGGGGTTCAAAGTGCTCACTATGCATCTAGATACGTTCCTTGGGGGGTCTAGTTTCCAAAATGGGGTCACTTGTGGGGGAGCCCCAATGTTTAGGCACACAGGGGCTCACTAAACACAACATGGTTACAGCTAACAATTTGAGCTGATTTTTATTACAATTGTTAGCGGACACCATGTCGCGTTTGGAGAGCCCCTGTGTGCCTAAACATTGGAGCTCCCCCACAAGTGACCCCATTTTGGAAACTAGACCCCCCAGGGAACATATCTAGATGGGTAGTGAGCATATTGAACCCCCAGGTGCTTTACAAATTGATCTGTGAAAATGAAATAGTACTTTTTTTTTCACAAACATTTTCTTTTAGCCTAAATTCTTTCGTTTTCACATGGCAACAGCATAAAATTTATCCTAAAATTTGTTGGGCAATTTCTCCTGAGTACACCGATACCTCATATGTGGTCATAAACCACTGTTTGGGCGCACGGCAGGGGTCAGAAGGGAAGGAGCGCAATTTCACTTTTTGATTGTAAAATTAGCTCCAAAAGTCAAATTGCGCTCCTTCACTTCAGAGCCCTGCCGTGCGCCCAAACAATGGTTTATGACCACATATGAGGTATCGATGTACTCGGGAGAATTTGCACAACACATTTTAAGATCCATTTTATCCTGTTGCTCATGTGAAAATGAAAGAATTGAGGCTAAAAGAACATTTTCTGGTCATCATAATGGGAGACCCAGACAATGGGGTTTAGGGCTCCGCCCTCCGGAGGTCACACTAGGTACTACAAGTTTGTAGACACCGCCTCCTCCGCTTATAAACCCCCACCGTAGGGAACATCCTCAGTTTTAAACTTAGTGTGCTCGGAGGATCACGCTTTGCTTGCACTTCACTGCATTCTCACAGCTTACGTGATGGCGTATGAAGACAAGGTAAATGGTCCCGGTCGGGACCCTCGACAGTCTCCCCGCTCACCCTTTGTGGAACACGCTGGTGGAGGTACCGGAGGGCTTTTTAGCCTGGACACTTGCTGTTCTCCCGGTACGCTGTCGAGCTCCTTCCTTTCCATCCCTCCATGGAGGCTCTGGAGAGGGGGAGCCTGGAGCCTTGCACAGCTCCGCTCCGTCCGAGGCCTCCCTAAATGGTGCTTACAGACCGGACGGAGCCAGCCCAGTCCGAGGCCTCCCTAAATGGTGCTTACACTCCGGACTGGTGCTGTACCCCCGTCCGAGGCCACCCTAAAGGTGCTTACAGACCGGACCGGCACTGAGGCACCTGGTGTGTCTCCTGTGTGCCTGGGGGTAGTGTCTGTCACTTGGTGTCATGACACTCAGACCGCGCGGTTACCCTCGGGTCCGCGGTTCTGTCGGTGTACCCTGTGCTGGGGTCACTCTGGCTGACCGCCCTGTGTGTCTCAGGGGCTGAGGCTGTAGACTGCTGATGTTTGTTTTGTGCATGCAGTCTGTGTGTGTATGTGTATTGTTACACACTCTTTTCCCGCGCTGCGGGCTCTGGCACCTCCATTACTGAGGCTGACTGGAGGAGGAGGAAGCAGCTCTTACGGTGACATCACCGATGGGCGTGTTTTGTGTTCTCCCGCGTGTTCCTGGCCACGCCTATGACTTTACTGTCGGCGGCCATCTTCTCCCTCTCTTCCCGGCTGGGATCTGGCTGCAGCGTGTGTCTGCACTTTCCAGGGGAGACCGGAACTCGCGGAGGTCACACACGAACACCGCTTCCTCCTACCGCTTGCTGCGGTCGGTAAGCCACCGGGATCTCCGGTTTGTTTGTTACAACTTGGCTTATTTCCCCCTACTGTGGCGATGTCCTCAGTAAGGAAGCATGCTGCTAAGGCGGCAGATGGCACCATTACCTGCGCTACATGCAACGGTTCACTGGTGGAGGGGTCCTGCAATAATTGCGGACGCCCAGAGACCCGGACAGTTACTGTTGAATCAGAATCTGCGGGTCTGTACCCTGAGGTTCGGGTGATCCCAGGGACATGGGAAGCGCAGAATAAGATAAATGAATCTCTGCTGTCCCAGATGTCCTCCATGTCGCAATCCCTGGAGGCACTTCATAGGAGGCTGGAAAACCCAGCTACTCCTCCCAGTTACCCCCGGGTGCTTCTTACTTCTTCTGTGAGACCCCCTAAGCGAGCTCGTGAGGCCTCTCCAGAGCTCCAAGCTCCCTCTGAGGAGGAGCGTTCCTCTGATGGTGAGGAAGATGATGGGGGTTCTACTCTCGGGTCTGTCTCTGAACCTCCAGATGGGGTGGAGGATCTGGTGTCCTCCATCAATGAGACATTACGTCTGGTCACTCCTCCTGAGGAGGTGACTGTTCACCCCAAGGAGGTCTATCAATGGCTGCGGCCGGAGGCGAGACCAAGTGGGTCCTTTATGGACCACACTAATTTTGGAAGGGTGATTAGAGCACCCAGGTTACATCCTGGGCGGCGTTATGTCCGTAAACCTAAGGACCTTCGCTTTCCCTTTCCTCAGGAGGTGCTTCTGGAATGGTCACAGTCCCCTAAGGTGGACGCTTCCATGACTAGGATTGCTGCACGCTCCTTGTTTTCTGCCTCTGATAGCTCCTCATTGAAGGATGCTACTGATAGACAGGTCGAGCAACTCGCCAAGTCTTCCTATGAGGCTGTGGGGTCTTCATTTGCCCCTAATTTTGCCGCGGTCTGGACCCTACAAGCGATTACCTCCTGCTTGGATGGTATCTCTGATCTAGCTAGGGCCAGCCCAGAGGTCCTGGCACTCTCCGACAGAGCAAGGGCTTATGCGGATTACGCCAGGACGGCAACTTTGGAAACTGCCACTCGCTCGGCTGTGGCTTCGGCCAATGCTATAGCGATCCGCAGGTTGTTGTGGCTGCGTCTTTGGGACTCAGATGCCACGTCTAAGAAGATTTTGCAAAATCTTCCGTTTGCTGGTGACAGGCTCTTCGGCACCGAGCTGGACAAGCTGATAAAGGATTCTGCTGAGTCTAAGATACCGCAGAATAAGCCTAAGCCACGGTACTCCGTGAAAAGGAACCCAAAACAGTGGTCCTTTCGCCCCAGCTCGCAGTCATCAGCGGCGTCCGCTCGCGCGGACCGCGGGGGCAAGCCCTCCACTCAGTGGCGCAACAAAAGTCGCCAAAAGAAGCCGGCAGGGGCTGCAGCTGCCACCCCTAAACCCGCTTCGGCATGACTCGCTCCTTCATCCTGTCTCCCCACAGGTGTGGGGGCCGCCTGTCTCTTTTCCAGGACAGATGGCTTCTCCACGTTCAAGACCAGTGGGTCCGAGACGTAGTCTCAAAAGGCTACAGGATAGAGCTGACGTCACAGCCGGCACACCGATTCCATCGGTCTGTTCCATCCCTAGACAAAGCTCAGGCTTTTCATCTGGTGTTGGAGGGACTCCGCAGAGACGGAGTGGTGGTCCCAGTACCCACGGGAGAGAGGTTCAGGGGTTTTTACTCCAACCTCTTTATTGTCCCAAAGAAGGACGGCTCTTTTCGTCCGGTTCTGGACCTCAAGTTGTTCAACCGCCACGTGTTGGTTCGGAAGTTTCGTATGGAATCCCTGCGCTCCGTGATCGCGGCTGTGTCACAGGGAGACTTCCTGGCGTCCATAGATATCCGAGACGCCTACCTTCACGTGCCCATTGCACCGGCTCATCAGCGCTGGTTGAGATTCGCAGTGGGGGAAGAACACTTCCAATTTGTGGCACTGCCATTCGGGCTAGCCTCGGCACCGCGAGTGTTCACAAAGGTGATGGCCTCAATGATGGCTCTCCTGCATGTGCAGGGACACGCCGTCATTCCCTATTTGGACGACCTGCTGGTCAGGGCGCCATCGGAAGACCTTTGTCGGGTGAGCCTGGAGGTGACCATGAAGTCTCTGGAACAGTTCGGGTGGCTTCTCAACATTCCAAAGTCGACCCTGATTCCGACCCAGTCTTTGACATATCTGGGCATGGACTTCCACACGGACTCAGCCCTGGTGTCCCTACCTCAAGCCAAACAGCTTGCGATCCAATCAGGAGTGCAGAATGTTCTCCTGTCACCACAATCTTCCCTACGGGGGTTGATGAAGCTGGTGGGACGCATGGTAGCGGCGATAGAGGCGGTGCCTTTCGCACAGTTTCGCCTCCGTCCTCTCCAGTTGGAGATTCTTCGCCGATGGGACAAAAGGACGATTTCTCTGAATCGGCTGGTGACGCTGTCACAATCGACCAGGGACTCCCTACAGTGGTGGCTCCAGCCACTTCATCTGTCACGGGGCCGGTCCTTTCTAAAACCGTCATGGTTAGTGGTGACCACCGACGCCAGTCTGAAAGGCTGGGGTGCGGTGTTCTTGCACCACAGGGCTCAAGGCCTCTGGACTCAGTCGGAGTCGGCATTACAGATCAACGTGCTGGAGATCAAGGCGGTCTATCTGGCGCTCCTGGCGTTTCAGAAATTCCTGTCAGGACAACCCATTCGGGTTCAGTCCGACAATGCGACGGCCGTCGCCTACATAAATCATCAGGGAGGGACCAGAAGTGCTCAGGCCCTCGCCGAAGTCCACCGCATTCTAGCCTGGGTGGAGGAAAACGGCTGCCTGATCTCCGCAGTTCACATCCCAGGGGTCGAGAACTGGGAGGCCGACTACCTGAGCCGACAGGGGATGGACGCCGGAGAGTGGTCCCTGCATCCAGACGTCTTCCGGGACATCTGCAGCAAATGGGGCACTCCGGACGTGGATCTGATGGCCTCACGGCTGAATCATCAGGTACCCCAATACATGGCACGATCGTGGGATCCTCAGTCTCTGGGGGCGGATGCCCTGATCCTGAGTTGGTCCAGCTTCCAGCTGCCATATGTGTTCCCGCCTCTGGCTCTGATTCCCAGGGTTCTGTGGAAAATCAGGACAGAATGCAGAGTAGCCATTCTAGTGGCTCCAGATTGGCCCCGGAGGTCCTGGTACCCGGACCTCTGGCAACTGTCAGGCGGACACCGGTGGGCTCTTCCAGAACGCGCAGATCTACTCGCGCAAGGCCCATTCTTCCACCTCAATTCCAGGGCCCTCAGATTGACTGCATGGCTCTTGAGGCCTGGTTGCTGACATCCAGGGGCTTCTCTCCTACGGTGGTTGCCACGATGAATCGGGCAAGGAAACCTGTCTCCAGGAAGATATACCACAGAACGTGGAAAATCTTTTTCTCCTGGTGTGCCTCTGGTGGACGCTCACCGTGGCCCTTGTCCATCCCGACATTGTTGGCCTTCCTACAGTCGGGTTTGGAGTTGGGATTATCCCTTGGCTCTCTGAAAGGTCAAGTATCAGCACTTTCAGTGCTGTTTGACAGGCGCTTGGCGCTCCTCCCGAAGGTTCGTCAATTTCTGCAGGGGGTGTCTCGGGTGGTTCCGCCTTACAGACGACCTCTGGACCCTTGGGACCTCAACATGGTCCTGGCGGCACTGCAGAAACCGCCGTTTGAGCCACTGAGAGATATCTCTCTCTCTCGTCTGTCCCAGAAGGTGGTTTTTCTGGTGGCAATTACGTCTCTGAGAAGGGTCTCAGAATTGGCTGCACTTTCGTGCAAGTCACCCTTTCTGGTGGTTCACCAAGACAAGGTGGTGTTGCGCCCGCGGCCTGAATTCTTGCCGAAGGTGGTTTCAACTTTCCACCTAAACCAGGAGATTGTTCTCCCATCATTTTGCCCCGCTCCCGTTCATCAGGTTGAGCGCGACCTCCATACTCTGGATCTCGTGAGAGCTGTACGCATTTATGTGTCCAGGACCGCCTCCTTTAGGAGTTCGGATTCCTTATTTGTCCTCACGATGGGTCGCTGTAAGGGGTCCGCGGCTTCGAAGTCGACCTTGGCCAGATGGATCAAGGCTCCCATTCAGGAGGCATACCGGTCTTCTGGTTTGCCTCTCCCGGTGGGTTTGAAGGCACACTCTACTAGAGCTGTAGGTGCCTCATGGGCCTTGCGACATCGAGCATCTGCTCTACAGGTGTGTCAGGCGGCCACCTGGTCCAGCCTGCACACTTTCTCAAAGCACTATATGGTGCATGCCCATGCCTCTGCGGACGCAAGTTTGGGCAGGCGGGTCCTCCAGGCGGCGGTTGCCCACCTTTAAGGGGGACCGTGTATTATCCGTCTTGTTGAGGAACTCTTCCCGCCCTGGGGTATTGCTTTAGGACATCCCCATTGTCTGGGTCTCCCATTATGATGACCAGAAAAAAGAGAATTTTGTTTACGTACCGTAAATTCTTTTTTCTTTAATCATCAATGGGAGACCCAGCACCCACCCAGTTGTTCCGTTGCATGTTTGCATTTGATCTGTTCTCTGTTGAGACAGTGTTTTCCGGGTTGTTCAAACCGTCGGTGCACGGTATTCTTCCCGATGTTTCGGGTGTGGTTCATTTTTCTCCTCGCAGCTTATGGACTAAACTGAGGATGTTCCCTACGGTGGGGGTTTATAAGCGGAGGAGGCGGTGTCTACAAACTTGTAGTACCTAGTGTGACCTCCGGAGGGCGGAGCCCTAAACCCCATTGTCTGGGTCTCCCATTGATGATTAAAGAAAAAAGAATTTACGGTACGTAAACAAAATTCTCTTTTTTTGCTAAAAAAATTAAAATATCCATTTTTTGTTTCCACTTTGCTTTAGTTCCTGTGAAGCACCTGAAGGGTTAATAATCTTCTTGAATGTAGTTTTGAGTAGTTTGAGGGGTGCAGTTTTTGGAATGGTGTCACTTTTGGGTGTTTTCTGTCATGTACACCCCTCAAAAGGACTTCAAATGTGATGTGGTCACTAAAAAAAATGGTTTTGCAAATTTTGGTTGAAAAATGAAAAATTGCTCATGAACTTTGAACCCTTAACGTCCTAACAAAAATTTTTTTTTTTTCCAAAATTGTGCTGATGTGAAGTAGACATGTGGGAAATATTATTTAATAACTTTTTTCTGTCACATATCTATCTTGTTTATCAGAAAAAAAAATTAAAAATGTGAAAATTGTGAAATTTTCAAAATTTTTGCCATATTTTTGATTTTTTCACAAATAAACGCAAAAATTATCGACTTAAATTTAATACTAGCATGAAGCCCAATATGTCACGAAAAAACAATCTCAGAATCGCTAGGATCGGTTGAAGCGTTCCCGAGTTATAACCTCATAAAGGGACACTGGTCAGAATTGCAAAAAAGGCCAAGGTCTTTAGGGTCAAAATAGGCTGGGTCCTGAAGGGGTTAAAGTATATTGCAAAGATGTATTTAGGATTGTGATATACATGAGCCTCAATGTAGTTTTCTAATATGCTTACTGAGGGGTAAACATAGTATCTTTAGATTTTACGGATTTAAAATAGGTTTTTACAGGTCTTAGAACATGTGCTAAGCATAATTAATTTATGGGGGAAAAAAACAATATTTCTTAAAATTGCCAGGTAACATTTCTCTTTCGCCTCATTGGGTGACACAGGACGATGGGTTATGCTATTCTGCCACTAGGAGGCGACACTAAGCAAATGAAAAAGAAGCACAGTGGCTCCTCCCAGCAGTATATAACCCCCTGGCTGGCACAGCTCAACCAGTTTTTTGCTTAGTGTCTTAGGAGGTAGACACTGTTTGTTATTTTCTCTTCATCGAGTTTCCTTCAGACTGCTGCACTATCCCCCCTCAGTCCCCTCAGTTGGGGCTCTGAGTTGTAGGTGTTGGCAGGCTCCTGCAGCATCCCTCCCCAGTCCCCACAGTTGGGGCTCTGGGTTGTAGGAGATCCTCCCTGGCCCTCTGGCCGCAGCAGCATGGAAGATGGAGCTGCTCTGGGATGGAGGTCTGTGCCCCTGTCCCTTGTGGGCTCCAGCGTGGGAAGCCGTCTTCAGGTAGGAGCTGTTCTGTCCTCCGAGGTCCCCCTGGGGGTTCCTGCCCGTGCTCTGCTTTCGGCGCTGCGCCCCGCGCCGGCCCCTCCCCCTCAAAATATGGCGCTGCGCTGCCCTCCGGTGCTCCCCTGTGCCCGCCGCATCCCCTGCTGTGTGCGCCGCGCCGGACCCCTCTCGGTTGGCGGCCTGCTGCATTAATTTAGGCCCGGCTTCGGGCCTGCACTGTGTAATCCGCCCCTTCCCTGCCCCTGGTGATGATGTGTCCCAGCCGGGAACACCCCCGGCCGGCCCCTCGGCCTATGGTGTCCACCCTGGGCTCTGCATCATGAGGGGGCGTGGCCTAGCTTTTTTCCTACACTTTGGTGCTTCTTTGTCGCTCTGGGTGCCATTTTCTGCAGCAGTGGTGTCCTCAGTGTGGGCACAGTCGGATCTTTGCAGGAGGACACAGGTTTCTGGGCCAGCGCTTCGTTTCCAGTGACTCTCAGGAGACAGGGCTCAGCAGCGATCTATATTTCTGCTGTAGCCCTTAGCCCTAAGCTGTTTCTGTGTGTGCTCAGCAGCGATTTCTTCTTTCAGCTGCAGCATTACTCTGTCTGTTTGTGCCTCACATCCAGCAGTGTATACTTCTGTGTGTGTAGCAGGGGGCGTTTTGCCATGATGTCTGGCAATAAGAGCAAGAGGGCACCAAGGACCTTTGCTGTGTATTATGTTTTTGAACTGCATGCAAGGCTGTACTGACATGCGGTTGTTTTACTCCGCTTTGCCAGGTCTGTGCCTCTGTTTCACTCAGCCCTGTACCTCTGCCCCTGTGCAAGCCCCCGCTGATGAGGATACGTTCTCTAGTGGCCCTGCTACCCCGGATTGGGCGGTTGTGTTTTCGCAGTCCGTGAGCCACTCTATACAGCAATTTTCTGAGACGCTGATCCACAGCACCTCAGAACCTGGCTCCCAGGACAACCTCTCTGGTCGCGAGGAGATACACTCTCGGAGACGTTGGTATCTCCACTCTCTTCCACGTTTCTGGTGGGAAGAGGTCACGCTGGAGCCCCTACACAGCCCCATCTCAGGGCTCTTGGGTCTCCCCTGTAAGGAGCGGGTCCCTTGAATCACGCTCATATGGTGAGCTCCGTGATTCGGATCCGGACCAGGAGGCCCCCTTCGGTTCAGCCTCCTCGGATACTCTTGCTATGGTGGACGACCAGGTTTCGGCTGTTAATCGGGTCCAGTCAGTGGCTGACCCAACCCTGGTTGCATCCTCGGATCCACGTGGTCTCTTTTAAGAGATTCACAAAATCTCAAAAAGGGTTATTTTCAGACCACCCTGTGATTCAGAAAGATCTGCAGAAACATGGGTCTCAGCCTAGCTTCCCGTTTGGTCTCTCCGATGGCGCGCCTAACAACGACGCCACTGACTGTCAGCTAGAACACTTGTCGAAGTCGGTGTATGAGGCTTCAGGCTCATCCCTTTCCCCATCCTTTGCCTCCATGTGGGTGGCTAAGGCCATTGTGTCCTGGGCGGGTGATTTACACTCCGCCTTGCGGCACCGGGATTCAGATCCGGAGTTGTTGGATCTGACTTCTCAGTTTTCTATAGCAGGGGATTTCTTGATCACGCTTTTATTGATGCGGCCAACTACACTGCGGTGGCGGACTCAAACGCCATTGCGATCCACCGATCCCTCTGGCTTTGAGAGTGCAAGGCGGATTCGGCCTCAATGAATTCTCTCACTAGCATGCCTTTTTTAGGCAGGCGTATTTTTTTGGGAAAAGCTTGATAGGCTAATCTTGGATGTTATGGGAGGTACGAGTGCTTCGCTTCCTCAGCAGACGCCTAAGTGTTAGCTTGCTAAGGGGCAATGGACGAGAGTCCGGTCTTTTCGGAACTTGTCCGGGTGGTCTGTTTCCCGTCTGTCACAGCCGTTCCGTGCGCCTCGCACAGACACTGGTTCCCAGGCTTCCAGCAAGCCGGGTTCAAGCTGTCAGCCACCGCAACCGGCAGGCCAAGTCAAAGGTGTCCGGGTCTCAGAGGTTCTCCTCTTCCTGGCTCGGTTCCTGCAGGGGGCACCTTCCAAGTTGGCTGCCAACTTTTTCACTTTCGGCTCGCCAGGCTCGCTGTCACAGACGTCGAGTGGGTCCGGGAATTGGTGTTTTTCGGCTACAGCATAGGATTTTCACACTCCCTTTCCCAAAATCCTCCTATCCTTCCCCAGAAGATTGTTCCCTTACAACCCTCTGGGAACGCCGGCAAACATGCGTGCCTTCTTTCAGGCCATTAACTTTCTCCGACAGGCGGAAGTCGCCATCCCGGTCCCTCGAAACGAGCGGTTCCAGGGATTTTATACAAATCTGTTTTATCATGCCCAGGAAGGACGGGTCTCCCGTCCCAGTCTGTATTGATACGGCTCATCACGTCACCAGGGTCATCTGGGATCGCTGCTCAATCTACCACAGGCTTCGCCAACACTGAGCCGCAAGCTCACCTTCCTGGGGCTGGTTCTGGACACGTCTCAGGGACTTGTGCTTCTCCCCCAGGACAAGGCTCCTTGACTGCGCTGTGCAGTTCGGATGTTTTTCTCATCTCCCGCACTCCTTCCGGTTTGCAAGGTGAGTTCTGGGAAGGATGGTGGCGACATTGGACGCAGTGCCATTTGTCCAACTCCATCTCCGGCCACTTCGGTTGGCCCTGCTATCAGCCTGGAAGCGCAGTCTGTTCACCCCTCCTTGGACATCCCGTCCGTCAGCGGAAAGGAGGCAGTCTCTTTGATAATGGCTGATCCCTTCATCTCTCTCAGGGGAGTTCCTTCTCCCGGCTCGGTGTGATGCGCTTGCCACCGACACCAGTTTCCTTCGCTGGGGAGCAGGTTTTCGCCTGCACACAGCCCAGGGTCGGTGGACTCTGGCAGTGTCTTCTCTTCCCATAAATCTCTGGGAGATTTAGGCCATCTCCTTGGCGTTGCGAAATTTTCATCATCTTCGGAAGGGCCGTCACATCCGCATTCAGTCGGACGATGCCACGGTTGTGGCATATGTCAACCATCAGGTCGGAGCCCACTGCACGTCTGCTATGCAAGAAGTGGAACCGATCCTCAGCCGGGTCGAGTCGTCCGGAGCAGTTTTCTCGACTGTTCACATCCCGGGGATCGTCAATTGGGTGGCGGACTTTCTCAGCCGTCAGGGCCTTGCCTCTGGAGGATGGGCTCTCCATCCAGAAGGATTCCAACAGATCTGCAGTCACTTCAGGACTTCGGATGTGGATCTCATAGTGTCGCGTATGAATGTGCAGGTTCCCAACTTCTTTGCCCCCTCCCGTGATCTACGATCCCTGGGATCGGACGCTTTGGTCCAGACTTGGACACATTTTCGTCTTGCATCTTCCCTCCTCTGGCCCTCATTTCCAGAGTGGTCCAGAAGGTCAAAATGGAGCGTGTCCCGGTGATTTTGGTGGCCCTGGATTGGCTCAGGAGACCATGGTACGCCGATCTCGCACAGATCGCTGCAGACTTCCCATGGTGCCGGCCGGACCGTCCGGATCTTCTCTCCCAGGGCCCATTTTTTCACCAAAACTCAGGGGCCCTTCGTTTAATGGCGTGGCCCTTGAGGCCTGGATTTTGACTTGGGAGGGATTTTCGGTATAGGTTGCGCGCCCTATGGCCAACGCGAGAAAACCTGTCTCCGCCCGCATATTCCACAGGGCTTGGAAGGGTTTCTTTGCCTGGTGTGACTCTGGAAGTCTTCCTCCCTTGCGTTTTCAATTCCAGCGATTCTGGATTTTCTTCAGTCTGTGCTGGATACAGGCGTGTCCCTAGGCTCTTCAAGGGATAGATAGGCATCGGCTCTGTCTGTGCTATTCAGCACCGTTTGACCACGAGACCCTGGGTTCGCTCTTTTTTGCAGGGTGTCTCTCGCATTGTTCCACCATATAAGAGGCCCTTGAAGGCCTGGGACCTGGAGGTGCTGCAGAGGCCGCCCTTAGAACCTCTCAGGGAAGTTTCGCTCCGCCTGCATTCTCAGAAGGTGGTTTTCCTTGTGGCGATCACCTCCGTTTGGCGGGTATCTGAACTGGCGGCCCTCTCCTGCAAGGCACCTTTCCTCGAGTTTCACTAGGATAAGGGGGCATCGTGCCCGGTACCGTCCTTTCTTCCCATGATGGTTTCCTCTTCCATTTGAACGAGGACATTTCTCTCCCGTCCTTTTGTCCGGCTCTGCTGCACCGCATTGAAAAGGCTATGCACTCCCTGGTTCTGGTCCGTGCTCTCCGGAATTAGGTCTCTAGGACAGCTCCTTTCCGGAAGTCGGACTCCCTTTTTTTGCGTCCTTCCAGAAGGGCACCGTAAAGGGACGGCGGCGTCCAAGACCACTCTTGCAGGGGGATTTGGCTTCCCATTCAAGAAGCTTCTTCCCTACGTAATCTGACCATTCCATCAGGGTTGCGTGCTTGCTCCACTCGCACGGTGGGTGCTTCCTGGGCTATTCGGCACCAGGCTCAAGCTGGGCAGGTGTGCAAAGCTGTCACGAGGTCCAGCCTTTACACTTTTTGCGAAACACTATTGTGGCCTCGACAGATGCGAGTCTGGGTAGGCGCATCCTGCAGGCAGCGGCTGCTAGTCTGTAGACTACGTTTTTCTGTTGTGGATGTTTATTCCCACCCAGGGACTGCTTTAGGACGTCCCATCGTCCTATGTCCCCCAATGAGGCGAAAGAGAAAAGAAGAATTTTGTGTACTCACCGTAAATTCTCTTTCTTTTAGCCTCTAATTGGGGTACACAGCATTTCTCCCCTTGGCCGGTTGGCCTTGTTGTGGTTGGTGTTCTCTTGTTTATGTTCCTGGTCGCCTTATCGGCTTATGTAGTTTTCCTCCTACTGCTTTAGCACAAAACTGGCTGAGCTGTGCCAATCAGGGGGTTATATACTGCTGGGAGGAGCCACTGTGCTTCTTTTTCATTTGCTTAGTGTCGCCTCCTAGTGGCAGAAAAGCATAATCCATCGTCCTGTGTCCCCCAATTAGAGGCTAAGAGAAAGAGAATTGACGGTGAGTACACAAAATTCTTCTTTTTTGCTCAACCTACATCTGAAAATTGACTTTGCTGATAATCTTCATCATATACTTGAGTGATGACCATCATTGCTGAGAAATGGATATAAATGTGGAATAGGAACTGAAGTTTGTTTTTATTTTCCTTTACTTTTTGTAGGACAACATTAAAGGAGCATCTAAGAATTCACAGTGGGGAAAAGCCACATCTTTGCAGTATTTGTGGGCAGAATTTCCGACACGGTAGTTCATACAGGTAACAAAATCGGCCAAAGTGCATTAAATTCACTATAGTTAAGTGCACTGTTGGACCCATAAGGCCTTGTTCACACGTTCAAGATCTGCTAATATTGTGCAGTTATTACAAGTGATTGGTGTACCTTATACCCCATCACCTGTACCAGTCTGTGCTAGAAGTGAGTGAGCTTCAATTTTAGGCTATATGCCCATGCTGCTGATTTGCAGCACATTGTGCTGCGCTTTTCCCATGTTTTTCTGTGTATTTTGACAACTCTGCATGCAAGATCTTCCCTGCAAAGTGTGAAACTAGAAGTGTTGTGCCCACGCTGCGGGTTTTCCTGCGGCAGAAATGGTGTGCATTTTGTTGCGGGAAAATCTGCAGCATGTCAATTTTTGCTGCGTATTTTGCTGGGATTTTCACCCATAGACCTCAATGTTAGCTTCTAAATACGCAGTCGTGTTCACGCAGTGAGTATTTGCTGCGTATTTAGTGTGTATTTTGCACTGATGATATGGGCTGCCACCCACCCCCAGGCTGGTAATCTTTTTTTTTTTTTTCTTTTCTACTATTTCTTGGAATTAAAAAAAAATTATCTGGAGCTGTATTTTTGGGTTCCAGCCAGGTACAACTAGGCAGCTGATGGTTGGAATCCTCAACGCCGGGAAGCCCAAGCATTGCAGCCTGCAGCCGCCCCAGAAAATGGCACATTCATCAATGCGCCATTTTTTGATGCTGTACCTGATTCTTCCAGCTACCTTGTAATGGTGGGGGACTGGGTATCAGGGGATTAATGTAAGCTGAATATTGCCAACTGGCACTAAGCATGAGGTTCATAATGTCGGGCCAATGTTTGACCCGGCCATTAGGAACTTCTAAGTAAATAATACACCACACAGAGAAAAATAATTTTATTTGAACAAAAACATAAACGTGCTTTATTTGCATATTTATTTATTTATTTCATTTGCATTTTTATTTTCACATAAACCCTCCAGATCCTCTGATGATCGTTCACGGTGGGATCAGAAACTGAGTGAGTTTCAGCTCTCACTAGGAGTGGGGTGACGTCACAATCTGGGTCACCTGAGTTCAGCTACAGCAACGCTGCTCAGCTCTGAACTTATGTAAACTTTACCACTTCACAGCAGGACGCAAAACTTACTAGCACTGACATGACATTATGAACCTCGGGTTTATTGCCAGCTGGCAATACATAGCTGGCATTGACTCCTTTATTGCCCAGTATGCTACCAGCACCAGGGCAACTGTAAGGGTCAGGGACAGCGCAGGTAAGTGGCGCTTCTATAAATTTTGCCATCTTCTGGGGCAGCTGTGGGCTGCAATTCACAGCATGGGGTTGGGGTGGGGGGGTTGGAACAAAATGCTTGGGCTTCCCCATTCCAGCCCCCAGCTGCCTAGTTGTACCTGGCTGGAAACAAAAAATACAGCGAAACGTCATGTTGCATTGACATCTTGAAACCCCCTTTTTTTCTTTCCCCGGCCTTTAACCTAGTTTTATTCACAGTCAGAACACTGAACACTTGCTAAAAAACTCAGCAAAATCTGCATGAAATAACATGGCAAAAGCGCAGAATTGGCACAAAGGTGTTTTGTGTGCGTATCTGCGATAGAAGGTGCAGATGTTTGACGTCCAAAATCTGCAAACTCAGTGTCGTCGCATATCCTTAAAGTGCACATGTTCTCCATGACTATGTATTCTTTATGGAAGAGCTTGGGGTTAGCCTCAATTCAACAGTGATTTTGCCTAACAAAAATGCAATTCGGGTGAGCATAGCTTTACTATCTTATGTAAAAATATTTCTTCTAAATGGAAGCCACCAAAAACCAATGTCCCTGTCTCATAGACTCCATCTTCGTGTCCATCATGATGATAAACGCTATGAGTGTGATGAATGTGGGAAGACGTTCATACGCCATGATCACCTCACTAAACACAAAAAGATACATTCTGGTAAGGTGATGTTTATATTGGATTTCCAATATTTTTGTTTATGACTATAATGCTAGAAGGACCAGAAATGTTAGCTTTAGGGCCTATTGTAATTTTAATTCTAGGGGGTTTATAGCATTTGGAGAAATATCTGAGTTCTCTACACTACTGACTCACCGATTTGGTGTAAAAAAAAAAAGTATAGTGTACTGTGCAAATGTTTAGGCAGGTGTGGAAAAATGCTGAAATGTAAGAAAGCTTTCAGAAATTACAGTGTTAATTTATTTTTATTAATTAACAACATTGTTAATTAAAAAAAGAGAAATACAAGTCAAGGCTGTATATTTGGTGTGACCCCACTATTTGCCTTCAGAAAAGCATAATTCTTCTAGGTTCACATGCACACAGTTTTTGGAGGAACTCTGCAGGGAGGTTGTACCAAACGTTTATGTAGGCTTCTGCCCTCACCACTAGTGTAGGAGAGCAACTTCTACTACAATCACAGCGTCCACATCGAAGCACTGGACCGAAATGTACGAGGGTTAAAGGAAAAGTAATGGCTTCACTTTTGTAACTTGTGTTTCGATGGGAATATGTTAATAAATCAAACGAAGAAATAATCCTTAGAATGTGCTCTTTAATTACCGATATTCACTTTTCCACATAATCATCACACAATTGGATACACTTCTGAAAAACGATAAACATGTTTTCTCCTTCGACTTATTGGGGTACACAGGACCGTGGGTGTTATGCTACTGTCCACTAGGAGGCGACACTAAGCAATCTGCAAAAGAGTAACAGTGGCTTCTCATCTGCAGTATACACCCCTGGAGCAGGCACTGCCTCCCCAGTTTTTTGCTTAGTGTCGTAGGAGGCACACGAACATTTTTCTTCTCGGTGAATTTTTCATCATAAAGAAGAAAAGTGGGTCCGGCGTGGCCCCCGGCATGCTGCTTCCTCGGCCACCCACTGTTGGGGCGCTGGGTTGAGGTCGAGATTTCCTTACATATGCCGTACTCCTTTCTCGGCCTCCCACTGTTGGGTTGCTGGGTTAAAGTCGAGACAGACCAGCATACCACCCTCCTTCCTCACTCCCTTCCGGTCTGAGGTGAAGTAGAAGCTGGATTGCCTGCCAGACGATGTCCCCCTAATCACCCCTGGGTGTTTTAGGCAGTGGCACCACAGGTATCAGCTGCCCTGTCTGCATTGGGCTGGAGGTTGCAGGCTGCCTGCAGCAGCGCAGGCTGCAGGCTGGAATTAATTCTCATGCACAGCCTGCAGAAGAAGTACAGGCTGCAGGGGCACAGCAGCAGGTGCATTGACAGCACATATGCTGAGGCTGGATGAGCACAGGGCACTTGCAAGCTGCATCCTAGGAGCAGCTTTGCATACATTGTGGGGAGAAGCCCCTTGCTATACTGGCGGTTTCTCCGCCAGTACTATGCTCACTACCCCTGGGCCCCTTCCACCAGGATTCTGGGCCCCCCAGTGTTTTTTTCTGCGCCGGCCCCTCACTATTTCCGGGGACCTCAACTAATTGAGGCCCCGGCTTGGGCCTAGCGCTGAAGTCGCCTCCCCTGTGCCGCCCCCGTCCCGTCCCGTCCCGCCGGATGACGCTGACCACTCGTCATACTGTGGGCGGAGCTGAGAAAGGGCGCGTTTTCCAGGCCGGAGGCCGCCCGTTTAGCTCCGCCCCTTCCTCATTCTCCTCCACCGCCGCCATTAAGCCTCTGCACGTGGAGCCCTGCGCCTCAGCCATCCGGGGGCCACAGGATCCGGGCGGGCGGTTCACAGGAGCGAGCGCTGGTGCTGGTAAGACCTCTGCAGGGATCTTCTGTTCCTCTCCTCCACATCCCCTCCTGCAGCAGGCACTGTTTAATACACAGAGATCATATTTAGCCCCCTCTACTAAGGGTCCAGGCACCTAGCTGGACAGCTAGAGAGTGCCTGATTACACAGGGGACTCCTGGTTTACCTATTTTTCACAGTAGCTCATACCATAATGTCTGGCAATAGGAGTAAGAAAAGCTCCAAGGCAGCCAGCACTTACTATGCTACCTGCACTGTTTGTAAGGCTGACTGTCCTGCAGGATGCACCTCGCCACATTGTGAGAGCTGCACGCAGGCTGCAGATACTGAGACCCCCCACTACCCGGACTTCTACCAGTGCCCCTGACCCTACCCCTGCGTGGGCCACAGTTATGTCTCAGAATATGACGCAGTCCATTGACAGATTGTCTGCCACACTGCTGCAGTTTATGCAAGCCCGTTCGCCACCTGAAACCGCCGTTCAGGCTTCTGCGTCTCAGCCAGAAGTGTCGGAACCGCGACAGACTGCCGACCCTGCCCCGTCAGTTTCTGACTCTGGGCGTAAGAAAGCACCTCCATCTCCAGAATCCCCTGGGGGCCCTGCAGCCTCTCCATCCCGCAGGCGTCAAGAAGACTCGCAGGAGTCCGAAGGTCTCTGTACTTCGGACTCAGAGGGTCACTTAGATGAGTCCCTAGACCTAGATGCGACTGATACGGTGGCGCTGGTTGAGGATTTGATTACTTCCATCAACCAGGTTCTGGAAGTGTCAGACCCTCCGGCTGATGCTCCGGAGCATAAGGTGTCCTTTAAAAGGGCCAAGAGACCACATAAGCATTTCTCAGACCATCCAGAGTTCCAGGAAATTCTCAAAAAACATAGGTTGCACCCTGACAAGAGGTTTGGTAACCGTAAGGCTCTGGAAACACATTATCCATTCCTACCTAAGGTCACCCAGGATTGGACAGATCCGCCACAGGTGGATCCTGCTGTATCTCATCTCGCTACCAAGACACTTCTGTCCTTACCGGACAGTACGGCCATAAAAGACGCCACTGACCGTCAAGTGGAGCAGATGCCGAAGTCCGTCTTTAAGGCCTCAGGCTCTTCTCTAGGGCCAGCCTTTGCTTCAGTTTGGGCCTCAAAGGCTATTATGACAAGAGCAAATTCTGTACACTTGGCTCTTCGGTCTTTGCAGGTTGATCCAGCCTTGTTAGACCAGGTGGCTCAAATATCAGTTACCGCTGAATATTCAATGCATGCTGCCTTCGATTCAGCTTACTGTGCCGCGGCTGCAGCTTCCAACGCCATAACCATCAGGCGAGCCCTCTGGTTGAGAGAGTGGAAGGCAGATGCAGCGTCAAAAAAGTCGCTCACATGTCTTCCATACAATGGTGGCTGCTTATTTGGCGAAAAGCTGGATCAATTGATTTCAGACGTCACTGGGGGTAAAAGTACCTCTCTTCTGCAACGTCAGGTTAAACAACCCTTCATTCGTCGCCAACAAACCCGCTTCCGGTCCTTTTGGAACTCCTTTGGTTGGTCAGTCTCGAAGCCCCCGCCGGCGGGCAATAGATCCCCCCGTAGGGAGCGCACCCAGACAACATGGAAGACTGGTGCAAACTGGAAGTCCCATTCTCACCAGTCCAGATCTAAGGGCTCGAAGCCCAGCAGATTCTCTTCTTCCTGACTCCCCCTTCCCCCCTTCGGGAGACACTATTCAGGTTGGCGGTCGACTTTCACACTTTTGTCAGGTCTGGCTCGCTTCCACCGATGACAAGTGGGTAAAAACCTTAGTGTCTTCCGGATACACCATAGAATTCACGGCCCATCCTCCAAATCGTTTTTTCCTGTCAATCCCACCCGCTCAACCGCCCAAGGCTCGCGCCTTCTTACAGGCAGTAGATTCCCTTTTGAAAGCTGGTGTCATCATACCAGTACCACCAGCCGAACGCTTCCAGGGGTTCTACTCAAACCTTTTTGTGGTACCTAAAAAAGGAGGGGCGGTTCTTCCCATTCTAGATCTAAAACGGTTGAACTCCTTCGTAAAGGTTCGGCATTTCCGCATGGAGTCACTGCGCTCCATCATAGCGTCCATGGAGAAGGACGAATTTCTCGAGTCCATCGACATACAGGACGCTTACCTCCATATCCCAATCGCAACAATTCACCAGCGGTTTCTCCGATTCGCCATCGACCAGGACCATTATCAGTTTGTGGCCGTCCCGTTCAGTCTAGCGACGGCTCCCAGGGTGTTCACCAAGGTCATGGCGGCTGTCATGACCATACTGCACACAAGAGGAATGGTAGTCCTGCCATACCTAGACGATTTGCTTATCAAAGCCCCCTCCTTCAGGGAGTGTCAGCAGAGTGTTTCCATCACGGTAGACACCCTGCGTCAGCTAGGCTGGTTGGTGAATCTGTGGAAGTAATCACCAGTCCCGTCCCAATCTCTGACGTTCCTCGGGATGCGTTTCGACACTCCCAGGGGTGTGGTCCTCCTCCCTCAGGACAAGGCGAAGGCCCTTCGACAGGGAGTCCACAGTCTCTTATGCCCGTTTCCTCAATTGTTTCGATTCGCCATGAGAGTCTTGGGCAGGATGGTTGCTTCTATGGAGGCAGTGCCGTTCGCTCAACTTCACCTCAGGCCTCTCCAACGGGCAATTCTGACTTCGTGGAACAGGAACCCTTCTGCCCTGTACAGACTATTTCGATTGTCACCTGCAGCAAGGAGTTCCATCCATTGGCGGCTCAAACCTCGTTCCCTCACAGGGGGAAGGTCCTTTCTAACTGTTTGCTGGAAGATAGTCACCACCGACGCAAGTCTCAGCGGATGGGGAGTGGTGCATCGTCATCGCACGGCGCAGGGAACATGGTCCCCAGCGGAGTCGTCCAAGCCCATCAACCTCCTGGAGATCCAAGCCATATTTCTAGCTCTGAAGGCCTTTCATTCCATGCTGGCAGGGACACAAGTCCGGATTCAGTCGGACAATGCCACGGCTTTGGCATACATCAACCATCAAGGCAGAACCCGCAGTCTACAGGCCATGCACGAAGTGCAACACATTCTACACTGGGCAGAATCGACGAACTCAACGTTGTCGGCGGTTCATATCCCGAGAGTGGAGAACTGGGAAGCCGATTTTCTCAGTCGCCAAGGCATGGATTCGGGAGAGTGGTCCCTACATCTCGACGTGTTCCAGCAAATATGCCGTCGCTGGGGGACTCCGGACGTAGACCTGATGGCATCTCGATTCAACACGAAGGTTCCCATGTTTATAGCCAGATCTCACGACCAGCGAGCTCTAGGGGCGGATGCCCTAGTTCAGAACTGGTCACAGTTCCAGCTGCCTTACATCTTCCCTCCTCTGCCTCTCATTCCCAGAGTGGTGTGGAAGATCAAGCAAGAGGGCATTCAAGTCATTCTCATAGCCCCAGACTGGCCCAGACGGGCATGGTACGCCGATCTCGTACAGCTCACGGCGGACGTTCCTTGGCACCTCCCATGTCGTCCCGATCTTCTGTCTCGGGGCCCGTTTTAGCACCAGAATTCAGACACCCTGAATTTGATGGCGTGGCCCTTGAGATCTGGTTACTAACCCAAGCAGGTTTCTCCCCTGCCGTTATTCAGACCATGATCAGAGCACGTAAGTCGGCATCGGCCAAAATTTATCATCGCACCTGGAAAGCTTTCTTTGCACGGTGCTCTTCTCGAGATCAATCCCCTCTTCCCTATTCCTTGCCGCTGGTTCTAGGGTTCCTTCAGTCGGGGTTAGAATCTGGTCTCTCCCTAGGTTCCCTTTAAGGTCAGGTTTCAGCCCTTTCAGTACTTTTTCAATGTCGCCTTGCTGTTAAACCGCAGGTTAAAACTTTTCTCCAAGGAGTTAATCGCATTGTCCCTCCGTACAAACGACCTTTAGATGCATGGGACCTTAACCTCGTCCTTACGGCTCTGCAGGAACCTCCCTTTGAACCTCTTCGGGACATCTCTCTTCACTTTCTGGCTCTGAAGGTGGTTTTTCTAGTGGCTATCACGTCTCTTCGCCGAGTGTCAGAACTCTCAGCGCTTTCTTGTAAACCACCCTTCCTGGTGTTCCATCAGGACAAGGTTGTACTCCGTCCGGTGCTGTCATTCCTTCCTAAGGTTGTCTCCTCTTTTCACTTGAACGAGGAAATTTCATTGCCTTCTTTCCGTCCGGCTCCGGTTCACAGGTTCGAACGAGCCTTGCATACTCTGGATCTCGTCAGGGCTCTTCGCATTTATGGGTCCAGAACTGCACCTTTCCATAAGTCAGACTCTGTTCATTCTGACGGAAGGCCCTCGTAAGGGTATGCCAGCTTCCAAGGCTACACTGGCTAGATGCATTAGATCAGCTATCCAAGAAGCCTATAAAATGAAAAATACTCCTCTTCCAGCGGGGATCAAGGCACATGCTACCTGAGCCGTGGGGGCCTCCTGGGCCATTCGGCACCAAGCCTCGGCTCTCCATGTGTGTAAGGCGGCCACCTGGTCGAGTTTACACACTTTTACCAAGCACTACCGTGTTCATACCCAGTCCTCGGCGGAAGCCAGTCTGGGTAGGTGCATCCTTCAGGCGGCAGTTGCCCACCTGTAGGTATTTATCTGTTCACTGAATTGTTCAGTATCATTAGTTCCATTGTCTTCCTGCCCAGGGACTGTGTCCCCCAATTAGAGGCTAAGAGAAAAGGAATTTACGGTGAGTACACAAAATTCTCCTTTTCTGAAGCCTTCACAGAAGATGTTGATACTCTGTCTCTTCAACCAGCCACTCAGTTCTCTCAGCCTCTTCATCGAATACATAGTGATGTCCCCCAGATCTTCTTTTATTATTGGGAACAGATGGAAGTCAGAAGTCACCAAATCTGGACTGTATGGAGAATGCTGTATGGTGAGAGCTTCAGTCTCCTGAAGTTCTGCTGTGGTGGCATGTGAAAAGTGTGGTCTGGCATTGTCATGCTGCAGGAAAACATTTCCCTTTTCTTTTCGGACCCTTGTAAGTCGTTGTTGCAATGGTTGCAGCATTGTCATGTAATGCTCTGAATTGATTGTTGCTCCAAGATCAATGAAATCAACATGGATAACACAATCTGCATCTCAAAACACTGATGCCTTGACTTCTCCTTTGCATCATTGGGGGACACAGGACCATGGGTGTATGCTTTCCTGCCACTAGAAGGCGACACTAAGAGACAAATGTTAAGCCCTCCTTCCTGCAGTATACACCTGTACGTAGACGTAGTTAGTTAGTTTTTGCTTAGTATCGCAAGGGGAGGCACGTGGTCTGTAGCTCAGACCACATCTACCACTCATTCTCATTTTTACCTTTTATTTTTTAATACTTAATTTTGATTTTTACTTCTCACTATGCGCCAAGGGCGCCGCTCTGCATAGAGCGTGGGTGACCTCAAGGCAGCGCACACTCCCCTTGGAGGGGCGACGGATCCCCATAAAGGGCTCCGCTCCCCCTGCTGCAGACCCCGCAGGCAGCTATCTTGCTTATCCGTCAATCAATATCTCACAAAAGTGTTCAACCCACTTGAATCATATAACCAAAAAGTCCAAAGGACACAGGGATGAATTAAAGAACTATACAATCTTTATTTAGGATTATCAATACAACAATAAAAATCCTTTAGAATCATAAAAATAACATGGTGAAGTTTGGACCATATACATATCAAAAGAGCCACTGGAATTCTATGGAAGCTCAGAGTTAGTGCTATTACTGGTGGTATATTATTGGGCGGTGCCCAGTGACAAGATTAGGGGCATATGTAAAAGGATGTTCATTCAGGGACTGAAAACAATGCCAGGAGTTATTTATCCAAAATGTTTATTTCCATGCGCTCAGTAGGATTCAAATACATTCCGTTAATCATCAAGGAAATTACTTTGCATATCCCTATTATAATTAATAAGGGCTTATGTCATTTCTAGATGCCACAGATTTATGTTCTTACCTACTGTAGCTAACATACATAATTGGAAAAAATTGTTTTCCTGGCATTGCAGCCCGGTGTTAGTATTTGTAACACCCTATGAATCTCATTCTATTTCATGCTTCATGTTATATATACCCATATGCATGCAGTATCAACATTAATGTGGATAATTGTGATCCTAAGCGGTGGTGCCAAGTGCAATATCAAGACATCACCACAAGAACTCACTAGTCCATTACATTCAGAAGGCTCATAATTATGGCCCTATACCACAGGGTCAGAGAAGCATGATGTGAGTCTCAACGGGATGAATTACTCCAAACACCAATGAGCTGGATCACCTTAGAGCCTGATCACATACCTCTAAAGATGTTGTTAACCGTCACACTTGGTCACCACCTCACCCTGACGCGTTTCGTCTGGAAGACTTTTTCAAAGGGTAGTGTGCCATGTGGGGGATAGAATAGGGGGTTTATATAGTGATACAGTTAATGGTGAAGTTGTAATACCTGTGCGTCTCACCCTCCGCCTCCATTCTCGGCGTCAGTGCCGCGTGACCGCTCCCGGTCACGTGACACGCCCCTCTTCCGGTCGGTGGAACGCAGAAACCGGAAGCCGCGTCATCAAGACGCTTCTCCGGGCCGCGACCATGTGACCGGGAGGGGGCGTGTTCGGGACGCTCCACGCCGCACTGACGCCCTGAGAGGCGGAAGGAGGACATAAAAGGCCACTGTGTTTCTTATAAGGTTGCTAAGCAACATAAAATTCATCCAATTTCAAACAAATTGCAATTATATAACATCAGAGCATAATATTGTTACAAAATCAGCCCAAAAGTCATACAATAACCAAAGAATTAGTTGAATATATCACTCATCATATATAAAGTGCATATAATAGTGCAAATACCTGCCACATATGTAAACATGATATAGTGATGTTGTCAAATCAATGGAAAGTGCATTTTTTATATATAACCATTTACCTCTGATAAATACATATAAAATAAACTAAGGATAAAAAACTAAATAGAAGTGCTTAAGAAGTGTTCCCTTGAAGAGGTCCAGTTTTCCTTTTCATATTCATATCTTCCATTCAACCAATTAACCATACGATGTCCATATAATAATGATTCACAAGGAGATTTCTAAAATATAATAAACAACACTGTGATTAAAATCATTTCTAAGAACATCTAAAACCTACCAACTATATCCTCGTTGCTGGTGTTACATAAAAAGACAGCCTTATTCACAACCTATAAGAACGCACTGAAACCAAAATGTTCATTAAGGCCAAAAGGGGCCACAGTATTGAGTCTATAGATCCATTTGCTCTCTACTTGTCCTAAGGTTCTACTCAGATTCCCACCTCTCTGACCCAAAGAGATCTTGTCAATGCCTACAATTTTCAACAAACTAGAATTACTCCTATGTTTATAGAAAAAATGTCGAGGTATAGTTTTCAGACTGGATGGATTTTCAGTACTGGCTCCCTTCTCTATGTCCAGGACATGTTCCCTTGCCCGAATCCGCAACTCACGAGTGGTCATGCCTATGTAAATTTTATCACAAGGGCATTTTGCCATGTAAATCACTCCCTTTGTTGAGCAACTAATGTGATGCCTTATGTCATAGACCCTGGAATTGTCATGATTATGAAACGTTTTGCTTTTAAGCATGTTGGCACATGCCTTGCAGCTCCTACATGGAAAAAAACCTTGAATGTCTAACCAATTGCCCTCATTTCTACCCTTTCTTACAAAGTGGCTGCTCACCAATGCATCTTTAAGGTTAGGAGATCTTCTCGCCGTTATCAATGGTTTTGGTGAGATACAGTGTTTTAAAATGGAGTCGTTAAGCAGGATACTCCAATGTTTGTTGATGATTTCAACAAAACTCTTCCATTGTTTATTATATGTGGTTATCAATCTGGGGAACCCAGATTGATCCTTCTTTTGATTATTTTTTCCACTATGAAGGAGTTCAGTTCTCTTACATTCTTTTGCCCTAGCGTATCCTTGTTTTATACATCTCCTACTGTATCCTCTCTCCTCAAACCTATTTCTCAGATCCAATGCTTGTGCCTCAAAGATATTATCATTGGAGCAAATGCGTCTGGCCCTCATGTATTGACCGACTGGTATCCCTTTTATTGTGGGTGGCAAGTGTGACGACTTGGCACAAAGAAGAGAATTTGTGGAAGTCGCCTTCCGATATATGTCAGTAGTCACACTTCCATCACACTGAGTGTCAATCAAAATATCAAGGAATTCCATTCTCCTGCCACTCTTGTATGTAAGTTTGATGTTTAGGTCATTGCAATTCAGTGTATCAATCAGGTCTTTAAGTTCTTCATCACTTCCTTCCCACACAAAAAAGACATCATCGATGAATCTCATCCAACCCTGAATCCTATCAGAGGCCTCCATGGGGTTGTTTATGAAAATTTCCCTCTCCCATGCCCCCAAGAACAAATTTGCGTACGAGGGGGCACAGGAGGGGCCCCCATGGCGGTCCCCTGTTGTTGACGGTAGATTTGATCATCAAAGATAAAACAGTTGTGGGTGAGTATAAACTCCAATAGGGTAACTATTAATGCTGACATAGCAGGGTCTATGTTGCTCATCTCCAAAAAGTATTTCGTGGCCTTAATACCATCCTCGTGTCTAATCGATGTATATAGGGACTCTACGTCCACAGTCACCATGATAGAGTTGGGACCCAAATGTAAACCCTTCAGTCTCTGGAGTGCCTCTGTCGTATCCCTAATGTACGAGGGTAAAGAAACGGTAAGGGGCTTTAAGTAACTGTCGATCAGCCTACAAATGTTTTCACACAAGCTCTCATTGCTAGAGACTATGGGTCTCCCTGGGGGGTCCACAGGATTCTTGTGGACCTTCGGCAAAATATAGAAGGTCGGCAACCTTGGATTAAGTTTTTCCATATTTTTAACCACTTCCTGTGGAATAATACCTTCCTCAAAAGCTCTAAATAAGATCTCACAACAAAGAAGCAGGTGATTGAGGCCACAGCGTACCCAGGCACCACGCACCGATTCATCCCCAAGGGATCTGGTGCAGCACCAGCAGCTTGCATACACGGGGCACCATTTCCCCCTCCGCGGTGGCTCCATGCTGGGACACGCACCGCCGCTAAGTATGGGGCGCGTGTCCGGAGCATGGGGCAGGAGCTTCTATCAGGCCCCTTACCCCACGGGCATCTGATAGCGCTCCCCCGGTCTGGGCCTGCGGCCTAACACCACCCACCGTGGCCGTGATTGGCAGAGCGCTGCGTCACCGTCCTGCGTCACCGTCCTGCGTCATGGGGGCTTGTGCGATGATGCGGCCAGGCATGCCTAGCCGCGATTGGCCGCTGGACATGCCCATCAAGGCTGCATGACAAGTCCCTGCTATGACGCGGTGCAGGGGGCGGACATTACACACGCCCCAAAGACGGACGACCAATCAGCTACTGAACAGCCACGCCCACAAAACACCCCCCCGCATCGGTGCGAGAATTTCAAACTAAAAAATACTAGGTGCAGCACCGCTGCAGACACACAATACTACAGACCTACACTTCTCACCTGGTCCTCCCCTGGTTCCCCTCTCCACAAGGGCACAAAGGAGGGGGCCACACAATGCCCACACACTAACCCAGGGCACATCCTCTTCACAGCCCTTTTTCCTGGTGCCTCTGAAGCAAAAGCATCCCAGATCAGCACTTCACAGACTGTACTCCAAAGGGGACACAGGATCCGGGTAAGCTCCAGTAGGAGACTCCCCCCTCCCTGCAGACTATCATCCCTTGGCCAGTGTCGGCTCTTGTGCCCTCATAGCAATTCGTTTAGTACACTGCAGTACCATTATTACCCGTAATTTGGTACAATATGACTGACTCCAAGCCCAAAGATAACAAAAACAACGCAGGGAGCAAGGCATCATGCACCATCTGCCAGACCGTGCTCCCACGCAAACATGATTCACAATTTTGCAAACATTGCGAACCTGAATGCCCCACTGACGCAGTACCCAGTACGTCTGACATCCCTCCCAGGGGCCAGGTATTGTCGCAACAGGTAGAAACAATACTCCAAATGTTGCAGTCGAGTCCTGGCTCTCACGCAGCCAGTGACAACAAGCGTCACCGTTCCCACTACAGCAGGGAACACTCCCAACTCGCACCCCCCCGGGCAACCAGAAGACTGACTCGTACCAGTCCGTCCCAGGAACGCTCGCCCACCACGTCACCTATAAGGGATACTTCTCGTCCACAGTCACCCAACGACCAATCTGAATCACTTTCCGAGGGGGAACTAACAGAGCCAGATGCGTCCCACAAGAGTGAGACCCCGGACACCCAAGAGATGGTCGACAGCCTCATTGAGGCCATTAACAAAACACTGAATGTCACTGATGAACCCGACACCACCCTAGAGCGCACAATCTCTTTTACTAAGGCTAAACGCTCTCATCGAGTCTTCTCTGTCCACGACGATTTTTAGGATATTCAACGATACTTGGATTGGCCAGACAAGCGCTTCGTGGGCCACAAGGCCATTGAAGCCAAATATACCTTCACCCCAGACCATTATAAAAAATGGGCTGAGTCGCCAACCGTCGTCCCCCTATCCCCCCTTCCCCCCCTTCCCAGTATCGCGTTTAGCTAACAAAACCTTACTCACACTTGGACAGCTCGTCTTTCAAAGACTACAACGACTGCCAATTAGATAATCTGGCGCGATCGGTTTTTGAAGCCTCAAGAACAGCCCTCTCACCTTTGTTCGCTGCTGCGTGGGTCACAAAAGCATCAGTATCCTGGATGGACTCCTTACGCACAGGATTACAAGATCCCTCCCAGGACCCAACTCACCTCCTTGACCAAGTCACAATGGCCAAGGAGTACTCATTGCTTGCACTCATAGACACAGCCAACTGTGCTGCACTGTCAGCTGGAAACGTCATCTCCATGCGCCGAACTCTCTGGCTCAGAGCCTGGCACGCATGCTCCACATCAAAAAGATCCCTAATAAACCTCCCCTACCAAGGTGATCGTCTTTTCGGGGAAATGCTCGACCAACTCATCTCCGAAACCACGGGGGGAAAAAAGCAAGTTTCTCCCCCACCAAAGATTCAAGTAGCCTTTTCACTGCCCATAGTCAAAATCACGATCCCACGTCCCTCACAGGACATCAAGATGGGCCACCTCAAGCATTAACACAAGCACAAAGCGGCCTAACTGTGGGGCTAACACCAACACCTCGCTCTCATTCAAACCAACCCCACCTGGAAAGCCGCCCTAAACAAACCCACCCTAAAGGCGCAAGAACTCAAAGGTTCAACGCATGACTCCCTCCCCCAGCCGCCCGACACCAACATAATAGGCGGATGTCTCCAGCTCTTCCACCACTTGTGGCTCGCTGTCGTGCACGACAATTGGATCAAAGAACTGGTGTCGTCAGGCTACAAAATAGAATTCTCATCCAGGTCCCCAAATCGTTTTTTCCTCTCGCGACCCCTGAACACAAACGGCCATTCGTTTTTCAAGGTCATCAATTCACTACTCAAAACCGGAGTCATAACACCGGTACCAAAGGCCGAACAGATCAAGGGATTCTACTCAAACCTGTTTGTTGTTCCGAAAAAAGACGACCCATCCTAGACATCAAACTTCTCAACAAGTTCTTAAAGGTCTGACAATTTAGGATGGAATCTCTTTGCTCAGTAATCACGTTGATGGAGAAAGGAGAGTTCCTAGCAACCATCGACATACAAGATTCTTACCTCCACATCCCCATCTCTCCCCTCCACCAAAAATACTTGCGGTTCCCCGTCCAAAAATGCCACTTAATTTGTCGCCCTGCCCTTAGGCCTCGCAACTGCACCCAGAGTCTTCACAAAGGTCATGGCAGCCGTCATGACCATCCTCCACTCACGGGCAGTGCTCGTTCTTCCCTACCTAGACTACCTGCTAGTCAAAGGGCCACCCGTTCAAGCATGCCTCGACAGCATCCAAATAACTACAGACACAGTGTCCCGCCTAGGGTGGCTCATAAACCTAGAAAAATCATCCCAGACGCCGGCCCGGACAATAAACTTCCTAGAAATGAGTCGCAAGGCCTTGTCATACTACCCCTGGACTGGACCGAAAAAACCCAGTAAGTCATATCAGCAGTCCAAATCCCAGGGTGGACAACTAGGCAGCAGACTTCTTGAGCCGCCAGGGACTGGCCTCAGGAGAATGGTCTCTACATCCCGAAGTCTTTCTCCAAATCTGTCGGCGTTGGGGAACCCCTGACGTAGACCTCATGGCGTCAAGAATGAACACGAAAGTCAAAGCCTTCGTAGCCAGATCCCGGGACCCTCTTGCGTTAGGAGTCGACTCGTTGGTCCTCCTCTGGTGGCAATTCCAATTTCTATACGTTTTTCCCCCTCTACCGCTGATCCCATGTGTGATCAGAAAAATCAAAGCGGAGAGAACTCGAAGTAATACTCGTCGCCCCAGACTGGCCATGCCGGGCTTGGCACGCAGAGCTTGTACAGCTCCTCGCCGACGCGCCATGGCCACTCCCAAACGAACCAGACCTGAAACCCCAGGGCCCCATTTACCACCAGAACTTGGGAGCCCTGTCTTTAACCGCGTGGCTATTGAATCCTGGATTCTGACCAAAGCAGGATTTACACCAGAGGTCATAACCACCATGATTAATGCTCAAAAACCAACGTATTCGCGCATCTACCACCGCACCTGGAAAGCCCTCTCCCGGTGGTGCGAAGACCATAACCGTAACCCACTCAGTTTTTCCATCCCCGCAATCCTGGAGTTCCTTCAAACCGGCCTTAACTCTGTCTTAGCTCCCAGCTCCATCAAGGGCCAAATCTCAGCCCTAAGCGTTCTATTCCAGTGCAGAATCGCGTCCAAACCACAGGTCAAGACATTTATCCAGGGAGTCTCACACATACAGTCCCTCTACAAGACACCCGTTGCCATCTGAGACCTGAACCTAGTTCTGACCACCCTACAGGAGCCCCCGTTCGAGCCCCTGCAGGAAGTTCCTTTACTTCAGCTCTCATGGAAAGTCTCCTTCTTGGTTGCAATCACATCAATTAGGCATGTGTCTTAACTAGCCGCCCTATCCTGCCACCCCCCTTCCTATCCTTCCAAAAGGATAAAGTGGTTCTCCGTCCGTCCCCGTCCTCCTTGCCCAAGGTGGTGTCACACTTCCACCTTAATGAGGACATCATTCTTCCATCCTTTTGTCCAACTCCAGTACACCACTTCGAAAAACAGCTCCATACCCTGGAGCTAGTAACGAACAGCCTCATTCCGCAAAACAGAAACGCTGTTTGTCATACCCGATGGACCTAGGAAAGGGATGGCTGCGTCTAAGTCCACATTGGCAAGATGGATCCAATCGGCAATCCAAGAATACTACCACATCAAAGGCATGCTAACTCCAGCGGGGATCAAGGCTCACTCAACTCAAAAAGTGGGCGCCTCATGGGCCATTCGCCACCATGCCTCAGCAGCTCAGGTCTGCAAAGCCGCAACCTGGTCCAGCCTGCATACCTTCACGAAGCATTACAACGTGCACACCCAGGCCTCTGCAGACGCAAGCCTAGGCAGAAATATTTTGCAGACAGCAGTCGCGCATCTGTAAGCAGCTGGCGTATGATGGTAGACCGCTCTTCAACTAATTCCCACCCAGGGACTGCTTTAGGACGTCCCATGGTCCTGTGTCCCCCAATGATGCAAAGGAGAAACAGGTATTTTTCTGTACTCACCGTAAAATCCTTTTCTCCTAGCTCATCATTGGGGTACACAGCACCCACCCTTTCAATTTTCCATAATCGGTACATAACCTTAGCATACTTTTTTTTTTTTTTTTTTTTGTACCTTATTAGGTTAATGTGCTCTCCTACTGCTTTAGTGCTAAACTAACTAAGGCTGGCTTCAGACTTGCGGACCATCCGCAGTGTCCTGCGGAGGAGATCCGCAAGCTGAACGCAGCCCCTATGTTTAGAATGAGAACGCACAGTGCTGCGCAGGTCTGCGCATGACCGTGCGCTCCCATTCACTGCAATATGTGATTTGTACGCAGGCGGATGCCCGCGCACAAATCACACATTCTCCTCCGCACCAGGAACGTGACATGGTCGCGTTCCTGGTGCGGAGGAGAGTGTGTGATTTATGCGCGGGCATCCGCATGTGTACAAATCACATATTGCAGTGAATGGGACCGCACGGTCATGCGCAGACCTGCGCAGCACTGTGCGTTCTCATTCTAAACATAGGGGCTGCGTTCAGCTTGCGGATCTCCTCCGCAGGACGCTGCGGAGGGTCCGCAAGTCTGAAGCCAGCCTAACTAAGTCTACAGTACGTACGGGTGTATACTGCAGGAAGGAGGGCTTAACTTTTGTCTCTTAGTGTCGCCTCCTTGTGGCAGGAAAGCATACACCCATGGTCCTGTGTCCTAGAATGATGAGCTAGGAGAAAAGGATTTTACGGTGAGTACACAAAAATCCCTGCTTTTCCAGTTGAGGATTGTGTTTTGAATCTGTTTTTCTGGGGTGAGCCTTTGTGTCGATATGCTATGGACTGACGTTTCAGTCCCGGTTCGTAGTGGCGTACTCATGTGTCATCTCCTGTCACAATTAAATGCAGAAAGGCGTCAACTTCATTCTCGTAACGTGAATTATCTTGTATAATGGTATTGTAAGGATTAATGAGGTATATCTTATATAAAGGATAACAATTCGGTTTATGTTTTTGAAGGAGAGAAAGCCCATCAGTGTGAAGAATGTGGGAAATGTTTTGGCCGCCGCGACCATTTAACTGTACATTATAAAAGTGTTCATCTGGGAGAGAAGGTTTGGCAGAAGTAAGTCTAATATAACCCCATAGTGTAACTGACAACGTTTACTATTTTATAGGTGTTTACAGTTTGAGCTTCTTTTAAATTTCCATTTTGACTTAAAGAATATTGAGGATCAGGTAAAAAAAAAAACGCTACCACCACCACAGCTTCTCATAATTCTAATTTTCTACCTACATTTTTTTTGTAAATACTTGTCCTGGTGTTTTTAATAATTCCTCCAGTACCAGAAAAAAAGAAAACAGAGTGACAACCTCTGGGAGCTTTGATGATGACCATTTTGGTTGACACTTTGCTTTCTAAATCCAGCTCCCATTGGACAGTTCAATGTATTTTTGGACATTTGTAGGAGAATTGTGGAACATTTGTAGGAGAAGTGTGCCACTCTTTTCCCCTATATTCATCAAGCACCAGATTCAGTAACCAGATACAAGCACTATTGGTGTCTCTGTGGTGAGCTTAAAACAATGTCAAAGAAAAGTCTGGACAAATATATAGACATATTTGTGTATAGGGAATAAAAGCGGACATTCTTCATAGTCTGGTGTAAATACATAGGTAAATCGGCTCCATGTGATGTCTTAGGCTGCTTTCACATAACGATTTTAGCATTTCCGATGCTGTCCGATGAAAATCGGACAGCATCGGACCGATTTTCGGACCCCATGCAGCCCTGTGGGCATCGGACCGAATCGGATGTGCACTAAATGCCATCCGATCTGGTCCGATCCGAATCTGTCCGATTTTTTTATCGGTGCAAAAATCGGAGCTTGCTCCGATTTTTGCACCGAAAATAAAATCTGACAGATTCGGATCGGACCAGATCGGATGGCATTTAGTGCACATCTGATCCGACCCGATCAATTTAACATGGGGCCCTATGGAGCAGGGTCCGAGGAAACATCTGATGTCTCCTCGGACCGATTTTAGTGTACTGAGCATGCTCAGTACACTAAAATCGCTCCAAAAGTGAATGAATGGGTTAATTAAAAATAAAAAAATCTATGCTCACCTGTCCACGAGGCCCCCGACGTCTCCCGGCATCTCCGGTGTCTCCAGGTATCTTGCCGTCTGTGCTGATAAGACCTGCCGTGATGTCACAATCACATGACTGCCAGGAACCAATAACTGGCAGTCATGTGATTGTGACATCACGAGAGGTCCTGGCAGCACAGAAGACAGAACAGCAAGGCACCGGAGACGCGCGGGACCGTGCAGGAGTCGTGGACAGGTGAGAGAGGAGTGGAGGAGGAGGACAAGAGGAGAGGAGGAGGACGCATAGGAGGACCGGGGGCCAAGAGGGGAGACACAGGGAATGAGAGGACCGGGGGCCAAGAAAGGGGAGACACAAGGGGGATGAAGGACCGGGGGCCAAGAGGGGAGACCGAGGGAACCGGGGGCCAAGAGGGGAGACACAGGACCGGGGGCCAAGAGGGGAGACACGGACCGGGGGCCAAGAGGGGAGGACCGGGGCCAAGAGGGGAGACCGGGGGCCAAGAGGGAGACGGGGCAAGAGGAGACACAGGACCGGGGCCAAGAGGGGAGGACCGGGGGCCAAGAGGGGAGCACAGGACCGGGAAGGCGGGCCAAAGGAGACCGGGGAGACACAGGACCTGGGGCCAAGAGGGGAGGACCGGGGGCCAAGAGGGAGACACAGGGGATAAGAGGAAAGGACCGGGGGCCAAGAGGGGAGGACCGGGCGATAAGAGGAGAGGACAGGGGGCCAAGAGGGGAGGACCGGGGGCCAAGAGGGGAGACACAGGGGATAAAGAAGAGGACCGGGGGAGAGACTGACAGCTCTCAGGGAGCGATCTGACAGGAGGGCGGGCATCCTATTTTCTGTCGGAATCGGATGCCTATTTGGCACCCGATTCCAGGCATTAGAAGAATCCGATGCTGTCCGATTTATATCGGACAGCATCGGATTTTACAAAATCGTTATGTGAAAGTAGCCTTAGACTGTAAGGAAACATATTTCATTAGAGGTCATTTCTAGTTATTTTGCAGTGTAATTTTCCAACATAACTGGTGATGGCCCTTGTATTTTCTTAGATTTCAGTATAACTACGTGTGCTATGATATCATTCAATATTAGCTATATCTCTTGTTTACCTGGTCCAGGCACAGTCTGTGTAGCTCTTGTCCACATGTCACTTTCTCCACTTTGTAGGTACAAAGCCACTTTTCATCAATGTGAAGTATGCAAAAAAGTCTTCAAAGGGAAATCAAGTCTTGAAATGCACTTCAGAACACATTCTGGTAATTATACACACGTTTTAATGTATCATGTAATAAAGTGTAATCTGAAAACGAAAAGAGTAATAAAAGTTGATATTGTGTCGTATAACCCCTTCCTGATATGTGACATACATACATCACATCAGGAGCTCAGCCTTTGTACCTCATAGGTTCCGGGTGTGTGTGTGGCGATGGTAGGTGGGGTCTTACGGAAGGCCACCATTGCTGCCATTCTGCTGGGAGTAGAATAAGAACTGAGAGGTCATTCGTTGAAATGGCCACTACACAGTGTAAAGAGCTGTGTGGATCTGGCTTTATACGCTGTTTCTACTTTCTGAGCTGATAACAAATGGGTCAATGGTGATCTGAAAATTAAAAACATTTAAAAAATACATAATTTATTAAAAAAAAAAAAAAAAAAAAAAAAAAACACTGCTTGAGCCCGAATACATGTAGATGTTTCGCTGGTGAATGTTAATGTAAGTGCAAATTGTTTCATAGGACTTGGTCCGTCTCGGTAATCTGTGACCACTGGAATAGTTCCTTAAGTGCCACCTTTTACCTGCAGGCATCAACAGCTCTTCTTTTGATCAGCCGGCCAGGTGTGACGTCAAATGTGTTTCACCGCAAAGATGACGTTGCATTAGGTTAGCTAGTCAAAAGAGGAGCTGTGGATACCGTCAGGTAATAAGGGGTTCTCAGGGTTCCTTCCATGCAGCCACAAATTACTGGCCAGGTCCTGCACATCACTTTGTACTAATTCTAGTGAGTATGTTTAATTTTTAATGGGCATGGGACAATTTTCAAAATAGCCGATGATTTGAATTCTCATCACTATAACAAGACTAAAATGGGTTTTCTTATGAACAAAGTGCATTTGAATTAATAGATCTTGGAATAATAATAATAAATTTCACCTTTGAATGTGTTGAGAAAAATAGTTCCTGTGCTGACATCTACTTATATAATCCGCAGTTGGGAATTCGGGCGTTGTCGCCGAATCCCAACATGCTTTGCGGGACTGCGAGTGATGACGCGCAGCGTCATCACGAGCCGCAGACCCGCACTACTGTAAAAAAAAAAAAAAAAAAAAAGTTAATGCTCACCACTCCCCGAGCCCCCGCCGTCTCCGGCCGTCTTCCTCCAGGCTTCCTCCAAGCTTCCGGTGGCTGCCGCAGGCTCCGAGTGTCTGCAGAGCTCTTCTACTGCAGTCAAGGACCTGTGGTGATGTCACAGTCACGTGACACCAGGTTACTGCATGGTAACCTGGTGTCACGTGACTGTGACATCACCGCAGGTCCTGAACTGCACTAGACGAGCTCTGCAGACACTGCCAGCCTGCGGCAGCCACCGGAAGCCTGGAGGAAGACGGCCGGAGACGGCGGGGGCTCGGGGAGAGGTGAGCATTAACTTTTTTTTTTTTTTTTAACCCCTGCCTTCCTGTTTGGAGACCTTTTACTGTACTGAGCATGCTCAGTACAGTAAATGTCTCCTCCAGCCTCACAGCCTCCCCATCCTCACTGCCTCCTCCAGCCTCACAGTCTCCTCCAGCCTCACAGCCTCCCCATCCTCACAGCCTCCTACAGCCTCCTCCAGCCTCACAGCCTCCTACAGCCTCACACCCTCCTCCAGCCTCACAGCCTCCTCCAGCCTCACATCCTCCTCCAGCCTCACAGCCTCCTCCAGCCTCACAGTCTCCTCCAGCCTCACAGCCTCCCCATCCTCACTGCCTCCTCCAGCCTCACAGTCTCCTCCAGCCTCACAGTCTCCTCCAGCCTCACTGCCTCCCCATCCTCACAGCCTCCTACAGCCTCCTCCAGCCTCACAGCCTCCCCATCCTCACAGCCTCCTACAGCCTCACACCCTCCTCCAGCCTCACAGCCTCCCCATCCTCACAGCCTCCTCCAGCCTCACATCCTCCTCCAGCCTCACAGCCTCCTCCAGCCTCACAGCCTCCTCCAGCCTCACAGCCTCCTCCAGCCTCACAGCCTCCCCATCCTCACAGCCTCCTCCAGCCTCACAGCCTCCCCATCCTCACTGCCTCCTCCAGCCTCACACTCTCCTCCAGCCTCACACTCTCCTCCAGCCTCACAGTCTCCTCCAACCTCACATCCTCCTCCAGCCTCACATCCTCCTCCAGCCTCACAGCCTCCTCCAGCCTCACAGCCTCCTCCAGCCTCACAGCCTCCCCATCCTCACAGCCTCCTCCAGCCTCACAGCCTCCTCCAGCCTCACAGCCTCCCCATCCTCACTGCCTCCTCCAGCCTCACGCTCTCCTCCAGCCTCAGTCTCCTCCAGCCTCACATCCTCCTCCAGCCTCACTGCCTCCTCCAGCCTCACACTCTCCTCCAGCCTCACAGTCTCCTCCAGCCTCACTGCCTCCTCCAGCCTCACAGCCTCCCCATCCTCACAGCCTCCTCCAGCCTCACAGCCTCCCCATCCTCACAGCCTCCTCCAGCCTCACAGCCTCCTCCAGCCTCACAGCCTCCTCCAGCCTCACAGCCTCCCCATCCTCACTGCCTCCTCCAGCCTCACACTCTCCTCCAGCCTCACACTCTCCTCCAGCCTCACTGCCTCCTCCAGCCTCACACTCTCCTCCAGCCTCACACTCTCCTCCAGCCTCACAGTCTCCTCCAGCCTCACATCCTCCTCCAGCCTCACAGCTCCTCCCCATCCTCACAGCCTCCTCCAGCCTCACAGCCTCCTCCAGCCTCACAGCCTCCCCATCCTCACAGCCTCCTCCAGCCTCACAGCCTCCTCCAGCCTCACAGCCTCCCCATCCTCACTGCCTCCTCCAGCCTCACACTCTCCTCCAGCCTCACAGTCTCCTCCAGCCTCACAGTCTCCTCCAGCCTCACATCCTCCTCCAGCCTCACAGCCTCCCATCCTCACACGCCTCCTCCCAGCCTCACAGCCTCCTCCAGCCTCACAGCCTCCCCATCCTCACAGCTCCTCCAGCCTCACAGCCTCCCCATCCTCACAGCCTCCTACAGCTTCACAGCCTCCTCCAGCCTCACAGCCTCCCCATCCTCACAGCCTCCTCCAGCCTCACAGTCTCCTCCAGCCTCACAGTCTCCTCCAGCCTCACATCCTCCTCCAGCCTCACAGCCTCCTCCAGCCTCACAGCCTCCTCCAGCCTCACAGCCTGCCCATCCTCACAGCCTCCTACAGCCTCACAGCCTCCTCCAGTCTCACAGCCTCCCCATCCTCACAGCCTCCTCCAGCCTCACAGCCTCCTCCAGCCTCACAGCCTCCTCCAGCCTCACAGCCTCCTTCAGCCTCACAGCCTCCTCCAGCCTCACATCCTCCTCCAGCCTCACAGCCTCCCCATCCTCACAGCCTCCTACAGCCTCACAGCCTCCTCCAGCCTCACAGCCTCCCCATCCTCACAGCCTCCTCCAGCCTCACAGCCTCCCCATCCTCACAGCCTCCTTCAGCCTCACAGCCTCCTCCAGCCTCACATCCTCCTCCAGCCTCACAGCCTCCCCATCCTCACAGCCTCCTCCAGCCTCACAGCCTCCTCCAGCCTCACAGCCTCTTCCAGCCTCACATCCTTCTCCAGCCTCACAGCCTCCCCATCCTCACAGCCTCCTCCCGCCTCACAGCCTCCTCCAGCCTCACAGCCTCCCCATCCTCAAAGCCTCCTCCAGCCTCACAGCCTCCTCCAGCCTCTCAGCCTCCTCCATCCTCAGCCGCACTACCTGACACCGCTGCCATCCTGCCAACCGTCGTCCCCGCTCCATCGCCACTGCCGGAGCCTTCCGCCCCTCGCCACTCTCTCACCGCTGGGCTCTCAATGTCGCCATGCTGGTGGAGTAGCGGTCTACGGGCTGTGGCCGGGTGCCGGGAGCCAGGGACGTCGTCCTGTGGCCGGCAACAGCCAATGGTAGTGAGCGGACCGTGTCAGCCTGCAACGCCTGACACGCCCCGCTCACTCCCATTGCCTGCCCCCGCCGCCCCTGCAAGCGGATTGGGCGCTGTGTTGTACACACAGGACGCCCATCCCATTGCCCAGGACTTGGCGTCCTAGACCAATCGGATGACCGTCCTGTCTTTATCACACACCGCCCAATCCGCTCCTTCCGCTCAGGTCACATGTGTGACCTGAGGGCAAGAACTGATCCCTCTCTGCATCACCCAACCCGCCGCAGAGGACAATGCCGTGTGACTGGGGCTGCGATCAGCCCCAGCACGCAGCCACGTCCTGCCGCCGAGCGGTGATGTCACCCCTCCAGCCGCATCTCTCCTCACCCCTCCAGCCAGACCTCTCCTCACCCCTCCATCTGGACCTCTCCTCACCACTCCAGCCTCTGCTCTCCTCACCCCTCCAGCCTCTGCTCCCCTCACTCCTCCAGCCTCCCGCCACATCATACTCTGCTATCCACAGAGCCCCCTCCATACTCTGACACCCACAGAGCCGCCTGTATACTCTCCTACCCACACAGCCGCCTGTATACTCTGCTACCCACAGAGCTGCCTCTATACTCTGCTACCCACAGAGCTTCCTCTATACTCTGCTACCCACAGAGCCGCCTCTATACTCTGCTACCCACAGAGCCGCCTGTATACTCTCCTACCCACAGACCCGCCTGTATTCTCTGCTACCCACAGAGCCGTTTCTATATTCTGCTACCCACAGAGCAGCCTCTATACTCTGCTACCCACAGAGCCTTCTCTATACTCTGCTACACACAGAGCCGCCTGTATCATCTGCTAACCACAAACCCGCCTGTATACTCTGCTACCCACAGAGCCGCCTGTATACTTTTCTACCCAGAGAGCCGCCTGTATAATCTGCTACCCTCAGAGCAGTCTGTATACTCTGCTACCCACAGAGCCCCATGTATACTCTGCTAGCCACTCACCCGCCTGTATACACACAATTCATTTCACCGCGCTCCCGATGCAATTGCATCGGGCCTTTTTACTAGTAATCTTATAAATGTGTCACTGCTATGTACTGTGTAATGGTTTTGTCTGAAGTTATTCTCCACTTCATAGTTGGCATAAAACAGGTCCTGGGCATGATTCACCTATGTTATGCAAGTATACAGACAAAACAGTGGGGGCTCAGAGCTGCTGCCTTCTGAAGTAACATATTTTTCTGCTTGTTTTATCACAGGAATGTTTCTGCCATGTCTCTATCCCTCTCAGCTCATTATAAATCAAATCTGTGACTAAAGGCCCCGTTACATGGCACAACATCGTCAACGACATTGTTGATGTGTCACAGGTTTGGAGGCGTACCAGCGACGTCATTGCGTGTGACTGTGGCAAGTTGCTACGATATATCGTTGGATCGGAGTTGACCGGTTTACCAACATGTTGGAAAACCTGACGATCTCAACTCCAGCAACCTGCTGCATCGTTCTGTGTGACACCGGGATAACGATGTTGAGGACGACTTCGCCCTTTCACAGCAATAAGCAGGGATTAAATTGCTGGGTTGTGCGAATGATACCTGCTCACGACATCATTGGTGAGTCGTCCACGATATCTAGATGTGTGACATCTCACCAGCGATGTTGAAATGATGTCAAAAATGACTGCGCGCCCCCGAGATCATTGCCAACATCGTTTCAACATCGTGCCATCGGACGGTACCTTTATAAGCTCAAGTCGCTGATTTGATTTATGATTAGCTCACAGTACTGGTGAAACAGGAGAAACACTCACTCCTGTGATAAAATAAGCAGGGAAATGTGATACTTCAGAAGGTAGAAGCTGAGAGCCCCTACTGTTTTATCCTTATACTCGCTGGTCATAATTGACTTCTGCTTCGCCCCCTGGCCAGGAGCTGTTGCATGTTGAGACCATGTTCCTGCACAGTCAGGATACATAACATTATCTTAGCACAGGAACTTTTTTTTTTTTTTTTTTTAGCACATCAAATTGATTGAAAATACTTTGTGGGGGTTTTAAGCACAGAATACTTGTTAGAAGTATGATAATGACCAATAGGATTAAATCTATTAGTGTAAAAAGGTAGAAAAAAAGAGTTTTACATTTTGTCTGTACAATAAGAATTTTTTTTCTAATTGTTTTTTATGACAATTCTGGTATAGTAGCGTTTGGCCTTTTAATACACTCAATTTCTGATAATGTGTGATATGGGTACACCAAGCTTATTTGCATTCAGTACTACTTATTTTTACGTCAGACTTCATAATATGCATAATGAAGATTTACGAGTTGAGTGACTTTTTCTTTGATCCGCAGGGGAGAAGCCATACAAATGTCAAATTTGCAATCAGTCATTTCGAATTAAAAAGACTCTGACTAAACATTTAGTCATACACTCAGATGCCCGTCCTTTCAACTGCCAGCACTGCAATGCCACCTTCAAAAGGAAGGATAAGCTCAAGTATCATATTGACCATGTTCATGGCTCCAAGGCAGAGGAGGAGGACGCTGTAAGAGAGGAGACAAAGACCTACCCAGCTGCCTGTCAGAGCTCAGATACTGATATTTGTGTCCCAATCACACTGGTACCAGTGGAAATGGGTGAAAATGAGGCAGAGCTGGAGACTCATGAAGGTTCTTCTGTGCTGTCCGAGCCAACTGACTACCAGCGGCCTTCTGACTTGGCTTTTTTGGAAAAATACACACTTAACCCACAGCCTACAACACTTTTACACCCAGTGAGACCTGAGCAAATCATGGAAACCAGAGAACACTCATATTTGGGGACATTGTTTGGGCTGGACCCCCAGCCAACTGTGCAAGCTGTGTCCGGCACTGAGCAGCAGTGATTCTGTGGAGTCATCCCACATTCATTGCTCTACAGGGGTTAAGGCAGGAACCACCCTTGGGATACAGTTATAGATCTATTTTTTTCTAGGTTTATTGAAGTAGTTTTTACACTGCTGTGTAATTGATTTCTCCATTTTCTGTACAATATGTGAATGATTATGGTTAGGAATGTGGACTGCACTGCAGCTACTGGATAGCACAGTCACAGTTAGTAAGGCCGGGGTCACACCAGCGCAATTGATTCTTTAATGGGAACAGAATTATGTAATTCATGCCAGGGACCAATCTATTATGACAGAATTAATGGATGCCAGACAGACCCCTACTGACTTTAATGGGATCAGTCTGCTTTCTGTCAGAGTGTCTGGCATTTTACCTACAAGACAGCGCACTATTTGTTCTAGTAGAATGATTGGCTCAGAGCATATGTGATCCTAGCCAAACTGTTCTCCATACTCAATAATTTATAATATGAAAATAAAACCTGCTCCCTGATGCCAAAGATTAATTGTACACTAGATTGTAGGGTATTGTTTTAGAGATAATAAATCCGTGTATCACTTATAGATGTTACAAACCTTAAAGCATTATTAAATTAAATAGATGTGACCAGGATGTGGCACCTAATGAATACTGAACTCATCAACACATTTGCTGAAGGATCTCAAGTGCTAAGCATTTGCCCCAAGGCAACAGAAAAAAAGAAAGCATTGGCATGTAATTACCTTGTGATTTAGTTCTCAAACCTCCCGGCATCTGATCTATGTAATACATACTCTGGCGATCAAAATCAGAGAACACACAATTTCCTTAATGTAATGTCATTGTGTTGTCCTATGTGAAAATATCCTAACATTAGTAAAATAGCATTTTAAGGTTATTTCATACATTGAATATATTCTAAAGCACAAAATAAAAATGTAAATTAGATAAGTGATAAAGAACATTGATCATAATTAGAGAACACTTTCAGATACCTGCAAGTTATTGGTGTTAATCTGGCACCTGGTGCTTTCCAGTTTGCATTCACTTTGGATAAATGGTGTGCCATTCCAAAGTGACTGAAACCCTCTGGCAGTAAGTTGTCCAGATGAAGGCTAAATGGGTCACCCTCTCTGCCATATAATCAGAAAATGGTCATTCCGCGTCTGTGATTTCTAGAATATTGCATCTATACACCATCACAAACTCTTTCAAGTCTCCCAAGAAGGCTGGTTGCCCTTGAAAGAGAAATGCAAGAGAGGACAGGATAATGCGGAGAATCTACGTGGGTAATCGTTTCAACATTGCAGCTGGAATAGCTTTCATGTTCAGCGCTGAACAGGGTAAAGATTTGTTCACAACATTTAAGAGCATTTGGACTAAAAGCCCATTCTGCAGTGACCAAACCTCTCATTAACAAAAAGAACCAAAAGGCTAGAATCACCTTTAGTGCGGAGCATGTTGTGTGGACAGAGGAGAAGTGATCCACAGTTCATTTTAGTGATGAAAGCAAGTTTAATTTATTTGGGTCTGATGGGAAATATTATGTTCGTTGACAAAGTGGGGAGAGACTGAACCCAAAGTGTGTAAAGAAGTCAGTGAAAGATGGTGGAGGAAGTGTTATGGTTTGGGAAATGTTTTCTGTTGCAGGGGTTGGACCTCTCATACAGCTACATGGCAGAGTGAATGCAAGTGTGTATCAGAACCTTCTTCAACAACATGTGGTTCCTTACTTGTATTCAGCACTCAATCAGCCAGCAATTTTCATGCAGGACAATGCCCCTTGTCATTGTCACAAAGCCATACAGGTAAATAGTTCCTTGGAACACAAAACATTGAAACAATGAAATGTACTAGAGTTCTGATCTAAATCCAATAGAAAACCTCTGGAAAATCCTTGGTGACAAAGTTATGGGTTACCAACTTTAAGTTTTGTTAAAAGAAAATGCTTTATTAACAATCCAATAAAAAAGTCAAAAACCTACATAGAAAAGACATCACAAAAAACGACAAACTTTTGAATCCAAGGAGCGTGTGATTATAGGGGAGACTAAATTTCCCTAATTTGTTTCCACCTACCTAACAATGGGGGATTTTCACCCTACAGTGTTTTGTGCCTCCATACCACGTCAGCTATCCCTTATTTTGCGCTGTTTTACCTGATAATGGGTTTCTAAGGGGAAGGAAACACTCCCTGTGCCACTTAACTTAAATATAAGTCGAATTTGGTTTGTTTTTTTAGGAGACATCACGTTTTTCCTCGGTAATTCAAGATGGATGCAGTACTTCTCCAATCTTTACGCGTTTCATCTGACCTTATGTTGTCAGACTCATCAGAAGGCGGAGTGATTGATAACGACTTGCCTTTTTAAAGATCCCCAGGTGTGAAATATGCAGACCATCAAGAATCATACCCGAGAATAACCAAATATTCAAAAATAGGGTGTGGAATCAAAATGTCCTTAGTGAGGATGTGTTTAGTTGACACCCCAGTCTGTTGCCGCCATTCACCTCGTGGTGAATAGTTCTATCCTATATTCTGCACCCTATTTTTGAATATTTGGTTATTCTCGGGTATGATTCTTGATGGTCTGCGTATTTCACACCTGGGGATCATTTTGCACTTTAAAAAGGCAAGTCATTATCAATCACTCTGCCTTCTGATGAGTCTGACAACATAAGGTCGGATGAAACACGTAAAGATTGGAGAAATACTGCATCCATCTTGAATTACCGAGGAAAAAAACGTGACGTCTCCTAAAAACATTTTTTTTTAAAAAACACAATCGACTTATATTTAAGTTACGTGGCACTTCCCCTTAGGAACACTTTATCAGATAAAACAGGGCAAGATAAGGGATAGCCGACGTGGTATGGAGGCACCAAATACTTGTAGGTTGAAAATCCCCCATTGTTAGGTAGGTGGAAACAAATGAGGGAAATTTAGTCTCCCCTATAATCACACGCTCCTTGGATTCAAAAGTTTGTTGTTTTTTAGTGATGTCTTTTCTATGTAGGTCTTTGACCTTTTTATAGTATTGTTAATAAAGTATTTTCTTTAAACAAAACTTAAAGTTGGTAACCCATAATTCTTTAAAAAACTTGATATATTACCTCCTAAAATATTAATATATTCTAAGTGATGACGAAGTTATGGCCAAGAAACCCACAACAGTCACAGAACTGTGGAAAAGACTGGAAGAAGAATGGACCAAAATCCCACCAGAGCAGTGTGAGAGACTAGTGATGTCCTATAGCCGCAGATGTGCTGAAGTCATGCAAAGCAAAGGCCTGTACATAGCAAAGGCCTGCACACTTCCTACTGATTGGTGACTGTTGTAACCTTCACAACATTTAGTTTTAATCTTTCTCTGTGCTACAGTAATTGCTGTTCTCTAATTTATGAATAAAAGAAAGGTTTTAAGTTTTCCAAAATAACCAAAGTTTATCATTGTTCTAGTGACATGGTGTACCCCTTACACAAAAACCTTCAAATGTTGATCAATGTAGATTACATTCTGTCTGAAAAAAATCAAGTGATCATATATTGTTCTCTAATTTTGATCGCCAGTGTATGTAAGCTTAGCTCATGCTTACAGCTAAGCTTTAAAGGCCTCCTTTTACATCGGGCGATTATTGTGTAAATGTTTTCAATCGTTGACCAGTGTTAACAGGGATTGCTATTGATCAAATCTTTAAAAGAGTTACTGTACTTTTCAATATAAGCTATCATCTGTACATGAGTAATAACAATATAAATGTTCATTGTAAAACCTGTATTGTGTTTTTACTGTTTTTTCTCTTTGCAGGCTTCATCTGTATATTACCAATTTACTAGTAGCTACTATGATGTCCCCCATACACAGCACACAGTGCACAGAGAGGGACTACTGCTCTCTATACCTTAGCACATGAACAGATGCAGCAGGTGCAACAGGGAAGAGTTTATAGAGCAGTATAGATGTGAATCCAGCTCTGTGGTGATTATTCTGTGTCTTTCCATTTCCATCCCTCTACTCTTTGGGTAAAGTACAGTAGTTGGTGTTATCTGACATCTTACTGTCAGAAGTCTATCTTGTAATCAACAAAATGGATAGCGTGTTTAGGAGCTAGGGGGAGGGGAAAAGTGCCTCATAAGTGAAGAAATAACCATTTCTCCTTCGCATCATTGGGGGACACAGGACCATGGGCGTATGCTTTTCTGCCCCTAGGAGGTGACACTAAGTAGAGAGAAAACTTAAGTCTGCCTCCCTGCAGTATACACCCATCCGAAGGCGTAGTTAGTTTTAGCTTAGTGTCGCAAGGAGGCACATGTGATCTGTATCTCAGACCACATTTATACCTTTTTTATTTTTAGCTTTCATTTTTTATTTTTTTTTTGTTACCAGGCTCACAGCTTCCTTGAGGGTGTCGCTCTCCTTTTAACACTGGGATCGCACAAAGAAACGCACCCTTTTACGGCTATTGATCCCAAAAAGTGCTCCGCTCTCCCCACTCGACCACAGGTCCAGCCCTATATAAACATGAAAAAAAGAGTATATACTCCAGTTATCATATTCAAATTTCATTTTTCTCCTTCGCATCATTGGGGGACACAGGACCATGGGGTGTATGATATTCTGCCACTAGGAGGCGACACTCCAGGGCTGGAGGGCGGCGGTGACATGTTGCAGCGCCCGATCCGCCGCTGCAGGGCAAGCCCACCGGCATCGCTAGCCCTGGCGCCGCTCCCGGTGGCCAGGAACTAATTTAGGCCTCAGTCTGGGCCCGCATATTAACGCCGCCCTCCTCGCCTGTGATTGGCTGTGCGTCACGTGACCGCCCAGCATCATAGGGGCGGGCACAATGACGCAGGGGACGTGGATAGCCGCGATTGGACGCTGCAAGCGTCAATCACGACTAAACACAACCACTACTATGACGCAGGGCTAGTTAGGAAGCGCACGCCTCCCTTAATCAAGCAGCAAATCACGCGACGGCCAGCTGCATCGCCCCGCCCCAAACCACGCCCCCCAAATCGGTGCGAAACTGAAACAAAGCAAGTGTGTGCAGCACAAGGCACATAATGCACACTGCTGCACCACGCCCCCAAAACGGCGCAATTCTTGAAAACAAAGGATCCACACATGGGCCACTTCACCACAAACAGTAACATACTGATTGACAGCGGTGAGTGACGGCTGCAGCCTGCACTGGGTGCTGTAACCTTGGGCCTTGTAAGGGGATGCCATATAGTACTGGATCTTCTCCAAATCCACAAGTGCATCCCTCCGGCAGACTGCAGCAGCTCATCCTTCTCTATTTGCTGGAAGGCCACCTAATAAAGGTAGCCTCTAAGGACTTAGCAGCCGCTAACAGGGGCCCAGTCAGCACCGGACTACAAGTCCCAGGACTCCTTGCACCAAGTCTCCTACCCGTGTGAAACTGCAGCTTGTGCCCATCCAGCCCTGTACAACGTGGAATTGAGCAATAAGTCATACTCCATTACATCGCCCCCTCGCCTGCGGCCCTGGACACAGGGGAGGCAGTTGAGCCTATAGTAACTGTCCCTGTGACAACAGGAAAAATGACCCTGTAAATATTATGGATAAAGGGCTAACACAGGCCACGTACAGGGCATCATTACACGGCATCCTGGCGTCACCTCTCCTTATGGTCACTGTAACCAGTCAGAAGCGCCTCCGTGCTGGTCAGCTGTTATTAGCTTTAGCTGGATGCAGAACAACAACCCTGCTCCATCTCAAATGGTCAGGGCCTGTACATCAGCTCATATCCTAGACGTCCATAGTGCCATTTCCTACCCCACAGCTAGATACTATGTGACCAGAAAACCCCCTCATGCAGTTCTCTCAGTACCGGTTATCCATAACAGATCAATGCACCTATAGCAAATTAAGGATTATTCACACCCTGGTGTCGACTCTCAACCCAATCGTCCACCACAACACAGGTTACGGCAGCCCATACTGGGGATCACCCATAACGGAATTAGAAACTTTACTACTCTCTGTAAGCAGACAGTCAAATAACACCGGGGAACAGAACCTGCCTCACAGTCCAAGTTACCCTCGCACACCCACAGCAGTAGCCATCACAACTCCGATGGTACTGCAAGCACTGGCAGTGATTACAAGCACATAACGCAGTACTCAGGCGACATGGCATAGGAGTGAGAACATCGGATCTGTAATCCTCAAAAGGCACAGGACACGTGAGTTCCACATCCCCCATGTACACCCTAACAAGGGTAACCGAAAAATTGGGCCCTATAACAGGCCCATAACCGTAAAATCACGGGCATAACTACAAGCAGTGCAGGGGTAGCGATCACACCAGGACCCTGCAGTCCAACATTCCATTTGGCCCATAGAAAAGGACTAATACTTTTAAAGATTTGCATTGATTGAAGGCCCAGTAGGAGCTTTCACACCAGGGCCCCAAGGCCTAAGGTTACACGACAGTGGATAGTGCACATAGCTGTACACATCACAGAACCGCCTACAGGATTAACCTTAAAATCCGTTTATCTCAATGGCTAAAAGAATCCACAAACACGCTCCAGATGTCATCTCAGTGCACAACTCTAACCAGCAAGATCAGTCTAACTGCCTACATCATTAGCCCATAGCCTTTCAATCAGGCAGCGTGCAGAAAACACCACTGCCACGTGTTACATAACCCCCTACTCCTGCGCCTTATGACATCTGGCCCAACCGCCTGTAAGACTAAGATTCACATACCACTAACAGTATACAGGCCTACACTGGCCGACCCCTGTAGGGCTCACCTAATCATCATTAGCCAGGTCAGATCGCATCTTGGCACTGCACAACTGACAAAAGCAGTAATCAAGACACCCCATCAGCTACCTCTGTGGGATGTAACATCTGCTAAACTACCTACCAGGTCAGAATTTCAACCTCTATAACATATAAAACCGCGAACCTCGAATTCCGGGCTGGTTCTCGGACGTAGCGTATACCCATACCGTATATCTTACCACACCAGGTTTTAGTCACGCAACCTCAACATGCCTAACAGCCCATCCGGTATACTAAACCCTACTCCTACCATACTAGAACTGTATGGAATCCACTATCACAAGATAGTCTATAAAGTCTCCGGTTCAGCGCCCCGGTCTGTAGGTTGCCCCTTAATTCGCCTTCACAGAGCATTCGCAAGTAACCCGGACTCATTCAGAAGTCAGACCTTCGACAACAAATGTCGAGTTCCTCAAGCATAATCCCTAGATAACCGCAACACAGGTACATCTTCAGACCCATCGAAGTCTCTGATCTCTACACGAGGTAATCGAGGTTAATCAGGCCCCAGTCAGACAAGCTAGGCTAGTCTCCCTCTCTAGGTTACCTACCCCCTGCCGCCTCTAATTCACTGCTAAATGGAGCAAGGGCCCTGTCCAGCATCTAGCAGTACAGCGCCATACAATTCAATTGCTCAGCCAAAAAAAAAAATAAAAATTAACCCATGTAACCCTCTAGTTGTTGTCCTGCTCTCAGATACTCCCCTGCAGGACTAACTTCTCACACCATAGACTACATCCATCTTACCTGGCAAAGGTCTACTCATCAAGACTGGCAGTCCTTACGCCATCTACCAGTGTGACTTCTCTCTCAAAAGTACTCAGATAGTAGACAGTCATCACCACTCACGCAAAGAAAATCCTTCCTCCCGCTCCAGTAGCTGGTAGTACCCACCGATACCAGCCTACGCTGTGAGGTAGAGGAGGGGTGCCACCTAGCGCCAGCACACAACCCATAGCTGCTAGACGCCCCAGTAGCCACGCCTTACAGTCAACATTCTAAGCGGCGAGCTATCGCTTAGCACCTCATCATTTTCACCACCTCCTGGCTGGTCGCCCCATCGGCATCCAAATAGATAACACTACAGCGGTGGCGTACATCAATCACCAAGGCATCACACGCAGCAAATCGCTAATGTGCAAAGGGGAGCACATACTACTTTAAACCGAAAAATGCACACTCAATCATATCGGCAGTCCACTTCCCGGAGGTGGACAGCTAGACAGCGGACTTCCTAAGCCACCACAGGATGACCTTAGGAGGATAGTCCCTACATCCGGAAGTCTGTCTACAAACCTGCCGACGCTAGAAAACCCCCCCCATGTGGACCTCATGGCGCCAAGAATGAACACAAAAGTCCCGACCCTTGTAACCAAGTCCCGGGACCCGCTTACCCTAAAGAACGGACGCGCTAGTCCTCCCCTGGCGTCGATTCCAGCTCCTATACATCTTTCCTCCACTCGCGTTAATCCCCCCAGAAATCGGAAAGATCAACAGTAGAAGGGTCTCAAGTAATTCTCATCTCCCCAGACAGGCCACGACGGGCACGGTACACAGAGTTCGTACGGCTCCCCGCCGACGCGCCCTGCCCATTCCCAAACTGCTGAACCCCCTATCCCTGGGCCCCCTTCCTTTTACCACAGAACTCAGAAGCCCTGTCTTTAACCACGTGGCGATGGAACCCTGGATCTAGACCCCGGCCTAACAACGGAACCCATAAAAGGCAAAATCTAAACCCTAAGTGTCCTTCTCCAAGAAGGATCATCCCCAAACCACGGGTGATGACCTTCATCCAAAGACCTACCACACCGTAGTAATATTAAGGGTTAGCAATGATTACCCCCTACCCACTGAATATATACATGTATCCATTTGTCTATATAATTCTAAAAGAGGGGTATTACAGGGTTATGATCAATTTATCGGCTATACAGCAGTGAAATCATCTTGCAGGCATCAATTAGAGCACACTTATGTCTACCAATATGATATATATATACCCTTTACAGATCAGAGGTCATATGGGGTTACAAGTGCCCTTATCTAAAGTGCCTAGCGCTTATTGTCGCTATGCCCAGATTAAATGACAACCAAGGAGACCCATTAAAAGGAACAAGACATTAAGGAGGATATGAAAACAGTGTCAGTGAGGTAGGGAGCAGACACCGATCAAAAACATTACCCGGTCCATCAGCGGCCATCTGTAATGAGGCACACAGAGAGGGGGGGTGGCGTCGGACTACCGGACCCCAAAGCGTTTTGTGACCCTTAGAAGCGGGTCACTTCATCAGGGGGATGTTAGAGAGCCCGCCACCGGTGGTTTAAGTACACGCTGCTCGACTACGTCACCGGAAGTGACATTACGCTCCGGCATCATGTGACCGGAAATGACTTGTCACCCGGTCGCTCAGATTCTGAAGCGCCACCCTGCACCAGCGCAGCGTCACAGGTGCCGAGCGGCAGCCAGGATGCGTAACCATGGCAACCGCTCGTGCCCTGCGACGCACGCACCTACGCTGGGGCGCATAGGAATCACCATAGTGACAGTCCAACACCGCACTGAGCCCAGTATAGAGATCATAAGTACCTATGCTCAATGGTGCAAAACAGACCTCTCACATACATAGTGGTCAGACTATTAAAGGCATCAGTCAGTTAAGGTGAACTCACAAATTAGTTCACCCATTAGCATGGATTTAGAAAAAAATAAATATAGAAGTACATAACAGTGGGGAAAGCATATCAATGATCTCTTCCCTCTATTCCACCACAAAGTTCGTATTAGTTTCAAATCTCTTTGTGATTACTGTAAATTTTCTTCGTCCATGGTCGATGGATATAGATGAGGCCAACCACCAGCAAAATGAGATAGATGAGATGATTACTGACACCCTTGCCGATACTCAACGCACTTCATCATATGGAAACGTACTCAGACAGCGACTCTTTCATCCCACAAACCAGAAAACGGGACCTAAAACAACTTAAAAGTAAAACATACGTTAAAATCACGTCAGAAATACTGACATAAATAAAGGAGGTACACATAAGTCTGAGACCACCAAGCGGGGGTGGCTATAGAAAGGGCGTAAAGCTTAAGTGTTCATTCAGACAACGTGGTGACATCGTATCTAATGCCACAATCCACTTAGTCTCACGTTGTGATAAGATCTTACAGACATCACCACTTCTGATACCACCATGGATCACATCAATTCCACGAAACATCAAGGATGACGGATCACTATTATGATGTATCAAAGTGTCGTGGTAATGCCTTAAGTGTGGATTTATCTTTCACCGTTGGGGCTGCAGAAATGCCATTCACATGCTCCCTCACTCTCCTCCTCAGCTCCCTACATGTCCTACCCACATAAATTCGTGGACACGAACACGTGGCGTAATAAATCACATTGCTCGTGCCACAGGATATGTACTGTACTGTCTGATCTCATATGTTCGGGAGCCATCGGAAGAGGTGAAGGACGCAATGCGTTGCACATTCGAGCAGGCCATACAGTGACCACAGGGAAAGGTTCCCTTCAGAGGGCGTTGAGAGCTGGACAGACCTGGTGTAATAGTTAAATGGTGGTTATGGACCAACACATCTTTGAGATTTCTCGCCCGTCATAAGCCTACGGTCAGAGATAGAGCCCTTCAGAAACGGATCGGAGATTAATATGGGCCAATGTCTGTTTAATATCTCCCTCATCCTACCCCAACCATGATTGAATGTGGATATAAATCTAACTAGATGGTGGCCCGATTCTAATGCATCAGGTATTCTAGAATGTGTATGTAGTTTATTTATGAAGATTTAAGAATAATGCAAAGCGAAGCTGGGTTTAAAATGTCGCACAAATGTCGCTGATTGCTGGCAACCAATCAGCGAAGCGTGGTTGAAATCTTTGCCAATTTGCGGACGAACTGTCCTTGTTGCTGATTGGTCATGGGCGGCTGGCCTGACCAATCACCAATGCAGGATTTGCGTTACAGATAAACAGGCAGAAGTAGACTATTATATAGTCAATACCTACAGCAGTACCGGTGTGCAGCGGTGTCAGTGTGCAGCAGTGCCAAAATCCAGGAGGGGGCCGGGGGACAGCGGCTGGGTGCGGGCAGGAGGGGCCTGGTGAAGAGCAGCCAGGTGCGGGCAGGAGAAGGCGAGGGAACAGCGGCCGGGTGCGGGCAGGAAGGGGGCCCCTCCTGCCCGCACCCAACCGCTGTTCCCCGAACCCCTCCTGCCTGCAGCAGAGCATAGCAGAGTATACGTGGCTCATTGGTTAGCAGAGTATATGGGGGCTCAGTGCTTAGCAGGCTTTACGGCGGCTCATTGGTTAGCAGAGTATACGGCGGCTCAGTGGTTAGCAGAGTATACAGGGGCTCAGTGGTTAGCAGAGTATATGGGGGCTCAGTGGTTAGCACAGTATACGCTGGCTCAGTAGTTAGCACTGTATACGGAGCCTCAGTGGTTAGCACTCTATAGTGGCTCAGTGGTTGGCACTGTATATTGTGCCTCAATAATTAGAACAGTAATGTGGCTCAGTGGTTGGCACTGTATATGGTGGCTCAGTGGTTAGCACTGTATATGATGGCTCAGTGATTAGCACTGTATATGGTGGCTCAGTGGTTAGCACAGTACGGTGGCTCAGTGGTTAGCACTGTACGGTGGCTCAGTGGTTAGCACTGTATGGTGGCTCAATGGTTAGCACTGCACGATGGCTCAGTGGTTAGCACTGCGCGGTGGCTCAGTGGCTAGCACAGTATATGGTCGCTCAGTGGTCAGCACTGTATGGTGGCTCAGTGTTAAGCACAGTATGGTGGCTCAGTGGTTAGCACTATATGGAGGCAGAGTGGTCAGCGAAGGACGGAGGCTCAGTGGTCAGCGCAGGATGGAGGGCCAGTGGGTGGTCAGCTCAGGATGGATCCCCCCTCCCATCCGGTCTCACCCGCACTCGGTGTTTAAACCTCATCAAGTAATGAGCGGTCATGTGATAGGCGGGCTGAAGAGCCTGTCACATGACCGCTCATTACCGGGTGCGGGTGAGACGGAGATATGGGTGAGACGGGGACGGGTAATGGAGCGGTGGGAGGTAATGGAGCGGTGGGGGGGTAATGGAGCGGTTGGGGGGGCGTAATGGAGTGGGTAGAGGCCGAAGGAGCGAGGAGGGGAGGGAATGGAGCAGTGGGTGGCGGGCAAGCAGCGGCGGGCAAAAGGGGGCCGGAGGTGGACGCACCCGCTCCAGCGGGATATCTGTGTCTGTGAGGGGAGCTGGGACAGGAAGAGCGGGCGTGCCACAGGGAGCGGGGGCAGGAAGAGCAGGGGTGCCGCGGGGGGGGGCTGTGAGAACAGTCGCCGCTGCGGTCACCGTGTATCCCGGCGAGAGCGACGCTAATGCGCCGCTCTCGCTGGGCTGCAAATAGGTGCGAAATTCGAACTTTGAATTCTCGCGCCTATTTGCATAGTCTGAGCTCATTGGCGGTGGCCAATGAGCTGCCTCTGTGTGGCGCGCGATTTTGGTTACAGATAGACTCAAAAAAGCCTTAGACAATTATATAGTAGATGGGCTGACCCACGCTATTTCTAGTGTCTTTTTCTTTATGCCAATAGAGTAGGTCATCTTGGGGGGTATTTTTGGCCCTCAGATACGCCCGTTTCACCGAACTGTTGCTGTAACCCTGTTCTCGAAATCTTTCCCTCAGGTCAAGTGCCTGTCTCTCAAACTGCTCATTCGACGAACAAATTCGTCTCATGCGTAGAAACTGGCCCGTGGGGATGGCGCGAACAGTCGAATGATCATGGGACGATGATGCGTGAAGAAGCGAATTTACCGCTGTTGACTTCCTGAAGACATCTGTCTGTATGGTGCCATCCAGACCAATTTCCACACAGATATCCAGAAAGTCAATTTTGCATATATCAGACTTATACGTCAGCCTTATATTCACCTCATTCTCCGCAAGTCGTCCCATGAACTCGTCAAGCTGCTCCACCCTGCCGTGCCACAAAAATAATAAATCGTCAATATACCTCAGCCAGCACTGCACATGGAAATCGGCCGGCCTGCCCCCGCCACACAAAAGACCCCTCTCCCAAAAACCACGAAAGAGGTTTGCGTACGAGGGCGCGCAGGCCGCGCTCATGGCAGTGCCGCGGGTCTGTAGATAGTAATTATCTTTAAAAACGAAAACATTTAGACTGTGTGCCTATGTAGTTCCAGCATTACCAATAGGGTAGAAGGTCATGTTGGATGCATATACTCATGTAGTATGCATGTACTGGGGGTAGGACACAGTATTTTCTGGTCATCATAATGGGAGACCCAGACAATGGGGTTTAGGGAACTGCCCTCCGGAGGTCACACTAGGTACTACAAGTTTGTAGACACCGCCTCCTCCGCTTATAAACCCCTACCGCAGGGAACATCCTCAGTTTTAAACTTAGTGTGCTCGGAGGATCACGCTTTGCTTGCACTTCACTGCATTCTCACTACTTACGTGATGGCGTCTGAAGACAAGGTAATATGGTCCTGATCGGGACCTGCGACAGCCTCCCCGCTCACCCTTGTGGCACACGCAGGTGGAGGTACCGGAGGGCCTAGAGCCTGGACACTTTGTGTTCTCCCGGTACGCTGTCGCACTCCTTTCCATCCCTCTCTGGGGGGCTCTGGAGAGTGGGAGATAGGAGCCTTGCACAGCTCCGCTCCGTCCGAGGCCTCCCTAAATGGTGCTTACAGACCGGACTGGAGCCAGCCCAGTCCGAGGCCTCCCTAAATGGTGCTTACACTCCGGACTGGGCTGAACCCCCGTCCGAGGCCTCCCTAAATGGTGCTTACAGACCGGACCGGCACTGAGGCACTCTGTGTCTCCTGTGTGCCTGGGGGTAGTGTCTGCCACTTTATGTGTCCTGACACTCAGACCGCGCGTTACCCTCGGGTCCGCGGATCTGGAGGTGTACCCTGTGCTGGGGTCACCCTGGCTAACCGCCCTGTGTGTCACAGGGGCTGAGGCCGTAGACTGCTGATCTTAGGATGTAATTGCAGTCTGAGTGTGTGTACTGTGTTTTACACTGTTTCCCGCGCTGCGGGCTCCAGCACCTCCATGATGAGGCTGCCTGGAGGAGAGGAGGCAGCCCTTGCGGTGACGTCACCGGGGGGCGTGTGTATGTGCTTCCGCGTGTTCTCGGCGCCGCCCACGACTTTACTGGCGGCGGCCATCTTCTCCCTCACTTCCCGGCTGGGATCTACGGCAGCACGTGTCTGCACTTCAGAGGGAGACCGGAACTCGCGGAGGTCACACACACACACCGCTTCCTCCCACCGCTTTACAGCGGTCGGTAAGCCACCGGGACTCCCGGTCTGTTTGTCTGTACGACTTGGCTTATACATCCCCTACTGTGACTATGTCCTCAGTTAGGAAGCATGCTGCTAAGGCGGCGGATGCCACCATTACCTGTGCTACATGCAATGGTACACTGGTGGAGGGGTCCTGCAATAACTGCGGACGCCCAGAAGCCCGGACTGGCACTGCTGAGACAGCAGCTCCGGTGCTGTACCCTGAGGTTCGGGTGATCCCAGGGCCCTGGGAGACTCAGAATAAGATCAATGAATCTCTGTTGTCCCAGTTGTCCTCCATGTCGCAATCCCTGGAGGCACTTAATAGGAGGCTGGAAGGCCCAGCTACTCCTTCCAGTTACCCCCGGGTGTCTCCCTCTTCTGCTGTGAGACCCCTTAAGCGGGCTCGTCGTGAGGAGTCACCTGAGCTCCAGGCTCTCTCTGAGGAGGAGCGTTCCTCTGATGGTGAGGACGATGATGGGGGTTCAACTTTCGGGTCTGTGTCTGTGTCTGAACCTCCGACGGGGTGGAGGATCTGGTGTCCTCTATCAACGAGACCTTACGTCTCGTCACACCCCCTGAGGAGGTGACGGTGCACCCGAAGGAGGTCTATCAATGGCTGCGGCCGGAGGCTAGACCAAGTGGCTCCTTTATGGACCATACTAATTTTGGAAGGGTGGTTAGAGCTCCCAGGTTACATCCTGGGCGGCGTTATGTCCGCAAACCCAAGGACAATCGCTTCCCCTTCTCCCAGGAGGTGCTTCAGGAGTGGTCGCAGTCCCCGAAGGTGGATGCTTCCATGACCAGGATTGCTGCACGCTCCCTTTTCTCTGCCTCTGATAGCTCCTCACTGAAGGATGCTACTGATAGACAGGTCGAGCAACTCGCCAAGTCTTCCTATGAGGCTGTGGGGTCGTCATTTGCCCCTAACTTTGCCACGGTCTGGACCTTACAAGCGATCACTACCTGCTTGGATGGTATCACTGACCTGGCAAGGTCCAGTCCAGAGGTCCTGGCACTTACCGAGAGGGCGAGGGCCTATGCGGACTACGCCAGAACGGCGACTCTGGAAACTGCCACTCGCTCAGCTGTGGCTTCGGCCAATGCTATAGCGATCCGCAGGTTGTTGTGGCTGCGTCTTTGGGACTCAGATGCCACATCTAAGAAGATTCTGCAGAATCTTCCGTTCTCTGGTGACAGGCTTTTTGGCACAGAGCTGGACAAGCTGATTAAGGATTCTGCTGAGTCTAAGATACCGCAGAATAAACCTAAGCCACGGTATACCGTTAAGAGGAACCCAAAACAGTGGTCCTTTCGGTCCAGCTCACAGCCATCAGCACCGTCCGCTCGCACGGACCGAGGGGGCAAGCCCGCTTCTCAGTGGCGCTCTAAGAGTCGTCCGAAGAAGCCGGCGGGGGCAGCAGCTGCCACCCCCAAACCCGCCTCTACATGACTCGCTCTCTCTTCCTGCCTCCCCACAGGTGGGGGGGCCGCTTGTCTCGCTTTCAGGACGAGTGGCTACTTCACGTTCCAGATCAGTGGGTTCGAGACGTGGTCTCGCGAGGTTACAGGATAGAGCTGACGTCAAAACCGATATCCCGATTCCATCGGTCGGTCCCCTCCCCAGAAAAAGCTCAGGCCTTTTCTTTGGTGTTGGAGGGACTCCGCAGAGACGGAGTGGTGGTCCCGGTGCCTTCCGGGGAGAGGTTCAGGGGTTTTTACTCCAACCTCTTTATCGTCCCAAAGAAGGACGGATCCTTCCGCCCGGTTCTGGACCTGAAGTTGTTCAATCATCACGTGTTGGTTCGGAAGTTCCGTATGGAATCACTGCGCTCCGTGATCGCAGCTGTGTCACAGGGGGACTTCCTAGCGTCCATAGATATCAGAGACGCTTACCTTCACGTGCCCATTGCACCGTCTCATCAGCGCTGGTTGAGATTCGCAGTGGGGGAAGAACACTTCCAATTTGTAGCGCTGCCGTTCGGGTTGGCCTCGGCACCGAGGGTGTTCACAAAAGTGATGGCCTCCATGATGGCTCTCCTGCACGGACAGGGACATGCCGTCATTCCCTATTTAGACGACCTGCTGGTCAGGGCGCCATCGGAACACCTTTGTCAAGTGAGCCTGGATGTGACCATGCGGTCTCTGGAACAGTATGGTTGGCTCCTCAACATTCAGAAGTCAACGCTAGTTCCGACCCAGTCTTTGACATACTTGGGCATGGACTTCAACACAGCCTCAGCCCTGGTGTCTCTGCCACGAGTCAAACAGATGGCGATCCAATCAGGAGTGCAAGCAGTCCTCCTGTCACCACAATCATCCCTACGGGGGTTGATGAAGCTGGTGGGGCGCATGGTGGCGGCAATCGAGGCGGTGCCTTTCGCACAATTTCGCCTCCGTCCTCTCCAGCTGGAGATTCTCCGCAGGTGGGACAAAAGGACGATCTCCCTGAATCGGCTGGTGACCCTTTCCCAACCGACCAGAGATTCCCTGCAGTGGTGGCTACAGCCACACCACTTGTCTCGGGGCCGGTCCTTCATCAAACCGTCATGGTTAGTGGTGACCACCGACGCCAGTCTGAAGGGCTGGGGGGCGGTGTTCTTACACCACAGGGCCCAAGGCCTCTGGACTCAGTCGGAGTCGGCGTTGCAGATCAACGTGCTGGAGATCAAGGCGGTCTATCTGGCGCTCCTAGCGTTTCAGAGATTCCTCTCAGGACAACCCATTCGGGTTCAGTCCGACAATGCGACGGCCGTCGCTTATATAAATCATCAAGGAGGAACCAGGAGCGCAGAGGCTCTGGCCGAAGTTCACCGCATCCTATCCTGGGCGGAGAACAACAACTGCCTGATCTCCGCAGTTCACATCCCAGGGGTCGACAACTGGGAGGCCGACTATCTGAGCCGGCAGGGGATGGACGCCGGAGAGTGGTCTCTTCATCCGGACGTCTTCAGAGAAATCTGCAGCAGATGGGGCACGCCGGACGTGGATCTGATGGCCTCACGGCTGAATCATCAGGTGCCGCAATACATGGCGAGGTCATGGGACCCCCAGTCTCTGGGAGCGGACGCTCTGATCTTGACTTGGTCCAGATTCCATCTGCCGTATGTGTTCCCTCCTCTAGCTCTGATTCCCAGGGTGCTGTGGAAGATCAGGTCGGAGTGCAGGGTAGCCATTCTAGTGGCTCCAGATTGGCCCAGGAGGTCCTGGTATCCGGACCTGTGGCAAATGTCAGGCGGACACAGGTGGGCTCTTCCAGAACGCGCAGATCTACTCGCGCAAGGACCATTCTTCCACCTCAATTCCAGGGCCCTCAGATTGACTGCATGGCTCTTGAGGCCTGGCTGCTGACATCCAGGGGTTTCTCCCCTACAGTGGTTTCCACTATGAATCGGGCTAGGAAGCCCGTTTCCAGGAAGATGTACCACAGGACGTGGAAAATCTTTTTTACCTGGTGTGCCTCTGGTGGACGGTCTCCGTGGCCCTTGTCCATCCCGACGTTGTTGGCTTTCCTACAGTCGGGTTTGGAGTTGGGATTATCCCTTGGCTCTTTGAAAGGTCAAGTATCAGCATTGTCAGTGCTGTTTGACAGGCGATTGGCGCTCCTCCCGAAGGTCCGTCAATTTCTGCAGGGGGTGTCGCGGATGGTTCCGCCCTACAAGAGACCTCTGGACCCTTGGGACCTTAACATGGTCCTGGCGGCATTACAGAAACCGCCGTTTGAGCCACTGAGAGATGTTTCTCTATCTCGTCTGTCCCAGAAAGTGGCCTTTCTGGTGGCGATTACGTCTCTGAGGAGGGTCTCAGAATTGGCTGCACTATCGTGCAAGTCACCCTTTCTGGTGGTTCACCAAGACAAGGTGGTGTTGCGCCCACGGCCAGAATTCTTGCCGAAGGTGGTATCAACTTTTCACCTGAACCAGGAGATTGTTTCCCATCATTTTGCCCCGCTCCCGTTCATCAGGTGGAGCGCGATCTCCATACTCTGGATCTCGTGAGAGCTATACACATTTATGTGTCCAGGACCGCCTCCTTCAGGAGTTCGGATTCCTTATTTGTTCTTACGACAGGTCGCTGTAAGGGGTCCGCGGCATCAAAGTCAACCTTGGCCAGATGGATTAAGGCTTCCATTCAAGAGGCTTACCGATCTTCTGGTTTGCCTCTCCCGGTGGGATTGAAGGCTCACTCTACCAGAGCTGTAGGTGCCTCCTGGGCCTTGCGACATCGAGCGTCTGCTCTACAGGTGTGTCAGGCGGCCACTTGGTCCAGCCTGCACACTTTCTCTAAGCACTATATGGTGCATGCCCATGCCTCTGCGGATGCAAGCTTGGGCAGGCGGGTTCTCCAGGCGGCGGTTGCCCACCTTTAAAGGGAACCATGTGTTACCCGTCTTGTTGAGTAACTCTTCCCGCCCTGGGGTATTGCTTTAGGACATCCCCATTGTCTGGGTCTCCCATTATGATGACCAGAAAAAAGAGAATTTTGTTTACGTACCGTAAATTCTTTTTTCTTTAATCATCAATGGGAGACCCAGCACCCACCCAGTTGTTCCGTTGCATGTTTTGCAGTTGATCTGTTCCCTGTTGGGACAGTGTTTGCCGGGTTGTTGAACCGTCTGTGCACGGCATTCTTCCCGATGTTTCGGGTGTGGTTTATTTCCTCCTCGCAGCTTATGGACCAAACTGAGGATGTTCCCTGCGGTAGGGGTTTATAAGCGGAGGAGGCGGTGTCTACAAACTTGTAGTACCTAGTGTGACCTCCGGAGGGCAGTGCCCTAAACCCCATTGTCTGGGTCTCCCATTGATGATTAAAGAAAAAAGAATTTACGGTACGTAAACAAAATTCTCTTTATTTACTGACAGGAGGGCCACTGCACTTGCAAGATATGTTTGCTTGTGGGCAAACACACCTACACATGGTAGGTGTATGTGTGTTTTATTTTATGAAGGGCCAGAAGCCACTGGTGTTTGCCCCATGGCTGCGTACACCTATTGTTCAGGTACTATTGTTAGTTCACTTCTAACATCATGGTGTGTCTATATTGTCCCCTGTGTAGGGGCAACATCTGTGGGGCAGTGTGTCATGTGTGTGTTGAAGATGGTACTGATTTTTCAAGATCACATTTACAATGTGGAGTCAGGTTAGGCACAAATATAGTGAGGTTACGGCTGAGTGCAGGCGACAGCATTTGTGCTGCACATGACTGCTTTGCCCATATTCCTGTTTGGGTGTCAACAACCAGGCAATGCACATTGTTGACACATCCACATGGTGGGTCAATACACATTTGTAAAATGTTGGCCAATTAACATACATTTGTGTTATTGTTCCTTAGAAAACTGAGCGTCAATCATCAGTCTGCATCTTTAATTTTATTAAAGCCAGGTTTCAGGCAGCATGGCAAGGGGAGGGAGTGTACTGTCACCTGTACTCCACACTCCCTCCTCTTGCCATGCTGCCTGTAACCTGGCTTTAATAAAATTAAAGATGCAGACTGATGATTGACGCTCAGTTTTCTACTGATTAAACTCTTTAATAATGAAGTGTTTTAGGTTGCACCACCAGGCCTAAGTGTAGGCACCCCCTCCAAATTAGGCTGAATATATGTTACCACATTGCAGTGGCCACACCGTGGCCCACACTCTCCTTCTAATATGTTTTTAGACATTGCTGTGTAGTTTGGTACATGTACATGTGCAGGTGTGTGTTTGGGGCCAACAATTACCACGCAGCCTGGCAATCCTGGCACGGATGTCCACTATGCGGCCTGGGCACTTCTGCTTCAGATCCGTGATCTTCTTCTAGATCTGCTTTGGGCTCCTCTCAACCCCTAGTTTGTGGAGCAGGACCCGCTGGATCCGCATCAGGGTGCTGCGATTGCACAGCCTGGGGTGCCAGTGGTGATGGTGGCCCCAGTAGTCATAGCGGTCACAATGATCTATGAGGATCAGAAGCTCCGCTATACCCCACGTTGCGCCGCACTGTGTGGCGGCCATGACTATGCTGCTATGTGCAGGGGAGGGGCTGGCACCTTGCAGGCAGAGTGAAACTGAAGCAAGCGTCATGACGTCAGAACGTCCGCTTGCGGAGCGTAACAAAATTCAAAGTCGCCATACACGCAGTGCGACACGGCACAAATACTTCTGCGTCAACTAAAAAAAAAAACCTGCAGGCCGCTACGTACGGCATGCATGTGCGCTGTGTACAGCAATTTATTCCTTTGTATGTGGTATGAGAATGTGCACACTATATAGGACTATACAGCACTATGCATTTGCCTGCGCTATTGGGTGGACGCGTAATTGTACTGATGTATCGGATCATCCAGATGAGGCTTATGCGTCTAGTGCTGAAGTGACAGCTCTTCCAAGATGGCGCCCTGTGAAAGGAGAGCCAATCGTAACGCAGGAGCCTCCACCAATGATCGCTGATGGGGCGCGATATCCATGAGGCTGTGTCACGCCCCTGGGAATTCGGTAGGCCACGCAAATACCTTGCCTGTGCCCCGATTGCACGCCACCACCATAGCTATTTTGCCCTCCTGTTTTTGAGCACGGCTCAGCAACAGGTATTCTAAGGAACTGCGGGGCACAGGGAGGAATTTCCCGATTTACACGCCGCCATTTTGTAGTAATTTCATGGCAACAGGCACAATTGTCCCCAGTGCCTGGCAGTTTCTGCCTTCCTGTGGTGGCGTGTAAAGATACCCTTAGTGTACAAATTTGCTCTTTCATTTTCTGTGGTTTGTACGCAGTACTTTGTCATTTTATCTGCCTGCGGCCAGGAGTGTCTGTGCGAGTATTTCTCTCTCCGCTTATTGCTCCACATTATTCTTGCAGCCATGATTTTGAAAGGGAAAGTTAAGGCTGGTCAGTGGGTGCCAGCTATTGGATGGGCGTTTAACCTGTGAGTGATGTATTTTATTGAGAATTTTAACCACTGCCTTTTATGGATATACAGGGGTTGGTTACCTTTTAGTATCTTCTGTATGCCCCCCTCATCTATACGCCTATGGCTATACGCTGCTACAGGCTTTTTGCTTGTGTGCAGTGTTAATTATTAATTGATTTTGGTTGGGTGGGCAAGTTGTCATTAGAATAATAATATATTTTTCATTGAATCAACAATATACTAGTCCGCTTATGGGAATCATAAGCAATATTATTTGAGAGCGGCAGTAGAGGGTGACTAATTTTTTTTTTTTTTAAATATATCTTTATTGAAATTTATTCATATAAAGGAAATAAATGTGTAACAATAAGGTGTAAAACATTGTTTTCACAGGAGAGATTGGTATATATGAAATCGAATGAGAACAAGTCATAAAGCATATTCATGGTCACTGTGGCTTAAAACAGAACTCTCCTGTACATTTGAGGAGGAGAAAATCTCCTAGTAATAAAGGAGCAAAAATAGGAATCTCCATTTTTTTGTGAGAAAAAACATAAGATAGAAGAAATTTATTTACAGAGTCATAAACAAATTATCTATGACCAGAGCCAGTCCAACAGGGGGGAAAAAAGAGAAGGGAATGACAGGATGATAGTTGAAGGGGAGCTCGGAAGGGAGGCATAAAGGAAGAGAAAAGGGATGAAGTATTAGGGGGGGGGGAGGAAATGAAGGAGTGAGTTATAGATTAAGAAAAGGAAAAGAGTAAAAGACAAAGATGAGCAAAGTGTTATAAGATGTCAGGTAGGTGACGGTAATAAATATAGAGCGGTACAGGTGTTTCACCACTCAAGTAAAAAGTTCACTATAATTAGGGGATTCCTTGAACAAGATCCAGTCTGTCCAGGTGTTTGTATATTCTGCTTGGGTTTGAGAAATATCGGCAGAAATCTCTTCAAATCGTCGGAGGGCCTCCATCTCGGTGAACCACTCCAGAATAGAAGGAGGTAACTGTTCCCTCCAATGTCGGGGGATTACATTGCGTGCTGCGTAAAGGCAGAATCGGAGGATATCCTTCTTCTGTCTTTTCCAGGAGCCAGGGAGCAGAGAGAGCAGGGCCATCTCGGGGGAACCCTCCACATGCCTACCTGTGACCAGGTTGTAGTTACGGATTACTTTTGTCCAGAAGTCTTTGATCAGGGGGCAGGTCCACCAGATATGAATCATCGTGCCAACTTCAAGACCGCATCTCCAACAGAGGGGGGAGGTGGAAGGGGAAAACCGATGTAATCTGTCCGGGGTGAGATACCATCTGAGGCGTATCTTGTAGCACTTTTCAAGAGCTTCACAAGATCCTGAGGTTTTATGAGACATCATAAAACACCTTTCCCAGTCCTGAGCATCAATCGTCCTCCCCAGGTCGGCTTCCCAAGCTCTCTGGTAGCCGTGGGTTTCTGTCGCTGCTGCTCTAGAGAGGATGGAATATATGACCGAGATTCCTCTAATGGGCCCCTGGTTGGCAGCGAATATCCTCTCAAGGGGGAACAGTGTACATTCCGAGACTCGTCGGAGGGGCAAAGAGCGTATGAAAGAACGAAGTTGAAAATACTCCCACCATTTCAGCCTTACAGCTAACGAAGACTTCTGCAAATCAGCAAACAAAGGGAGCTCACCATTGTTTAGGATCTGGCCCACACGTGTATCATCCTCAGCACGCCATACGAGGAGGGATTGTTGGGTCATACCCGGGGGGAAAGCTGGATTTTGGAAAATTGGGGTCAGGGTGCTGGTCAATGCTTTCCCAATCGATTCTCCCCAAGCCATTCGCCATGCTCTCAGTAGTTCGACAGTCAGGAAAGATAATTGGTGGGAGGGAGACAGGGCCTCTTTTGGGATCCACTGTAAGTGGCATAGTGGAATTGCGCTAGTGGATTGTTCAATTTGTATCCATTGTTTTGAATCTACTTTAAAATGCCAATCAATCAATCTTACAAGAATGGCAGCTAAAAAATAACGCCGCAAATCCGGCAGTCCCATCCCTCCCGTTTCCTTCATGGATGACAGAACCCCAAGGCCCACTCGCGGTTTCATACCGTTCCATATGAATCTAGAAATTAATTTGCGCATGGTGAGGAAGAATGCCCCGTGTGGCCAAATAGGCACCGCCTGAAAAACATACAGAAATCTCGGAAGAATATCCATAGTTACCACATGGATTCTCCCCAGCCAAGATATCCTCAAGGGTCTGTAGGACTCCAGCAAGGCCCCCACTCGGTCCAAGAGAACCTTGTGGTTCAGGTGGAAGGCGTTGTGCAGATCGGCGGGTAAGTTAATACCAAGGTACGAGATATGGCCCCGTCTCCAACGAAAGGAGAACCCTTTAGAGAGGGCGGACACTTCAGATGTGGACAAGGAGACATTCAGCGCCTCGGATTTAGAATAGTTCACCTTAAAATTGCTAAGGTCACCAAACTTATCGAATTCGCATAACAGGGCGGGGAATGTCTCCCTGGGGCGAGTGACGTACAAAAGAACGTCATCGGCAAACAAAGCTGTTTTATGATGGATGTCGCCAACTGAAATCCCGTGTACGTCTCCATTGTCTCTTATGGCTTTCGCCAAATGCTCCATGACAATGACATAGAGCAATGGGGAAAGTGGGCAACCTTGCCTCGTACCATTCTTAACGAGGAATGATCCAGACAGACTACCATTAATGCGCACCTTGGCAGAGGGACAGGAGTACAGTGAAGTAACACCATTCATAAATTTAGTACCCAGGCCAATGTGTTTCAACGCCTCCCACAGGAAACTCCAGTGGACCCTGTCAAAGGCCTTTTCTGCATCTATGGACAGCAGACATAGAGGGGACTTCCACATCCTAGCCCTGTCAATCAAAAGAAAGGATCTAATGATGTTGTCCCGCGCCTCTCGGCCCTTAACAAAGCCCACTTGGTCAAGATGGACGATCGAGGGAAGCCTCAAAGACAATCTGTCGGCTAGAATCTTGGCGAACATCTTGACATCTATATTTAGCAAAGATATCGGTCGATAACTCGCTGCCACCGTATGGTCCTTGTTTGGCTTAGGGATCACACAGATGTGTGCCTCCAACGCTTGCGGCGGTAGCGTACTACCGTCTAAGAGTGCTTTGAATGCTGAAAGCATGTGAGGTCTCAAATCTTCGATTAGGGTCTTATAGAAAATGGGAGTGTAGCCGTCCGGGCCAGAACTCCTAGATGTTGGGGATGACCTAACAACGTTAGTTACCTCTTCTTCTGTGATGTCCTCTTCCAAAGAAAGAATGTCGTCATCAGACAAGGATGGAATATTAACCCCAGAAATATACTTCCGAATTTTAGCACGTAAGGCATCGGGATGCATGTCAAAAAACTTTCCTTTCAAGGAGTACAAATCAGCATAAAAGTTTTGAAATACCCCAGCTATGTCCTCCGTGCTATGAACCATCTTACCCGTGGGAGTTTTAATGTGGGGGATATACGTAGGGCCACCTCGGGGGTGTAATAGCCTAGCTAGGGGTCTTCCACAACTATTGGCTTTCTTGTAAAAAAACGCCCTTGATCTCTCCTTAAATCTATCATATTTGTTGTCTAATAGATTTTTTAACTCTAATCGTTTGGATGTGAGTTCGACCAGAACCCCATGACTTCTCGAGGTCTTATGCGCCACTTCCAATCGGCCTATCTGGGAAAGCAATTCACTCAACCGTTCAGCTTGGTGTTTCTTTATCCTCGCCCCGTGCTTAATAAGCGTTCCCCTAAGAATACATTTAAGTGCTTCCCACTTAATGGTTGGAGAGGACGTGTCTGATTCATGAGTCTGAGAGAATGTTCGGATGTCAGATTTTAAGTCCTCCAGACAGACCACATCGGCTAAGAGGTGGCCATTTAACCTCCAGGACCATTCTCTCCTGGTCAGGCCGGGGACCTCAACGGATAAAAAAATGGGGCTATGATCCGAATGAAGAATATTGCCTATAGAGACCTTCGGTGTCCATGAGAGGATTCCGTGGCTGACCAGGAACAAATCAATACGACTGTAAGACCCGTGGACATTTGAGTAAAAAGTGTAGTCCTTTACAGCAGGATTAAGGACTCTCCAAACATCGACTAACTGGAGCCTACACAAAAGTCGTTGGAGTGCCGTGACACGTTTACGTGGAATCGCCCCCCGACCAGACGTGGTGTCCATGGAAGGGTCGAGTACGAAGTTGAAATCCCCCCCAATGATGACCCGCCCCTCCGCAAAGTCAGACAACCTCGTCAGGAGGGACTTACACACCCTTGTCTGCTCCCTGTTAGGAAGATACCAATTGACTAAAGTCAACGGAGTACCAGAAACCAACATTTTGAGAAAAATGTAACGACCTCCTTTGTCGATCACCGAGTCCAGAATTTTGTATGGCAGGTTCTTATGAAGGGCTATGGAGACCCCTTTGGTTCTGGACTCGGGATTCACGCTATGTATCCATTCGGAGAACTGTCCCCCTCCAAAGGATGGGACGTGGCCCTCCTTGAAATGTGTTTCTTGAAGGAATAACACCTGCACCCCTCGCTTTTGCATATCGGAGATGATATGTTGTCTTTTTTGGGGGGTATTAAAACCCCTGATATTAAGGGACCCTATCTTTAGGTATCCACCCGCCATACCGAACCCTCTAAACACCTACTCAAGAAACTAAAGTAGGTTGTCTTAAAGAACACCTTGCAAGTCAGAGAAAAGATTGAGAGTTTAGAGGAAGAAGTGATAGAGGAAACCTGTTGGACTGACAAGGTATGGAAGGGAGGGAGGAAAAGAGGAAGGAGGCGGGGCCAAACAAGACCTTCTATGGTTGAGTAAAAACCATTAGCATGCCATATATTTAGATCAAAAACAAAAGAGGGGGGTAATGAATAGGAAATGGGGGAAATATGGGGAGGAGGGGAAAAAAAAAAAAAAAAAAAGGGGGGGGGGGAGGAGACGGGGGGGGGCGGGGGGGGGAGGGTTGGAAAGTAAGGGAAGGGATATACCCTTATTAGAAAAAGAGAACTGATAATATGGTACATTGACGCATTTTGAAGGTACATTGAAAGCCAATCATGACATCTATGGCGACTAAGAGGATTATCCTAGTAAACAATAGTACAAAAGACTATCAAAAAGTCACCCATCTTCATGTCGGCTCTCTTCACTGGGTCTGCGACGTCGACGGTTCCTGCCTCTCCCATTCCTTCTCCTACGGTTGCTCCATGACAGGCGAGGTTTCGGTTGGAATAAACCATCGAAGGAAGAAGACGGCCAGTCCGGGAACAAAAGACCCGGGTCTGAAATGTCCAAGGCTTGGAGAAAACCATGGACCTCCGAGGGATGAGATAAGGATGCCAATTGGTTACCGCGTCGAACCTGTAGGCGGAATGGATACCCCCAGGAATACACCATCTGGTTCTGACGCAGGAGCTCCAAGAGAGGCCTCAGAGCACGCCTCTTCTGGAGGGTCCGTCTGGACAGGTCGGCCAATAGTTGTATCCGGGAACCCAGGAAGCATATGTCTTCACATCGCCTTGCTTTGATAAGAACTTCCTCCTTGATCTGGTATCTATGGAACCTGCAGATGACGTCGCGCGGCAGCGCTCCCTCCGGGGGAACAGGGCCCAGCGAGCGGTGGGCTCTGTCAAATTCAATGACCGACTCCGCTGGGACACTCCGGACAGAATTGAATAAGTCCCGCAAGGTGGACCACAGCTCAGACGGGGCTACAGACTCCGGGAGGCCCCGAATCCGAATGTTCTGCCTCCGCTCCCTGTTTTCCATGTCTTCCATAGAGTCCAGGAAGGCTTCTTGTTGAGACCTCTGGAACGAGACCACCTCCTCAAGCACTTGGACTCGCTTAGTTAAGTCCTCAACAATGGTGTCAGTCTGGGATATCTTATCAGAGATCACCTGGACTTCGCCTCGGAGTGACGCTGTGGTAGACTTGAGGGAGGACTCCACTTTAGTAATAAAGTCAGATAATTCTTCCCTCGTTGGAATGTTTGCTATTCGTGCCTTAAAGGACTCCCACATATCAACTTCGGGAGTTGGAGTATCTCCATCAGCCTCCGTCGGGTCAGCATGGGGTAGCAGGGTGTCAGGGAATACATCATCTCTATTGGACATAGAGGGGGATACCCTGTGGGTTAAACCTTCAGGTCTTGTGCTTAGGGTCTGAAGCCCGGCATTTGCAAGATGTGTATGACCCTGGTATAGCGCTCCCTCTCGATGCGGCCGGCCCTGGTATTGCACCCCCACATTTGTGCTACTGACTGGGTGGAAAGACTCTCCCTGAGAGGTGAAAGTCTCACAGGGGTCCTGGAAGTTCAAGCTACCCACACCATGGGTGTCTCTGCTCTCCTCAGTGCCCTTATAAAGAGAACCCCTGCCATAGCCATAATTGTCTCTGTTCAGCTCTGCTCCCGGGGCTGCTGCCTCAGCCCTGCCCAGGGGAGACTGCGATGTTCCCACAGCACATCCACCGGCCTCCCGGTTCCTGTGCTCATCAGACTCACCGGGCAGCGGGTTGCGCAGATCCTCCCGTCCAGGGGCGCTGGGCGCCGTGCCAGCATCTGATAGTGACCGTGGAGGGGATCCTGAGAGCGCGCCTCCATCTCCTCTTTGCTCAGTGAGGAGATGCGCAGCAGCCGCCGCCGCCATCTTGGAGGTAGAAGCGGGACCCTGGGGCCGGGTGGAACTTCTTAGAAAGCGGGTTATTGAGCCCGGAGTAGGGCTTGAAGGGTCCGGGGTGGTAGCCGGGTGCCTGCTCTTGCGTTTAGCCGGCATGTGGTGTCAGAAAGACCGGGGATGATGTTGTTTTTGATCATAAAGGTGGCCGGGGAGACGGAGCTCAAGCTCTAGTGAACTGCTCCCTCCATGGCCAGGTGAGGGTGACTAATTTGATGGCCCGGATTTTGTATATTCTTGTCGGGCCGCGCATTTACAGTGCCACCTGTTAAAGATATTCTAGTTTTGGGATAACATTGCTTTAGCCATAGTGACGGGGAAGGGGATGGTTTATAGATAGGGGTGTGTTTTATCAGCTAAATTGTACTTGCTCTCAGTGGATTTGTAGCACCACTATCATTTTGCCCTCCTTAAACATGGTTGCAGGTCTCTTGATTGATTGTTAGAGCAGCAGCTGCGATCCAGGTTGCCGGTTGGTTGTTGTCACGCCTCCGGTTGCCTGGTTACCATAGCGTGTTTTTTGTAATTAGATCACTCGACACAGACGCGCTTTGTTCTTGACTTTAGAATAGTTTTATATGTGTAGTAGTCTTCTGATATCGCAATCAGTGTTCTGATTATACAAGAATATTAAAAACTAAATATTGACATTTGTCTTTTTTAAATCACGTTTGTGCTTTTGGTGACAGTAAGACGTGATTTCAGCTACCCCTATTTGAGGGGTGGAGCTGACATCGCCATTAGGTTTGACCCGTAGAAGCGCAAAGTCGCGAGAAACGGTGCCGTCGTCCGCTCAACAACCCCCTCCCTGCACCATGTATCACTGCTAACTCGAATAAAGTGACACCAGCAAAAGTACCTGGTGAGTGCCGTCTTTTCTACTTACTATTCAGTTCTGATCAACTCCATCTTGAACCGTCTGTATTTAATTGTACGATTCAGGGGTATCAGATGGATGTTTATTCTGTGAACCCCTGAAGGCTTCTTGACTAGGAAGAGGCGATAATAATGGCCCCTGCAGGGGAACCCAAGTGATCTCCTCTGCCTGAAGAATACTCTTCAGACCTACCAGTATGGAGGTCTGAAGGTGTGATGACTGCAGAGAAGTAACCCTCAGGCACTGTGGGGGAAAAATTCTCGAACTCCAATTCTAGTCCGTCCTGAATGGTGCAGAGAACCCACTAGTTTGTGGAGATGGATTGCCAGCGAGCCATGAAGTTTGAGAGTCGACCCCTGACAGGAGCACAGTCATTGCTCATCAGGAGTTTGCGGGTGGTGAGGGAAAAGGATATTTTTCCCCTTCCTGCCTTTTGGATAGCTCCAACGACTCAACTTGCCCTTCCCTTTGTATTTCCCTGGGAGGACTTTTTGTTCAGGGAGGGCCTTCCTTTTGTCCGTAGCCTTCTTTAAGATATCATCAAGGGCAGGACCAAAGATATGGGTCCCTGAAAGGGTATAGCGTATAGTTTGGCTTAGGAAGTGAAGTCTCCACTCCAAGAGTTTAGCCACAGGGCCCTCCTAGCTGTGTTGGAGTGGACTGCGGACTTGCAGCTACATGCACTGATTCCGCTGAAGCGTCACCAGGAAACCTGTTGCATCTGCAAAAGGGGAAAGGAGTCAAGTATCTCTTCTCTAGAAGTTCCCTGAGTAAAGTGATCGTCTAAAGTACGCAGCCAGCGAAAAAGAGATCTGGTGATGCAGGTAGATGTCACATTCATTTTCAGCAAATTACTAGAGGTGTCCCAGGATAACGTAGTAAGCTCTAAATTGTACGATCCATAGAATCTTTGAGCTGGGACTAGTTCACAAACGGAAGAGCCGCCTTTTTCGTAACGCTGGAAACCTGTACGTCTACCTTGGGGATCTCCCATTCTGAGCAATCACCCTCTATGGGAAAGTGATGTTTGAGGTCTAAAGGGATACTAAGCCCCATTTTAGGTAGATCCCACTCATGATGAATAAGGCTCTCATCCTGTTTTTTTTTTTTTTTTATTTTAGTCCACCAAACATCTCGTCCTGTACTGACTGAGTAACCTCCTCCTCCGTAACCCCCTTGGTTTGGCTTGGGGGGTGGAAGTGGAACCCTCATTCTCCCAAATATTCTCCAAACCAGAGTCACGGACCTCACCAGAATCTGACCCAGACTCTACAGGGTCCATCTGCCTTTTCTCAGAAGGAGGGGCTTGTGGTATCGGAGCCTGGAAAAAGGCGGACATAGAGGATTGGACCTCTTGTTTAATGAGGGTCTTAATACTGTCGAACAAAGAGGGGTGTTCGGCATGCATGACATCGTCAATGCAGGGCTGGCAAAGTTTCTTCTTATATGTTGAAGGAAGTTTAACTGCACAAACGTCGATTTTGTGATTGGGCTTTTATCTGTCTTTGTGGCAGGGCCCTGGTCTCCCTAGGAGAGAGAGAAGATAGACTAAGTCCTATGAGGATATAACAGACCCAAAATACAGGGACTTTCATCCACTACTTACAGTAGAAAGGTGGACGCTGGGCTCTGCAGAGGCAGAATGAAAGGTTTCCTTGCCGTCCATCAGTCAGTCTGTCACTAATCACCCAGAGACACAGACAATGGGCCTACCTGAAGCCTGTTCCTGACCAGGATTAAACAAACAAGATCCCAGCGTCACGTTTGTGCTCCTCCCCTCCCAAGGTCCCCTCCCCAGCATGCTAGCAGGTCCGAAGCCACCAAAAGGTTGAATTTTCTGCCCAGAGTGCATGCGTTCCACCGCGGAACGCATCCAGGAGGTAAACTGGAAGTTCGGTAAAACGTCACTTCCGATACGTGTGGGCTCCAGAATCAGCCGGCATGCGGAGAATACGCCGGGGAGCTTAACCCCCCGAAGGGGGTGCAGGAAGAGCGGGAAAGGAGGTCCCGAGTCACATAGCACAATGGAGATGTGTTGAGGGGGAAGTGATGGCATAATTAATATGACACAAATAGCTCTCTCTCTTTGTGGGTATGTATGTGTATATATATATATATATATATATATTTATGCCCACATTTGTGTAATAGGCCATAATAAATGTCCCTTTATATTAAATATGCAGCTAGTATAGCATTGACCAGTTCAGCTACATCTAATAGAAATCTGTTCATCTCCTGACATGGTTAATTACCATATCAGAAGATGTCCATTCTTGCATTTCAGTGTGGGAAGCCATCAGATAACACTTCTGGAGACATGCTTAATTTAAATATCAAAGATCTACAGGCTGCTGGCATAAAGGATTATTCTGGCCCTTTCTTGTAACAAACTACAGCAGCCAAGATGTCTAAGGTGATAGGTGTAGACATCACTAAGGTATCTCTAAGAATTACTATTTACATTGTTTGCCAGTCTATAGTGTCAGGAGCCACTTAGGCTTTAGGTCATTCCAATAGAGTGCACGGTGAGCGTGCACCCTTAAACCCTCAGGAGTGCACGGATGAGGAGGTGTGTCCGTCACGTGCACAGCTGAGGGACAGGTTAAAATGCACTCTGAGACACAGAAGCTCTCTTCTACCTGGGACCATCATGAGGAAGGAGCAGAAACACATGGCTTAAGTATCACCCCCACATCTCATCTGTATCTTCCCTGTAACTTTTCCTTCTCTCTCTCTATCTCTCTCTCTCTCTCTCTATACTGTAGTTTAGCCCCTGAATTGCTATCTATCTTCTATAGGGATAGTTAGATCAGTTTCATTGTAATTAATATAGTGTGCCTGTGTGTATATTTAGGTAACGTGGGTATTAGTAACTGTGGGTGTTTTACATCATTGTAATAGTTATTGTATATTGTGCTATCCAGAATATATATTATTATTGTAGACTTTTTGGGTGTGTTTAATAAATATTCATTTATTAGAACAAGACCTGTTTTAATTAAGTGGTGGGAGGCGACCTGCCAACAAAATGTGGGAGGCGACCTGCCATGCACATAATGGGCTTGCTGCCATGCACATATTAGGGTCTGACTGCATCCTGCAAGTGCAGTGTTGGTTTTTGATTTTGGCATTGATGGTGAGATATACATATATATAGTTAATCAGCATAGGAACAGAAAGTGATAAAAGAAGGGAAGATCCTGGATATCGGTGATTGGGGGTCACAACCGACAATAATAACCAATAAACAGAACCAGCTCTACAACAAGATGAGAACAGCACATGGAGGAGGAGAGTGGAGCCCACAACCTCAGCTGCCTGGCATGTGAGTAAATGTAGCTGGACGCTCCAGATCACCGGCCACGACAGCAGCATCAGTGAACCTCTTCATGCCCCTACACTGGTCGCTACAGGAAGTGGAGGGGTATTTAACCTCTTTGTATTTCCTGTCCCCTATTAGGGTGGGGAGACATCCTCCGATGCTGCTGTCGTGGAAGGTGACTGGAGAAACCAAGAGTGGCGGTCAAGGCTCTACATTTTGAATATTCTCTTGGTGGAATGGGTGTACCAAATCTATCTTTGAACCACAAGGCAGCCATACTCGAGGCCACAAAGGATAGGTGGACTGGGGATTTTAATTATAGATGGTTCCAAATAGAAAGACAGTTTGCTCCCCACAGGTCTACTAGACTTTTGCTGGAGATCGAGCTACTGAAACACCTGAAATCGAATTTTTCCTTATATACGATGTCCTTGTTGATTTCTTATTGGAATAACCTTGATAGAACACTGACACAATCCCTATTTAAATAAATTTCTGTAAAAGCGATCGAGGCACACATCCCTGGATGGTCTCTAGACCTGTGAGTGAAATCAGGTGTAAGCACGCTTGACAAACTCTCAGATGGCCCTATATTCCCCTCCTTTGCAGATTTGTCCCAACTTTACAAGATTCCCAAAACGTCCTTTTATCAGTACCTCCAAATTCGTCATTTTATCCAGTCATGCACATTTCCAGCTTGCTGGGGTCCTGACCCGTCAGACATGAATCAGAAATACTTTAAGTAGAATACCCAAATGAACATGTATTGTCTCTGTTCTATGGGACTCTTAAGTCACCAGTGGAGTCGGTCAAACTCCCTTATATGACTGTCTGGGAGGAGGCACTCTCTTTCTCAGAATCTCAGGAAAAGGGAAGGGGTGGTGCTGCCACTGGATATTACCTGAGAGCCGGTTAGTGCAAAGGAGTGGAGTGTCTGTTATCCATTCAAGTTAAACAAGGAAACTCCAGCACTTGGCGAAATCTTCATGATAGCTCATTTATTTGTGCAGATTAAAAAATGAACATACAATTGAAAGGGAGACATGACCCCACGCTAGACACGTTTCGGATTACATCCTTTTTCAACAGCGTGGGGTCATGTCTCCCTTTCAATTGTATGTTCATTTTTAATCTGCACAAATAAATGAACTATCATGAAGATTTCGCCAAGTGCTGGAGTTTCCTTGTTTAACTCTCTTTTCTCATCCACTCCCGAACACTGGTGGACTGCGGCCACATTTACTCAAAGGCACCTTCCATTGAAGTTTAAGCTGCTGCTCGTGTATAATGTGATCCACCCCCAGCGCCTTCTCCACCAGCTGCTTCATCTCCTCCTCGTTCATCACCCAGATGTCATGAAACATTTTAGAGTCCACAGATGCAAAATGCCTGAAAGTGGAGAGGAGTGACGGGAAAATCACTACTGAGCTATCCATATGTGGAAAGAGTCAGCAAGCCTGACAGCATGGCCATGAATGAGTGTGCGCTGACCACAGATTCTTCTGCAGCTCCTTGTACTTCTCTGCGATCCTCTTGAAATCATTGCTCAGTGCCTGGTTCTCCTCCTTGGATTGTTTGCTTTGCTTCTTCAGCTATATCTTCAGGTTGTTGAGGATGTCCTGCAATCTGCACAAAAAAGGATGAAGGTGGAAAAATGATGGAAGTGCAAAATATTATTTCACAATATGTTCTCCATAATGCTGCTTTCTAGTAAGTGTTTTATCTCACCCCAGGGCTGGATTTACAGCTACCCTGCATAGTGCTACTGTATAAAGTCCTCCCTACTGTTGCTTTCTAGTTCATGATTAATCGCACTCCAGGGCTCGATTTACAGATACACTGCACAATACTACTGAATAATGTTTTCCATATTGCTGCTTTCTAGTAAGTGTTTAATCTCACCCAAGGCTGGATTTACACTGCACAGTCCTACAGTATAATGTCCTCCATACTGTTGCTTTCTACATACGTGTATACTCTCACCCCAGGGCTAGATTTACAGCTTCCCTGCACAGTACAACTATACAATGTTTTTGATATTGCTGTTTCTAGTAAGTGTTTAATCTCACCCCCAGGGCTGGATTAACAGCTACACTGCACAGTACTAATGTATAATGTCCTCCATGCTGCTGCTTTCTAGTAAGTGTTTAATCTCACTCCAGTGCATTATTTATAGCTACACTGCACAGTACTATTGTACTAGTGTATCTCAATGAATTAAAATATCCTCAAAAAGTTAATTTATTTCAGTAATTTAATACGTAAAGTGAAGCTCATTATATAGAGTCATTACACACAGAGTGATCTATTTCAAGTGTTTATTTCTGTAAATGTTGATGACTGTGGCTTACAGCCAATGAAAACCCAACATTATCTAAAAAAATTAAAGTAGGGAGGATGCTCAAATTAAACACTATGTTACCTCAGTTATGCATAGCATACCGGTCAGCGTCAGGACTAAGGGAGCACCTAGTAGGCACATGGGCCTACTCATTGAGTCTCATTTATAAATCCATTTAAAACTCTCCATTTCTTGGTCGGATTCTTCCCCGGGTCCAGGTAGATGGACATCACAACTTCCCAATTGTAGACTAACGGACCTTCTAAAAGCAACATTACCTCTAAACTCTATACTACCATATGATAGTTACTCTACAATGGCTCTTATGATCCTTCATAGAGCATACATATCACCTGAAGTCAGGTCCAGGTTGTCCTCCATGGGTGATTCCTCTTGTCCTAAATGCTCCCACTCTCCAGCAGACATCTTCCATTGCCTTTGGGACTGCCTGAAAATACAAGAGGTCTGAGATCAACTTTGTGATCATCTTAATACCACATGTAGTATTCCCCTTACATTATCACCTGAATAGGCATTATTTATTACTAGCTGTGAGCCCGATGCAAATGCATCGGGTGTCTAGAATACTATACTTTGTATGAGGATTACCGCAAGCGCGCCGCAAGTGTAACGACTCGCTGGCGCCGACCAATTAGAAGCGCGGCTCAGGCAGCGACTCGCAATGGCCTCGCGGCCAATGCTCGCGCTACCTGACCGGTAAATCGTTAACTTTGAGGCCGAGCCTCTGGTTCGATTTTCGGCCAGCGACTCGCAATGGCCGCTTCGCGGCCATTGCTCGTACTCAGCCTGCGCGAGCAATGGCCTCGCGGCCATTGCTCGCGCAAGCCAGCAACTCGCATTGCTCGTCCTCAGCCTGCGCGAGCAATGGCCTCGCGGCCATTGCTCGCGCAGGCCAGCGACGTGCTGACGTCACAGAGTGACATAGCCACGGTCTTTTCGGGGACCGACACGAAAGTGCCTACGGCAATTATATAGTAGATACTGTACATTGCATATGGAGGGGTGAGGAGAGCGGAGGCTGGAGGGGAGAGCGGAGGCTGGAGGGGAGGGCAGAGGCTAGAGGGAAGAGCAGAGGCTGGAGGGCAGAGGCTGGAGGGGAGAGCGGAGGCTGGAAGGGAGAGCAGAGGCTGGAAGGGAGAGCGGAGGCTGGAGGGGATTGGCTGGAGGCTGGAGGGGATTGGCTGGAGGCTGGAAAGGAGAGGCTGGAGGGGAGAGGCTGAAGGGCAGAGGCTTTAGGGCAGAGGCTGGAGGGGAGAACGGAGGCTGGAGGGGAGAGTGGAGGCTGGAGGGGAGAGCGGAGGCTGGATGGCAGAGGCTGGAGGGCATAAGGGAGGCTGGAGAGGAGAACGGAGGCTGGAGGGGAGAGCGGAGGCTGGAGGGCATAAGGGAGGCTGGAGAGGAGAGCGGAGGCTGGAGGGGAGAGCGGAGGCTGGAGGGGGGGGGGTGCTGTCAGACAGATGTGAGGGCCGGGGGGAGTGCAGACTCACCGCCACCGGCGTGCGTGTGCTGTAGGAGGAGAGGAGGGGCGGGCAGAGCTGCCGGACAGGAAGTTCCGTCCTCCCTCCTCTCCGGGCGCACGGCGGGCGGCTGGTGTCAGCACGGGGCCCCCCAGGGGGTGGAGGCAATGGGCCCCTCATGCCGAGTGGCGGGATGACAGCGGCGGTCGCAATGCCTCGCACGGCGTGGTGACGTCACATAGTGACAAAGCCACGGCGTGCCGGGGTCCGACAGAAAACGTGCTACGGCAATTATATAGTAGATATGCGCACACACATATACACACACTGCACAGATATTTATTATATACACACACTGCACAGATATTTATTATATACACACATACGCCGGCCTGTGTGCACACACACACACTCCAGAGTTAAAGCATGTACACACACACACACACACACATTATATACACATACAGATGTGTATTATATTCATGCACACATTATATACACACACACTGCACAGATATATATTATATACACACACATACGCCGGTCTGTGCACACACACACACTCCAGAGTTAAAGCATGTACACACACACACACATTATATACACATACAGATGTGTATTATATTCATGCACACATTATATACACACACACTGCACAGATATATATTATATACACACACATACGCCGGTCTGTGCACACACACACACTCCAGAGTTAAAGCATGTACACACACACACACACACACACACACACACACATTATATACACATACAGATGTGTATTATATTCATGCACACATTATATACACACACACTGCACAGATATATATTATATACACACACATACGCCGGTCTGTGCACACACACACACTCCAGAGTTAAAGCATGTACACACACACACACACACATACACACATTATATACACATACAGATGTGTATTATATTCATGCACACATTATATACACACACACTGCACAGATATTTATTATATACACACATACGCCGGTCTGTGCACACACACACACTCCAGAGTTAAAGCATGTACACACACACACACACACACATTATATACACATACAGATGTGTATTATATTCATGCACACATTATATACACACACACTGCACAGATATATATTATATACACACACATACGCCGGTCTGTGCACACACACACACTCCAGAGTTAAAGCATGTACACACACACACACACACACACACACACACACACACTGACCGGCGGTGATGTTCTGCAGGAGCAGCACGTCATCCGGGCTGATCAGCGTCTTCCTGCTCAGCGCCTCCTCCGCCGCCACCTGCCCTCCGCCGCCGCCGCTCTGCTTCACCTTCATGCCGCCCTCCTGCGATCTGCTGCCGGGGAGAGTGTCAGTGGCCAGGGAGGAAGAGCTCATTCTCCGGGGAAGGAGCCGACAGAAAGCCTGGAGGAAGTAAGCAAGACACGGAGAGGAGAGATGACAGAGCGCAGGAGTGAGGAGGAGGATCCCAGTGACCTGCCCGCCCGAGACACTTCTAATCCGAGCACTGTACATCAAACACAGAAAACACCATCCCAGGCTGAGAGTCGCCGGCGCCCACCTGTGCACTAAACACGCCTGCGCCCGCCCGCTTCCGAAGTGGGCAGCCCTGATAATAACATAGTAACTGAGCGCTGCTCGGGAACAGGAGCCGTGTACACACACGGGGGCGGCGGGTGCGTTATTTATATGGCCGTAATAATATGGGGGCCTGTGATTGGCTGACGGGGAAGAACAATGGAGCTGTTTTGACAGGCGGCTGGTGTCAGCACGGGGCCCCCCAGGGGGTGGAGGCAATGGGCCCCTCATGCCGAGTGGCGGGATGACAGCGGCGGTCGCAATGCCCGCTACGCGGGCAATGCCTCGCACGGCGTGGTGACGTCACATAGTGACAAAGCCACGGCGTGCCGGGGTCCGACAGAAAACGTGCTACGGCAATTATATAGTAGATATTACCACAAAACCAGCTTACTCGACTTTCTGCTCAACCACGACGCATTTTAATTATCTGGGCGGCAGCTACCCGAAAAAGCATCATTCATTTGTGGGCACAAGACACCATCCCCACTTTAACCTTTATTTCCAGGAAGGTTAACTATTTATTCCAAATGGAGTGGATTGAATCTTTATTACATAAAGAAAAACGTACAGAATATTTTTTTTCTCACATGGTCTCATTATATAGACACGCAACCAGCTTATTGCTGGTATCACACCGGTTAGGCTCATTTAAGAAGTTATTACTAATTCACCCTATGCCTAGGGAGGGGGTAAAATGTTAGAGCTATAAAAAGAGTTGTTGGTTTATTTGAAAATCCCGTCTTGTAATATACATAACTGGAGTCACATTTGATGTATCTAAATTTAAATGACTTTATACATTTTTGTATACTATCACTTTCTTCTTCACTAAAGACGGTTATAAATAAATAAATGTAAAAAAAGTAGGGAGGATGAAGGGTTAAAAACTGTGCTGCTGTATTCCACGAGACATCAAACGGTGCATATAATATTAATATATTAGTCAACTCATTTCAGGGCTCCCAGGAACATGGCAATATTACATTGATTTTTAATAATATTCTAATTAATTGAGATCCACTAGTATAATGTCCTCCATGCTACTGTTTTCTAATATGTGTTTAATCTCACCCCAGTGCTGGATTTACAACTACTGTTCAGTACTGCTGTAAACTACTGTTCTCCATGCTGTTGCTACTTTCTAGTGTTTAATCTCCTTTTTACAGCCAGATTCACAGCTGTAAGCTGCCACTTTCTAATCAGTGTTTTGTCTGAATATACCCATCACTGTCTCACCACAAATGTCATGTCTGGCAGCCTTGCTTCACTTTCTTCAGATTGCCCATTGAGACGTAATACAAGGTGAGTGGAAACCCTGCTCTCCCTGCAATACGGTTTACCCTGAGGTGCTTCACATTTGCGCTCCTTCTCTTTTCTCTTACATGTAATACAGCTTTTGTCTTAGGGCCACTTCACACACACAGATATCTGTGTCCAACTTCTGAACAGATCTCTGGTTGCAGTGAAATCATGTACACATTGCTCCATTTTGTGGCTGTGTACAAATGGAACAATGTGTCCATGATTTCACTGCAACCAGAGATCTGTTCAGAAGTTGGACACAGATATACGTGTGTATAACGTGGCCTTTAGGCAGACTTCACACCGCGATTTTCGGGTGTCAGGTTGTGTCGGGGTTTTGCAGGATGCACCGGACACAACCTGACAGCCCGGACAAACAGAACCGACTGACTGTTTTCTGCCGGAATCGGCCCTGTGTGGCTGCTGCTGCTGCTGTTCAGTCCTGAAATGTAATCATCACAGCTGGCAGGGAGCTGGCTGCGGTGCTGAAATTTCAGCTGGGAGCTCTCCAGATGCTGAAGTTCAGCAGCGGACGCCACTGTACTTCAGCACCCAGCGTTCAGGAATGGGAACGATTTTCTGTCGGGTCCGGGAGGATCTGATTTTGTCTGATTTTTGCCCTGGACACAAAAAATGCTGCAAGCTCCGATTTTGTGTCTGGTGCAAAAATCGAAAACAGCTGGATCCTGCCGGACAGTCACCTAACCAAATGGCAAATAACCCATCCGGCCCCATAGGGCTACATTAGGACCAAAATCGGATCCGGGGCTGTCGGATTCACACCGGACATCCCGAAATCCAAAGAATCGTGTGTGTGAAGCCGGCCTTAGCGTCTGACGACAATCAACCAATCAAATTCCTTTTATGAGACATTATTGTCTGTAATTGACAGTATATAAAACCTCACACAATTAGTATACAGCTAAGGTCATATGACTTACATCAGCCTCTACAACTGCTGTTCCCCGACGCTATTAGCGACCCCGAGACACGATCCACTACAGTAAGAGCGCGGGGTCAGCTTAGGACGCCTATGAGGGCTGAGCACGGGTGTTCACCGGAGATGATGATTTCTGCAGTGCAGAAATGTGAATCCCCACGGTTGTGAACAGTACAAACATTCACACTGTGCAGTGCTAAGGGGCCAACTAAAATGAAGAAAAAGTGATAAAAAAAAAGGTTTTTAAAAATATGAAAAAATAAAAGTTCTATCACCCCCCTTTTACCTTATTGGAAAATAAACTATTTAAAAAACAACACATATTTGGTATCACCGCGTTCAGAAATTCCCAATCTATCAACATATAAAATCAATTAATCAGATCTGTAAAGGCGCTTCTTGCCCCTGATGAAGCCACCTGTTTACAGCGACATGCGTCGGGTGAAGGGCTCCCTCTCTTCCATAGTGATTAGCACGTTATACTACACAGGTGAACTTATGGGGTAAGGGTGGCTTCACACTTGCGTTCCCCGCCAATGCAGCGGGGGAGTGCAAGCTGAGCACATACACCCCGCATCCCTATGTTTAACATGGGGACGCACGGTGTATGCGCTCAGGTGCACATGGCCGTGCGCACCCATTGCCCGTGTGGCGCCCCTGCGATCAGGAGGCCACAAAGGGAACTGCAGCCAGGCAGGAATGACATTGTTGCACAACAACACCCTCACAGCCCACACGACCCACGTGTAAGAAGAAGTTAACATCCAGCCCTGAGATTAGAACTCTATGAGATCGAGGGGTGGTGGATTCAGAGGAGTGGGTTGGGCACACCAGAGGTCAGGTGACTGACAGTATATAGTGAGGGGGAGGAGTGAAGGAAGTTAGTAGGCCGGAGTGAGCCGAGATGCAAAGACCAGAAGCTGAGCTGTAAAGACAGAAAGACAATCACACGTCCTGCGAGTGCAAGGCTAGGAGCGCAGAATCCGTACTGAGCCAGTGTGAGCCAGAGGGGAGAGAAAGCCCGTCCGACGCTGATGCCACCAGGAGTGGGACAGAACAGAGAAGGGACGGTGTAAACCGGGCCCTAGACAGCAGCTGAAGCCACTAACTGCAGGCAGAGAAGTCCCTCCTAGAATACTGAAAGGAACAGAGAGGAGAGAGCCTGGTAAAGCCTCGTGCTGGAGGACTACTGGAGGCTGGGCTGAGTAGAGTGTCGGCTCTAGAGGGGACCGCAGTTTACCTGGCATCCCCAGACACCGACGGGGGACCACAGCTTCATGTTAGGATCCCTACCCTAAAGGACAGGCAGCTAAGTGACGCACTAGGACTCACAGAAGCCCGAGTCACCGCCATACTGTCCAGCGAACCACACACCACCCGTATAGACGGAGACCGTAAACAGCCCGGAAAGGACACTACAGACTGTGTGAGGGGTCACAGAGAGAGGCCTGGCTGCAGAGCAAAAGGGAACCCGGAGAGGGAGAATGCACCCGTGTGTTGAGAACTGTACTTAACTTTGTAAGAACTGCAAACTACTTGTGAGCTGTTGGAACAACAAAGAGTAAAGCTTTGGAAAACCATGAATTGCCTCTCTTGTCTACCTCTATCTGCACACCATTCTCCCTCATACAGATCCAGCCTGTCAGTACCAGCCAGGAGGAGAGATCCCTGCAGTGCCTGCAAGTAAGTGTGCTACAACTACACACAATAGACTTAACCCTTACTGCCGCGGGGAATACAGTTCTTCCCACTGGAACTACACCATCTCCGCTGCCACTCCATCACCCCCGGAGGTTCTGCAGCAGCGGCGGCCCCCATCACTGGCCGCATCAAGTGGGTGGCGTCACAGTGACATTTCCCCTGTAAATATTCCCTCATCCATTGTGTGGGCCCGGGACACGAACCGGACAAGGACCACCCGTGACTTCCCCAGCAGCAGACCGGTCCGAGTACCCCCGTCCCAGTGGGCTCCACACCCGCCATGTGTGATTTGTACATATGCGGATGCTTGCGTACAAATCATACATTTTCGTCCGCACCGAATCTGCAACATGTTGCATCCAAGTGTGAAGCCACCCTAACATCAGTAGCCTGCCTTGCTTATCTACCCTCCAGTTCAGGTTGTATAACTACCTTTCATGTTTATTTCTTTTTCCAGGACTTAATTTGTTTTGGATAAAAATTAGTGAACTTTTTGCATGTTCTTGATCCAAATAGCTGTTTGGCTTGAATTAACAGCAACCTGCTTTTGAGAGATTTAGAGAATGCTATATATGCAATCTGCTATACAGAGGGGATTTCCATAAATAGCTAACGCTATATGAGTCTTGCAGACTTTTTACTTGTTCCCCTGGTCATTCCTTATCTGGATTTATCCATAATATTTGTTCATATTTGTCTATTCCACCTGTGAGCAGAGGACTTTATGATCAGAATTTTCAGGGAGCTGGCTTCAATACAGCCCCTGCTATTTTTGATCCAAACTAATTCACTATGGAAGTTATGTATTTGTGTTCTATACACAATTTTAAATGTTTTTAAAATGTTTGTGTCCATGTTCATACAATTTACTAATAAACTTTGTCAATTTTTTCACATATAATTGACTCATGCTTTTGTTCCCAGTCAATATACACGTTATCTTCTCTATTAAAATACAATAACAGGTGATCAAAATATGCCATCTACCCAATAAAGGTATCATTACGTCAGCTCAGGACACAAAAAATAAGCCCTCATATGTCTGTATTGATGGAAAAATGAAAACGTTATAGCTTTTGGAAAAGGGGAAGAGAAAAATGAAACACGGAAAATCGCAAGAGTTCATTTCAATACATTTGTAATAATGTATATTTCCCCTGTAACTGGGGCAGTGAGGCAGAAACCTCATTACACTCGGGTGCTGGTGCTCATGTGGCTCCATGAATTACAACAAGCTGTGTTCTGGATTGGGTGAGTTTGCAGCAATATAATATTGACAGTGATCATAATGGTGTTTACACTGAGAATACAATTTGTGGAGAAATGTCACTTTCCCATTCCATCCCAAGATTCCACATTGTGACATCATAGCTTTCTGCTATACATACACTGCACCATCAAGTAACTCTGCCACTTCATGGTTGGCTTAGCTTGGGCTGCATTCAGTTTATCGCTATGGTAACCTTTCGTCTTGAGAGACGCCAGTCGGATGAACTTGAGAATATTTATCAGGACAAGAACGTTAGCTTATTGCTTCTGCCAGCTGACGGCGTTCTGAGCTTCACTTTCAAACTTATGACTAAATTATTGAAAGATTGTCTGAAAAAAGACAGTGAAGGTCACCTGACCTCAGAATATATTACAGATTTAAAGCAAAACATCAGGGATTTACTCCTGCAGGTAAGTGGCGGTCTCCGCTAACAACCTCTGCATAATAGATCTCCATAATTCTTGTTTCTTCTTCTAATATAATACATTAAGGATAATTAATGACTTAAGACATGTTTATTACTTTCAGCAAAATGACAAGTTTATATACATTTTATTAGTATTTAAGCTGATAGACTTGGGTCAAATGTTTTGGATCTCCTTCCACAAGCTTCTCACAATAGTTGGTAGGATTTTGGGCCCATTCCCTCTGACAGAACTGGTGTAACGGAGCCATGTTTGTAGATCGCCTTGCTCGCAGCCTTTTCAGCTTTGCCCATATATTTTAAATAGGATTGGGATCAGGGCTTTGTGATGGCCACTCCAAAACATTGATTTTGTTATCCTTAAGCCAGTTTGGCAGTATGCTTTGGGTCATTGTCCCCTTGGAACACCCATTTGCGCCCAAGCTTTACCTTCCTGGCTGATGGCTTGAGATGTTGCTTCAGTATTGGCACAATCTTCTTTCCTCATGATGCCATCTATTTTGTGAAGTGCACCGCACATGTCTCCAAAAATATAACTCTTTGTTCCTGTGTGCATTTGCAAACATTAATCTGTTTTTTTTGTTTCTTTTGGAGTAATGACTTCTTCCTGACAGAGTAGTCTTTCAGCCCATGTTGATACAGTACTCATTTCACTGTGGATAATGACACAATCTTACCAGCTTCCACCATCATCTTCACAAGGTCTTTTGCTTTTGTTCTTGGGTTGATATAGGACCCATCTCCTTCCTGATCGGTATAATGGCTGGACATTCTTATCTTGTTTGTTCTTGCTTATAATTGTTTGTACAGATGAATGAGGCACCTTCAAGGTATCTGGAAATTGCACCCAAGGATGAACCGGACATGTGCAAGTCCCCAATTCTCTTCCTGATATCTTGACTGATTTCTTTAGACTGTTCCATCAGACAATGTAAATTTTAAGGATATATTTTCTCATTTTGTCTCTCATAGTTCAGGTCTACCTGTAATGTCAATTACAGGCCTCTCTCATCTTTGGTGGCTGACTAAGTACTTTTTATCCTCACGGTATATACTGTCTTGGGCCATATTGATTTTTCATAATATGTGTACTGTGGCGCCCCTGCATCCAGGAGGCCACAAAAGGGAACTGCAGCCAGGCAGGTAGGACTTTGTTGCACAACAACACCCTCACAGCCCACACAACCCACGTGTAAGAGAAGGTTTACGTCCAGCCCTGAGATTAGAACTCTATGAGATTGAGGGGTGGTGGATCAGAAGAGTGGGTTGGGCAAACACGTAGTTAGGTGACTTGAGAGTATATAGGAAGGGGGAGGAGTGAAGGAGTTCAGTAGGCTCAAGGTGCCGAGAAGCAAAGACCAAGAGTAGGCCGATGTGAGCTGAGATGTAAAGACAGAGAGACAATCACACATTCTGTGAGTGCAAGGCCTAGGAGCGCAGAATCCGTACTGAGCCAGTGTGAGCCAGAGGGGAGAGAAAGCCCATCCGACGCTGATGCCACCAGGAGTGTGACCGGACAGAGAGGGACGGTGGAACCCGTGCCCTAGACAGCAGCCAAAGCCACTGACTGCAGGTGGAGTAGCCCTCCTAGTATACCGAAAGGAACGGAAAGGAGAGAGCCTGGCAGAGCCTCGTGCTGGAGGACTGCTGGAGGCTGGGCTGAGTAGAGTGTCGGCTCTAGAGGGGACCATAGTTCACCCGGCCTCCCCAGACAACACGACGAGGGATCTGAGTTTCAGATTGAGATCCCTACCCTAAAGGACAGGCAGCTAAGTGACGCATTTGGACTCACAGAAGCCCGAGTCACCGCCATACTGTCCAGCGTACCACACACAACCCGTAGAAACGGAGACCGTAGACAGCCCGGAAAGGACACTAAAGACTGTGTGAGGGGTCACAGAGAGAGGCCTGGCTGCAGAGCAAAGGGAACCCGGAGAGGGAGAATGTGCCCGTGTACTGTAACTTGTAAGAACTGCAAATGACTTGTAAAGTAACTGAAAGAACTTGGAGTAAAGCTTTGGAGAACCCTGGAACAGCTTCCCTTGTGTTTGTGCACGAAAGTGATTCTCTCCTTACAGGACACAGCCTGTCAGCACCAGCCAGGAGGAGAGATCCCTGCAGCATCTGCAAGTAAGTGTGTTACAACTTCACCATAGACTTAACCCTTACTGCCCCGGGGGATACAGTTCTTCCCACTGGAACTATAACATCTCCGCTGCCACTCCATCACCCCCGGAGGTTCTGCAGCAGCGGCGGCCCCCATCACTGGCCGCATCAAGTGGGTGGCGTCACGACTGACATTTCCCCTGTAAATAATCCCCTTTATTTGCCGAGCCAGGGACACGGTCCGGACCAAGCCACCCGTGACTTCCCCGGCACCGTCCGGTCCGGTACCGAGTACCCCCGTCCCGTGGGGCCCGACAAACCTGGCGTCACGAACAGGATCTACCCGGTCCAAAACAATTGGACCCCGTGCGCCTAAAGTACGTGTTCTGAACTTTTCCCGCCAAAATCTGACCTTAATGGCGGTCAGGGGAGACTAGCGCCATGTGCAGAGGAGGCGTTCCTAAAACTCCCATCGTGGGCCGGCCCGGTCCAAGGCGCGAAAAGAAGGTCCCGCCCTGGCTCTCCTTAACTCCGGGAGAGCCAACTGTCACTCTCAAAGAAGAGCCGCCGCCCCTAGACCCTCCTACCAAGAAGCTGGCGGGCATGAAGAAGAAAATCGTCATCAGGAGGGGGCGAAGTGAAGAACCGGAAGACAAGCAGTCGCCATTCGAGTACACGCGGACGGAAGCGGAGGACGCCCAGGAGAACGCTGCTGAAGGAAGACCCACGAGTGATCCCGGAGGGCCCACGGAGTGACCCGGTGGAGGAACCCGGCCGAGGAGAGACCCCGTGTGACCTAGACGAGATGGCAGAAGGAGGAGAGCGTCCCCACGTCCAAGACACCCGGCGGGGTGTGATGCGACTGTTGCCCCAGCAGATGACCCGGATCCATGAGCAGCGTACCCGGATCCAGCTTAGTATCGATCACCGCCAACAGACCTACCAAACTGCAACTACACAACCCGGCTGGGTTGAAGACACCCGTGACCGCATGGAAAGCGAGGGTGGATGCCGTACCGCGATCCTGATTGAAGTGTCCATACAAGGTGAGCGAGTCCCGTATAGCATGAAAGAGCGGAGACTGTCCCTAGAATCATTAGAGGAGGATGAGCCCTCAGACATGGAGTATCCAGACGATACAGAGCAACCGGACCCAATAGTTGATACGGGTCCCACAGATATTATTGAGACTGTTCCAGTAAAGAGCACCGCAGATATTGCAACACAGACTCCGGAGAGCTATCTACTGATACAAGTGTTGCAAGAGCTCGAGATGTTCCCCAGGAAAAGAGGATTACCAACACTCCCGTGGAAAGTCAAGCCTGAAGGGAAGAAGGAGTGAGACACGTGTCCTGCATCAAGAACAGATGAAGACTTGTAAGTGTGAATGTGCATTTTTCCTTGGTGACCCCATCCTTTACCTGAATGAATGCTAGCATTCCCCTGTTTGTCTTATATATGTTGAACTGAACATTGCTATCATAGACGATGATATGATAAAAACTTTCTCTGTACATAGTTAAGCACCTTAGTGTGCTCCCCTTTGGTTTTAAGACCAGCTGCACTTGCGAGTTAGTGCATGAGACTTTGACTGCTTTGAATCGTGAACTGTGAACTTTAAAACTTTTTGAAACTTTTTGCACTTTTTGAACCAAGAGAAGAAAGTTTTAATACTTTTGATACAAAGTAGAGTTATAATGTGTGTTTTAAAGAAAAGTGAATGCGTTATAGCATTAGACCACGTAGAGGTCCAGAAAGGGTAATGACATAGATACCCATGCACTTGTTTTATAGTTAATGTAACGTTTGAAGAATCGTACATCCCGGATGGGAAGAAACCAAGAATCCTTACTGTTAATGTTTACTGTTATGAAAATAAAAATGTTTTCAGGGTAATCCAAGACGGGCAGCGCGAGGACGCTCTAGTTAACTCCGGGAGAGTGTGGCGCCCCTGCGTCCAGGAGGCCACAAAAGGGAACTGCAGCCAGGCAGGTAGGACTTTGTTGCACAACAACACCCTCACAGCCCACACAACCCACGTGTAAGAGAAGGTTTACGTCCAGCCCTGAGATTAGAACTCTATGAGATTGAGGGGTGGTGGATCAGAGGAGTGGGTTGGGCAAACACGTAGTTAGGTGACTTGAGAGTATATAGGAAGGGGGAGGAGTGAAGGAGTTCAGTAGGCTCAAGGTGCCGAGAAGCAAAGACCAAGAGTAGGCCAATGTGAGCTGAGATGTAAAGACAGAGAGACAATCACACGTTCTGTGAGTGCAAGGCCTAGGAGCGCAGAATCCGTACTGAGCCAGTGTGAGCCAGAGGGGAGAGAAAGCCCATCCGACGCTGATGCCACCAGGAGTGTGACCAGACAGAGAGGGACGGTGGAACCCGTGCCCTAGACAGCAGCCAAAGCCACTGACTGCAGGCGGAGTAGCCCTCCTAGTTCACCGAAAGGAATGGAAAGGAGAGAGCCTGGCAGAGCCTCGTGCTGGAGGACTGCTGGAGGCTGGGCTGAGTAGAGTGTCGGCTCTAGAGGGGACCATAGTTCACCCGGCCTCCCCAGACAACACGACGAGGGATCTGAGTTTCAGATTGAGATCCCTACCCTAAAGGACAGGCAGCTAAGTGACGCACTAGGACTCACAGAAGCCCGAGTCACCGCCATACTGTCCAGCGTACCACACACAACCCGTAGAAACGGAGACCGTAGACAGCCCGGAAAGGACACTAAAGACTGTGTGAGGGGTCACAGAGAGAGGCCTGGCTGCAGAGCAAAGGGAACCCGGAGAGGGAGAATGTGTCCGTGTACTGTAACTTGTAAGAACTGCAAATGACTTGTAAAGTAACTGAAAGAACTTGGAGTAAATCTTTGGAGAACCCTGGAACAGCTTCCCTTGTGTTTCTGCACGAAAGTGATTCTCTCCTTACAGGACACAGCCTGTCAGCACCAGCCAGGAGGAGAGATCCCTGCAGCGTCTGCAGGTAAGTGTGTTACAACTTCACCATAGACTTAAGCCTTACTGCCCCGGGGGATACAGTTCTTTCCACTGGAACTATAACATCTCCGCTGCCACTCCATCACCCCCGGAGGTTCTGCAGCAGCGGTGGCCCCCATCACTGGCCGCATCAAGTGGGTGGCGTCACGACTGACATTTCCCCTGTAAATAATCCCCTTTATTTGCCGATTGAGATAAAAAAGGGGGGGAACAAGAGGCGCAATAGTCCCCTATCAATGTGGCACTGAGTGTATAAGTGGTGAAAACAGGGATTCACTCACCTGGGGCAGTTGTGTAACCCACAACTGGCTTGAAGGCGTTTTTGATGATTGTTACCAGATAGCCGCTGCAGGACTTCCACCATCCACACAGGTGTGGAGATACATCAGATGATAGGGAAGAAAATGGTGTGTCACAGTCCGCGCTGCTACGATCATCCACTCCAAAGAAAACACGTGAAGATGGAACTTCCACGAACTATTTTATTTCCTCCTGCCTCCTACGCGTTTCGGTGCCCTCCTGGCACCTTCCTCAGGGACCCCTGAGGAAGGTGCCAGGAGGGCACCGAAACGCGTAGGAGGCAGGAGGAAATAAAATAGTTCGTGGAAGTTCCATCTTCACGTGTTTTCTTTGGAGTGGATGATCGTAGCAGCGCGGACTGTGACACACCATTTTCTTCCCTATCCCCTTTATTTGCCGAGGCAGGGACACGGTCCGGACCAAGCCACCCGTGACTTCCCCGGCACCGTCCGGTCCGGTACCGAGTACCCCCGTCCCGTGGGGCCCGACAGTACACACACACACACACACATACATACACACACACTAGTGCATCTCCATGAATTAGAATATCTTCAAAAGTCAATGTAATATTGCTGTGTTTCAGGGAGGCCTGAAACGCGATGACTAAGAAATCAATATTCTATTCACCCTTTGATGTCTCTTGGAATACGGCAGCATGGTTTTTAACCCTTCATCCTCCCTACTTTAATTTCCTTTGCCTTTTCATTGGCTGTAAGCCATAATCATCAACATTAACATTAATAAACACATGAAATAGATCACTCTTTGTGTAATGACTCTATATAATATATGTGTTTCACTTTATGTATTGAATTACTGAAATAAATGAACTTTTTGATGATATTCTAATTGATTGAAATGCACTGATCTGTATGTGTGTATTAGTGATGTAATTATTAATTATTTTTTTGACCCGCCTTACTATTATGTTATACTAGCTGTACTACCCGGCTTTGCCCGGGTTAATAACTGTTGTTAACAAAATAGAATGTGTTAACAAAAATTTATTCTGCACACAAAAACCACAAAACAAATCGATAGAAATGTAATTATTAAAAGGCAAAAACTAAGCTAATAGAAGCATTTCACAACATATATTTCAACACCACAGATATTCCACAGTTTCTATATCCTCTCACATAGACGTAATGTGACTGACATCAGCCTTTCCACCAACACACCCTAACTGACATCCTACTACCTCACAGACATCCTATTACCTCACAGAAGCTTTACTGAGAATGTCCTTTGTTGTCTATATTAACCAATCAGAGCTCAGATTAACAGTAGCAAAATAGAAGCTGAGCTGCGATTGGTTGCTATTGGCAGCCTGATAAATCCCCAGGCAACAGGAAACCCTCCCCCCTGACAGTATATATTAGCTCACACATACACATAATAGACAGCTCATGTGACTGACAGCTGCCGTATTTCCTATATGGTACATTTGTTTCTCTTGTAGTTTTGCTGCTTATTAATCAGATTTTTATTGTTGAAGGATAATACCAGACTTGTGTGTGTTTTAGGGCGATTATGTGGCGAGGTTGGTGTATGTGTGGTGAAATGTGTGCTGAGGGTGGTATATGTGTTCAAGCACGTGGTAGTGTGAGGCGCATTTTGTGTGTGTGTTCATATCCCCGTGTGTGGTGAGTATCCTATGTCGGGGCCCCACCTTAGCAACTGTATGGTATATACTCTTTGGCGGCATCGCTCTCATTCTTTAAGTCCCCCTTGTTCACATCTGGTAGCTGTCAATTTGCCTACAACACATTTCCGTTCACTTTTTCCCCATTATGTAGATGGGGCCAAAATTGTTTGGTGAACTGGAACGCTCAGGGTTAAAATTTCGCCTCACAACATAGCCTATGACGCTCTCGGGGTCCAGACGTGTGACTGTGCAAAATTTTGTGGCTATAGCTGACAGCTGTCGATTCTCCTCCAACACTTTTCCTTTCCCTTTTTCCCCATTATGTAGATAGGGGCAAAATTGTTTGGTGAATTGGAATGCGCGGGGTTAAAATTTCGCCTCACAACATAGCCTATGACGCTCCCGGGGTCCCGACGTGTGATTGTGCAAAATTTTGTGGCTATAGCTGACAGCTGTCGATTTTCCTCCAACACTTTTCCATTCACTTTTTCCCCATTATGTAGATAGGGGCAAAATTGTTTGGTGAACTGGAACGCGCGGGGTTAAAATTTCGCCTCATAACATAGCCTATGACGCTCTCGGGGTCCAGACGTGTGACTGTGCAAAATTTTGTGGCTGTAGTTGCGACGGTATAGATGCCAATCTCGGACATACATACATACACACATACATACATACACACACACATACATACATACACACATACATTCAGCTTTATATATTAGATAAAGGTTGCTGGCTCTATATACATAATGTAGAGACTGCTGGGTGGGCTGTATATATAATATTGAGGCTGCGGGCTGTATATAGATAATATAAAGAGTTGTGGGTGGGCTGTATTTATAATATAGAGAATGTTGGTTGTATATACATAATATAGAGACTCCTAGGTGGGCTGTATATATAATACAGAGAGTGTTGGCTGTATATACATAATATAAAGACTGCTGGGTGGGCTTTATATATAATATAGAGGCTGTTGTCTTTATATAGATAATATAGAGGGTGCTGGGTGGGCTGCATATATAATATAGAGGCTGCTGTCTCCTGTCTGCATACACATAATATAGAGACTGCAGGGAGGCCTGTATATATGGTACAGAAGCTGCTGACTGTATATAGATTATATAGAGACTGCTGGGTGGAGTGTGTATATAATATAAAGGCTGCTGGCTATATATACATAATACAGAGGCTGCTGTGTGGGCTGCATTATATAATAGACTGCTGGGTGAGCTGTATATATAATATAGAGGCTGCTGGCTGTATAGACATAATAGAGACAGCTAGGTGGGCTGTATATATAATATAGAGACTACTGGGCGGGCTGTAAGTATAATATAGAGGCTGCTGGCTGTATAAACATAATATAGGGACTACTGGGTGGGGTGTATATATTATATAGAGGCTGCTGGCTCAATATACATAATATAGAAGCTGATGGGTGGGCTGTATATATCATATACAAGATGCTGGTTGTATATACATAACAGACTCCTAGGTGGGCTGTATATATAATAGAGAGGCTGTTCGCTGTATAAGCATAATATAAAGACTGCTAGGTGGGCCGTATCTATAATACAGAGGCTGTTTGGTGGGCTGTATATATAATTTAGAGGCTGCGGGCTGTATATACATAATATAGAGACTGATAAGTGGGCTGTTTATATAATATACAGGCTGCTGGCTGTATATACAGTAGATATTATAGAGGCTGCTTGGTGGGCTGCATATATAATATGGAGACTGCTGCCTGCATATACATAATATAGAGACTGCTGGGAGGACTGTATATATAATATAGAGGCTGCTGGCTGTTTATACATAATATAGAGGCTGCAGGGTGGTCTGTATAATATATATATATATTTTAGAGACTGCTGGGTTAACTGTATGTATAATATAGAGCTGCTGTTTGCATATACATAATATAGAGACTGCTGGGTGAGCTGTATTATTATTATTATTATTATTTATTTATATAGCGCCATTATGTTCCATGACGCTTTACATGAGGATAGGGGAGACAAGGACAATTACAATAACTCTAGACAATCAGGACATACAGGTACAGGAGGGGAGGGGACCCTGTCCACAAGGGCTCACAGTCTACAAGGGGCAGGTGGGGATACAGTAGGCTGGGGGAGTGTCAGTTACGGGGCGGTTGCTGTATATATAATATAGAGGCTGTGGGCTGTATATACATAATATAGAGACTGTAGAAGTGTTGTAAATATAATATAGAGGCTGCTGTCTGCATATACATATCATTGAGACTGCTGGGAGGACTGTATATATAAAATAAAGGCTGCTTTGTTCATCCCCTTGGTCTCTGATGTAGCAGAGCCGAGAGTGTTCAGCACAGAGATGATGGTCGAGGGGATAATAAAGATGCAGTCCCTAAATGTGTTTGTATTTATATTTTTTTTATGAATTATTAAAAAAAAATTGACATGGGCTTCATTATATTTTTGTATGCCAGCCAGGTACAGCAGGCAGGTACGGGCTGCCCCCAACCCCCAGCTGCCAGCCTATTTGTATCCAGCTGGGAACCAGAAATATAGGGAAGCCCTTTTTTTTATTATTATTATTTCATGAATTTCATGAGATAATTATAAAACAAAAAAAAAAAAAAACTATGTAGGGCTTCGCACTATTTTTGTGTCCAGGAAGGTAAAACTAGGCAGCTGGGGGCTGGAATCCGCAGCGCAGGGTGGCCCAATCTTTCTGGCCCCCTGCTGCAAATTGCAGTCCGCAGCCACCCCAGAAAATGGAGCATTCACAGAAGCGCCATCTTCTGGCGCTGTATCCAACTCGTCCAGCTGCCCTGGTGCCAGGTGGCTCGCTGGGTAATGGGGTTAGGACCAGCTTTGTATTATCAGCTGGCACTAAGCCCGAAATTCATGGGGTCATGCCAATATTGGGGTACAAAGACATCCAATCCGAACCCAATATCATCTAATCGGTTTGCCGGACGGCAAATCGATCAGATCAATATCAGGCTCAACAACCTGAATCAGCTGAAGCCGGCTATTTCAAATGATCAGTTGATATATCAGCTGTTCATTTGAAATAGCCATCAGCTCACTTCCAGCAATGGGAGCGGGCAAGAGTTTGAGAAAGATAGTTGCGTTCTAAATAAATATTACAATCTACATGTTTAGATAACTTTGTTGCACTATGAAGCAGAGGGGCCCCAAAAAATTTTGTGCACAGGGGCCCACTACAGTCTGTGTCCGCCCCTGACCCCGGAGGTCATATATCTTGTAATATTATTACTGGTACTGTAAGTGATGGGAGATATGTTTCAGCCAGGTTGATGAACTCTTATGTGAGCTGGGGCTGATTCAGCATGTCTCTCCCTCCCTGAGGTGTGGTCAGAGAAGTTAAATGATCACCTCTTTTATTTTTCTTGGGTGTGAGTTTTGAAGTGCAGCAGAGCAGAGTGCAGCTCTTAGCCTAAGAATCTGATCCCCAGTTTCGTTGTGTATATGGTTTATGACAGAAATAAACCAGACGTTTACCCAGCAAGGCTTCCTGTGTCTACCTGGAATTGGCAGCTGTGAGTGGCTCTATCACAATCTAATAGTGTGTACTGCATGTAACATACAATACATGGGTTGCACAACTAACCCTTTAAAAAAAAGGATCAGAAAGTATTTATCAGACACTGTCAATCCTGATGCCTTGAATGTATCTGCAGTCTCAAAGCACTTTATCCTGCACCATAACAGGGACCTAAAAAAATCTCAAATTCCAGAGCATAGGAAAAGTAAATATAATCCTCTGGTCTCCAGATTTGGGTCCCAGGGCTTGCAATTCCTGAACAGCCAAGGACTCTGGTTTCCTCTTCTCTGCGTGAACCTGGGGTGAGCCTGCAGTAGCTCCAAACGCCAGGAGCTTCTATCACCTCGTGCGTCCTTTCCCTTCTCTTCCTCACACTACTCTTCTGCTCTATCCCCTCCCCCCAGCCAGAAGAGGTAGTCACCCTAAAAGCTATGTGCTTTTTGTTCCCCCTTCTGGTCAGGGATCAGGCTTGTGTGTGGATGCGTGGTTACCTGATGTAGGGAGCTCCATTTACTTCCAGGCATGATGCCACCACCGGTTAGGAAGGTGATACCACTGTGGCTACCGGACCATAGGGGCACCACATAAAGACTGCTTGGCGGGCTGCATATATAATATAGAGACTGCTGGGTGTGCTGTATAAATAATATAAAGGTTGCGTGCTTCCTCAGCCCCTAAAGCCAGCGTCAAAGTCAGGGAGGGGCTGAGGTAGTGCCTGGGACTGTCTCCCTGCTCGATGTCGTTCTGTGTGAATATCCCAGCATGCACTGGGGCGCGTGACTAACCCAGGGTTGTATGGGGACTCAGATGTCTGGTCCCTGCTGTGGTTGGGATGTCACTGGTGGCCTACTCAGACCGTGGCCCTTGTGGTCAACTGGTAAAGGAGTTGGGGAATGGTAGTAGAGTTTGAACGTTTGTCTTGATGCCAACTGCAGATTCTGGTGATGTGCACCAGCGCCGCTTCAGACCTCTGAAGGAGATGGTACTGCAGCTTGGATGGAGCAGCTGAGCCTCCGGAGCAGGGATGCACCTGTAATGGTGGTGCTGGAGAAACAGAATAAATTGCGGAACAATGCAGCAGATGAACAGACACACGAAAGCTTTGTCGCTCTACACGGGTGCTTTACTCTGTAAACCAGATCAGATGGCAGTTCAGGTTACAGCACAAACAGTCTATAATCAAGTAGCTGGTCGGGTAGTCACAGAGGGTTGCAAGGTCATTCAGCGGATCCCATAGTATACTCTCTCTTGTAAATCCAGTGTCCTGACGCTAAAACCTGCCCCGGCAAAACCCTCTTGTATACCAGGCCCATTGGGGTGCTGTGAGATTCCCTTCTTCTCCCTCTCTCTCTCTGAAGGCGCTCGACTTTTTGTGGGTAATCCTGGCGAGGCTGCACTTTCCGGACAGGGCGTCAGGGTTGATGAACTGACCCGTGATGACCGGTGTGGACGGCTCAGGGGCTGAACACCCTGCGCCGTATCCTCAGAGCTGGTACTCTGTTAGATGGACCAGGATTCCCCCAGAGTATGGGCGCTCCGATATGGAGTCCCCTCTTTCTTTTCCCGGGCTGCCTCTTCTCTAGGCCCCCTCTCTGGGAGGCTCTCTGAGGATCCCCTCTTCCTCACTCCTCAGTGCAAACTAGAACTCCACTGTCTGACTTCCCTCCTCCCCTAACTCCGCCCAATGGGAATGGGACTACCCGTCTACCCGGGGTTAAGTGTGGGAGTGCTGGGGTTGGGATCCACTTGCAAACCTTAAGGCCCCGTCACACCTGGCGACGGGGCTGGAGATTTCGGCGGCGACTGGCGGGTGCGCGCACATTTTTGGCGCCCCGCCAGCATTGCCGTCCCCCATTTACATGGGGCGACATCTCCAGCGCCACGCCGGCGAGCTGACAGGCGGCATTTTCTGTTTCTTTGTTTTCGTTTTTCTCTCCTCTTCTTCCAAGAGCCATACCTTATTTTTTCATCAATATAGACATATGAGAGCTTTTTTTTTGACGAGTTGTACTTTCCATATTTTACCATATACTGTACTGGAAAACGGAGAAAAAAATCCAAGTGCAGTGAGATTGCAAAAACAAAATGTAATTTCACGATTATTTTCAGGTTTTTTTTTATCTAATATGTTCACTATATGCTAAAACTGATGTGTCAGTTTGATGCCTCAAGGTCGTAGATACCAAACATGTATAGTTTTACTGTTACCTAAGTGGTGAAAAAAAAAATTCAGAACTTTGTCAAAACAAAACAAAATTGCGCTTTTGTCACCATTTTTCGGGATCTGGGGCTGTTTGACGGCTTAATTTTGCGTCTGTAGCTGACATTTTTAGTGATACCATTTTTGGGTAGATGTGACATTGATTGCCTGTTATTTAATTTTTTTGCAATGTTGTGGGGACAAAAAAAACAAACAAAAAAAAAAAGGTAATTTTGGTGTTTTTACTTTTTTTGATAGATCGGGCATCTCTAAAAACGGCGATATCAAATGAGTGTATTTTTTTATAGTTTTATTTCCAATGGGGCAAAAGGGTTGTGTTTTAACTTTTGTTTTTTTCATATTTTAAAAAACTTTTCTTCATTTTTCCTTTACTTTATTAACCCTCTTAGGGTACTGCAGTATTGAGGGGCCCCATCACTTCTGCAGTACAAAAAGATGCTTTAATGGGGAACAGCGCAATCCCACCTGCAGCGTGTTAGCGCCATCTGAGTGGTTAACTGGAACAGGTGGATTTCTTATCTTTGATCCTCCTGTATGTGTTAAGGTACTATCACACGGGGAGATATCACCGGCGATGTTGCGGCGATCTCATGAACGCGCACATCGCTTCAGCATCGCTCGTGAGACGTCACACGTAGCAATATCGCCGGCAACCCAGGGCGATCAGGCGATTCTGGAATCGCCTGAAACAACCTTGAAGCGATGTGTGCTTTTAAGATCGCCGTGTCACACAGCACCACCTCACCGTCAATGTGGCATACAGAATGGATCGCCTGAACACAGACATCGCCTGTGCCATTGCTATCGCCGCGTCACACGACAGTAGGCATACGGATCGCTCAAGCTACATCGCCTGATTTCCCGACACTGTTGGGAAATCTCTGAACTCAGAAACAGAGATTTATCGCCGTTCAGTCGCCACGTTACACGCGGCGACACACAGGCGATGTCGCTTCAACATCGCCTGAACAGGAAGATCTCGGCGACATCGCCGGCGATATCTCCCCGTGTGACGGTACCTTTAGGCATGTGCAGGGAATGATGTGAGCTCACTGTGTGAGACCACATGAAAGTGAGGGAGGCAACATATATAACGTAGCCAGTACATCATAGGTCGTAAACGGGTTAACATAGATCACACAGTGCTGGGATATTAGGGTCAAAAATATAATGTGACCCCTAAAGACATCGGCCAGTGGCTTGTGCAATGCTTCATTATCCTAATTAGCTTACGTGTGATTTGTCAAGTTAAGCTTGGCTACATCTGTATATTAATCTGGATTTGCTGGATAGGAGCTGCAGTGTAAAGTAACTCCACCTAATACTCAAACTAATCAAGTAACTCTAGGTTTAGTCCTTCATGATTTATGTGTATAGTGATTTAGTCAAATGATTCAGACATTATATCTATTATACCAGGAAAGACTACCTGAGGATGCCAAAGATGGGCCATATCTAGACAGCGATGTGAGCAAAGGTAAGCCGATCATCCAGCTTCCTACAAGAAAGATCTAGATATTGTAGAAAAAAGGTGATAATTTGTACATTTACCATCTCTACTCTTTATAAAGGATGTCATATTTTTACCTATGGAAGTAGTGGTATGGCTGTATAGAAACTTTCCCCCAATGAAATTAATATTTTATTATAGAGATTCAATATGTCAGTAAAGAAAAATGTAGAAGCCACATGCAAATCAGGCTGGAAGTGCACTGGGGGCATGTCACTGCACTTGGACCTCTCCCACACCCCGAGTGAACTTCCAGCCTGATTTGCTTATGGCGTCTACGCACATCAGATCTCTACAAAAAGATTATTTTTACTGGAGAAGAAGCACCTATACAGCTATAGCACTAGTTCCATATGTACCTACCTGCTCACAGGCTCTCAATAAGCCTGTGTGACCTGGCCTTCATAAGGCTCCCATATACTATGGACTTGGGGATCGTTGATTTATGGCCATCACTAACATGTACAGGGAGGGAATGGGTTGCTCATTCATGTGATCACCGTGGGATTCCTGCATCATTTCCATTCCAGTCATCTATCTATAGATATGCCAGATTCTCATCAATACAATTCCCATATAATCAGCATCAATCCCATTTTCTCAGACGTCATCACTTTCTTAATCATATTATTGTATTATCCGTTTAAGATTAAGATCATCTAATACATTTTATTTCTTCATCATTTCACTAATTTAGTAAAAGCTGTGATGAACCCAGCATAAAAGCCGGATGAGACATCACAGGCCCCAGCGAGAGAGACTGATGAGAAATCACAGGCCCCGGCGAAAGAGACGGATGAGACATCACACACCCCAGAGAGAGATGGATGAGACATCACAGGCCCCGGCGACAGAGACGGATGAGACATCACAGGCCCCGGCGACAGAGACAGATGAGACATCACAGGCCCCGGCGAGAGAGACTGATGAGACATCACAGGCCCCGGTGACAGAGACAGATGAGACATCACAGGCCCCGGCGACAGAGACAGATGAGACATCACAGGCCCCGGCGAGAGAGACTGATGAGACATCACAGGCCCCGGCGAGAGAGACTGATGAGACATCACAGGCCCCAGCGAGAGAGACTGATGAGACATCACAGGCCCCGGCGAGAGAGACTGATGAGACATCACAGGCCCCGGCGAGAGAGACTGATGAGACATCACAGGCCCCGGTGAGAGAGACTGATGAGACATCACAGGTCCCGGCGAGAGAGACTGATGAGACATCACAGGCCCCGGCAAGGGAGACTGATGAGAAATCACAGTCCCCGGCAAGGGACGGATGAGACATCATAGGCCTCAGCGAGAGAGCCGTGTGAGGACGATTTCAAAACATCTAAACAGATCGGCAAAGGAGGTTATGGGTGAGATTTATGTTAGCAATTCACATTTCTCGGGTTCCCTATGACAGCACTTCTGCCTCTGTTCACTGCCATTCAGTGTTATCAGAGAAATGATGAGTCCACATCACCATCCACATCTAATTCTCACTATTTAGCTCAATAACAGAAAGTTCAGCAAATTGATCTGTAACAAATTGAAATAGCCACGAACATCTAAAAAATTTCAGTCTCTAGTGAACCTGACTTCGATTTGTCCACATCTAAGAAATTGGCGGTCAACTGGACAACAGTATCCTGTCTTCTTTTGAGGGTCAGGAAGGGATTAAAAAAACACAAAAAACGCACAAATAAATGCAGGACCTGAACGCAGCAAATCTCCTGGCAAGGACTCTAGGATCCTTGAAAGCAGTTCAGGTTTTTCTGCGTTCAGGACTGCTTAAAAACGTCCTGTGGGCACATACCCTTATAACCTTTTCTATCTCTCCCCAGTGTCTCTGCTCACTTCATTATACATTGTGCCTGATCTGCTGTATAGTCCTTCACCGGCCATATTTCCTTTCTTCTCTAGGTGGAAACTGTAGGGACCTTCTAAAATCCATAGGTCCTTTACCTGTGTGCTTGGCCTGGTCTTATCTCGCAGAGCTGATTCTTGCTGTAGAACATCTGCACAGCATTGGAATGGTGCATCGAGATCTGAAGCTGGAAAAGTAAGTGGCCCCTGTGGGATAAGACATGGGGGAGGTTATCATTTATTATTACATGGTCTGCGGGGGGCTTTTATTAACACATGGTCTACATGGCTAAATCTTTTCTTTCACAGCCTCCTGATAACATCTACACGACCCATAAAAGTTGCAGATTTCGGGGTGTCAAAACTTGGATTCATGAAACCAAAAACAAACATCTACGAGAAATCAGCTGAGGACATCGCCAAAGAGTTCAATGATAGAGAGGTGAGCATCACTTACTGAACTTCAATTATTCATTATAAATCTCAACACCCTATTGTTTCTTCTCTGGAGAATTCTTCCCCCGAGAAATTTTTCTCCTGTTGTTGTGCTTTTACGAAGAGAACGTTTCCTAAAAACAATGTAATCAATCTCATCTTTCTTCTTTTTGTTTCCAGGTCTGTGGCACCCCGAAGTACATAGCCCCAGAGATCATCAAAGGGGAAGGCTATGGAAGATCTGCCAACTGGTCGTCTCTGGGGATCATCATGTACCTAATTCCTAGTAGGAAGTATTGTTTTGCGGGAAAACCACCAATGAGATTTTTGAAAACATATGCAATGGTAAGTAGAGTTATCCACTCATTGCTGTGGTTGGTTTAGTCACTTGCTGTGTTATTTTGAAACTTTGCTTTGTAATGAAGTTAATTAAACTTTATTTTTTGTGATCTACTAAGAGGTGACATCGTTTGGAAAATGTGATCCACCTCCTCCCCCAGATGCCCAAGACCTCATTAAACTACTGTCAAAAAATCCTGAAGATATAGACGTTACCTGTCCCAAGTCTAACAGTATTAACATTTACTTATTGAACCCAGGACATTACTTCTATTCATGAGGATCAGCACTTCTCTATCTGCTTGTCCATTTCTAGATCCCTATTCTATGACTTAGTAGCTTTCCTTCATGTCGGCTCTGTTATGTGAATAGATCAGATTTCCCTTCAGATATGGAGAAATCTGAAAAAATTTATACATAAAGTCAACTATACAACATTTACACTAAGCGGGGTAAACTGAGCCAATTCGAAAACATCTGAGGAAGCTGGCTGGACAACCCAGGGTTGGCATCTTTTGAGTTAATAAATGACAGGGTATTGGGATTTTAATTCCAATGGAATGAGAGGACAGTCATGTATATGTATGGATACAAATGTGACTTGATTAACCTGGATCGGCATATCCTGGGGTTGATGCGTGGTGTTGCAGGGAAGGGGGGGAAGGGTGTTCTATTTTTGTTGGGTTAATATTGGAAAATGTGTATTTCCTGTAATGTATACTGTCATATCTGTTTGCTATGGTGGTTAATAAAAAATATTTGATTTAAAAAAGATATGTAGCAATCTCACAAAGTCAGTGTCACTTTTGAGCTTTTCTAATCTCTCACAATGTCTGCGTCACTTTTGATCTTTTTTCCCAGGAGGAGCGCATGAGATCAAAAACCATGCATTCTTCAAAAACGTACATTTTAATATCATTCTAATTAAGGAGCCAGCATACATCCCTTGGCTTGGGTTAGATGTGGACAGCTGCCGGATTATCGGTAAGTAGATTGAGACATCATCTAGACTAAGTGGCTGATGGTCTTGTCTTCACTAATATTTGATTGTCACTTCCCAATAACATTAGTGATACAGTGGTGACAACTTCTAATAACATTTCTTTACTTCTACCCTGTAGAGCACCGTAATGAAAACCAACAAAAGGTCTTGAAGGAAGAGGACCATCTTCTGAATGTCTTGCTAAAGTAAGTATGTGATCAATACATAAAAATCTGGAAAAAAAAAAAAGTACCCCTTCACCACCCGTTGATTATCCTTTTTGTTTTTAATCTAAGGGCTTAACAGTAGTGGGCAGATCGCTAATAAGATCAACCAATACGTGCAGGGAGTGATGCGAGGTCAGCACGTGAGCCTGCATCAAAGGGAGGGAGGCAACCTAGGACATACAGCTACATCAAGGAGCTAAAGAAAAAGTAAAAAATAAAAAAGGTATATTATATCTTACTTTTATCCTTATTTAGGTCTATGCCACTGCTAAAATGAAGATGGAGGAAAATCGCAAGAACATAAAAAAACAGAGAAATGTGGTTACCAATATTTGAAATGAGCTTAAGAAAGGACCCAACACCAGAAAATGAAGAACAAGGCAAAAATACTACGTAAGTGTGAGACTGACCTCTAACTTGGAGTAACCTTTTTCTGAAATGCAGCAATATGCTATGACACTCGTCCAGAACCAGGGGAGTCTGAGTGTGTAAGGGTGAAGGCACACTGGCGTGACACTCGCACAAGTGAAATGCGAGAAAAACTCTCATTGCACTCGGACCAATGTTAAACAATTTGTCAGGTCTGATTGTTGCGATTTTCCTCCACTGAACTCGCATTGCAAGTCAAATGCGAGTGCAATCACAGCATGCTGTGATTGTCAGCGAGTGTCAAACGCGTGATGGCAGTCTATGGATGTGAGAAAAACTCGCACCCAGACAGCACACTGTGCGAGTTTATAGCATGGGCTTTCCCATGCTGGTAAAAGTTAGAATGGATACAATACCTAGATCAGGCTTAATAGTCTCCATCTGCTACTTCCAGGAAAGCTTATTAAGCTAATTGCATATTCACTGCACTGTCAAACATAATAATAATAATATTATTTAATAATATTTATTTATATAGCGCCAACATATTCCGCAGCGCTTTACAATGTACGGGTTAGAGTACAGAAAATATAATACAGTAATTACAGTAGAGAACAAATACAGTACAATAATTGGATACAAAACAATAGGCATAGAATCAATGTAAAAAAGAAAATACAATAAATAAAGCATGAAATGAACTGAGATCATGAATAAGGCTACAAGCTAGCCGAAACGCGTCGCCTAATCACGATGTACTGATTTGTATGGTTTTATGTGTAATGGAAATCTGTTTTTAACCTGATTCAGAATAAATGGAAATTTTATCAACAGCTCGAAGTGCAGGCTCATTTCCTCGCTGGATATTTGGATAAAGTTTGTACAGATCTTTAACTCACTTATATCCCTTGTTTATTAGCTCTTGTATTCAGGACAATTACTGAACCTAATCAAACTTATTCTGCGGTTCTGAATATACTATAGTTAGATAATCTCATAGTTGATCAGTAGCTTCTATGTCATTAAATATGCAAACTGTGATTGTTTTAAATTTTAAAAATGAGGCAATGAAGAATGAGCTCATAACCAGGTTCTCCTGCCGCAGCTGATGACATCACAGAGCTTAGAATGTTTGGATCATGTATGTTCCATCACAGCACACATTAACTGCATGATCAAAAACAGTCAACATGTCCACAGGAAATTCTCCTAGTAACACAAAGTACTATATCACATATCCGATATTTTGGATATTTAATTCTTGCAATTTGGAGAATGTTATCATAGTGACAGTCTCTCATGTGGTCACTTGAAAAAATTACTTGCTCAAGTTTCGGAACTCTAGATGTACCATTCCAGTAAATGGAAGATATTCTCAACTAGCACTTCTCTGTGTAATCTGCAGAAAGAAAAATCTGATATGTTAGATGAGTCAGAAAGACTGAAGAAGAGCAAGGAGGCAGAGCAGGCAGCACGTCAAGGAGAGAAACTGGTATGACCGAAATCTCCATGTTCAGGAAGCATACTGCACCAGGGGTAAAACCTGATGGAAACTTTCTTGGTGTTAATTGTAAATTTAAAGTGAACCTGTCAGATTTGGTATGTGGACATCATACAGATCAGGAGGCTTTGAGCAGAATGATATATAGCTTTGGGGGAAGAGATTCACTTTAGCTTGTATTTTAATGATATAAATCCCTGCTCTTTTTCTGCTTTGATGTCTAGAGGACTGTCGCTGTCAATCACAATATAGCACTGCCCAGTGGCGTAACATCACCTTGGCGGGCCCTAAGGCAGCAGGGCGGGTGCGCTTGAGAATTTTGCTCTGCCTCGGTATCAGTTGAAGACCGGGGGGGTTGGGTGCTGCTGAGAGTTCTGCCTGACCTTCCGGTACAGCTGCCCCGCCATCAAGAGGAGAGGAGGGGCGGGCGCACCTGCGGGAAGTGAAGCTTCACTCACTTCCTGTCCTCCCTCCTCTCTTCTCGGGCACGGCGGGCGGCTGGAAGCACGGGTCCCCCTGCAGGGAGGCGCGGGTCCCCCTACAGGGGCGGGCCCGGTCTCAGCCGCAACTGCTGTGACCGCGGTGGTTACGCCCCTGGCACTGCCTAACCTAATCCATCATAAAAGAGATGTCAGTGACACTGAACCAGTACAAATCTACTGAAGAGGTAACATACATCACTATAATACTGCTAGAATTGATGTTCTTTGCAGGATGTGTCCTTTCTAAATAAAATTTATTAGCAATATTTTTTCATGTTCTAAACAATAAAGTTCAAGAATTACCGCACCAGCTGGAAGAATCTCACCAGGAAACTGCAATGTAACTAATTACTCTATGGCTCATTCAGTGCTCCTGTATTACACGTGTTTTATTATTTCATCCTCATTTTGCACTGTAGAAATCTGTACTGTGTATTCAGAGTGCAATGATTGTAGTGAGGAGCTGTGCAATATCCTTTTTCAGCCTCATCAGCTTTACAGTATCTTGATTTGTTCCACAGAGTGGTTTGGATGCAAAGACGCGGGAGCTCGAAGAAAAGGACAACTGTGAAGAGGTCAGTGAGCAATCAGTATTTAGATTCTTCTTCCATCTTCACTGGGAGTCGCTTTACTCAAAAATCATAATTTTTTGCATCATGGATGTCATGGATTTGAAAACCGTGGTATGATGAGGTGAAACCCCTCCATACAAGCCTGGTCCGGACTCTCTTGGACACTAGAAGAAATCATTCTGAGGGCCGGACTTCTATTTTAGACTTTGCTGGGATCATTGTACACAAATATCATCGAGGTCTAATTAACTAATTGTAAAGTATCCTATCAGTAATAGGTCTTATGGCCACTTCTCATGCTAGGATCTCGTTAACGATATTGTTGAAATGTCATGGATTTGTGATCGTTCAAACGATATCGTTAGTGCGTCGTTGCGTGTAAACGAACGATGTATAAAGGAAAAATCGTTGGAACGTTCATCCAAAGAATGAGATCCTGACCTCAAATCTATAGTTTGTCGTCCAATTAATGTTCTGGGAAGCAGCCACATCGTTCAGTGTGACACCTTTTTGAACGATGTCGTTCATATTTCTCCTATTCCTGCCGCTTTGTAAGATCGTTCAAATGTTCATCTCCAAATCGCTGGTGCGTTGCCAAATTTAAGATCATTAACGATATCCTTGCTTGTGACAACGCACTAACGATGTCGGAAGGATCGCAGTCACGTGACATAGCTAACGATCTCATTCATCTATATCCCAACGTGTGAAGTTCTATCCGGGACCAAGTGTCTTTCGATCCACGCCGCTACTCCAAAAAGTACCAGAAACACTGGAATGTTTTGAACCAAGAAATCTTCAGTTTTATTTTCGAACACGTTTCGGAGCTAACACCCAGCTCCTTCCTCTGGGTATTGTAATACAAGATTATGATGACAATGTCAAAGAAGCACATAGGATCTTATCCGATGACATGTATTATAAAAAGATTAGTTCTGAGAAAGGATCTTTAGTAATCAAAATATACAATGTGACCATAACCAAAGTATATACAGATGGTATTATCAATAGTAATGAAAAAAGGTTTTTATACAATAAATGCCCTGCTACCCCATTTCTTTACCATTTACCTAAAGTGCACAAAAGCATCGTAAATCCCCCTGGAAGGCCGATAATATCAGGCATTGACTCGCTAACCAATAAATTGGCAAACTACATTGACATTATTTTACAGCATCATGTGATTCACTTGACAGTTATTTGAGGGACTCAACACATTTAATTAGCATTCTGAAAGATCAAACCTGGAAAGATTCATACTGTTTCATAACACTGGATGTAGCGTCACTGTACACAAATATTGAACACCAGATTGGTATTGAGTGTACTATGTTTTATTTACTAAATGACAATAGACTCCCAGATGAACAGAAATACTTTATATTAAAAGGTTTACAATTTATACTAGAAAACAACTATTTTACGTTAATGGGGGAATTCTTCCACCAGGTTCGGGGCACAGCAATGGGGTCTAAAGTAGCATGTGCATATGCAAACCTTTTCATGGGGGTCTTCGAAAAATTACATGTTTGCAATAACGAATATAACAATGGACTCATCCTTTATAAAAGATACATCGATGATGTCTTCATTATCTGGGATACTGATATAAGTAACTTCGATGTTTTTATGAAAGTCATCCATGACAATAACTGGGGTTTGACGTTTGAGCCACATATGAACCCAATTAGCATAGATTTTCTTGATCTCACAATATACATTGAAAATAACACAATTTTGACCAGAACATTTTTTAAGCCAGTAGATCAGAACAGTTATGTCCATTTTTATAGTGGACATTACAACAAATGGCTGCGAAACATCCCAGTCAATCAATTCAGGAGAATTAGAAAAAACTGCACCAATGTAGAAGTCTATACTAATCAATCAAAAGTTTTCAAAAATAGATTTGAAGAGAGGAAATATCCGAAAAAAATGATCGATGAGGCTTATACTTCCAATATAGATATTACCCAAGCTTTTACAAAAGAACAAAAAGAAAAATGATGATAGTTTTGCTTTAAATTTTATCACCACCTATAATAGTAAGAACAAAGAAGTTAAGAAAATACTAGAAAAACATTGACCCCAATTAATGAGTGACCCCATTTTGAAGGATTTACTCCCAGATAAGCCGAGAGTGACATACCGCAGGGAACCTAATTTTAAGAACATTTTAGCCCCAAGCAGATTACGTGAACCCACTAATAGAAAGAGTGTTGACATTAATCAGAAAGGGTCCTTCAAATGTGGTAAAAGAAAATGTCTATGTTGTGGAGTGATCCAAACTACGGATTCATTTCAATCATCAGTCACAAAAGAAACGTTTTTCTATTGAATATAAATTAAACTGCATTTCATCCTTTGTGATATATTTGATTGAATGTCCCTGCAAGATCCAATATATTGGGAGAACGACCCAAGAGCTGCACTGCAGGTTAAACAAGCACAGGTCTAATATTAAGTGCGGCTTTAAACAACATGGTGTATCTAATCATTTCGACACCACACACAATAGAGATCATGGTAAAATTAAACTCACTCCTATAGATCATATACCTTCTAGTACTAACAATAGATTAATTGCCCTAAATAAGAGGGAAAAATATTGGATCTATAAAATGAATACTCTTAAAAAGGTTATTCCCTGAGGAAGGAGCTGGGTGTTCGCTCCGAAACGCGTCGGAAAATAAAACTGAAGATTTCTTGGTTCAAAACATTCCAGTGTTTCTGGTACTTTTTGGAACAGCAGCGCGGATCGAAAGACACTTGGTCCCGGATAGAGTTTCACCCACACGATTGTGGAAGTGCGGTCCCTGCTGCGGCTGCTGTGTTTGAGCGATCAAGCTGGTTGTGGGCTACACAACCGAACCAGGTGAGCAGTTCTCATACTGTATGGGATTGGATTTCTATTTAGGATAAGACCCTATGCGCATTCTCATTTTTTAGATATCCAACGTGTGAAGTGGCCATTAGCAAGGCTGAGTTCACAAAACCAATAATCATCTGTTAGAACAGATCCAGGAGGAATCCGTTAACAAAATATTGACAACCTTTTTGTACGTTTTGAAAAACTGATCTTTTGCAGAATTAAATTTTTTAACATGGGAGTCTATGGAAAGCAGATCTGGTACTTGATTGCTACATATCTTCCATTTGAAACTGATCCAGTAAGTAAAAAAGTAATCCTTTACATATGAAAGAAAAATGGAGGTTAATAGCCATTTTTTATAGTCTAATTGAGGGGCCGGCCATATGGGCCCTCAACAGTTGCAGGTGAGCAGCATGGCCTCTGCGGCGGAGCAGCCCTGGTTTTGCAACAAGCACCCCGGCCAGTTCCTCAGTGCAATAGCTAAGTCCAGAGTCGCCATCAGCGAGGGTTAAAGGAGACACAGTGTCAATTAAGCCCTGCAAAAAATCTTAAGTCATTTGGTTTCATGAAACAAGTTAAAAAAAACTTGAACGTTACTCTCTTGGTAGTAAGGTAAAAAATATTTATACCGTGTTAAGCTAGGGTCAGACCTGCGTTTTTAAAAAAGCATGTAAAAACACACCCATAGGCCCCCATGTTAAAAAACGCAAGTCTAAAGTGCCATGCGTTTTTGGCATGAGTTTTTGCACTTATGTGAGTAGTTGCCTTCAAAAATGCATGCAAAAATGCCATGTTAAAAGAAGGATGCTTCAAAAATATTCTTTTTCTAAAAGGACAAAAAAGGTCGAGTTTGCACAATCTTTTTGTCAATGGATCGCTACTGAATCTGTTCTAATGGACGACTAGTGGACATGTGAACTTAACCTAACAAGTAATTGTCTCCAGAGTTCCTTCCAAGTGGGGATATCTTCTGCTGAACCGCAGGATTGTGTCAGAGGCTTGGCTACCAGAGAATCTAACTGGTACCAGTTAAGGTTTGATAAAGGGAACGTCTTGTATTCTAGTTTTTTATTTATACCTCTATTCTAGAGAGAATCAATCATAGAAGCGATAGAAAGGAAACTGAATGGATACAAATCAACTGAAGCAGTACATACATCACTATAGTACTGCTAGAACTCATGTTCTTTGCGGGATGAGTCCTTCCTTCTAAACTAAATTTTTTATCAATATTTTTCTTAAGATTACAGTTCATGAATTATTGTTCGAGAAGGAAAAATCGAACCAGGGTATTGCATTGTAAGTAATTACTCTATGGCTCATCAGTGCTCATGTATTACAATTGCTATAAAGTTAAATAATAATAGATAAGTAATATCTAGATTCCAGAAATTGGGGACAGTTGATATGTATTATTTCTTTTAAGAACAATGTAGCCATAATTACTAATACCTGGTCACAATATCAATATAATTATGCTGCAGGATGTCGACAGGCCCACGTGATGAAAAACGCGGAGGAAGCACAGGTGCACAATACTGATGAACAGCCATCCAAACACCAAGCCATTCATGCAGGAGGGTTTTTCCTTAGGATTATAAATGTCTATGGAAAAAGCTTTTATAAGGTGCCAGTAACACCGATACGTGTAGTGCACCATGTACCATGCCGGATTACAGCCTATGGCTAGGGCCACAAGACCGTAGAGAATCGGGTCGATTATGCAACTGACGCTCTGATCACACTCTGTCAGCATAGTGTGATCCGATTCTCTTGGATGCAAGAATCAGATCACACTGTGAAGGGGAGATACAGAACAAAATTCTTATGAAGTTCTAGACAAGGTGAGTTTTGGCCCAAAAGTTCCTGCAATATATTTAATATCTTCATTTAAATGCAAATCCATGTGTGAAGTTTAATGGATGAAATGCACCAACTATAGATATATTTCAGGGAGCCAAACACGACAATTAAGAGCATTTGGACTGAAAGCAGTGACCAAACCTTTATAGTTTTCCTATTGATCAGTAGTGGATGTTTATTACAGATGCAATGATGTAATATACATATGTTAGGATAGAAATGTACATGTAATATTTGGTATTACTTTGAGCAACCATGTAAGTTATATCTGACCACACTATTGTGTGGATATTATCCCTCTGATCCCTTGTGCATTATGCATATTGGGTACATATACATGTAATATTTGGTATCATTTTGTATTACTATATTAGTTCTGCCCTACTGTGTGGTTATTACACATTGGATAAATATCATGTTTCATACTGAGATGACTATACCTTGTATAATATTGTGACAATTATACCTCGTATACAATTTTTTTCAGGTTCACATAAATGTGTAGGAACCCTCTTAATTTCGTGCATTGTTTTTTACCTTGTCATGTGCCAATATATGCCAATAAATTGTTATTTAACTATACTATCTTTTTCTTATACATTGTGGGGTGTGCTCCAAATTTGACTATGTCTTTTTCTTTCTTAATATAACAAATATATTTCAGTTATGTGAGCACCCCGCTGTATTATCCAATTATTGCAGTGCACCTCATTTTGTTGGATATCCATATTTTTAGGAGGTAGTTTGAATAGTACGATCTGTTAATGTGTGTTCCTATTGGTCCATAGAACATTTAAATAGGTGTCCTCCTCTCCCCAACATAAATCTCCTGAAGAACATATTTTTGAAACGCGCATTCAGGCGTCAAGGACATCTGCTGTGCAGTGAGATATAAGAATAAGAGCTGTTCTATCATTTATGGCCACTTTACACGCGGCAACAGGAAGATAGAAAACGGCAGGTGTCGGAGACAATTGTACCTTTTACCTTCAAAACACCTTGTAGATACCTGAATTACACGCAGCCACTTCAAGGTGTTTTGAAGGTAAAAGGTACAATTGTCTCCGACACCTGCCATTTTCTATCTTCCTGTTGCCGCGTGCAAAGTGGCCATTATACATCAATTTTTTAACCTCCAGTCACCTCTAGTTTTAAATTATCAGTATACCATCTTTACTTATAAAATGTAGTATGCAATTACAACCATAATTTATATAATAATATGAGTATCTACGAATACAATATTACTTACCAATTGGTCTTAATGAGCACAGTAACTCTAAACAGTGTGGATTTTTAATCCCCATTTAGCCATTTATATTGACTTTATCTGGAGATGTAAAGCTGGTTTCACACTGGCGCCCCCCTCCACAGCGCTCCGCGGAGGGGAATCGCCACGCGAGTGCAGCCAGCGCAAGCCTCCAGGCCCACAACGGGAGTGAACGGCGCTGCGCCCGACCGCGCGCTCCCACCCACCGCAACACGCGACCCACACGCAGGCGGATGCCCGCGCACAAACCACACACTCTCGTCCGCACCAGGGACGCGACATGTTGCATTCCCGGTGTGGACGAGAGCGTGCGATCCGTGCGCAGGCATCCGCCCACGCACAAACCACACACTGCAGTGAACGGGAGCACACGGCCACGCGCAGCACCGCGCGTCCCCATCACAAACATAGGGGCCCGCACTGGCCGCGCCCACACTGCGACTCCCCTCTGCAGAACGCTGCGGAGGGGAACGCCAGCGTGAAACCAGCCCAATTAGCCCCAGTGTCTATCATTAGTTGTGTAATAATATTTGGTTCTGGCTTATTATAGATTTGATGTACTGTATAGCATTATTCTTTGTTCTTTTGCATAAAAAGTAGATGCCCTCGCATTGTATTCAGCAACATTAAATTACTTTATAATTTTTTTTATATGTATTTTAATTAATTGAATAAATACATAATATTTTTTTGGCATAATTTACTTGTATTGGTCTCTGTTGTTATGTAGCTCTTTAAGTTATATCTGAAATATGTTCATGTGGGTAATCCGGTCTGGCGAAGTCAAGACCTTATATCTGGAGGCAGATTTACAACTTTTGCCGCAGGGATCTGGGGTGGAGCCGCTGCTGAGCCATTAGTCACCTATCATGGACAGGTGAAGACCAACATGATGATCTTCCCCTGAGACCAATCTCTCCCCTGTAGATCAGCACCTGCTTTAATGCCCCATTAATACACAGCAAAAAAAAAAAAAAAAGACTCCCCTCTGACAAAGCAAACACGAAACGTGTTAAGGCCCTGTCACACAGAACGAGATTGCCAACGAGATTGCTGTTGCGTCACAAATTTTGTGATGCAACAGCGATCCCGCTAGCAATCTTGTTCTGTGTGACATGCACCAACGATCTGGCCCCTGCTGTGAGATCATTGATAGTTAAACACTGCTCTGGGTCACTTCTATGTTGTTGCGCTCCCACTGGGAGCGCTGCATCGTTGTGTTTGACAGGGACAATGACCAACAATCTTAATGCCACGCTATGGAGTGACAATTCCCAAAAACCTCGGTATAATTCTGAATCGTTAGTGCGTCATTTTTCACATCACTGGTGAGATGCCTGTTTGACATTTTACCAGCGATGTGTAAATGACGCACCAGCGATCTCTGCACATCGTTATCGTTATTGAGATCGCTGGTGCGTCGTTATGTGTGACTGGGCCTTTAGGGGTGATGTCACTCACGGGTAACAATTTAACTCATTGATGTGGCACTATTTAGTATGCTTTGATTATGGGTGCATAGCACCGGGTATCTGTGCAGAGGTATATTCCCTTGGTAATATGTGTATAAATATACACTATTTTGATTAGCTATTGTATATACTGTGGTTTGTAATGTTGGATAGGTGGATTGTGCAGTATACCATTAATCTATGGGTTTACATGTGTGTGTTCCAGTCTTTTTTAATGTCTACTGTTTTTAAACCAGTTTGTCTTAAAAAATCTTTGCATTGTTGTTAGTAATTGGCCTGACTCCTGTTTTGTTTTTGGAATTATAATATCTTGGAGGGCCATTCATTGGTATATTGGTCTTATAGGAATTGGTAACAAAAAACAAGGATGTGATGTACAAAAATCTCCATAATTATTACAAAAATAAAATGATCCCATGAGGCAGGGGCTGGCTGGTAAATATCAGCCTGGGGGGCAAGCACACAGAAGTGGCCCATGAGCAGTGAGCCCAGACCAACATGACAGATGGCCAGGCAGCCTCAAAACTGCTGCATGACCACTGCCCTGGGGGCATCTGCCACCCTGCCCCATGGGCCAGCCAGCCCCTGCCATGAGGCCTCAGACTTCAGCTCTGCCCGACTTCTGAAATCAACAATGTAGATTTGACGGGGAGATGGGAGGACGCTGCTACACTCTGTTCTTTAACCTTTATTCAAATCATCCAGGAAAAAAATACTGTGATATTACAAGAAATCAATACTCAGAATGAGGAAACCACAATCTACACTAAACCAAGAAGCTCAAAGTGACCACATGATGAAGTTTTATGCAGCCCTTGAGAAAAGTCTGGAAAAACTATAAAGAAACATCAGAAATACGAAGGTGAAAAAATAACAGAGGGATGCCATTGACTACGAAAATAAAAAAATCTTTAGATTGCAGTATAAAAAAGTAATCAGGATAAACGCCTCACTAGGAACTCTTCAGTCTCTTCCACTTTATCACATGCAAGTAGAATTACATCTATAGATAAAGCACCAAAGTGAGATAAAACCTAACCATTAATAAATATTGAAAAGTACAGGCTGCTTTACACGTCGCAATATCGTTCCAATATTGCATACGATTTCACGGGAGCGCGCTCGTTTTTGTCATTTGTCCAAGATTGCATAGGACATGTTACACAGGGAGATATCGGCAGGCAACGCAACTACGATGTAGTACGCCCCTTTTTCACACTGTGTCTGAGCAACTCAGGGAACGACCAATTAACATTGTAGTGAATAGGGGAAGTTGCACTCCAAATCGTAGTTGCGCTGTCACACAGCACGATCCTGCCAGATCGCCTAGCCAATATTGCACAGTTGAAGAGCATGCACAATCCCAAAACGATATCGTAGTTGCATAGTTTTTGAGTCGCGTTGCACATTTACACGACACAACGCACCAACGATAACAACTGCAACGGCCATACCACGTGACTTTTTATCGTAGATGCGTTGCGATATCGCGACGTGTAAAGCGGCCTTACCACTCACATACAAATGTGCAAGACAGACGAACATAGACATCCCACATCAAAAAACACACAATCGACGAAGAACAAAGAGCGTCCGCCTGACCTACTCAAAAATGACAACAGTCAAAAGAACATGAGTGAATGCCAGAAGTCAGCGTGTACACTCCGAAAATACCCATATACCAGGCAGGCACCACACTCAGCGAACAAAACGGAACAGGCAACCAATCCATAGGGAACACAATGTACAAATAGTAATAGCCATAGCATGTAAGAATGACCAAAAGCAAACATTGGCAAACACCATACCTCAGAAGCCCATAGGGCAATGGCAACAATGCCCACCGGTATCCAACATATTTCCCACAGCTCATACACAGACAGACACGAAATGATCTCAGCCAAAATGGAAGTGTCCATGAAGTGGGTCCTATGAAAAATCATATGTCCATGGAGAGTTGCCTATGACGGTTTCCTGGGGAGGCCTAGAAGTCCCTGACTGTGAAATTACTGACCCTGACAGCACAGAACTCCCGCCCTTACAAGGGCAGTCCAAAACTGGCCCTTATTGTGACTGACCCTAATCTGTCCTATACGCCTCCTGACACATTTCACAAAGATGGATCATCAGGGAAGAAAAGAAGCTGAATAATATATCTAGTACAGCAAACAGGTTACACCGGGCACTCCACGTATTACATAAAACAGGGCTGTCACTCCTGTGACTAATGCAGCTTACTCTGGCGGTGCCGGCATGTAGGTAAATCCAATACGATATCATAGAAAGTAGAGCCGCACTCACCATTAGTCGATCTTGAACACTTTTATTCTTAGTTCAGTCCATACATGTGAACATCAGCAGGGGAGGGGGTGCGGGGACGGAGGACGACGGCCTGCCGTTTCGCGGTCGTGTACCGCTTCGACGGGTCCTCTAGAGGACCCGTCGAAGCGGTACACGACCGCGAAACGGCAGGCCGTCGTCCTCCGTCCCCGCACCCCCTCCCCTGCTGATGTTCACATGTATGGACTGAACTAAGAATAAAAGTGTTCAAGATCGACTAATGGTGAGTGCGGCTCTACTTTCTATGATATCGAATTGAATAATATATCTATCTAGAGCTGTGTAACCAGTCTACTAATCTTCAACCTGGTGTACATGTTATAGGAGAGATCACTTCATGTCTGTCTTTGCATGAGCTGCAAGAAATACACTACACACCAATAGCCCCTACAACCACGGCCCCATAGGCCTCTGATGTATACCATCCACCAATGTCTGCTTTGGTCAGTCCCACATGCCATAGCTATTGGTATTTGCAGTCTTGCACATTGTGTTCGTTGAGCTGGCCACCTGCTCCGTTTCCCTCACCGAACGTGGCAGCTGCCCAGCAGACAGGGACCCTCCGAGCATACCCGCTGACGTCCGACATCCACCCATGTGCCACCGACCACCGTCATCCCCGAATAGGTCAGGCGGACGCTCCCTGTCCCTAGTCCATCACGTATCCTTCGATGAGGGATGTCTACCCTCATCTATCCCACACATCCGCACTTCAGTGGTAGTTTTCAATATTTATTAAAGGTGGTGTTTTATATGTTTATGGCAGGCATAGACCTGTCGGATGAGGTGCTTCAACTGAATCTGGTGAAGTGTAAAACCAGGGCCTGGTAGCAATCTTCCTCATACAGACTGTTACCTTCAACAGCTTTGTCCTGTATAAGCAGTCTCAAGGAGTACTCACATTCCTCCAGCACCAGAAGAAAATTGTTGAGTGCCTCCGATTTGACTCAACGGCACAGAAGGCAACCTTCGAGTCGGAGGATGTCTGGAGACTGTCAAGAGCACCATTTAATTTGCCCCGCGCCTCCCATTCCCACCCAAAAAAAGATGCTGTTTGTTGAAAGCACAGAAGAAGGAGTGATTCCCGGTGCTATAACCCCATGTGCCCATCCCAACCAGGTCTTTGCGTTGCCTGTTTTGTAACCTGCCACACAGCTCACAATTATTAAATTGACATAAATTACAACAAATTGTGTGGTAGGATCTTTTTTCATATAATTTACTTTTATATTTTCTCTTTAGTGGTCCCTGTAGAGTATTTTTTATGGGACAAGTAATAATAATATTTTCATCAGTAAAACACATTTTACCCCATTTCACAATTAATTTCTGTACTTGATCACTCACAGACCCAATTATTATTATTCAGACAAATTCTCGTCCACATACTCCACAATGTGGACCCCACAAACATTCTTGACAAGTCTGATCATTTCTCAACTTTCTAGGACTTCATCACTTAAAATACATTCAATATGTTTCTTTGTTTGACAGTTACTATGACTGTCTCGCTACAAAATACACCTTGGCATTCATCTTCTTTGTATAATTGTATTGGCGATACGGGCACAATCATTGTATTGTAGGATCACTAACAATGAGGCTGTTCTGTATTCATACATTCTGGGCTTTGCTGCATGATTCTTGCTGAACCTCCTGTATCAGACAATACTTTTATAATCCTGTAATAGAGTGACTGTCTTGTGCACATAGCGGTTCCTACCTTGGCGGGTAACCGCCTGTTATTAGGGATTAATGTCCAAAAAAGAGAGCCCGTAGAAGCGGAAGTGTCCGCGAAACGGTCAACGTCGCCTCCAGCCTCTCTCCCTTCCTGAGAGCACCTTCCCTGTATAATCATGCGTGATGAATAAATAAAGCCGGTTTGCACCAGGACGCATGAGTGCCGCTGCTTTTCTTCCAACTGTTATTAGGGATTGATGGAGCTTAAGAGACATTGTATGACCAGTCTATGTGAAAGATAAACCTGCCCTTTCTGCCCTGCTGGGGTCCTTTTATCTTTGGAATAAACTCAGGCTTTCCACATAGTTGGCTGTATATTTCTCCACATTTTTAACATTTTGCCCTTCACTCCAGTACGTTTTTATTTTTCCTGCGACAATAAACGCAATTGTAGGTCAACGGTTTTTGTTAACAAGACCACGCTTGCAAGGCGCAAAAAGATTGCCCCTTTTACAAAGATTTTGAGAGACCCAGGTATCCCTTATGGCCACTTTACACGCGGCAACAGGAAGATAGAAAACGGCAGGTGTCGGAGACAATTATACCTTTTACCTTCAAAACACCTTGCAGATACCTGAATTACACGCCGCCACTTCAAGGTGTTTTGAAGGTAAAAGGTACAATTGTCTCCGACACCTGCCGTTTGCTATCTACCTGTTGCCGCGTGTAAAGTGGCCATTATAGATGTGGATCAAGCTGCTGATAATTAAGAAAGGGAGAAATGTAGTCTGCAACTCTCCTTTGCAAGCAGATGATCTAATGAATAAGTGGAAGAAATTGCCAGATGGAATTACTTCTCCCTTCTCTCCTGCAGAGCAACAGAAGAAAATCCCTATTGAATGGGACACTGCTTGATTGATACCGGATCATTGGTCTGGAATGTTATGGAGCATTTGACTCTGGAAGGAGTTTTCTAGGAAGTTATCCAAGTCATTTGAGTTTGCTGGTTGCAAATAATTTGTAATACCCCAGGTAGCGTGTATCCTGAAGGATTACTAACTGCAGTTGACTCGCCCCAGGGCCGGGTACTCAGCTCTCGGGCTCGATCTGGGATGTCACGGTTGGCTGCCGGAGGCTGTGGTTCGGGTAGTTAATGATAAAATAATGAAATAAAGTATATACAATGTTTTTATCTTCGTGACGCCACCTGCAGTGTCTGGTGATGCTCACCAACGCCGCTACAGTCCTCCGGTGGTCGATGGTATTGCGGCTTGGATGGATTAGTCCCCCGCAGGCGGGACAGGATCAACGGGGCAACGAGGCTGTAATAAAACAGTTTATAATGGAAAGGACGCACCAGATTCAGAACTTCACTTCACTGGGTAACTTTACTGAAACTTCTCCAAAGTCATACAGTTCAGCAGTGCAGTTGATGGAATGGCAAATGCAATGGATGCTGCAACTGGAATTTCTGGCCGTTAGATGGATCCCTCCTTTTGTTCCTTTCTGTGTCCTTTCTTTCCCTTTGCCTCCCAGTGGCAGTGAAGACTGATCTCTTATAGACAATCTGACCTCCTGCTGCTCCTTGTTCTATCTCCTTCCTTCCTGTGCGGTCTCCGGGACAACCTTCTCTAAGCTGTGCAGTGGCCACTGCTCCAAGCTTCTGGCTCCTTTTACTTGACTCACTCAGGAGACCGGGGCTGTATCTATAATATCCCCATTCTTCAGAATCTCTGTGAGCCGTATAGGAACTCACAGTTACGGGCTCCGGTACCTGTTTTCCTTCCTTGAACTAGCTCACTACGGAGCCTCCGTTCCTTCCCTCTATTCTCTGGGATCTGTTCAGTTCTGGGCCCCTCAGCCAAGGAGACCCTCCTTGCTCCAGCTCTTACTCCATCTCAACTCAACTGAACTCAGCTGCTGGTTCCCCCTAGAGGCCACTATATCTCCTCCCGGGGTCCCTCCAACCTACTATTCTAGTGTGTGGGTGTCAGCTCTAGGGTTCCATCTAGTGACCATTGTTCCAATTGCAGTGCGGTGACTACACCATTTTTCTGGGTGCAGTACCCCTTTTGTGGCACCTACGTAGTAGTAAGGCACAAGTTGCGCAGATTATGTGTTATGTATATGTTCCTTTGTTGTATTTTTCTTTGCTATCCACAGTTCATTATGTAAAGGTGCATGCCAGGTATTATTGATATACAGGGCTGTGGTAGAGGGTGGTTGATGTCCCCTTTGGTCAAAAGTGCTATATTGATTCTTCATGGGTCTAATAATCTTCTCCATGAATGTGCGGGGGCAAAATTCACCTTTCTAAAGATCTTGCCTGTGGAGGGAGGTCACTTCCTCTGGATGTGATATAATTTCTCTACAGGGGACTCACTAGATTTCACAAGACAAGTGTAAAAGGCCCCTATATAGATGGCTGGATATGAGGTGTAAATACCCGGCCATCTATTTAGGGGCGGATGTTTTCAGTGTCTGTAATATGATTTTATTTCCTGAAGAAGTGGGCAGTGGGCCCATGAAATGCGTTGAGAACAATAAAATCTTTGGAAAGATGACAACAGGGATTTTCTGAGATATTAATTTCTAATGGTACCGGTATCCTGTATCCACTCATTCATCCATTTATATGTGGCTCCTATACTACTTGAGTGGCTCGCTGCAACCTCTTTTGTTTGGATAGTCATTGTCTCTCGCACAAGCCGGTAAAGTGAGAGGTCTTGACACATCCCATATCCTTGTTACATCGGATAAGACCCTATTTCTGTGCTTCTCTTTCTCCTAGCTCGTTGATTCCACGAGATGCACATAGGCTTGCCAATCGGGACTTTCCTCTGGTATTCCAAGCTAATGCGCTAATTTACAAAATAAAAAATTATGGGTTCTTTCTGTTCTTGAACCACACAGGCTCCGATAAGATCACAATCTATTCCAAATACAGACAAACTTGTGTTTCAGAAGTCTAATGCTACTCCTTCCCTTCTGAGCCCTCCCATTTGTTCAAACAGAACTTTGTGACCACAAGTGGGGCATCATTACCACACGCTCATCAGAAAGTAACAGATTGTGGGGTTCACTTTTTAGTGTTACATTTTGTAAAAGTGACAATGTAGGGCTAAAGCAACACGTTTGCGAAAAAAAATATAAATGTTCAATGACGACCAAATGTTATCAAATTCTGTGTAGTATTTGTGGGGTCAAAATGCTCCCTGTAACCCTGAATGATATCCTTGAGCGGTCTGGTTTCCAGAATAGGGTCACTTGTGGGGGATTTCTGCTATTAGTAATCTATTTCAGCCATATTTGTGTTATAAAAAAAAACACATATTGCCCTTTCCCAAGCATTTGTCCAGAGGTTTCTGACTTCATGTGGGGTAGGGTATCAGCGCTCAGAAGAAACTGGATAACAAATTTTGACGTCCATTTTTTTCTGCTATCCCTTGTAAAAATAAATAGATTGGGGCCATGTGTATGGGTTTCATTCCACCTAGTGTTAGTTTCATTCCATGTCAAGTGAACCAATGATTATTACCTCTATATTTTTAATTCTTTTGAGATTTTGTTATTTGATAATAGCATGTCAGACAATGCAAAATGTGAAGAGAAAAATGTTTTAAAAAATTTATTTTTTTTTAAAATGATTTTCAAAGTTCGGAAAAAGTGCGCATTTCGCTGTTGCCTGCCTTTACGTTTCTCCTCATACCTAAGGCTAGGAATAAGATAGAGAGACAAAATAAACACCATTATACTCAGAAAACTATACAGGCTTTCACCAGATATGTCACAAGAGGATCTTTGTTAAAATTTTACCCATGTGATCGCAAGCGCAAAACTTTAAAACGCATTTCCGAAAAATCGGCGCGCTTTAAATATTTCAAAAACTGCCCATGTGTTTGCTTTGCTCTTAGCCACATCTGTACCAAATTTCAAGTTGGGATCGCGATGGGATCATATTTTAAAATATTTTACTATTAATAGCGTCAATGGGTCATTCCATATCAAGTGATCTAAATATTAATTTATTTTTTTTACCTGACGTCTTTAGATTTTTTTTATTTTTTTTCCTTTATGAAGTACTATTTTAGTTAATTACAAATTAAAAGTTTAGAATTTTTTTCTTCATCAGTTAATTTTTTACAGATTTTTAAAGTTTAAAAAAAGTGTGAATTTTGGCCTGGTATGACTTTACATTTTTTTATCTTGGGCTAGAAATAAGATAGAGAAACAAAATAAACACCATTCTACTCAGAACTGTCCAGCCTTTCACCAGATATGTCACAAGAGTATATTTGTTAATTTTAATTTTTTACCCATGCGAACGCAAACGCAACATTTTGAAACGCATTTCCAAAAAAATGTTTTAATAAAAATTTTCCAAAACTGCCCATGTGTCTTTTATGCTCTTAGCCACATCTGTACCAAATTTCAAGTTGGGATCGTGATGGGATCATATTTTAAAATATTTAACTATTATAGTGTCAATTCAAAAATCTTGAATTCAGATCTGTTCAACCTGTGGTCTAAAAGCGTGGGGTCTATATTTATCAAATCCATTATTTTTAGACATTACTGTATTATTTTGATATGTTACAGCTTAGAAGCAGGAGAGGACATATAGGAAAAAGCTTTGTTAGGGCTCAACCTGAGAAAGCACAGGGATAGACAGTGAATGCAGAGCAGATGATAGGCCAGCAGCTCTGTCAATCATGTTAAGTGTCTACCCACTGCATTCAAGAAGTAAGACAGCTCGTTCAGACCTTTCATGTCCTGACATGTCTGGACATCTTCACTCCTGAACAAACAATAGTCTGTACAAAGCCATCAAGGCTGTGTACTAAAATATGGGTGAGTAAATATATTAATAGTTTAATGCTTTTATTATTAAGGGCCAATACACACAGTGCTATTCTTAGGGATCATCATTCAGAAAAACAGCCCCATTGATTTCTATGGGGTTCACCACATGCAGTGTTTTTGGAAACACTCAAGAGTGAGTAAATCACTGCTTGAACTACTTTTTAATCGCTGCAATAAACGCAGCATTTATCATTTATATAAAAAAAGCTGCCATTTTTTTCACTAGTGATTAAAAAAACTAACGCATATGTGGTAAAAACTTGGTAGAAAAACAAGCTGCCAAAACTGCAGCGTGTATCTGCAGACAGAAAAAACTGTGCGCGCTAGCCCTAAAACTCACTTTATAGTAATACAGTTCTATCTCAAGTGTACTGTAAATCTTTATTTTTATTACCTATCTTCCTTACTTAATATTAACTGTATTTTTCCCACACAGCAATGGCTGCTACTTCTCAAGAAACAGCATTTTATCATAGACACTGTTGCAATCCTTTTGAAAAAATATGAATATGATTGGCGCTGGTGGCTGGCTACTGTACTCTCCAAAGATTGTGAAAATGAAGAAGTAGAATTGACTTTATTGCATCCTTCTTGTCCAGCGCCATCCTTTGTGTATCCAAGAAAGCCAGACATTTTAAAAGTGCACAAAAATCAGATATTAACTCAGGCGGAGCCTAACACCGTGACAGGCCGGACATACTCTTTGACACACAAGGAAATGGCGATTGCTAGTAAGCGTTTATGGACAAGATTACATTTCACCCACTAGAAGGGACAAATTGATAAAATGCCACTTTGAAAACATACTATTAATTGTTTGATTAGTTCATAATTTATAGAACGATGATTTCACTACTGTACTATTCTTATTAAACACTTCATAAATCACATGTTTAGTGATAGAATAGAAAACAAATTTATATGTATAAATAGGGGTTAACATTTTTGGTTCTTTTAATCTTGTTTAATCAAACTTGAGGATATGATCACCTTTCTTCTTTTGGTTTGTTCAATACATTCAGGTTGATAATGCTGAGCGTTGTGTTCTGATGATTAAGATGTATTTATCCTGGCACTTATGGGATTTGGTTTTTGTGTTTCTTTTTTGTTGCATATAAATGTTTTATTCAATAAGTTGTGATAACTCATACAACCATAAAATAAAAAATATATAAATTTGACAGGTCCCAAGTTGAATCTCTGCACAAATATAACCAAGAACACAATCAGTCATTTTTTCACAATTGCCCGTCAATAGTTTGAATTTGATATAAAGAAACATAGTCTTGTAACATATCAAATGAAAGCTGTTACCGTTCTGAGTAAAATGATGCCTCTCCCACGTCATTATCTTATTTCTAGCCTGAGATAAAAAAAAATGTAAAGTCATACCAGGCCAAAATTCACCCTTTTTTTAAACTTTAAAAATCTGTAAAAAATTAACTGATGAAGAAAAAAATTCTAAACTTTTAATTTGTAATTAACTAAAGTTGTACTTCATAAAGTAAAAGAATAAAAAAAAATCTAAAGACGTCAGGTAAAAAAAAATATTCATATTTAGATCACTTGATATAGAATGACCCATTGACATTTTAAAATATTTTAATATTAATAGCATGATCCCATCGCGATCCCAACTTGAAATTTGGTACAGATGTGGCTAAGAGCATAGCAGACACATGGGCAGTTTTTGAAATATTTAAAGCGCGCCGATTTTTCGGAAATGCGTTTTAAAGTTTTGCGCTTGCGATCACATGGGTAAAATATTAACAAAGATCCTCTTGTGACATATCTGGTGAAAGCCTGCACAGTTCTGAGTAGATTGGTGTTTATTTTGTTTCTCTATCTTATTTCTAGCCCGAGATATGATAGAAAATGTAAAGCCATACCACGCCAAAATTCGCACTTTTTTAAAACTTTAAAAATCTGTAAAAAATTAACTGATAAAGAAAAAAATTCAAAACTTTTTTTTGTAATTAACTAAAAGTTGTTCTTCATATAGAAATTTTTTTTTAAAAATCTGAGGACGTCAGGGAAAAAAATATTAATTTTTGGATCACTTGACATGGAATGACCCGTTTTCTGTATTCTCTATCACTTTGGCCCCTCAAAGTCACTACAAACGAGGTGTGGTCCCTAAAAAATGGTTTGTAAATTTTGTTGGAAATTGCTGATCAATTTCCATCCCTTCCAACTTTGTAACATAAAAAATGTGAGAAATGTTATGTATTAACTATTTTGTGTGACATTTCTCTCTGGTTTAGTGGTATAAAGACTGAAAGTTTTAAAATGGTGAAATATTTGATATTTTAACCAAATTTCTGATTTTTTTTCACAAATAAAGGCATATAGTTTCTTTCAGTTTTATATTGTCATTTTTTTAGTCTTTGGACTCTGGGCGCAGTAAAAATGTGTTATTATAATTTTGGGGTTTTTAAATATTAACCCATTCACCCCTGGGCGATTTTCTATTTTTCATTTTAATTTTTCCCTCCCCTTCTACCAGGAGCCATAGATTTTAAATTTTTCAGCCAATAAAGACATATAAGGGTTTGTTTTTTGCGGGATGAGTTGTAATTTTGAATAAAATCATTTATTTTCCCATGCAGTAAATTGGAAAATGGAAATAAAATTCTAAGTGCGGTAAAATTGCAAACAAAGTGCAATTACATGATTGTTTTTTGGGTTTTTTATTTACCATGATCACTTAATGGTAAAACTGACGCTTCGGTATGATGCCTCAGGTCGGTACGAGTTCGTGGATACCAAACATGCTATTTTTATCTAAAGAGTGAAAAAAAAATTCTGAATTTTTTAAAGAAAAGAAATTGCACTTTTGTCGCCATTTTCAGTGCCCCGTATCGTTCTCAATTTTCGGGATCTGGGGCTGTGTGATTATTTTTTGTGTTTTGAGCTGACGTTCTAATGAGACCATTTTTGGGTAGATGTGATATTTTGACCGTCCATTATTGCAATTTAAGGTCTATTTATTGTCTTTGCTTTCATTTGATATTATTTATCCTGATTCTGCCAGTTTTTTTTAATCTTTTTTAGCAATGTGTGTGATATAAATTATGAAATAATGAGAGGGAAAATAACTATCGAGGGTCGTTTGAATCAGTTGCTGGAGAATGTTTTCTTCCCTTGATATAATTACACAGAATTTGTTTGGGTTTATTTTGCCCGTTTCCTCGGGTATTTTCCTGCTCTTGGATGAGATCTCTATTACTCACGTGCAGTTTATTGACGTTTGTGTCATTTTCTACATTCTTTGCCCTCTGTGCAGCATTAATTCTTATCCCTTCCTATTTATTACAGCTCATATAATGTTGATGTATTTGGGGGTAGAGAATTCTTATAATCAATGACGATATTGAGCATTGCTGCCATGTTACTTTCCTACACTACCAATCCTTCCTATTAATAAGGGTTCATGTAATATTGATGTATTTTGGGGGGGATTTCTATTAATGGCGACTCTCAGCATTGCCGCAATGTCACTGTCCTACACTACCAATCCTGCCATGCCTCTCTGTATATAGAGCTCATACTCTGTTCTGATTGTCTTTTGTGAGGTAATTTTAACTCATGAAGTCACTGAACCCTACACTATAGTCACACTGGCATCCTCTCATGTATCATTGATGTATTTTGGGGTTATTTCTTATCATTGATGGCGATTCTGAGCACTGACGCCATTTTCTCATTTTCTGCTCTGATTGTCTTTTGTGAGGTAATTTTACCTCATTAAGTCACTGAACCCCACACTAAATTCACACTATGCGCCTCTCCATCATGCTGGTCCTTTGCTCCATCACCAACATCTAGTACTAGTTGACCAGAGACATGTTTCTGCCTCACAGCTCTTCACACAACGTCTCCCTCATCATGGGGACACAAACCCGACATTATTAATAAATAACCTTATCTGAATAAATAACAAAACTCTTTAATTGTGGTTGAAATTGGCCGTAAGGCATTTACTTAAAGTTCTTTAAACATAAGAAATAATAACTGTTAAACGAAAAGATGGGAAAACCTCCATCATAAATAGTAAAAATATAACAAACCATTGATACTTGAACATCCCGCTTCTTTTGCGGGTGAAGAAATTCCCCTTCAAGTAAAGCCTTACGACAGGAAAGTGAAGTTGACTCCAATCCAGTCTTGATAAGCCTCCATGGGTGGGCGGGTGGGCAATTTTTTCTACAGAGCTTGTATCTGCGTCCTGTGTTCTTGAAGCTCCAGGCACTCTGAGGTAAATTTACTTTTCGCGCTCACCCGCTTGTCCAATCAGCAAACAGCTCACCTCACCAGCAACCCATTGCAGCCACTCACGGCAAAAACAAAGGGTCCTGTAACCTGATATAGGCACACGCTGCATAACCATATCTGAGCCTAGCTCAAACCTCCATAAATGTGTATAAATACATATAACTCACATAAATTCCATTCCATATAATGCTTCCATCCCAGAGTTAAACACCGAAACTGTCCAAAAAGCGGGCTGTGTACCCATGGGCCCCTTACTCTATACGTTTATCGGGCCCCTCATTATGTGAAGGTAAAAAAATGTGTGTACCGTGTTAGCTAGTAGATAGAAAACAGCCAAACACAGAAGATCACAGTCTGGGAGAGCCTCTGTGATTGGCTGTTGTAGTCAGACTAGATTTCCACAATCTGGACAATGATTCTGCTTGATTACCATACACATTAGTGCATGGCAATGTGGCGCCCTGCTCACGCAGGTAGCCACAGACTTCCCTAATGCACAGCTGGGTTTCCACAGCAGGTACATACTACATGCAACACCTTCCACCCCGGCACAGTAGGAGAGCCCCACTCACCGACTTTAGGTGAGATCCCCTATAAATACTGCTGCTGGGGGAGGAGTTAGTGTGCAGACGCTAGGAGAGCTGCGAAGCCGTCCTGGTGATTGGTGCCACGGTTAGGCCCGAACCAGTGACCTGGAGTGGCCCTTCTGCCGTCCAGCAAGCCTAGGAGTGGGGACAGAAGGCAAGGAGCAGAGCCAAGGGAGTGAGGAACCAGCGGAGGTTCGCCCAAGACGTACCGGACTTCGGGGGTCTGCACCTGTAGGATTACTTCAAGACTACAGAAAACCCCGTCAAACCGTGGAGACTTCAGTCACCCGGTCCCCCTGTGCACTCAAAGAAAGGGAACCAGACACCGCCATGTAATACAGGAGTGATCAGAGGGTAAACCCGTGGACGGCGCAGGAGGAGGGAAAGAGAGAGGACTCATGAGGGAAGAAGGCCAGTCTGGCGGCAAGTAGACAGGGCTTCAGGAACTGCAGAGAAGCAGAGGAGGCCTTATACCCACTTGCTGTGGAAGCTCACTGTGCACCTGGTCACCTGTCAGTGCCTTGGATGTCTATACCTGCCATACCACCAGTAAAAGATAAAAGACTTGCTAAGGTGTGTGCGTCTTTCCTCTCCACTCCCGATGCCCCTTATAGACTGCTCCATCACTCCCTATCCCGACTTAAAGTTCCACTCCCTTTTCACTACACTGCCCTGGAGGCCCAGCTCCACCTGTAGGGAGCTTTGCCATCTCAGCTGCATTACCATCGCCCTCCGGAGGACTGTGGCGGCGCTGGTGACCCATCACCAGGTACTAATAATGCCGATCTCACTCCCATACATTCTGGGGGCTAAGTGGTTTCTCCAGTATGATGGTCGCCCTGATACGTTGGATGCTTCTAGGAGAAAAAAAAAAATCACTAGTGTCCTGGACATGTATGCGATGACCGGTCAGCAGTGCACTGCTGTGGTACTCGCACAGTTAACTGGCGCAGCAGAGGAAGAGCGAGTCCTGGTCGGCTCCTGAACGGAGATCAGCGGCCAGAACATTTGACAAATTGAGAGCTACTTTTGAGGAGTGCAATGAGGCGGATATAGGCATGAGCTTTCAGCACTGCTACCAGAGGCCAGGAGATTATATCAGAGCTTATGCCTGGCGCCTAGAGGAAGCATTGCGAGCCCTTAAACATGTCAGCCTTGCCAGTGTACCCAATGAAAACAAGCTCTTGATTGAACAATTAACCCAGGGACTGCTATCCCCCCCCCGCCCCCGAGGACAACAAGACTGTGCGTTGGTGGTCACTGAGTAACCCGGAAGCTGACTTTAAACACCCTAAGGGTACCTTTACACACGGCTACATTTGTAGCTTGTCACCAGGTAACTTACTGGTTGCAGTGAAATCATGGATACATGGTTCTATCTTGTTGCTGTGTACAAATGGAATCATGTATCCATGATTTCACTGCAATGAGTAAGTTACCTGGTGACAAGCTACAAATGTAGCCGTGTGTAAAGGTACCCTAAGGGTACCGTCACACGTGGAGATATCGCCGGCGATTCCACAGGTGGCGCACGTGCGCGCGCACTTATTTGCGTGTCGCCCAAGGTCGCCGTCGCCCATTTACACGGAGCAACAACTCAGGCGACGCTCGGGCGACGACCTGACCGGAAATTGCCTGAGCGTCGCCCAAGGCCCAGGGGCGATCAAGTCGCTGGTCGTCGCTTCCGCGTCACACAGAGCCACCACATTAGCGATGTGGGCGTAATTTTGAGCCGCATCTCGGAGATAGGCGTTAACATTATGTTGTGTGACGCCTTGAAGACGTGTGATTGGTTGCAAACAAACACCAATCATTAATGTGTCCTTGTTCGGCGCGCCACATCGTTACATGTAAGCATGCATGTGCGTTATGGCTCTGTGCTTTAGGCAACTCTCGTGTGATGTGTCGCGGATTCTTGCTAGACGCATTGGTGTGGGCAACAAGGTAAAACACGGCGCTCGCGTGACGATTAATTGTACAGTGAATTTGTATAGCGCTGTTATGTTATGTGTGTTGTGCTACTGCGTTGCCTAATAAAATCACTCTTGCGTTCTTGGTAAAAGATAATATTGGAGCCTTGAAAGTATGTGTGTGCACATATATTTGTGTGTTTGCAGTTATGTGGGCCATATGTATTGTTCAGCTAACATTCCCTTGTCCATGTGTGTGTACAGAACATGTGTAATGCAATACATGTATATGGCGGATTACACACACAGGCACCATACAGTGTCACCACAAAGGCCTGTCCCTGGGTGGGGTACATATGTCTCCAATGCTTGTGTACCCCTATAAATCAGACATTATGTCATCACCATACGTTTTTGGTACACCATATACTGGTACATGCATCTTTTTCCTGGGACAAATAATCACTTTTGAGGACACCAATACGTACTTGTGGTATCGTGTCAATCTTGCTTACATAATAATGGTATGGGGTTAAACCCCATTACATGGGTAACAAATATTGAACATATACATTCATGCCCAAAAACACTGAGCAAGAGTCCTTGGTTTAAAACACATTTTTATACATAAAACATATGACCAACATGGTCCATAAAATTCAAACAAGTATATCACAAATCCCAGAAACGTGGGTAAAAGTTGTTTTTTTTTAAATTACACATGAGGGTGAAGAGGATGGGCATCTGAAGGGGCAGAGGTTGGATAGCCCCGTTTATAGGCCTCAATGAGGCGGCGTAATTGGGCCAGTTTTGCAGCCGCTTCATCATGTGCCGCCTCCAGGTCCTGCAGGGATGGGCCACCTATAGAGAAGACAGAACATCAACATCAGCCACATGTTTAGGACACATAGCAGGTGTGATTTCTTAGAAGTGTTTGCACTTACCAGGGGGCTGGGGAGCCACCATTTGGGGGGGTGGGGATGGTGAGGGGCTTATTGCCCAGTCCACCGCTTGGCTGGGGTTATCTGTAATAAGATCAGCATATGTGTATTTGTTAGGCCATAACAATGGTCCCGACATACAAATTAAGGGGGAAAAAAACAAGAAAGACAGATATAGTGCACAGTATATATGAGTAATAATGACATTACACCCACCTTCTTGGCCGTTTGTGGGGTCCTGAGGTGACCACTGTGCCGAATTGGCCCCACTGGACAACTCTCCTTCCAAGGGTGGGGTGGAATCAGCCCTTGGGGTCCTCTCTGAGCCAGATGGTCTCGGCAAGTGGGGTGATGTGGGCCTTTCAGGATGTGGTGGTGTTCCGGACGGCGGTTGCCCTGGTGACCCGGGTTGGCTCTGTGGTGGCGGTGGTCCTCCCGCAGGGGATGGGGGATGCTCCGGGCTTCTGTCCCTACCTGTTGAGGCAACAACATACTTAATTACAATAACAACATGGCCAGATATGTGGGGACTTAATAAACAGTGCTGTTTGCAGTTCATTAGGTCAGGATGAGTGAGATTGAAAGAAGGCCAGGATAGGGCAACATTATGTCATATGTGGGTAGGGTACACATATGACAATATGTGGCTAGGTTAAGTAGACATATAGTTTACAGGGGAATATAGGGTGTATGTGGATGAAGCAGGAAGATGATCCTGCAGCTGCAGAGTCATGAAGAAGCTCTCACATATATTGCCCCTATATATGTTGGGCTGTACAGTGGCATTTGCTGGCCTTCATATGTCTTTCTTTACACAGAAGGATATATGTATGTTGTCATGCTACTCACCTCTCATCTGGGCAATCCTGTGACGCAGTTGGGTGATGCGCCCATGCGTCTTAAATTTCAGATCTGCAATTTTTTTTTGCAGATCTGCTTACAGCTGCGCACAACACTCAACCTCCTTTCCAGACGCCTCTGCACCCTCAGCAGGACAGCCTGCTTGTGGAGGCGCGGATGGGTGTGGTGCTGGTGACACCAGTAATCCCTGGTGTCACATACAGCAATTAAAATATATAAGGGGAGGGGGAGCGCACAATAGAGCAATAAAAGTGGATACAAGGGGTTAATATAGCAGTAGTCCACTCACCTACTCAGGTTGTGAAGGGTTCACAACCAACCTTGTAAACATAAAAGGTCGCTGCAGATCCCGTCCAGGAAAAGAAAGGAAGGTTTTTGTGTTACTGGGATTCCTCCGCGCTGACCTCAGGAGACAATTTTGATTTTATTCTTTATTCGTCCACACACCAAATAAAAGGAAGCCGACGCGTTTCGTAGCCATATGGCCACTTCATCAGGGCATTAGTTACAGAGTTATATGGAAAGGACTTTATATACACAAACATATCTTCAAAAAAAAAAAAAATAGCATCATGATGTCATTTCCTGTGGAAACGCCCCCTTTGTGTTACAAACAGGTAAAATCACTCATAAAGGTGTATAATCAAAATTTACATTGCATAAAAAAGAAGAAAGAGCCCTACTTATAAAACATAAATTTCAAGGCAAAAAAAATAATTTTTTTTCCTTTAAACAGTTTTTTCCATTGGATTCGAACTCACTCAAAAGTTGATCTCACATTATAAGTCCTGGGTCTTGCCGCTAAACTACTGCCATCTCAGACCATGTGCCACTATTACTTAGGTAAACACCTGATTTACATAGAAAGGATTTTATATACACAAACATGTCATCATGACGTCATTTCCTGTTACAAACAGCTAAAATCACTCATAAAAATGTATAATCAAAATTTTGTTTTTGCAGATCTGCTTACAGCTGCGCACAACACCCAACCTCCTTTCCAGACGACTCTGCACCCTCAGCAGGACAGCCTGCTTGTGGAGGCGCGGATGGGTGTGGTGCTGGTGACTCCAGTAATCCCTGGTGTCACATACAGCAATTAAAATAAGGAGCTCAGGCTCTCCCCACACTGCAGCTTGCCTGGGTGCCGCCATTTTGACTATTCTGCAGGGGAAGGGAAAGCACCAGGAAGGCGGCGTCAAAAGATTGACAACGCTCGGGCGAATGAACGCACGGGAGATATGTCACATGTTGACAGGGGCCCAGAGGCACCGCAAAAGCTACAGGATTTACTGTATGCTTTTGGGTCATGTAATACAGAAAGGCTGCCACTACAGCGCTCATGCAGACTTTAGTTGGAATGTAATGACAATTGCGTTTCTGTTTGTGCCACATCTCTGCACTTTTGAACACAGCCGCAAACACAGAGACGACATCAATGCGCTACTGTACAGTATGTACGCTCCTGGGTGATACACCTTTGGACGCACACATCATCAAATATGGCGCTGAGGCACAAGACAACCAATTGGAACGCTCGAGCTGCCACCAATCCACGCAGACCACCAGAGCTAGTAAATACGCCCTGAAACGCCTAATGGAATGGTATAGGCGATGTGTGCTGTCGCCTTTGACATCGCTCATGAGATGATCGCTCATGAGATGAGATCAGCACACATCGCCCAAGAATGGTTTCAGAGCTCTGATGTGAAACCAGGCGACCTCTCGGATGTGTCGCCGATTCACATTGGGCGACGCATTGCCGATGTCGCCGGCGACAGGCCACGCCTCAGCGTCGCCTGTGAAATCGCCGGCGGTATCTCCACGTGTGACGGCACCCTAAAGGACATGGCCATTAATGGGTTACAGCCAGTAGAGACCCATGAAGCTGCCATCAAACGGTGGTGCAGTGGCGAGGCGCAGGCTACCCCGAAATCATTATCCGTGTCTGCAGCCACGCACAATGTACAATCTGCTCAGCCTGACAAGTATGACTCTCTGCGTGCTTAGATGCATGCTGAAATGCGCCAGATGAGCAAAAACATCACCAAGCTGACGGAAGCTCTACAGCTACAGCAAAGTCAACAGCCAGCACCAAGACCCCAGCCCCAACCTCAACCGCTGATTCATCTTGCTGACAGTCCAGAGGATGTACCCTGGATGAGAGCGAAGCAAGCCACGGCGTACCGAAGGAGAACCACCGACCGCTACAGCTCCACTAGGGAGCCCATCTGCCGTCGCTGTAACCGAACTGGCCACATCGCCAGGAGCTGTCCCTGGGGGCCGGGGCCAAACCTCAGGAATAGATCAACAGGGCCCAGCCACCTGGTACAAGACCTTCATCGGACAGAGGCCGTTCCTGTCAATTGTACTAGATGGCATCCCGACACCTGCTCTGCTGGACACCGGGTCACAGGTGACCACCATCCCCTATATCCCTTTATAAGGAGTACTGGGCTGATGCAGAAGTGAAACAGCCTACCCTAGAATTCACCCTCAATGCGTCTAACTGTAGGTTAGGGAAGTACCAATAAAAGTGGGGAGGGTGGAATTGCAGAACCAAGGGGTCATAGTTGTAGCAGAAGCAAGTAATGCAAATGACCCATAAGGTACCTCTACACGCCGCCACTGCGGTGTAGCAACTGCCAGGCAATCGGGATTTTTGTGACGGTTGCCTTGAAATTGCTACGAAGTTGCGGCGTGTAATTTGGGAAAGTGATCGGGATTTTCACAGTTGCTCGGGGTTGCGGTTTCAGAGCATTGTTCTAAAATCAGAGGCAACCCAAATGGTGAATTGCCCTGGTATTGTTGTAAGCGGGCGATAGGGATGGAATCTGCGTCGCCTAGTGATTTCCCAGGGGCGTGCCACAGCGTGATGGATACCGCGCCCCATCAGCAATGATTGGTGGGGGCTACTGTGTAACCATTGGCTGTCCCTTCACAGGGCACCATCTTGGATGAGCTGTCACTTCAGCACTAGACGCATCTGCACCTACTGAACAATCCACTACATAAGTGTAATGACGCGGCCACTCATTCGCGCTGCCAAATGTAGTTTGGTTGTTCAGATGATGTACTGTGCACATTATCATGCCACACATGACAGTGAATAAATTGCCCTACACAGCGCACATGGCTGGCATACATAACGCACTGCAATGTGTGTATTTTGGGGACGCTGATGTTTTAATTTGGCGTCTTCCCTTTCTCGGACAGTGACCATGTTATTGTTAACAATGTTGTTTTGCGCCACAAGTGTGCGTGGAGACATCATGATGTTTCTTTCACTTTCACTCAGCCTGCAAGGTGCCTGGTCCTCCCCTGCACATAGCAGCAGAGTCACGGCCGCCGCACAGCGCGCAGCAACATGGGGTCTAGGGGAGCTCATGGTCCTCATAGACTATTGTGACCGCCAGGGTTACTGGTGTCACCATCACCACCGGCACCCACGGCGGCGCAAACGCAGCATCCCTAGGCGGATCCAGCGGGCCCTGCTCCACAAACTGGGGGTGGAGAGAACCTGCAAACAGATTATAAAAAAAATAGCAGACCTGAAGCACAAATGCCCAGGCCGCATTGTTGAGATTCGTGCCAGGATTGCCAGGCTGCGTGGTATGTTTCGATGGCAAACGCACACCTTCACACGTACATGTACCAAACAACACACAAATGTATGTTTATTGGCCTACAGCACAAAATGAGTATTTGGCCACCATGGTGATGTGTCACCAATGTGCATTGCCTTGTAGCTTACCCAGAAACATGAAGATGTAGTAGTAAATAGTCATTTGGCCCACAAATGTTGACGCCTATACTCAGCCTTTACCTAAGTATATTTGCCCTAAAAGGTGTGTCCAGAGTGTAAATGTGGCAAGTATATATCAGTGCCATGTTGAACACACACACGACACCCTGCCCCACATATGTGTCACCTGACACACAGAACAATGTTGCCACACAATGATGTCACAACTGGACACTCACTAGTACATGTACACTATGTGCAGGCAGCCATGGTGCAAACACTAGTAGCTTACTGGCATATCTAAACTTAAAAACACAACCACCTACCATGTCAAGCCAGGTTTGGCGAGAAAAAAAACAAAAACATATCTTGCCACTGTAGTTGTACTCCTGTCACAAACCATAGTGGGCCCTACCCACAGTACATGCCTACAACATGACCTTGTACCCGGTCATGCTGGAACTACATAGGGAGGACAATGTGTGTGTTGTACTATGTTGTGTTCCTTTGTTCTTAAAGCTGTGTCATCCTGTTTTTCAATATAGATGAGGATGATTCGGCCTCGGGAGAGGGGCCCCAGTCCCCACCGGCACCTGGCCCACGAGGGCCCAGCAACACCATCCCCACCCGGGACTCCACCATACCCAGGGCCAGAGGGTGAGCACATGACCTCACCTGCAGTGCCTGAAGATTTGGCTTCTTCCAGCCCAGGCCCCCTTGTGCCACACAGCCCCATCCTGTGGCCACACCCCCCAGCCCAGGAGTAACACCACCACCCAGTGTGTCCAGCTCTGTGGCGAGCCCTGGGGTGGGCAGTCTCCACACCCTCCAATGGAGCCTGCCTTGTTGGCTATGGTGGTAATGGTTGTTGCTGCATACGGCCTTTACACTGTAATTACTGTTGTGTTCTGTGTCCATCAGTATTTGCTTATTGTGACAGGTTATTTTGTAATCATTTTGTGCAGACTGAGAACGTGCACGGGCCGCTGGATGAACTCTGAGCCCATCTCCATCACCTCCTCATGGGAATGATGATGTGGAGGAAGAGCGCAAGTACTATCATTTAGGGTACCTTTACGCGCGGCTACATTTTTAGGGTGGCTACAGGTAACTTACTGGTGGCAGTGAAATCATGGGAGACAAGGTTCTATCTTGTTGCTGTGTACAAATGGAATAATCTCTCCATGATTTCACTGCAACCAGTAAGTTACTTGTAGCCACCCTAGAAATGTAGCCGCGTGTAAAGGTACCCTTAAGGTACCTTTACACGCCGCTACAACATGATGGATACAACCCGCTACTTCACGTGCACGAGCACGCCCAAACGGGAAACGCACCACCTTTACACGCCGCCACAAGGTGCGCTACGCTACATCTATAGCTTGATACATCGCCGGGTGTCTCAAGTAGCCATCTGTAGCTTACCATACCTCATTTACACACCGCTACAACCAGCTAATATGGGCGGACCTGGTGCAGCAGGGACAGCACATAGGCGTGCCACAATTGTGGATTCCGAGACGTCCGTATGCTGATAGGACAAAGCAATAAACCCATGATTGGGCAGGCATCGCAGGAGGCTGTTTAATACATGACGCTCGAGCAATTGTGTAGTGTGACTGGTCTGCTCCTTAAATATGCCTCCTTATGCAGCAACTACCAATCGTCATGCAGGAGCTTCCTCCAATGATCGCTGAAGGGGCGCGGTATCCCGGAGCCTGTGTCACGCCCCAGCTACATACCAGGTGCATCGCCTGGTGTATAGACGTCCCTTCTGTAGCGTCTTTACACGCCGATACAGGTCGCTACAATCGGCTTTGTAGCCACCTGTTTCAGAGCAGTGCTCAGAAACAGATGTATCTGTTGCCGGCTGCCTCCTACCGTCTTCACACGCCGCTACTACTGGCTATATTGAGGACGCAAGCTACACTCGTAGCCTGTAGCGGGTTGTATCCATCCTATTGTAGCGGCGTGTAAAGGTACCTTTAGTGTGAGTCCAATAACCATCACTAGCTACTGTCTAAAACTAATGTGTGGCTAATTCCCCCTACAGGTGTCCCTACTATTCAGGAGGTCCTGGTGGCACACCAGGAGGTGGCCCAAATGATGGAGAGGGCACACCAACGCGGGCAGCAACATCTTGCCGCCCTCCAGCGACCACATGACGGCATGGGCTTAAACCCATCCGCCCATGAGGATTAATGGGTAACATGCCCATCCAAACTTTGGTCCATGTTGGACTTTGTTACCCTGTTGGCAAATTCTGTTTTAATGCCCCGTTGGCCTCTTTTCTTATAGTATTCCACATTGGGACCGTGGGGAGTGTGTTGTGGCTACTCCTAAACAAACCCAGCATTGCGGTGTTTTCGGCCACTGTGTGCCACACATGGTGTTGGTGAATTAGAGCTTCTGTTCAAAATCCTGTGTGTTCCTTGCTGACAACACCCACATGTTTTGGTGAGACAATTTAAATTGGGCTAACACTCTGACTCACATTTGAATTCAAGCTCTATGTTGGGACATAGTCAACAAGGCCACATAGTGTCCCATCACGCCATTGCCCACAATGTGGGCTGAATGTACCCAATATGTACCACACATCCAACCGCCCACTCCACACACTTGTGTAGGTAACACAGATATGGACATAGTGCAAGTTAACACAAATTTGTTTTTTTTTTGTTTTTCTTTCTTTTCTTTTTTATAAACAAAAATATATATAAAAAAAGGGCTAAATGAGCCATAATTCTCGGAAAAAAACAACAAACAAAAAAAGGTGTTAAATCAAAGGCTGTGGCCAGTCCATAAGGGCAACGTAGTGCATTGGCTAGTAGTGTCCGCTCTCCATCATTCTCTGCTGGATCCGACAATGGCGCCTCCCCCCCCTCCTCATGGTACAGCCATCTACCATGGGAGGATGCTGTTTTGCGGGTGGCTCTTCTTGGGGGAGGTATAGTATCCGGAGGTTGGGACCTCCTCACCCTGCGTCCGGCGGGCACAGTGGGCCATGGGGTGGTCTTCTGTGGGACGGCCATCATGGCCCCCCATCGCAGCGACCCATCTTCGCCCGCCTCCAGGACACGAAACATGGCCCGCTCTGCGATGGTTCGCTGCTCTGGCTCCATCTGGGCCAGCATTTTGCTGGCGACATACCCGAAACCAGAGCCGGGTGTCCTCTCACGGTCGAGAAGGACCTGTTTTGCCCAGGTACCCAGCTCCGTATTTGGTGGGGCAGGTGGTCTTCGACGAATCTCAGAGCTGGGCCTGGCCCCCACCACTGGTCCCGGGCACTGGCCCTCCCGCAGATGTTGATGGGAGAGCCTCGCCAGCTGCTGACTCCTCTTCACTGGAGCCAGGCGCCAAAGGGGCCTTAAATAGAAAGGGGAAAAAAAAAAAAAAAAACAACATCAAAAACATGAAGCAGTATCATTGATCACAATCGTCAAAAAACATACACCATCAAACTAAACACACAACATACCATGTAGAAAACCACGGAAACAAAGAGAACAGTAGAGGGCTTCAAAATGGACAACAACTGCACTAGTGATGTATACTCACCTGCGGAAGCAACAGATTTAGGAAAAAAAATACCTAAAACAAACAGCCACACACACACACACACACACACACACACACACACACACACACACACACACACACACACACACACACACAATAAAAAGAAGGGTCTGTGTCCACAGGAGGTTTTAGCAGCGCTTTTACAGCTGGTAAATCATGCTGCAAAGCCTTACCTTTTTGAAAAGTATGCTAACTTGTTACTGCGTTTTACCTACAGTCAACGGGACAAATGCAGGAAACACGCATCTAGAACATACACTTTAAAAACAAACCTTTATCAACACAAAAAAAAAAAAACCATAATATAACACAATCGATCCCCCCCAAAGTTTAAAAACACGTAGCTAGTCTACTGTGAAGGATTGTATGATCCTCAGGTTTAGCTGGGTTCCGGAGTGCTTCTAAACCCGCCTGTGGGCACATACCCAAAAAGTTGCTTTTTACAGATCAGTGAAAGACAAAAGGTGAAACAGATGGACAAGTGCGATTAGGAAATGCATGCAGCCAATCACACCTGTGTAGCAAACATGGTGGACACCTCACACACACACAAACACAATTACCCACCTCCTGTGGCGGGGATGGGTCTTGGGGTGGGCCTAGTGAAGGCTGCCGACGCCGCATGCTGCACCGCGTTCCACGCTGCCCCTCTTGGCCCAGGGTGAAGGTGAGGAGGTCATAGTACCACAAAGTAGGCTTTGGGACCTCCTCAGCTCCAGCCCCGGAACGTGCCTCAGTGTACTTTTTGTGGGCCCGCTGGAACGCGGTGCGCAGGCCTTTGATCTTCTCTGCAACCTTCACAGCGTCCCACCTCTTGTGGGGCTGGAGGCGTTTTGCCAGCACCACAAGAGGTTTTTAGGCCGCACCCCGCGCTGCCAGGTCGTGATATTCAGACAGCGCCGTCCGCCACAGGCATTCGTGCTCCTGATAAAAGGTGAGGAGTTGGGTCACAAATTCCGGATACCGCGCCATCTGTGAACAATTTTAACATATAAACATTCATGGTGTCCAACACATGGCCAGCATACATCACACAATACTCTGTATCTACATCCACTCTGGTGGCACGGAAATAACATGTGTGGATCATGTATGTTGGCATGTGGGGCACCCTTGCTGAAGGAGGCAACAATAAGCTGTGATGTTTATTTATGGCTATGTGAAGATAAGAATAACCAAAATATAGTCATGATGGCCTATGACCATTGGAAAACACACAGCTCCAACACCGAAGTAGCCCTCCCCAACAACGTTCTGCATTGCACATAGACATGCCTAGATAACTATTTTACAATGTGTACTGCAGATCGGTTTGAATGACTAACTAATTGAGAACACTAAATACACTTCTACATGCTGCTCCCTGATCTGACTTACAATGCACCTAAGCAGTATGTAGCAACAGCAACAGCGTCTCCCAAAAAACATTACCACACACAAATAAGATACCCATGCGAGTACACTTGCCGTCGGTCCAACAGAGAAATGTAGATTAGACACTACTAGCTCAATGCACATTCCAGTCTGGACAGTGGCTAGCCGAAAACAGGGGATATTTATCCTGACATTGACCAATCATCAAACACCAATTAGGCACATTGCGCCTGCTGACTACGTGACGACAAAGCGTTGTGATTGGTTGAATCACAGATAAAATGTGCTCACGGCAGATGTCTGACACGCTTGCTGCCCAGAGACATTAAGTAAGTAGTTGTGTGCAAACATGGATGTTGATGCGTGTTTAAAGTGTAAGGCAAAGAACATTTGGTAACGCAATAGTGTACTGTACGTGACGGCCATGTGTTGTCAGTTTTGAGAAACAATGATTTTGACTAACACTATTGTGTGGTCTCAAATGCATGTTGTTCGGCTACATTAGCACATTGTAGTTTTTGAAGTAATGTTGTTGTTTCCATTTGCCATACAGGATCATGGTTGCAGGATGGTTGAGTGTTTGTTAGCGGTGATGAACAAATTAGCGGACATATGATACGGTTTGTGGCAAACACACACTGGGACCTACATGGCTAGTATCAGGCATGGATTGAGCCTTCTGACAGCACCTAATGTTTAGATGTGGAGATCCACCCTTGCCAACACATCTGGCCCTTGACCACTCCATGATGAGTCATGTATACACTTCTTCGTGGCATCTGAGACTACTCACCCACAAAGGCTGTGGTACGTCTTTACTTACAGAATGTAGATGTGTAAACATATGGTATACTACATTATGTTACTGACATGTATAGACCTGCTTTGTGGTGACATGTACATTTTTGCCCCAGATATGGCCTGAAGCTTAATTAATTTTACGTCTATAAAAGTGCCCAAGGATGGACAGGGCTGATCAGTGAACATGTTTGCTTTGTTTTCGGGGCACTGTGCTTGATGGGCTTGCAATGGTAAAAATGATGTGTGTTGTGCGCACACGACTGTTTGTATATGCTTTGCCCTAGTGGGCAGTCCGAGTATTGTGAGGCTTACTTTCACATGTTTGCATATAAAGTATTTTACATTTTACATATATTCTGTTTATCATATACAGGTGCTGATACGTCAGATGATGTTTGACCCTGATGGAGATGTTATCGTGGCTCTTGCCATGGAGGAAGAGCAATTGTGGCTGGAGGATAGATATGAAAGGTTGCGGCGTCGCAGACAATGGCGTGTGTGGAGTCGGGATTGGCTTCGCTTTCGGGAGACCCGGAGCCACATGCAGCTGTTGCGTGAGCTGGAGGATAATAATTTGCATGATTTCAGGAACTACCTCCGTATGTCCGAGGACTCTTTCACCTTCTTTTTGGATCGCGTAGGGCCATTGGTAGCCCGTTAGGACACTGTCAGGCGTCGATCAGTATCAGCTGAGGAGCGTTTGGCTATTACTTTGCGGTTCCTGGCTACAGGCCGGTCAAGGACCGACCTGCAATACACCTCACGTGTATCACTGTCCCTGCTGAGCCGCCTGATCCCTGAGACCTGTGAGGCCATCTGGAGTGCTCTGCTGCCATCCTATATGCAGTTGCCTGAAACACCCGCAGAATGGATGCAAGTGGCCCGAGGCTTTGTAAGCCGGTGGAATTTCCCAAACTGCGGTGACGCTTTGGATGGCAAGCACGTGAGGATTACTAAACCCCCCCAACTCGGGCTCTTTGTATTATAATTACAAAGGGTATTTTAGTATAGTCCTCATGGCCCTGGTGGATGCGAACTAGGAGTTCCTCTATGTGGACGTTGGCATGAACGGGCGAATCTCAGTGGGGGTGTGTTCGCACAAGAACTAAGGAGAGGTGGGCTAAACTTGCCCTCAAATGAAGAGGCAAGCCATCATCTCAACTTTGCGTTTATGGGGGATGAAGCCTTCCCACTTCAGGCTCACCTACTACGGCCATATCCCCAGAGGACCCTTACTTCTGAGCGGCGCATTTTCAATTACCGGCTAACCCGGGTCCGCTGTGTGGTTGAAAATACGTTCGGGATCATGGCGAATACATTCCGGGTTTTTCATACGCGTACAGTTGTGGCCAAAAGTATTGACACCCCTGCAATTCTGTCAGATACTCAGTTTCTTCCTGAAAATGATAATAATACCAAAGAATTTGTGATTGCAATCTTCATTTAATTGATCTTCAATGAAAAAAAAAAAAAAAAAAACACAAAAATAATTGTCCTAAAGCCAAATTGGATCTAATTCTACACCAAACATAAAAAAGGGGTGGACAAAAGTCTTGGCACTGTTAGAAAAATCATGTGATGCTTCTCTAATTTGTGTAATTAACAGCACCTGTAACTTACCTGTGGCACCTAACAAGTGTTGGCAATAACTAAATCACACTTGCAGCTAGTTGACATGGATTAAAGTTGACTCAACCTCTGTCCTGTGTCCTTGTGTGTACCACATTTAGCATGGAGAAAAGAAAGAAGACCAAAGAACTGTCTGAGGACTTGAGAAACCAAATTGTGAGGAAGCATGAGCAATCTCCAAAGACCTGAATGTTCCTGTGTCTACCGTGCGCAGTGTCAAGAAGTTTAAAGCCCATGGCACTGTGGCTAACCTCCCTAGATGTGAACGGAAAAGAAAAATTGACAAGAGATTTCAACGCAAGATTGTGCGGATGGTGGATAAAGAACCTCAACTAACATCCCAACAAGTTCAAGCTGCCCTGCAGTCCGAGGGTACAACAGTGTCAACCCGTACTATCCGTCGGCGTCTGAATGAAAAGGGACTGTATGGTAGGAAACCCGGGAAGACCCCACTTCTTACCCCGAGACATAAAAAAGCCAGGCTGGAGTTTGCCAAAACTTACCTGAGAAAGCCTACAATGTTTTGGAAGAATGTTCTCTGGTCAGATAAGTCAAAAGTAGAGTTTTTTGGGCAAAGGCATCAACAGAGTTTACAGGAGAAAAAAAAAAAAAAAGAAGAGGCATTCAAAGAAAAGAACACGGTCCCTACAGTCAAACATGGCGGAGGTTCCCTGATGTTTTGGGGGTGCTTTGCTGCCTCTGGCACTGGACTGCTTGACCGTGTGCATGGCATTACGAAGTCTGAAGACTACCAACAAATTTTGCAGCATAATGTAGGGCCCAGTGTGAGAAAGATGGGTCTCCCTCAGAGGTCATGGGTTTTCCAGCAGGACAATGACCCAAAACACACTTCAAAAAGCACTAGAAAATGGTTTGAGAGAAAGCACTGGCGACTTCTAATGTGGCCAGCAAGGAGTCCAGACCTGAATCCCATAGAACACCTATGGAGAGATCTAAAAATGGCAGTTTGGAGAAGGCACCCTTCAAATATCAGGGACCTGGAGCACTTTGCCAAAGAAGAATAGTCTAAAATTCCACCAGAGCATTGTAAGAAACTCATTGATGGTTACTGGAAGCGGTTGATCGCAGTTATTTTGGCTAAAGGTTGTACAACCAAGTATTAGGCTGAGGGTGCCAATACTTTTGTCTGGCCCATTTTTGAAGTTGTGTAAAATTATCAATGTTTTGCTTTTTGCTTCATTCTCTTTTGTGTTTTTTTCATTGAAGACAAATGAAGATAATAATACCAAAGAATTTGTGATTGCAATCATCTTCAGGAAGAAACAGAGTATTATCTGACAGAATTGCAGGGGTGTCAATACTTTTGGCCATAACTGTATGCATATGAAACTGGAATCTATTGATGTGGTAGTGCTGGCCTGCTGTGTGCTGCATAACTTCATGCGTCGTAGGGATCGAGCATCATACACGCCGGCAAGTTGTGTGAATTCTGTGGACCCCAAAACAGGGGAGGTCCGTCCAGGGGCTTGGCGTGATGACGACCATGGTGTGGCGCTACTCCAGCCGCTGACCCATGGTCGCACTCAGCAGGAGGCCAGGAACAGTAGAGAGGCATACTGCTCCTACTTTAATGGCCCTGGGGCATTGAGCTGGCAGCACCAGCAGCTGTAGTATGGCTGGTGCTGTGAGGGCTGGACATGGTGGAAATGGTGGCCATGGTGTACACAGCAGGGTGGGTGCACCATAGTTTGTTATTTTTAAATGTTCTTGTGTGCACATGTTTTAGGGCCCTTTCACATCAGCAGTAATTTGAAATCGCGGCAGATAAGGTGAAAAAAACGCATCTGCCGCGATTGCCGCCGCATAACCGCTGCACTTGCGGCGCGGTTATCGCCATAGTAAGTATAGGGGGACTTGCGGCAGGTGCGGTTTTGCACTTGCGGTAGGTGCGGCCGCGAAAAAAAAAAACGCGGCTGACCGCACTTGCCGCAAATCCCCCTATACTTACTATGGCGATTACCGCAACCGCGCCGCAAGTGCAGTGGTTATGCGGCGGCTATGCGGCAGATACGTTTTTTCACCGCATCTGCCGCAATTTCAAATTACCGCTGATGTGAAAGGGCCCTAAGGTAGTTGAGGTTTTATTTGTGATGTGGGTGGTGCACTTTAAAGCTGGCTTCAGACTTGCGGACCCTCCGCAGCGTCCTGCGGAGGGTCCGCAAGCTGACCTCAGCCCCTATGTTTATAATGAGAACGCACGGTCATGCGCAGGTCTGCTCATGACCGTGCACTCCCATTCACTGCAATATGTGATTTGTACGCCGGCGGATGCCGGCGCACAAATCACACACTCTGCTCCGCACCAGGAACGCGACCATGTCATCTCAGAATTGCTAGGATCCGTCGAAGCGTTCCAGAGTTATTACCTCATAAGGGGACACTGGTCAGAATTACAAAAAATGCCAAGGTCTTTAGGGTCAAAATAGGCTGGGTCCTGAAGGGGTTAAAGAGGACCTGTCATTCCCCCAAAGTTTGCAATCTAAAGGCAGCACTGAATGCAGCATGTATGTATGACAGCAGCAATTATCCCTGTCCTGCTCCATGTATAACACTAGCAGCCCCCCCCCCCCCCTATGGGGCCCAGGTGTAAATGCTGCACTGGGGCCCGCAAAGTTCATGTTACGCCACTGTTTGTGGGGATCTATATTTGAGCTAATACCAGATCACCACAAGGCGGATCATCTGAATGCCAAGTTTGGAAATACATAGACTATCAGGATGAACATCACTGTACTTCACTGCAAAAAAACACACCGTGTGAATGTAGCCCAAGACTCTGCTTCTAGCAGGTTACTGTATCTGGGGGTCATCCGATGACCTCAGGGAACCACAGCACCCCACAGTAGTCAGTCAGGTCCGATCCTATTGAAGTGGGTTCTTAAAGGGATCCTGTCACCCCCAAAACACCTGTAAACCTATTAAAACCTGTCCCTAGAGCATATTAACACTATCCCTACACTGTTTTTACCTCCTAAATGCAGTAAGTGACATTGAATAAAAACGTTTTATAAGTACCTGATTAGTCATGATAATGAGTGACTATCTATTCATAGTCACTCATCAAGACTGCCCCTCTGCTTCATATCACGCCTATTCAAGCGTGATCGTCAGCCTAGATTCAAATTGCCGCCTCCCTGCCGTGCCCTGTCTCGTCCGAGGCTGCAGTGTGGCTGGTGACGCGATCCGCGTCATTCCCAGCGCCTGGTGACGTATTTAGACCGGCGCCGTGCTGTTAGCTTCAAAATGCGCACTGCGCATGCGCATTGGGCATGCGCAGTGCGCATTTTGAAGCTAACAGCGCGGCGCCGGTCTAAATACGTCACCAGGCGCCGGGAATGACGCGGATCGCGTCACCAGCCACACTGCAGCCTCGGACGAGACAGGGCACGGCAGGGAGGCGGCAATTTGAATCTAGGCTGACGATCACGCTTGAATAGGCGTGATATGAAGCAGAGGGGCAGTCTTGATGAGTGACTATGAATAGATAGTCACTCATTATCATGACTAATCAGGTACTTATAAAACGTTTTTATTCAATGTCACTTACTGCATTTAGGAGGTAAAAAGAGTGTAGGGATAGTGTTAATATGCTCTAGGGACAGGTTTTAATAGGTTTACATGCGTTTTGGGGGTGACAGGATCCCTTTAAACCCTTTATTAAAGGGGATATCCAGGATTGATAAACCTTTACTGCATTTTTACAAAAACAGCGCCACCCCCCTGTCTACAGGGTGCATGTGGTATTACAGCATAGGGGCACACAACATAAATGGCGCTGAGCTGCAATATCACACACAACCTGTAGACCGAGGTGACAGAAAAGAACGACTCACTGCCTCAGCTCCTCGTGAGGTGGAAGGTCAGGGAGGTGAGGAGCCCTGTACACCTACTGCGGTCCGGGGAGTGATGGCGTCTCCATACACACTCCCAGATAGTCTAGAACGAAGCTGAACTCACACGGCATGTGAGGAGGCTACAGTCAGCTCACACAGCCCGCCATCACTCACCGTACGGATCTAGACTCCTCCCCTCCATGTGACTGCCGGGGTTGTTATGGTGATGGTCCCTGTTGCTATCAGGTGACCTTAGTGCACGCCGGATGCTGCGTTTTTAAATAAATCTGTGGCCTCTCATTGGTTCTTTCTTTCAGCCTCACTTGATCCGAAATGGTACAAGCGGTGATTGGTTGGAACATGTCCACATCATGCTCCTATTGGATGAGCCCATAAAGTAGGCGGGCTCTACTGCTCAGTCGGACCTATCAGTGATCTCCGAAATTTGAAATCAGTTTGTGACCGGAGCTGCAGGTAGAGAGTGAATGTCAGCGGTGATCCGCGGAGCGAGCATCCATGCTGAGTATATCACCCCCGGCCACCGCGGGGAGGGCGCTGCCCCCGGAGGAGGTGCCGGTGCTCGCCCTCACACACTTCTCCAGGCCGCCGTTCGTCAGCTTCGGCTGTGTTCGCCCCGGCTCCGCCCGCACCGCGGTTCTGATGCTGCAGAATCCCTCAGAGGACCCGGCTGTAGTGACCGTACACAGGCTGCCCGAGCACCGAGGCTTCAGCGTGCCGGAGACCGAGATCCGAGTGCCGGTATGTGGGGGAGGGCGCGGGACTACAACTACCAGCATGCCCCGGCCTGTAGAGTAATGTGACAGGTGGCGATGAGCTCCCTGCACCGGAGACGGCAGCTGTACAGCAACTGCCCCCCTGGAGCATGTCCAGGTCCACCCCCCTACCCCCTCTGAGCATGTCCAGGGTCCACCCCCCTGGAGGATGTCCGGGTCCACCCCCCTGGAGGATGTCCGGGTCCACCCCCCTGGAGGATGTCCGGGTCCACCCCCCTGGAGGATGTCCGGGTCCACCCCCCTGGAGGATGTCCGGGTCCACCCCCCTGGAGGATGTCCGGGTCCACCCCCCTGGAGGATGTCCGGGTCCACCCCCCTGGAGGATGTCCGGGTCCACCCCCCTGGAGGATGTCCGGGTCCACCCCCCTGGAGGATGCCCGGGTCCACCCCCCCTACCCCCTGGAGCATGCCCAGGTCCACCCCCCCCCACCCCCCTGGAGCATGCCCAGGTACACCCCCCCTACCCCCCTGGAGCATGCCCAGGTACACCCCCCCCCCCACACCCCCCTGGAGCATGTCCGGGTCCACCTTCCCCCTACCCCCCTGGAGCATGTCCGGGTCCACCTTCCCCCTACCCCCCTGGAGCATGTCCAGGTCCACCCCCCTACCCCCTCTGTAGCATGTCCGGGTCCACCCCCCTGGAGGATGTCCGGGTCCACCCCCTGGAGGATGCCCGGGTCCACCCCCCCTACCCCCTGGAGCATGCCCAGGTCCACCCCCCCCCCCACCCCCCTGGAGCATGCCCAGGTACACCCCCCCCTACCCCCCTGGAGCATGCCCAGGTACACCCCCCCCCCCCACACCCCCCTGGAGCATGTCCGGGTCCACCTTCCCCCTACCCCCCTGGAGCATGTCCGGGTCCACCTTCCCCCTACCCCCCTGGAGCATGTCCGGGTCCACCTTCCCCCTACCCCCCTGGAGCATGTCCGGGTCCACCTTCCCCCTACCCCCCTGGAGCATGTCCGGGTCCACCCCCCCTCCCCCCCTCCTGTGTTATAATCTCCTGTAGTGCTGTATAATGGTGCAGGGAATGTCTCCCACCCCCTGTGCTGATGTATCGCCCTGTAGTAGAGATCATTGTATATTTACAATTCTTTTGACCTGATTTGTCTTTTCTCCTTTGCAGCCATTTGAATCTCTTCCGCTGACCATCACATGGACTCCAATAGAGGAGGGTGGGATCCGAGAACTGGTCACCTTCCTTCTAAATGATGTGGTGAAGCACCAGGCCGTATTGTTGGGACGCGCGGAGCTTCCAAATAAAAAGAAGGTAGAAGTTTAACCTGACAAATATGTTGGTTCTATACCTACATAGTTACAGGGGCGGTCTGTGTAATATAGCTTCTTGGTGTGAACAAGGCAGATTCACCGCTGTCAGATGTAAAGGGGTTATCCCATAAATATAGACCCTGTACATATAATCCATCAGGTCTTATGGGCCATAAAAGGTATGGAAAGCTCAGCAGCGCATCATCGGAGGCCTGATGATGATGTACAGCTGTCACCTGGTGGCTCCAGCGGTCTATCAGCTAGCGGAGTGATGACATCACAACCTCCCCACTGTGCCGCCTGCGCTGGATCCACACAGGTGGCGGTTGATGAGCCTGGCTGAATGTTATTTTGTACATATCCTGCCATATGTGTAAAGGGTTATTTTGTTCGGTCGACCCCTTTTTTTGGCTACCATAGAGCACTATGTGCAGCTTTAACTGGACAATCAGCGCATTGCCAAGACAGATGCCTTCTTAAAGCAGTTGTCTGTGATGAAACAATTCGAATTATACATCCCTAAATTAAGATGCTGAGGGATACTCGAAGTGATTATTACTATTGTTTTCAGTCTGATTTATATGATTAATATTAGCGAAACAAGTGGACTGCGAAGTTTCAGCTATACAACAGCCTTTCTCAAGCAGATGATTAATTTTATGATTAATATTGGGTAGAAAACCAATTAAAAGTGGATCGTAAATGGTGACGGTTAATGTGGTTGTAAGGTGCACTCTGCTGCTTCACAGGCATATTGTCATCAACAGTGCCCAGAAAGTATCATCGACGAATCGCCTCGTCCTCGGGTGCATCATCCAGTCCCTGGCTGCTTCATTTGGTCCCCAGCTACATCTCCCCCTGGACTGCATCTCATCCCTGGACCACCTCTGCATCTTCTCGTCCCAGGCTGCTCAATATCGTCCCCGTCTACATCTCCCCCTGGACTGCTGCTCATCCAATGGTAGCATCCCATCCCGGACTACTCTTCACTACTGACCACTCGTCCACCACTACAACTCTCCTTCCTGCTGCACTTGACCCCTGCTGCGTCTGACCCCCGCTACCTTTCATCCCCAGCTCACCATCTACAATGTTTCCACTCCTTTGCACTCTCACTCCCATCCTTCTCCACTTCCTGTTTCCCCCACTCATCCCCCCACCCAGCAACAAACTACTTCTCTCACCCTCCATCCTATCTAACCACCTCACCCACTTCCCTGAGCCATTCCTTCACTTTCAATCCTCCATCTCCAAACAGACACTGCTCCCTCTTCGACCGCCTGCAATCTGGCTTCCGACCCCTCCACTCCACTGAAACTGCTCTCACCAAAGTCACCAATGACCTACTGACTGCCAAACGCAAACGTCACTACTCTGTCCTCCTCCTCTACCTATCCGCCGCTTTCAACACTGTTGACCACACCCTTCTACTTCAGATCCTCTAATCTCTTGGCATCACGGACCTTGCCCTCTCTTGGGTCTCCTCATACTTAAAGGACCGGACCTTCAGCGTCACCCACTCCCACACCTCCTCTTCACCCTATCCCCTATCTGTCGGGGTCCCCAAGGGCTCAGTTCTGGGACCGCTACTCTTCTCAAGCTACACTCTCGGACTTGGGCAGCTCATTGAGTCCCACGGCCTCCAGTACAACCTCTACGCCGACGACACCAAAATCTACCTGTCTGGACCTGACATCGCCTCCCTACTATCCAAAATTCCACAATGCCTGTCCGCCATCTCATCCTTCTTCTCCGCTCGCTTCCTTAAAGCGAACCTGTCACCCCCCCCCCCCCCCCTGGACATCAAAAGCTATAATAGCCACCTTCTGCAGCACTAAGGCTGCATTCAGGGAAGGTGGCTATAGGCTTTTGATGCCCTATATACTGTTAAATATTCACTTATATAACTGCTTACAGTTTAGAAGACCTAAGACCGGGAGGCGGGGTTTTGCGCTCCTCCGATCCGACCCCTCTTGTCAATCAGCCGGGTCGCCTGCTGCTGCCTCCCCTCACAGTCTAGCATGAACGCGCGCCTCCGTTCTCCTCTATGGCGCCGCGCATGCGCTGTGCGCCGGGTGTCCAGGTAGTCGTCGGGCTGCGCGCACAGTCTGTCCTGACGACTGTTCAGTGGCTTCCGCTGACATTGCCCCGACAGAGCAGTTTTCTCCTCCTCTCTGCCCTTTCGAAGCAGTATCACTACCAACGTCCTGCTCGGTGACAGCTGGCTTCCTGCTGACTATGGTGAGCGAGCTGTCACTAAGCATGATTGATGTTGGCAGTCACGCCTCATCAACAGGGCAGACCGGAAGATGAGGGATGAGCTGATCTTTTACTATTCGGCACCTTTTATGCAGGTTGAATTCATACCTTTTTGCAGAAAGCCATGTTCTCATTGTCCAGTCATCACCTGTTGGAGTTTTATCGTATTGAGGCCGAGGTGTAGCATGACTGGGTTGGGAGTTGTAGTTGGTCTTCTGCTGGACCTTCTGGTCTTTGACAGGTCTCTGCTTTTCCTAATCATCTGCCTCTGGCCTGAATTTTACACAGGCTCCGTCATCGTTGGGGGAGGCACAATTGCTGCTCCCAGCAGTAGTGAAAACGTTTGGCAAGAGGAGGCAGGTCACTGAAAAAGCTGTGCCAGCCCAACATAGAACAAGGGGATCGCCAAATGCCAAGTATAGCATTACACCAAGTTCAGTAGCATAAACTTTGAAAGCATGATTACTAATTGAGAACATGGATTTCTTCAAGCAAAAAAAATAAATGTACTGTATATTTTTGTTCTTCATAAGTGTGCCATTATATCAATGTCTTTATAATCTGAAATCCTGCTGACTGAGCCATAATGCTCTATAGTGTGGGCATGAGCGGGAGCCAGAGACAGAGCGGTAACCCGTTGTCCTAGGTATTAGTGAGGACAGGGACACTTTTATCATCTGGTTTCGGTTGTGTTGGTTATTAAAGTTGGTCATTTTCTTCCAGAGAAACAGATGGAATGTCGTAAAAAAGAAGTATTCACCCTTGGGATCCAAACCTTCTCTGCTGAAGACCAAAGTGCCTTGTTCTAACGGAGGCAAAAACAAAACCTTCAGCGCTACAAACAAGAGTGATCATGGGCCGTTACAGAAGGCAAGAAGCCCCCTACAGTCCTGTGAGAACCTATCCAAACCTGTGTCTGGTCCCTCTCCAGTGGCGGAGCATAGACGAAGCGTGGAGAACAGGGTCCCGGACGACCTTCTCAGTCCTCTCGCTAACCAGCTCCAGGCTTTTGCTCCCGGATCACTAAGGAGATCAAAGACTTATTCTGTCCTGTGTAATACGGAGTACAGCGAGATCGTTCAGGAAGTCACCACCACGTCCACCATACAGAGGGACGTGTTCATTGAAGAGGAGTGGACTCTAAGTGATCAGAGAGTGGAGAGGAAAGTCTCCATGTCCCCAATTATCTCCACACCCAGCCAGCAGGATCATTTTCTGTGTACCCCGAGTGTAATCCAGGAGAGCCCAGGTTCTCCGGAGTCTACAGTGACGCGCTCACAGGCTTCTCACGAGCATGGCAGAAGTGTCCTCAGGAGTCAGACTCCACCAACAGTCATACAGACCCCACCGCGAAACACTCTAAGTCCAGACTCCTTTGTCAGTCACACTTCTGTGGGCTTGAATGACTATCTGACCGTGGCTACTCGCACGCCAATCCTGTCACCAGATCAGTTTGTGAAGGACAACTTCCTTACACCGGAGGCTGGAGCTGTTAACCCTTTCTCCTTAAATGTACCTTCACCTAGTGCCAGGTTAACGTTTTGTGTGAAAAAGCAAAAAGAAAAGTTTGGTCCATTGATAAAAAATAGAACTGCTTCTAATGCTCATGTAATGCCACCCACTATATCCTCCACTGATACGACTCAGAGCGCCCGGGATGGAAACAGAAGACCCCTTAGTGCTGGAGCAACTGGTACTGACGTTTTGAGGAATCCACCTGTATTATCATCCACTGTTGTGAAGGTGCGAGGCACCAAGGGACGGCAACATGGGCCACAAAATGAAGCCAGGGATCTGCCCATAATATCAGACACTGTTATCTATGTACAAACTGAGGACAATGAAAAAGCAAATAAACCCCTGCTGATGAATGATCACCCTGGCACCAAAGGTCCTGTAAAGCCACCCATAGCATCAGCAACTGTTGTAAAAGTCAAGGCGGCGGATAGCAACGAAATGCAGCATAAACCTCAGCCGAAGTCCCGCCGAAGACTGAAGAACATTGAATCGGATGGGATTGTGGAGCCTCAGGTCACTATGCTCCCAGATCCACCTGTGATAAGTATGTCCGACTTCTCAGTTGGAAGTGTGCCAGGTGCTATCGGTGCTGGATCTACTGTGAAAGTGTCTACACCCATCTGTGGTCACAAGAGAAAAAGTCAGGAAATCTCTCGAGATTCCTCTGTGACCTCCAGTGATTCTCTGCAGAGTGCGGCCACCCAAGCCAAGAAACTCCAGATCTCCAGAACACCTCTCCAGGCACAGCATGGCAGCAAGCAAGCCATGCCAGCCCGAACAGGTATGTGTGCAAAGAACTGGTACCGAAGGCCTGAGCGCCCATTCAATGATGCCATTATATATATGACACTTCTATAATGCTGAATGCCCGATTAACTGAAGGTTATAACGAATAATTCCCCAAGAACATTTACTCCAAAAGATACTGGTAGAGTTAAAAAAAATAAATAAATACTTTCGATGAAACTCCTATAGCAGCCAATAAATGTGTGTGTATAATATATATCATACATTATATGATGCATACACACACTCGGCTGTGCAACCCCAACAACTACCGTGTTTCCCCGAAAGTAAGACCCTGTCTTACATTTTTTTGGGGGCCAAAAGTGGCCCCCGGTCTTACTTTCGGGGGGGGCCTTACATTGGGTGCCCCAGCAGTGTGGCCTATAGGCCCCCTACTGCTGGGACACTGAGGGAGCAGGTCGCACGTCACGTGCGCCCGCTCATTACATATGCACTGCATCCCCCTGTCAATCAGCGACAGGGGGAGCAGTGCATTATACTGTATATATGGGCCCCCTATTGCTGGCACACTACCCCCCTGTTCTGAGGCCCCCACCGCTGCTGCTGCTGCAGAGATCTTACCCTCCAGGGTCTTCTTGCAGCAGCCAGCGCGTCCGTCCTCTGTCCTCGGCTGTCTTCCGGATCATGTGACCCGTCGCAGCGCATGACGTCATCGCGACTGCGACCGGCCGGTCACATGATCCGGAAGACAGCCGAGGACAGAGGACGGACGCGCTGGCTGCTGCAAGAAGACCCTGGAGGGTAAGATCTCTGCAGCAGCAGCAGCGGTGGGGGCCTCAGAACAGGGGGGTAGTGTGCCAGCAATAGGGGGCCCATATATACAGTATAATGCACTGCTCCCCCTGTCGCTGATTGACAGGGGGATGCAGTGCATATGTAATGAGCGGGCGCACGTGACGTGCGACCCGCTCCCGCTCCCCCCCCCCCCCCGCTAGGGGCCTTACATTGGCCCCCCCGGTTGTAAGGCCTTATAATCGGGGGAGGCCTTACATTAGCAGGCCCCCCCTTTATCCCTAGGCGGCCTTACAATCGGGGGGGCCTTACTATCGGGGAAACACGGTAGTACATCCAATGTGGGGTGTCCGAGTCTTATAGGCTCAGGAGTTGGGCCTGCATGTTTCCTGGCAGATAATGGCTGGATTACACAGCCATCATCTGTCACTAATAGCTGTGAGAAGGGCTGAGCCCCACCTGCGACTGTTCATTATTTAAATGTCAATCTGACAAGGAAGGGGTTAAAATGAGATTATTAATGTTACTAATAGTCTGCATAATTCAACTGAAAAAGAAACAAATATTTTCAGGGGGAAAAAACAATAAACTAACATAAGTGATTGCGTAAATATACACATTTTAAAATAATAATTTGTTGAAGTACCCTTTAGGCCTTAAGATATTGATACAAAATTGACTGATATATGGTATTGTTCATAATTCCCTCCACCTTGACGAAAGCTGCTGTTCCAATTGCCAAAAAATGAACCCCATGGCACAATGCTATCTCCACCATTCTTCACTGGGAGTATGGTGTTCTTTTGGTGATGTACAGTTTTTGCTTTTTACCAAACATTCCTGTTGCAATTATGGCCAAAAGGTTCAACTTTGGTCTCATCAGAGCAGAACACGTTTTCTTGCATACTGTTGCCAGACTCCATTTAGGAGTCTGGCAACATTAATCGGGCTTTGGATGTTTTTCTTCAATAGTAAAAGGCTTCCATCTTGTATCCTACCTCACAGGCCAAACATAAGAAGGATATGGTGGCTTGTTGTCATGTGCAGTTACAAATAGTTCCTGCAGCTCCTCTAATGTTTCTGTAGGCATCTTTCCAGCCTCTTTTCTGCTCATCTTTTCATCAATTTTTGAGGGACCATCTAGTTCTAATGTCACTGTTGTGTCAAATTTGATAAGTCTCCCCTCCTCCCAATTGATAACTTTCAACAGTGAGATCCCTTTGCTGTGTTATAAGCTGTTTACAGACCATGGCTTTTGCTGTAAAGTACAACTAAGAAAATTTCATGAAAATCCTACAAGAACAGCTAAACTATATATGGGCTAATTAGAACCAGCATCAATGATGGCAGCCATGCAGTGACTCCATGTAACAGGAGTGGCTAATTCTGATCACATCCACATCCCTAATTCTACTTCTACAACCAAATTATTTTTACATTTTATTTCACCTCATGAAATTATTTCTGTTATTTCTCAATGGGTCAGTACAGATTATGGGTGACATTAAAGGTGACAGAAGCTCCCAAATGGATCTTGGTATGTTTTTTTTTTTTTTTTGTTAGTTTGTTTTTTTTTCTCCATGAGAAAAATCTGCCATTTTAACATGGGTGTGGAGACTTTTTATTTCCAACAATCTACTTTTACAACAGCCAAAATCTTTATATATATATATATATATATATATATATGTATATGTAGGCGGCCAGCTTCGGCGTGTGTGACAGCGGGAGACCAATGGTGGACAAGCTTCCACAGCCGCACAGTACACGCTGGGGGGCTGGTAACCAGGGTAAACATTGTGTAACTAAACGCAGCGCTCTGCTTAGTTGCCCGCTGTTTACCCTGGATACCAGCGTTCTCGCTGGTCCTGATCGTGTGACAGCTCACCAGCAATCAGTTCACGATGTTCCAGCGATCTCAGCCAGGTGGAATCGCTGGGACATTGAAACATGTAACGGGCCCTTAAGAGGTGGCTGTTATGCCCTGTGTCACCCGCCCTGTATTATAATTACCTGTTTACAGTCCGATGGGCTTGATTGTCGCGCCACCTGCCTGATCTCTCTGCGCTGTCCTTTGTGCCGATCACCATCCTTATGATTGACGTCTTTTGTGTCATCCATGGGGCCGGGGGGATCTTGCAGGGCTCCAGAGATCTCCTACATGTGCACTAGGCTCTGCAGCATTCAGCCTAGAATATATGGGCTGCAGTCAGGACCTTGAAGGAGTGCGCACACCCCAGATCTTCCCCAGTAATGCTGATTTTTACCACCAGTACAAGCCATTCAACCACTGCAAGTGGCAGGCACTGGAGTGAGCACCATGTACCAGGACACAGAGATGCCGCACCAGTGATTTATGGGTGTAAAGCTCTGGGCTTCAAAACCTGAAAAGTCTGTTTGGTACGAACTCTGAACTTTAAAGTCTGGTTTGCTCTTTCCTAGTCAGGACTAATGACTGTCAGTGATACCAGATGAGAATATTACTCCCAGATACCTCACTTTTGGAAATACATGCCTGCCAGCTTCATCTTTTATTTGAGAACCCCTTGGGCTTATGGTCCCCAGCTCTTGGCTTGCTATATGGGAATATGACTACATGCTGTTGCTACAATATAACCTTTTTACCAATTTTGCAGGTGCATCATATTCCCAGAATAATGCCAATTTTAGTAGCTTAAAGGGGACCCGTCACTTCATTTTTCCATATTAAACTACCCTGTGTATCGCTAACATGGTGTCCCAATATTCACATCAAAATACGCTTTTAATCATTACACCATTGCATAGGAGACTCTGGGTCTCAGTCATCTGGTGCTCTTGAGTGTTCCATTCGGCCGCCATCTTTATAGTGGTGACACCGAAGGCAATCTGTTGGGCTGGACTGCCCCTGCGTCATGCCAATCACCTAGGAGATCTCTTGCCTGTGCCCTGACGACCAGCTCCCCGGGTACACAGAGTCTAGGTGTAAGTCCCCTGCTTCTTTCCCCGTTTGTGCATGCTCCAGCGACACTTGCCCTCTTATCACCTGGCAGTAGAAGGAGCAGAGTGGCACAATTGGCGTGGACACCCGGGGGAGCCGGACGTCAGGGCGCAGGAGTTCCTCTGTGCTCAGAGTGACATTGAGGCATCCAGCCCATCAGTCAGATCACTGCACAATTGACTAATGATAAAAAAGAGAATTTTGTTTACTTACCGTAAATTCTTTTTCTTCTAGCTCCTAATTGGGAGACCCAGACATTGGGTGTATAGCTTCCACCTCCGAAGGACACACAAAGTACTACACTTAAAACAAGAAGTGTAACTCCTCCCCTACTGCCTATACACCCCCTCTAGGAGAAATCCCATCAGTTCGGTGCACAAGCAGGAAGGAGGATAAAACCCACACCAAGACCAAAAGGTCCGGCTAAACATTGTCGGCCAACAGGGCCGATAGAGCGACATGTACAACACCAGTCACTCAAACAAAATAACAACGCCCAAAGGGCCAACAGGGTGGCTGCTGGGTCTCCCAATTAGGAGCTAGAAGAAAAAGAATTTACGGTAAGTAAACAAAATTCTCTTTTTCTTTTTCGCTCCATTGGAAGACCCAGACATTGGGATGTCCAAAAGCTATCCCTGGGTGGGAAGAGACCCAAGCGTCACAGTAACTTCAAATGTGAGCGACCGCCGCCTGATGGATCCGTCTGCCCACATTAGCGTCAGCCGAAGCATACGTATGAATCTGATAATGTTTTGTAAAGGTGTGTAGACTAGACCAAGTGGCCGCCTGACACACCTGTTGTGCTGTGGCCTGATGACGTAAGGCCCACGAGGCACCCACAGCTCTTGTGGAATGCGCCTTAATCCCTGCAGGTAAAGGTGTACCAGAGAGAAGGTAGGCTTCCTGAATAGGAGCCTTGATCCACCGAGCCAAGGAAGACTTGGAGGCCTGCGTTCCTTTTTTTTCTCGCCCGTCGTGAGAACGAACAAGGCATCCGAGCGGCGAAAAGAAGCCGTGCGGGAGACATAAATCCTGACAGCCATGACCAGGTCCAAATTATGCAGAGACTTCTCATACTGATGAACGGGATTAGGACAAAAAGACGGCAGGACAATGTCTTGATTCAGGTGAAACGGAGAAAGTACCTTCGGTAAGAACTCCGCCACAGGCCGGAGCACTACTTTATCCTGGTGAACCACCAGGAAAGGGGATTTGCAAGACAGGGATGCCAGCTCCGAAACTCTTCGCAAAGACGTAATGGCCACAAGAAAAGCAACTTTCTGAGAAAGTCTAGAGAGGGACACCTCTCTCAGAGGTTTGAAAGGCGGCTTTTGTAAGGCCGCAAGAACCATATTCAGGTCCCAGGGGTCCAAAGGACGTCTGTAGGGGGGAACAATGTGATTTGCCCCTTGTACAAATGTCTTCACCTGAGGCAGGTTGGCCAGACGCTTGTTGAAAAGCACAGACAGAGCGGAGATCTGACCCTTTAGGGCAGAGGTCCCCAACTCCAGGCCTCAAGGCCCACCAACAGTGCATGTTTTCAGGATCTCCTTAGTATTGCACAGGGCTTGGAATCATTACCTGTGCAGATGATCACATTAGCACCTGTGCAATACTAAGGAGATCCTGAAAACCTGCACTGTTGGTGGGCCTTGAGGCCTGGAGTTGGGGACCTCTGCTTTAGGGAACTCAGAGCCAAACCCTTATTCAACCCAGATTGAAGGAAGGCAAGAAGGGTTGGAAGACAGAAAGGCCAGGGAGACTTTTCGTTGAGACGACACCAAGAAAAGAAGATCTTCCAGACTCTGCGGTAAATCTTTGCCGATACAGGTTTCCTGGCTTGTCTCATGGTTGCGGCGACTTCAGAAGAAAAGCCACAAGATGTCAGCAACCAGTCTTCAAGTGCCACAAAGTCAGGCTGAGGGCCGCTGAATTGGGGTGGAAGAACTGCCCTTGAGACAGAAGGTCTGGTCGGAGTGGGAGCCTCCACGGAGTCCCCGTCGAGAGCTGTAACAGGTCTGGATACCATGCCAGTCTGGGGCGATGAGCAGGGCTTGTCGACATTCCGTCCTGAGTTTCCGTAGAACCCTGGGTAATAGAGGAAATGGCGGAAACACATAGGGAAGGCAAAACCTGGACCAATCCTGGACCAGAGCGTCCGCCCCCCAGCCTTGCTGTCCCGAGAGCGAGACATGAAAAGCGGAACCTTGTGGTTCAACCGAGAGGCCATGAGGTCCACGTCTGGTTTTCCCCATCTGTCGCTGATGTGCAGAAAGAGATCTGGGTGGAGAGCCCATTCTCCTGCGTCCATACCTTGCCGACTTAGTCGGCCTCCCAATTGTCCACTCCAGGAATATGCACTGCCGAGATGGATGAGTCGTTGTCCTCGACCCACTGTAGGATACGATGGACCTCCGCGAGGGCCTGAGGACTGCGAGTGCCTCCCTGGTGGTTGATGTAAGCGACCGCGGTTGCGTTGTCGGATTGTATCCGAATCTGATTCCCCGCCAGGAATCTCTGAAAGGCCAGAAGAGCCAAATAAATGACCCGAATCTCCAGAACGTTGATCTGAAGGGAGGATTCCTGCTTCGTCCAGGTGCCCTGCGCCCTGTGGTGAAGAAAGACGGCGCCCCAGCCTAGGAGACTGGCGTCCGTGGTCACTACCAACCAAGAGGGGGGCAGAAAGCATCTGCCTCGAGAGAGGGAGGTGGGAAGCAGCCACCAATGAAGAGACTCCTTCGTGGCCGACAACAGAGAGATGTGCTGGTCGAGGGAGGAGGACTTCTTGTTCCATCCGCGCAAGATCTGCAATTGCAGCGGACGTAGATGGAATTGCGCAAATGGTACTGCTTCTATGGTCGCCACCATCTTTCCCAGAACGTGCATCAGACGTCTGATGGATACTGAGTCTGACTGCATGGGAGACCGGACTTCCTCCTGAATCGAGATCTGCTTGTCGACCGGCAGGATGATCAGAGCCATGGCAGTATGAAACTCCATGCCCAGATAAGTTATCGACTGAGCGGGAATGAGAACAGACTTGGGTACGTTGATCAACCACCCGAAGTGCTGCAGAGTGTCTAGAGTCAACTAGAGACTCCGCTGACACTGCTCCGCAGAGGGGGCTCTGACTAAAAGGTCGTTCAAGTACGGAGTCCCTGCATGGCCCTGGGAATGCAGAACAGCTACCATTGCCGCCATTACCTTGGTGAAGACCCTTGGTGCGGAGGCAAGGCCGAAGGGGAGAGCCACAAACTGAAAGTGCTCCTCCCCCACTGCAAACCTCAGCCAGCGTTGATGTGCAGGAGCGATGGGGACGTCTAGATAGGCATCCTTGACATCCACCGAGGCAAGGAAGTCCCCCTGAGATAGAGACGCTATCACAGATCTCAGAGACTCCATTCGGAATGACCTGACCCTCATGTGTCGGTTGAGAAGTTTGAGGTCTAAACTGGTCTCACCGAACCGTCCTTCTTGGGAACCGTGAAGAGATTCGAGTAGAACCCCTGGAAGCGTTCCCCGGAGGGAACCTGGGTTACCACCCTGTCCCGTCTCAAGGCGTCCAGCGCCTGACGAAAGGCCGAGGCCCTTGCCGGCGGGGGCGAAGAGAGACAGAAACGAGCCGGAGGACGCGAGGTCAGCTCTATTCTGTAGCCGTGGGAGATGACATCTACTACCCATTAGTCTTGGATCTGGCTGCGCCAGATGTCTCCAAATTGGGAGAGCCTGCCACCAACCGAGGATGCTGCTGGGAGAGGCGGCGAGTCACGAAGAGGCAGCCTTGGCGGCTGTGGCGCCATCTGGCTTCTTTTGCTGATTCTTGGACCTCCACGTCCGGCCTGACTTCTGATCCTTGTCTGTACGGGAGGAGGAGGTCGTTTTTGAGGAGGGACGAAAGGCCCGAAACTTGGCGTGCATCTGACGCTGACCAGACTTCTGCACCTTAGATTGAGGCAAAGAAGTTGACTTTCCACCTGTGGATTCCTTGATGATATCGTCCAATTGTTCGCCAAAGAGCTTGTTTCCCGCGAACGGAGACCTTGGAGAAACTTCTTGGACGTGGCATCAGCCTTCCAGTCACGCAGCCATAGCATTCTGCGGGCTGCGAGAGAGTTAGCCGAAGCCACTGCAGTACGGCTGGCGGATTCCATGATCGCTGATCTAGCGTAGTCATTAAATGCAGAAGCTTGAGACGTGAGGGTAGTCACCTCGGGAATATCCTGAGCTACAACATTTAGTTCTGCCAAGCAGGCAGAAACTGCCTGCAGGGCCCAAACTGCAGCGAAAGCCAGGGCAAACGAGGCTCCTGTAGCTTCATAGATTGAACTTCTGCAGAAGTCAATCTGTGTCAGTGGGGTCCTTAAGAGAGGAGCCATCTGCAACCAACATGATGGTATTGGCAGACAATCTGGAGACTGGGGGGTCTACCTTAGGAGAAACCGACCAACTCTTTACAACATGAGGAGGAAAAGGATACCGAGTATCCTTCTGTTTCCTGGAAAAGCGTTTGTCAGGACAAGCCCTGGGGGTCTGTACAGTTGATCTAAAGTTTGAATGAACCCCGGGGTCTTGTTGGAGGAAGGAACTGATGCAGTTCCTCTGTAGGGGGGGGGGAGCCGTCAGATCCAAAACAGTATTAATGGAGGATACTAAGTCATCCACCAAGGAATCTTCCTCCGAGGTCTCGTCCGAAGGTCTCACAGAATCCTGCCTATCCTCCCCATCAAACTGAGAACCCTCAGCATGAGATTCCGTGTGATGAGAGGTGGCAGGAGAAAGTGCTCTATGTGGCCGTTTAGGGGGCCGAGGAGAGGGAGCTATGTCCGAGACCCCTGTATTGTCTCCAGAGTCTAAACCGGGGACGACTCGCTGTAGCGCCTGCGGCGTGAGGCAGAGGGACCGGGAGCACTTTCCCGGTGACTAGCCTGCAAAGACTCCTGCAGGACTCTGGTTAGAGCCGTCATGGACTGGGCATAAGAGTTCGAAAAGGACTTAGTGAAAGCTACACTCCAAGGAGGTGGCACTGCCTTGTCCCCCTGGCTAGGGGAAGGCTCTGATGTAGCAGAGCTGGGGGGAGCCCCATGTGTCACCTCAGTCTCATGTGAAGTGCAGGCAGAGCAATGAGGGAAAACAGACCCAGCAGGCAGCGCAATCTTGCAAACAGCGCAAGATGAATAAAATGTCTGCACCTTAGGGGCTTTGTTCCTGGTGGAAGACATGTCGCCCTTAGTAGTAATCCTCCAAGAGGGATACACTAGAGGGGGGAAATAGGGGTAGGAAGGCACCAACAGGAAACCTGTGGTGACCTACCAGCCTGATAAGGAGATGTATGTGTGCCCTCCGGATGCCACGCTTCTTCCTAACAGCCGCAGAGTGCAGGGAGAGAAGCTGAGAGAAGTCTCAGTCCCATACACAAGATGGCTGCCGGAGCCGAGTGAGGGGGCGTGGCCTAGCGGCACAGGAATCCGGGCTACTCCCCTCCCCACCAAGGCTATGATGTGAGCCTAGGGCTGGAAGCGGCCGAGCCCCAAGACCGCCCCCCAAGGCGGTCGGGCCCGCCTCCGGTGGAGCCCGGGCATCTGGGCAAAAAGAAGGCCGCAATGAAGCCGGGGCCTAGATTTAGACGGCCGGCGCTTGGGAGCGCCCGAGCGCGGTACCACCCTGAGACCCTGCGAAACCCGCGGCGCTGCAGGGACAGGCGCCAGGGACCGGGGGAGGCCCACCAGGGACCCCCACAGTGTATGGACTGAGCTGCAGCCGCAGTATAGACCCTCAAAGCACTTAGTATAGGTGCAGGGGAGCCAAGTAGAACTCCTGGATGAGCAGGACCCAGTGACCACCCCAGGTGCTTGGACCGGGCAGCAGCTGCAGCATAACCCCCAGAGTACCTTGTGTAGGTGCAGGGGGCCGAGCCCTGTGGTCCACAACTCCAGCCTACAGGGTCCAAAGGGGCTGTGGATGGAGTCAGAGCTCCAGATGTCCTGGGAGCCCGTAACGATCCCACTTCTCCAGAGCCCCGAGGGGATGGAGAAGGAAAACAGCATGAGGGCTCCAGCCCGTTGCACCCCAAGGGTACCTCAACCGCCTCTTCCCAAGGGTGAGGAAGGAGACATGCTGGGGATCCCATGGTCCCATGGATCCTTTTTGCTTCCATCCGACACTCTCCAGGGAGAGTGAGTAAGACTAAGTGAGAGTGCATGAGTGCAGAGTGTGCCTCCTTCAACACAAAGCTAAGAACTGATGGGATTTCTCCTAGAGGGGGTGTATAGGTAGTAGGGGAGGAGTTACACTTCTTGTTTTAAGTGTAATACTTTGTGTGTCCTCCGGAGGCGGAAGCTATACACCCAATGTCTGGGTCTCCCAATGGAGCAAAAAAGAAAAGCAGATTTTTACATGAATCCTGAGACCTCTGATTTGAGAACAGTCAATGATGCACATTGCATAACCTATAACACTATGGGTCAATTTAATATTAAAAAATGATGCGACCGATTCCCGTTAAATGAGTTAAAAAAGAAAACCACGTTTCAATTCTCTAAATTCAGGTATTCATAATTATTTTATCACCAAAAACAACCCAAATATTTGAAAATTATTTTAAGTACTATAAATACACCCTTACAGAGAGGACACACTAAATAAAATAAATTTAAATTGTCAAAATAGTAATAAAAGCCTCCTGAGGAACTTGATGACAGGCAGGGTAATGGCGGATTATGATAAACTGAAGGAAGTAGGATTTAGATAATTGACCCATGGATTCCAAGCATTCCATTATATGATAGATGGTGGACATTGGGGAAGCCGATGGTACACAGAATGGTTGATACATTTCCTCTTTATAACAATATTGACTAACAAAGGAAAAAAGGTTAAAAATAGGATATCTGAACCATGTCCTCTAATGGTGACCCTGTACGTTACCTGACAATTGTATATCTAATCTGATTAGGTGTTGTATGTGATGGGGTCCAAGTGCATAATTAATGAGTTATCCTTCATTAGGTAGGAATATGCCAATAGGGTAATCTGCACATTTAGTAATTGGTTTAACTTCTAGCGATTGAACTTTGATATCAGAGTTATGGTTCCTTTATTACTATTTTGACTATTTAACTTAATTTTATTTAGTGTCCTCTGTTTAAGGGTGTATTTATAGTGATAATGTAATTTTTTAATATTTGGGTTGTTTTTGGTGGTAAAAACATTAAATAAGTTGACTCGAGTTCTTAAATGGGTAAAACTGAAAAGTGCTTATAAAAACATTGCACCTTTTACATTGTCCCCAAATCATTAAAAACATTCTTATTCTCTAAAACAAAAGGATTGTTCAAGGTTACAGCTAATTTCCAAAGTTACGTTGTCCCCCTGCAGATAATTGTATAGGCAGGGAGGTCGCACCTCCAGACTCTAGGCTTTATCACCTCTATAAAACTGGCCATATTGTTAGGTCTGACCAGCTCTAGTCCTCCTACCTTTGGGGGAGCCCTTTTTTTTTTTGTTTGTAGACCTATGGTGAGACCATGCAGCTAGTGCCCATTGTGATATCCTGGGGAGCACATGGTCCCCAGAATCAGCAAGTTGGGAGACACGAGTAGTGCAGTCCTGGGGATATTTATTATTGATCAGCCTTCAGCTCGATCTCGAGCCATAGTGACTTAATGGATGAACGCTCTGTAGGAAGATCGATCTTGTGCAGCCTAGACAGGTCCATCAGGGATAGTGCATGGAAGAACTCCTATAGTTATGAAGTGTGAGCGGTGTCTACGGCACACAATGGTTTCTGTTGTAGAGAAGTGATCATCTCTTTGTGTCGCCTCATTCAGTTCACACCACTGACCTCAATATCTCACCAATTTTTGCAGCCAATTCAGCTCTGAGATACTCTGGAAAAATCCACAAGGTTAAAGTTGAAAGTGTAAAATCAAAATCCACCTTGGTCAAAACTCATCAAAAAGGTATGATAATATTTTATATAAGGTTTTAATTTAGAGGAACATTTTTGTTGCACTGTCCCTGCCCTCATACATGATGAAGCAGAGCTGGGCACTACAGTTCTAGGATTATATAGATCACTTATAAATCAATGAAATCATATCTGCTCCTCAGTACTCGCCCCTCCCTTATGGGACAATATGTCACAAAGCCAATTCGGCTTCAATCTGCAGCAGGGGGCATGGCCACCGGGGGCTCCATGATCATTCTACATCCAGCCCCCTCATACTTCTTGCTAGTGTAATGAACAGGGGTGTAGTCATGCCCCATGCTCTCATTTTGTGCCAACCCACACTCTATATGCCTGCTGTATGTATTGCACGACTCTCCTGAGCTGAGTGACAGTGAGTAAGTTTGTGCAGCTGTCACTGTCGGCTAAGGAGAGTACAGCAATACATACAGAAGGCATATAGAGTGTGCGTGGCATACAATGGGGGCTGGCATGTAGTGTGGGCAGCGGAGATGGCGGCCATGCCCCTCTGCTGAATCTGCTCTGTGATCTATTGTCCCCTGAGGGAGGTGTGAGGGCTGAGGAGCAGATACTATCTTATTGATGTATAAGTGATCTATAGATCCTAGGACTGTAGTGCCCAGCTCAGCTTCATCATGTAGGAGGACAGGGACAGTACTAAAAAAGATTCTCTCCCCTGGAGTTCCCGTTTGACCTGTGTAAATGTTAGTTTAGTGCAAGTGTGTTATTCTATTTACTGTGTTCAATCACTGCTCTCCTCCAGACTCTCGGGTCACACTATGGTCTGTGTGACCCCCAAAGTGGCTTCTTACCATGTGAGTCTATGGAGCATCACAACGAGGCGCTATACCTGGACATTGTAAAAGAGACTCCCAGATTACACATACAGAGCACAGTGTGACCGGAGAGTCAGAATCCCCATCATATGGAGAGGAATGGAGCAGACTGACTATGACATGCACTACATGTACACTTACACAAGTTTATGGAGTTTAATAAAATTAAAGGGAGTGCATCCTTAAGTCATATCGCTACTTTTTGTGTGTGTTTGAATATTCTATTCTAGCCATATAAAGTACAATGTGTCTGCCTTATCGGGGCTGCAGTAATTCCTTCCTCCTCGCATCTCTCTAGAGCGCTCAGAGCTGCCATCGCTGCAGTCGGCCGTCACCTTCAAGAATTCCAGGAGAGTGGTGGCTGTCGCACAGTCCAAGCTGACGTTCATGAAGCCGCCCAAAACAGGTACCAGATGTCCTCCTGTGCTTTGTAGTCCGGGATTGTAACAGCTGATATATCCCTGCCATATCTGCATTATCGTTACTTTTTAATGTTGCATACATTACTCTCTGTAGAAAGTAGATGCAATGTTGTCCCCTGAAAGCCGCGTCGTACAATCGGGCTGGATGCTGTAACTGGGAACATTAAAGCACAAATCCAGGTTTTTTTATTCTTTCTTGCAGAGTTGAAGTGGTGCTTTAAGTCCCCTGTCTTTTACTCATTTGCTGTTGTCTTGAACCTCTATTTCCAGAGTCTCTGTGATTTGTGATCTGCCGGCAACTCCAGTGTTTCATAGAGCTTGTTGGAGATCACAAATTGATACATCACTGAGAGCCTGGTTCTGGCCTTGTTCTGGCTCTCATAGACTTGTATTGGGAGCTTGTGTTATAACTTGACTTCCAGCGAGTCAGAGGTTAGTCACAAGATGATCAGAGCAATGGCAAAAAGAGGTGAAGACTCTGGGGTGTGATAACACCAGGAAAGGGACATTAAAGCACCACTCCAGCGGTGGACAAAAAGAAACACCTAATATTGGAGTGGTGCTGTATTCCTATGACTGCCTGACTGCAGGCTCGGGGAGCCGATCATTACTGTATGGTTAGGACATGTCTCACTCACTGGAAGCCAATTCTGTGTTTTTCAGTTATCCCTCGACACCCCATGCCATTCGCTGCCAAAAACATGTTTTATGATGAACGATGGATGGCAAAGCAGGAGCGGGGCTTTACCTGGTGGCTGAACTTTATTCTCACTCCTGATGACTTCGCTGTCAAAACAGATTCTATGAAAGGTTAGTATGGCTGGGTGACTGCAGCATCACTTGTATTTCATGAAGATCAATGTCTGCTCTTTCTATGCTTCGGAGTCCAGTGGACGGCTTTTAATTAAATGATTGACCGATGGCCCCCATATGAGTGTGTATACAGATTGCCATCATGGAGTAGGACCATCCACTGGACTCCTAGGACCAAATTGACCGGAGGTGTAAATGACAACAGTACCGGTGAAATATATTTATGTGGTTAATGATTCAGTATCTCATTGTGCTCGGCTCACCCTGCTGTGTAAGGAGCCGCCGGCAGGTCACCCTGCACCCTAATCACCTTGACCCGTTTCCTTACATCATTGTGCTCCTGTATCTGGGGCCTAACCTACTTCCATCTCTCAATAGTTAACGCTGCTGCTCTAATCCTTGGGGTTGAGAACAATCATAAAGTGAGTGTCCCAAAGGCTCCGACTAAGGAGGAGGTCTCTCTGAAGGCGTACACGGCTCGCTGCAGGCTGAATAGGCTGAGGAGGTCCGCCTGCCGCCTCTTTACCTCCGAGCCGGTGGTGAGAGCTATACGGAGACTAGAGGTGGAGATTGAAGCTCGACGTCTTCTTGTGAGGAAGGACAGACACCTGTGGAAGGACATTGGTACAGTATGCTTTGTATTATACCTTCTCAGACATTTGTGGTGCTGACATGGAGACATTCATCCATAGATGCTTGTTAGTAGCAGCGTAGGGTATGTGCCCACAGGACGTTTTTTGAGCAGTCATGAATGCTGGAAAACCTGAGGATCCTAGAGTCCTTGACAGGAGAAATGCTATGATCTTGTCTGCGTGTTTTGCACGTTTTTGTGCGTTTTTCCTGCGTTTTTGATGCTGCGTTTTTCCCATTGACTGCACCAAAAACGCAGGAATAATTGACATGTCAATTCTTTGCTATCCGCACCAAAAACGCAGGTATTTTCCAGTTCTTGACACTTGCAAAACCAATGTGTGGGCACAGACTTTCTGTAAAACACATTGGTTTTGCTGGGAAGCCCAACCGTAGGAACAAATTAGCATACATTACCATAAAACCAATGGTTTTCTGCATGCGGAAACTGCAGCAACAACGTCTTGTGTGCACATACCCTTATAAGGTTTTGGGGACGTAGGATCCAAATCCCAATTATGACAAGTCCTTAGTTTAGATTCCCTTATGGCTACGTTTTTTTAGTGCAGAAAATCAGCCATGTTTAATGGTCCAAGCAGAGTGGATGAATTATTATAACGAGGAGCCTGAGAAATTATGTAAAATTTTTTGTGATGGTTTGTGAGATTTTTCTCATATACAAAAGCTTCATCTGTTGGTTTTTGTAGAGTCAGAATTAAAATCCACGTGTTCCCATCGATTACATGGATAATACTGAAAAGTTAATTTTAGCTATTTTTCATTCCAGGAAGATAAACGGCTTAAAGTGACGTTTTTAATGGCTGTCATGAGTGGAATTTTGTTTTCAGTCTCATAAATTGTTGTAGGAGAAAAAAAAAAAGAGAGACAAGTGCACATAGGGGGATACAGTATGGGGTAGAGGAGGAGAGGGGCTCACCGGACCAGGCTGGGCTTGTTACAGCCCCATCATATTCCCTTAGAAGATCCCGCTGCTGCAGTCATGTCTGCGGATAGAAGAAATCTTTATCTGCAAATATACTGAGAAATAAAAGATGGTTGACTGCACTGCTGCTGGAAAAGTAGTCATTCCACACTGGTAATCAATAGTTCTATTAAACCACCACATCGTGGTGGAACGACTCCTTTTCCAGCAGCAGCAGCAGTGCGGTCAGCCAGACACTGCAATGTCTTGGTACTCCTCAATATAAATTGTTGATGGTGATCTTATTTAAATTCAGAAATTCATAGAAATGTGAATTATTAGAAATAACAGTGAACATCCTGGATACTTCACTAATAATCTCTTTTCCAGGTGAACGTCAGAAAGTCCTGAACTGGCTGCTGGCCTATAATCCCCTATGGCTCCGTGTGGGGCTGGAGGTAATGCCTTCACTACATATTTGTTTAATTTGAGTACAATTTTTTTTGCAGTTGATTCTAGATTTTGGTGTCGCTGCTTGTTGCAGGTTCGACTTCATAGTCTTTCCAGATGCTGTAGGCTCCATAGTCTTTCCAGATGCTGTAGGCTCCATAGTCTTTCCAGATGCTGTAGGCTCCATAGTCTTTCCGGATGCTGTAGGCTCCATAGTCTTTCCGGATGCTGTAGGCTCCATAGTCTTTCCGGATGCTGTAGGCTCCATATTCTTTCCAGGATGTCAGAAGTCCTGATATCTTTCCTATAGCTCCCTATGGCTCCATGTGCTTTCCCACTACTGTTATTGGTCATCCATGATTCAGATTTGCGTCGATGCTTGTTGAGGTTCGACTCATAGTCTTTCCAGATGCTGTAGGCTCCATAGTCTTTCCAGATGCTGTAGGCTCCATAGTCTTTCCAGATGCTGTAGGCTCCATAGTCTTTCCGGATGCTGTAGGCTCCATAGTCTTTCTGGATGCTGTAGGCATCCATAGTCTTTCTGGATGCTGTAGGCTCCATAGTCTTTCTGGATGCTGTAGGCTCCATAGTCTTTCCGGATGCTGTAGGCTCCATAGTCTTTCGGATGCTGTAGGCTCCATAGTCTTTCGGATGCTGTAGGCTCCATAGTCTTTCTGGATGCTGTAGGCTCCATAGTCTTTCCGGATGCTGTAGGCTCCATAGTCTTTCCGGATGCTGTAGGCTCCATAGTCTTTCCGGATGCTGTAGGCTCCATAGTCTTTCCGGATGCTGTAGGCTCCATAGTCTTTCCGGATGCTGTAGGCTCCATAGTCTTTCCGGATGCTGTAGGCTCCATAGTCTTTCCGGATGCTGTAGGCTCCATAGTCTTTCCGGATGCTGTAGGCTCCATAGTCTTTCCGGATGCTGTAGGCTCCATAGTCTTTCCGGATGCTGTAGGCTCCATAGTCTTTCCGGATGCTGTAGGCTCCATAGTCTTTCCGGATGCTGTAGGCTCCATAGTCTTTCCGGATGCTGTAGGCTCCATAGTCTTTCCGGATGCTGTAGGCTCCATAGTCTTTCCGGATGCTGTAGGCTCCATAGTCTTTCCGGATGCTGTAGGCTCCATAGTCTTTCCGGATGCTGTAGGCTCCATTGTCTTTCCGGATGCTGTAGGCTCCATTGTCTTTCCGGATGCTGTAGGCTCTATAGTCTTTCCGGATGCTGTAGGCTCCATAGTCTTTCCGGATGCTGTTTCAGGATAGACGTCCACAATCTTTCCCATTACTCCTTGTTCTCTTCAGAAGTTGGAAGTTCTCGGCAGCTTGGGTATATTCACCCAATTGTTAGATTTATAGATTCCTGGCCAGAGCTTAATATTTCCTTTCTCTTACCAAGAAAGACCACATATTTTCTCAAGTTCCTGTAAAACAGGAGGTTTATTATGATCTAATTTGGGTGATTGTGATAGAAGTAGTAGGTTAGCGTTAATGGTCTGTCACTTGCTCCAAATACCTTGGAAAAATCCTTGAGCTCACTGATTCTTCCTCTTCCTTTTTTTCCTCCGTTTTGCGCTGCTGTCAAAAGATATTCACATTTTTCTTCTGAAGCGCAGTATGTGAAATCTTTGCTCTGCAGTCCAACTGGGCATTTCTTCAGTCTTCTCTGGGCTTGTGCGCTGTCACGCCTCCCGCCGACTCACACGCAGCGCGCGCGCACACACACACACACACACACACACACACACACACACACACAACACACTGCCCGTCTGCTGCAAGAATATTTGCCTATTTGTGGGTGGGATTGTTTGTGCCAAGAGAAGTGTCTCCTTGTGTTCTTCCTGGTTTCCAGCTCTGGTTGCCAAGTCTTCTTCACGTATCGTCCATCCTCTGGGATTTTGGAGACCTCCTCTCACCTCCTCTAGGAATGTCCTCCTTTTTGTGTGTCCTGGTCTCCTTTTTTATTTTCATTTCAAGGAACCTGAAATAAACTTTCCCCATAAACTATATCCTCCACCTTTTAAAGGGAACCTGTCAGCTCGTTTTTGCCCCTAACCTATCACTACTTGTCCCTGCACCTTCCTACTACATCCGTAACCATCTCTGTCTGACCTCAATCTGTCCTATAATGGTTGTGGAAAAGGATTTTGTAACTTGCATGTCAGTATGGTAATTAGTCCTCTTGACTACTATATGTAGTCACACTGGTGTCCAGGGCTCATGCCCCCTCGCTGCATGTTTATCACGCCCCAGTGGGCATGATAATAGAATTCCCAGGGCGTTCCCTCGCAATGAATACCATCTGCAGGCTTCATAATGTACAGTGCACTTGCTCAGAAGCCCATACAAAGGGCTGGCTGTTATGCGGTGCTATCAGTGTGGGTTTCTGAGCATGTGCACTGTACATTATGAAGCCGGCAGATAGACCTCGCAATAAATACCAATGCTCAGGTGAGGAAATGACGCTGCCGCGGCGTCATACACACAAGGGGGAAATTTAACATTGAGAAGCCGGGAACGACCTGGGAATTCTATTGTCATGCCCACTGAGGCATGATAAACATGCAGCTGAGGGGGGATGAGCCCTGGAGACCAGTGTGACTACATATAGTAGTCAAGAGGACTAATTGGTATACAGACATGTGACATGTAAGTCACTAAATCATTTTTCACAACCATTATATTACACTTTTAGCTCAAAGAGGGATGGTTAGGGATGTACTAGGAAGCTGTAGGGACAGGTAATGATAGGTGTGGGGATAAAAACGAGCTGACCGGTTCCCTTTTAGTCACACTACAAAGCGGTTCTGCAATATCTACATAGGAGCCCAGCTTCCCCACATCACTAAGAAATAACTTTATAATTGTCCCTCACTACATGATAATCAGCACTGTCTGGTCCACAGACTCTCTGGGCCTCCTCCGCTGTCCTCCTGCATTGAGTTACATGACTGACATTTCCTACCTCATCCACCATCTCTTTAAAGGGAATCTGTCAGCTCAATTTAGCCCCCTAAGCTATCACTACCTGTCCATGCACCTTCCTAGCACATCCCTGACCATCCCTCTCTGACCTAAAACTGTAATGTCTGTAAAAAACGAAATATGGTAGTAACTTGCATATTTTCATATAAATAAGCCTTCCTGTCCACGTCCATAGACTGAGATGGGTTGGCTCCGGCGCTCTGTTCCACCCCTCGCTGCTCTTATCACACCCCGCTGCACGTGATAACAGATTTCCCTCACGCGCTCTCAGCTCTGCAGATTTAAATCTCCCCCCTTTGTGTGTATGGCGCCGTTCTGGCATCATTTCAACATCTGCGCAGTGTAGAGACTTCCGTGGTGCACTGAGCGGCTTCATTATGCTCCGTGTTTATGTTCAGCAGTCCTACCTGGCGGCTTGGGCCTTGTGGGCATGCACACTGAGCATAATGAAGCCGCTTAGTGCACCATGGAAGTCTTTACACTGCGCAGATGTGGAAATGATGCTGGAACGGCGTCATACACACAGAGGGGGGAGAGTTGAATTACAGAGCCAGGAACACGCGAGGGAAATCTATTATCATTCCTAGCAAGGGGTGGAAATAGAGCGCCGGAGCCAGCCCATGTCAGTCTATGGACATGGACTGGAAGGCTTATTTACATGAAAATATTTAAGTTACTATTTTGTTTTTATACACATTATGTTGTAAATTTAGCTCAGCCAGGGATGGTTAGGGCTGTGCTAGCAAGGTGCAGGGACAGGTAGTGATAGCTTAGAGGGCTGAAAGGAGCTGACAGGTTCCCTTTAAATCTCAGGCATGCACTATAGGTGACATGAGCTGCTCAGGAACACTCTGGGGCGACATCGTCCACATCCGTCAAGTGAAGGAGCCGAGTGTCGTCCAGAGACGGTCAGACCAGACAGTGCCAATTAACGTGCAGCGTGACACAATTATTCTACATGTTATTTTGTTCAAGATGCCTCCTATGAAGATGTTGCAGGACTGCTTCCAAACATGGCTGACCAGGGAAAGGTGGATCTATGTCACACCCAGTTCACATCAAACACATTGCTTTGTGTTTGGCAGCAATGCGTTTTTCACTCCGTTAAAGCTATCAAACGCATGTGTTAACGCAGTTGAACGCATCCTACAGACTTATATGGGAAACGCATTGTAAGCGCAATGCCAAGCCCAGTTGCGGTAGAAACACATGTGCAATGCATTTCCCATATAAGTCTATTGGATGCATTCAACTGGGTTAACACGTGCATTTGATGGCGTTAACACAGTGCAAAAACTCATTGCGTTCAAAGCACACACAACCCCTGATGTGACAAGGCCATTATATAGCCTTATATAAGGAAAACCTGGAAAATGATCCCTTTTAAGGAAAAATTGTGAGTTGAACCTGTTTAAAGAAATCCATTTGTTCTGGTTGTAGATATGCCCCACTAAGTGTAGAGGACTGAAAACATATCCTTGTAAAATATGTCCCCCCCTCGCTCTTCTTTGAGTGTGAGGCCTTCTCTTCTGTGTTTTGATCTTGGTGGCTGAGTTCCATTTTCTTCTTTGGCAGACAATATACGGGGAGCTGATTTCTTTGGAAAGTAACAGCGATGTGACTGGTCTCGCTTTGTTCATCCTGAATCGTTTGCTTTGGAATCCAGACATTGCAGCAGAATACAGACACCCCTCGGTGCCTCACCTGTACCGGGACGGTGAGTATTCGGGGCTCTACCGTGTGGCTGATCAGTGCTGTAGATTCTAGGAGACAACCTGACTGTTCTTGTTGGAAAAAATGGCCGTAAATGTTTCTACAACGAGCCTACATTTAAATGTTGCCACTACTTGCTCCTGACATTTACCCTGCCCTAGTTATAAAGTGTTTCTGAGGTTCTGCATTTCATTATATCTTTTCAGGTCATGAGGAGGCTTTATCGAAGTTCACCTTGAAGAAGTTGTTACTGCTTGTTTTCTTTCTTGATTATGCCAAGCAGTCCAGACTCATCGATCATGATCCCTGCTTGTTCTGTAAAGATGCTGAGTTCAAGGTATGTAAGATATAAAAACAGGTCAGTATTCGAATAACCAGACTTGTATGTGTGATGAAGTTGGTGCTGAAACATTAAAATGGTAACTGCCTACATCATTGATTGAGATCACGGCCCCGTAGAAAATCTAGACCATGTGCACTCCTCCCCGCCTGCAGCGCCTCTGTCCATCGCTGTTGGCGCTGCTCCTCCAAGCGGGTGATGTGACTTCGGCTTCCTCACGTGGCACAATCGGTGGTTACTGATCACTCTGATGGAATATTGATAAGTCACAGCCGGACACTGATTGACCCCAGCGGTCAGGTCATGGTCCCAGCACATAGATTGGTGGAGCGACACTGCTACAGGAGGGGATCACTCAATGATTGAGCAGGGACGTAAAGTGGAGGACAAACCCTCTGTCAAAGCTGAACCTGCAAAATAAAAAAATGATAAATGATTGTTCCTGAGGGGAGATCTGTCAGTCACACTGGATTTTCCCGGAAAACCATACATTGCTTAATACAGGATTAATCTTTCCTCCCATTGTGATCCAGTTTTAGGATAAGCTGTGGCCATTTTGCTACAGAGTTGTCTCATTTCATGGTCTTCTTTGCAGGCTAGTAAGGAGCTTCTGTTGGCGTTCTCTCGTGACTTCTTGAGTGGGGAAGGAGACCTCTCGCGCCATCTTGGCTTTTTGGGTCTAACCGTTGGCCATGTCCAGACTCCTCTAGATGAATTTGACTTTTCGGTGACGAACCTGGCTGTGGACTTGCAGTGTGGTGTCCGACTAGTGTGAGTAATGATTGTAGAAGACATGTACTGTGTGTTTCCAGTAGAAATGGACCTGTTCAAGATAGACACAAAACAGAAGCAAAACCAAAGTGATGTGGTGTTCTATTTTCTTTTTAGACTGATTACAAACATGCCGAACATACATCGGAGTACCCTCGTGTAATGATATCTGTATTGTGAACAGTGTAGATGCGCCGGGTCTTGCACCTGTGTAATTACGAAGTTCACAATTCTTTCAAGGGAACATGTCGGCTCCTTTAAACCCCACCAAGCTATCACTATCTGTCCCTGCAGCTTCCTAGTACATTCCTTAGCATCCCCATCTGAGCTAAAAGTCTAAAACAATTGAAAAAAAGCAGTTATAAACTTAACATTTTCTGATTTTACTGAGGCACAATCTATACAGTCTGGGTGTTCTTTCAGCATCTGTGCCGCCTTACATCCATGGTTATCCGTGGATAGTCATGGAATACTATCAGCCATCTATGCACAAACTTTACATATAGAGTGAACAGCCTAAAAGATTTCAAATGGCAACTTTATGGCTTTAAGAAACTAAAAGAAATCAAGATAAAAAATGTGGTAATCAGTAAGGGTACCTTTTTTCAGACCAAGCAGAGGGAAAAAATTATGGAATCTCTCAATTCTGAGGGAAAAAGTATGGAATCATGAAAAACAAACACACAAAACACTCAAATACATCACTAGTATTTTGTTGCTTCACCTCTGGCTTTAATTACAGCTTGCAGTCTCTGAGGCATAAACTTAATGAGTGACAAACAGTACTCTTCATCAATCTGGCTCCAACTTTCTCTGATTGCTGTTGACAGATCAGTTTTGCAGGTTGGAGCCTTGTCATGGACCATTTTCTTCAACTTCCACCCACCAAAGATCGTCAATTGGATTGAGATCCGGACTATTTGCAGGCCATGACATTGACCTTATGTGTCTTCTTTCAAGGAATGTTTTCAGTTTTTGCTCTATGGCAGGATGCATTATCATCTTGAAAAATTATTTCATCATCCGCAAACATCCTTTCAATTGATGGGATAAGAAAACTGTCCAAAATATAAATGTGAACTTGGGCATATATTGAAGATGTAATGACAGCCATCTCCTCAGTGCCTTTACCTGACATGCAGCCCAATATCATCAATGACTGTGGAAATTTGCATGTTCTCTTCATGCAGTCATCTTTATAATTCTCATTGGAACGGCACCAAACAAAAGTTCCAGCATCATCACCTTGCCCAATGCAGATTCGCGGTTCATCACTCAATATGGCTTTTATCCAGTAATCCACAGTCCACGATTGCTTTTCCTTAGCCCATTGTAACCTTGTTTTTTTCTGTTTAGGTGTTATTGATAGCTTAGGTTTAGATTTTCTGTATGTAGCTCCCATTTCCTTTAGGCGATTTCTTACAGTTCGGTCACAGACATTGACTCCAGTTTCCTCCCATTCATTCCTCATTTGTTTTATTGTCATTTCCTGTTTTGGAGACATATTGCTTTAAGTTTCCGGTCTTGACGCTTTGATGTCTTCCTTGGTCTATCAGTATGCTTCCCTTTAACAACCTTCCCATGTTGTTTGTATTTGGTCCAGATTTTAGACACAGCTGACTGAACAACCAACATCTTTTGCAACATTGCGTGATGATTTACCCTCTTTTAAGAGTTTGATAATCCTCTCCTTTGTTTCAATTGACATCTCTCGTGTTGGAGCCAGGATTCATGTCAGTCTACTTGGTGCAACAGCTCTCCAAGGTGTGATCACTCCTTTATAGATGCAGACTGAGGAGCAGATCTAAGTTGATGCAGGTATTAGTTTTGGGAATGAAAACTTACAGGGTGATTCCATAATTTTTTCCCTCTGCTTGGTCTGAAAAAGGTACCCTTACTGCCTACCACATTTTTTATCTTGATTTCTTTTTTTGTTTCTTAAAGACATAAAGTTGCCATTTGAAATGACTTTAGTTTTGTGCCATGTCTGTGATCTGCTTTTTTTCTACAAGATTAAAACACTGAATGAACATCCTCCGAGCCAGGTGATTCCATCATTTTTGCCAGGGGCTGTATATTATATACACTAGATGTGGGCCCGATGCTATTGCATCGGAAGGGTGTTTTTTTGTGTGCGCTGTCTCTCCCCTTCCCCCCGCACCTCTTCCTACCCCATGTGGTGCTGGGTGCAGTGCGACTTTCACATTGGGATCAGTCATGTGACTCTGGCTCTGGCCAGTCACATGACTGATCACATGACTGATCACATGACCATGACATCACACAGGTCCTTTAACAGTCTAGTAAGTGGGGGGCTGCATGCATGGTGTGGTGGGGAGTGTTCGGTGTGGAGCGTCAGCGTTGCGTGTCTGTGCCACCGGCAGCGGGCGCCATATTGGCACACTCATCACATGGGTGTGCTAATATGGTATGACTTCTGGTGACCGCAGTACATTCTTGGATTCGTGGACATCACCTCGGAAGTTGATGACAGACCCTACTAGGTCAGTATGTAATAGTTAATATATAGTGTGTGTATGTATTTTAGATATACATGCGCACACATAGCATTGATTGATCTTTCCTTATACCTTTTTTCTTATGTGAACAGGAGAACAATGGAGCTTCTAACTCAAAACTGGAGCTTATCAAAAAAGCTGAGGCTGCCAGCAATCAGCCGCTTACAAAAAATGCACAATGTGGAAGTAGCTTTTCAGACTATGACAGAGAGAGATGTGCAGCTGAAGGATGAACGTGGTAAGTGGTGCGCTATCTGTATAGTAGGGCTCCATTCCTTACAGCCTGTGGGACCTATGTTTTCCTGTAATATGCATTCCTGAATTTAGAGTTTTTATGCCATCTAGTATAACTAGACATTACCTTCCATTTAAGAGCATCTGTCAGCAGGTGTTTGCTTTATTCTAACTCCACATAATATAGGGCACCAGAGTCTGATTCCAGGGGTGTGTCCCTTGTTAGGCTATGTGTTGTAGTTTCAATACAAGAAGTATTTTATTAGCAGGAGATTATCACTATAGGACTACATCTTACATGCATGACAGTCAGGCTACTCTATAATACCACCCCACCACTGATTGGTTGCTTGCTTACAATGTGCAGTGTCCACAGGAAGCTGCTAATCAGGAGTATGGGTGGGGTTAGACAGCTCGGCATTCTGAGCACTGCAGCATCTACAGCAGGGAATCTATAAATCAGCCCAGTAAGGGACCCATCCCTGGAATCAGGTTTTCTTGATCCATATCGTGTTGCTCTCAGATTACATAGCAAAAACCTGCATTCCTTTTAAAAGGATAGCCTATTGTATTAAATGAGAAGACGCTAATGTGTCTCATACAAACATCTCTAGCCCGTTTTCCCACCAGTCTACAAGTTTTATTTCTGCCTCTGCTGGTATATTGGTGGAGCCAGTGGTGCAGTGGCTGCACTTGTTAAAATTTGGAGGAATTACTATGAGTCCCCACTCAAACCTGTACATCTAAAGGGTTATGTCCAACGGATCAATCTGGACCCTCGTTATTTCAAAGAGTGAAGAAGCTAGAGTTTGTGGATTACAGATTGACGCAGAGGTTGGGCCCTGACGGTGATGGCATTTACCCAAATTGGTGCTTGTAGTGTGGGCTGTGCTGAACCATTGAGCACCATTACTATTGCACAGAAATGTAGAGACTCCTATGTGGCAGTGACATTGACAAGTATATGGTCAATGATATAAAGAGTAGCCTGCTTATTAATTTTTATATAATAAATCAATAGTGCAAGTCAAAATAAGAAACTTTGTATTATATCTTATGAGACAAATTTGCTTCTTTCTCTGCCTGAATTGATCAGTCATTATCAAAATTCTTAGTTAATAAACTAAAAGCTATACTCAGTGAAGACTTTCCCATTACTGAGATAGGAGATGGCAGCTGTTACTGATGAGGTTCTAGGACTATGGAAGGGGGAGGAGGCTAGAGGCAGATCTCCTCTGTATAAAATCTTATCAACTCCAACTGCCATCTCTGTAATGGGGAAAGTCTATACTGACTTAAAACAGAATAAATATTACATGTTTCTCAGATAAGATATATTAAAATTTTCTTTTGTTCATATGTACAATTGATCGGTGAAATAAAAATTAAACATCTGGATGAAATGCCATATTTCCCATTGTATATTGTTATTTATTCTTTGCAGGTGTCCCTATCACATCCAAGGACATTGTGGACCGACATCGTGAGCGTACGCTGGCATTACTATGGCTTATTGTATTCACATTTCAGGTGCAATATTCACTAGCATGACTCTCCTGCTATTAATTTTTATTAATAATCTTTATAGAAGCACTCCCATGAAGATTTAATTCTCATGATTAAATTTGTGTGTATGTACAAGTAATGTAGCGTGAGTATAATATGTTCATCCTCTCTGGGCTCCAGCTCCGTTCTGCTCCTCTTCCGAGTGATGCCCCTGCTCTTCGGGCCACGCTGTGCTCTGTATGAGGAGGAAATCTGTATTAGTGTAATCTCCCCTGATGATACTCCATAGACTTCCATTGTAAAAGCCCCTTCCAGGTCATACAGAACACAGAGTCAAGAGTGATGACGTGACTGAGAGGAAGATTGTAACCGCTCTGGACACCCGAGACAGTGGCATTAGGTGAGTATATTAATATACTCACACTACACTACTTGCATTTAATATATATATATATATATATATATATATATATATATATATATATAAAAACATATACACAAATTTAATAAAAAGGGTAAAAAAATCTTCATTGAGGTCTTCTTTAATCACCTTTTCCCATAGAATCAGTTCTGGAAATGTTTTTGGGAACGACTATTGCTATTGGTCTAATAAAACTCATGAAGCCCCTATGCAGGTCCTGCAGCAGTAATATGGAAATCCACTGTTAAAGAAGAATGAACCTGTGCTCATCACACTGATCATACAAACAAGGTGGCGGGGAACTCCTTGGAAGGATGGAAATGGGACAAATATGTTGTGGCTACAACTTTTGGGTGTCCCCAGGTCCTTACTGTGTTCAGGTGTAATATTCCTCTACCAGAGCTTAGTAATTCTCTGAAACACGTCTCCTCAGCCGTGTATGGAGGTGTTTACATGCCCAGAATCCCAGCAGCCCAAATACTGTCCACACAACCTGCTGTACATCAGAGCAATGTAGGCTAAGGATTCTACCACTTCTTGCTCCTGTTGATGTAGTGGGTGCAATGCTCGATATGCCCATATGGCTAAAAGCCTTCATCGTAAGGAATCTCTTCTTCACATAATGCCCAGTATAGATGGTTCCTTGGAGCTCTCCTGGGCTGGGCGTTGGCAGTCTTTGGTATATGGGCAAGAACAGGACTACAGTTGTGTCCAGGAGGTCATGGTTCCTGGGAATAAGTATTCCAACATAATCATTCCTGGAAAAACTATCGCTATTTTTAGCAAAAGATCTTTGGGCTAATTTTTGGCTAAAGAAATAAAACTTGTCCCCCATTTCACAAACCACAACAATCTATGATCAGTCTGCTAAAATGATTGTTCATTTTTAAATTTTTACCTAACAAACAATTGTCCAGGTTGAAATTTTTCAACTTCATCAACTTTAACCCCATTATGACCAATGTCAAGTTTAGCCATCATGGAAAGATGTCAGTTCCCGCACCATGACAGCTAAACTCGTCATGGCTTTGAACTGTCACTGCTTGTAAACAAATAGTGACAGTTCAATCAATTCTGACAGCTGTCAGTGACAGCTAAGGGTCAGGGGAAGAGGTGTGGGGACCCTTGTTGGTTGTCACCACACTCAAAGCGATGTGATCAGTCAGTCAATCTGACTGACCGATCACATCATGATCGCGCAGGAAAGTGCTAAATCTGAGCATTTCCCTGCGCTGTCAGCTGTGCCCTGCTCCTGCAATCATCCCCTGCCTGTGCCCACTGCCCCTCCACTCATGTGCCTGGTCCCTGCTCTCCTCCCTCCTCTTCCCGCTGTCCTCCCTCCTCTTCCCGCTGTCCTCCCTCCTCTTCCCGCTGTCCTCCCTCCTCTTCCCGCTGTCCTCCTCCTCTTCCTCTGTCCTCCTCCTTCCCGCTGTCCTCCCTCCTCTTCCCGCTGTCCTCCCTCCTCTTCCTGCTGTCCTCCCTCCCTCCTGTTCCCGATCTCCCCCCTTCCTGTTCCCGCTCTTCCCCCACCCACCTGTTCCCGCCACCCGCTCTCCCCCAACCCCCCCTCCTGATCTTCTAAGGGATCAGAGTCCGGGGAGAGGGAGCGCAGGGTCACTCGCCTCTCCCCACGATGATTGGCCCATCACAATGTAATTGTGTTGGGCTGATCACCATGGTAACCCAAGGTTGCCATGGCGACATCTGGTCACCTGACCCAAGCTTCAAAGATCATGTGATCTCTGGGACTTGGATTTGCAGCACTGACAGCTGCACTGTATTTCAGATCCTTGCCATACAGTCCAGCATCAGTGTGACCCCAGAGACTGCAGCAAAAGGACCCTTGATACCTCGCTGCCATCTCGGAGGCGACTGATCGTCGTGGGACCATCATTGTGGACTATGTCGGAGGGCATGTGGGGGTAATAAAGGTGGAGTCAAAATAGTAGAGTTTGTTTGTGTTTTTTGTTATAATAAAATGATTTTTTTCACGGTGTGGTGTCTTATTTACCATTGACTTAGAGGTCTAAAGGCTGGTTTATACGTTGCGATTTCCCAGCGACCCGACAAACGATCGGGATTGCTGGGACATCACTATCTGATCGCTATCTATCACACAGGCAGACTCACCAGCGATCAGCCACCTGTGTAAAAACCTCGACATCGTGGTAATTTCGAGCTCCCGCTACGTTGGGGTAAGCGAGAGAATGCTGGTAACCAGGATAAACATCAGGTTACTAAGCAGAGCGCTGCGCTTAGTAACCCGATGTTTATCCTGATTACCAGCGTTCTACCGCTTATTAACCCGATGTGTACTCGGGTTACCAGGGAACACATCGGGTTAGCTGGTCGCTGCCCCTGTCGCACATGCTCATGCATGAGTGACAGCGGGAGACCAGCGACCGAAAAATAGTGAGGTGATCGCTGATCGTTGCGGGATGTCACACGCAGCGACGTTGCTACAAGGTCGCTGCAATGTCACAAGTTGCAGCAACATCGTTAGCAATGTCACAACATGTAAACCGGCCTTAACATTGGTCCGATATTATGAACCTCGGGCTTAGTGCCAGCTGCCAGTACAAAGCTGGTATTAACCCCGTTATTACCCAGTTTGCCACCAGCACCAGGGCAACTGGAGGAGTCTGGGTACAGCGCCAGGAAATGGCGCTTTTAATGAATGCGCCATTTCCTGGGGCAGCTGCGGGCTGCAATTTGCAGTGTGGGGGCCTCTCCACGCTATGGATTCGATGAACTCCCAGCTGCCTAATTGTACCTGGCTGTAAACTAAAAATATGGCAAAGCCCACTTCGTGTTTTTTTTTTTTTTTTTAATATAATATAATTAGTTCAAAAATAAAGGCCGGGTTACACATACTGATGCTCCAGCGATCCAATCAACGATCCGACTACACTGGGATCACTGGAATATCGGAATGTGATCGCTGGTGAGATGCCACACAGGCAGACTCGCCAGCGATTTCCCAGCGATGCCCTGACGGTCGCAGGGATCTGTCGGGTGTCTCGGGCGCAGCATGGGGATCGCTGGTTGTTGCCCCTGCATGCGTGACAGCAGCAGACCAACGATGGCAAGATGGTTACGGCAAAATGGTTACGGCCATTCCGCAACGATCAGCGAGCTGATCGCTAGTCATTGCGGCATGTCACACGCAGCGACATCGCTGCAACATCACAAACCCCCTGTGGTGTTGCAGCGATATCGCTACATGTAAGGGGACTTTAAAAAACAAAAAAGGGCTCCGCTGTGTTTCTCCTTCGCCTCATTGGGGGACACAGGTCGATGGGTTATAGCATTCTGCCACTAGGAGGCGACACTAAGTAATTAACAAAAAAAATGCACAGTTGGGACTCTGGGTTGTAGGAGGTATCCCCCCTGGGCCACCAGCAAGTTTTTTTGTCCTTTCCTGGCCACGGCAGCTACATACAGCTGCGGGGGATGACTGGTCCGTACTCCTGTCTATGGAGGAGCTGAGGATGAAGAGCCATTCAGGTATGAGGCGGCGCTGCATGTTCCCAGTGGCGTCCTGTGTCTGCTGCGTTTTTTTTCCAGTGCTCCGCGCCGGATCCCTGCTGACAGGCGGCCGGCGCTATTAATTTAGTCCCCAGCTTCGGCCTAGCTCTGGAGGTCGTATCCTCCAATGAGGTTGCTGTGCCTTTTGGTCCGCCCCCGACCTTTGTTGCTGGCCAGTAGCATTAGGGGGAGGGCGGCTGTGCAAGTTAGCATGGGAGGGAGTGTGGCTTCATTTTCCCTGTCTTCTCAGCGTTTTTGGCGCCTTTTTTCTCTGCCTGGGACGCCATTGCTGCAGCACAGGACACCAGGGGGACACAGGACGCGTTTGCTTCTTCTAACCTCTCAGGTGACCGGGCATAGTAGTCTTGTACCGCTATAGCCCTAGACTGCTGTGGTATTAGCACTGCGGTTTCTCTTCCCTGTTGTACTACCCTTGCACTGTGTGTGTAGTCTGAGCGCAGCAGTTGAGTCAGGCTGCATGATGCCGGGCAAGAAGGCACCTAAGGCCTTCACTGTTTTCTATTCTTTTTGCACAGCATGCAAAACTGCGCTGCCCTGTGGGTGCTCATCCCTGCTCTTCCAAGCCTGCGCTTCTGATCATCCTCAGTCTAGTGTCTCTGACTCCGGTCAGACACCCACTGGGGTGGAGGTGTCTGTGGATACTTCTGCTACCCCAGAATGGGCAGTTACTCTGTCGCAATCAGTGAGCCACGCTATACAGCAGCTCTCCGACACACTGCTCCGGGTGGTGCAACCACGTTCATTATCCCCAGACCAACAGGTCCATTTAGAGGATGGTTCTGACCATGAGGAGTCTCATTCGAGTACCTCCCTTCCATTTGGTCAGGCGGGTAGGAAGAGATCCCGGACGGGTTCTTTCTCGGCCCTTTCTCAGGGTTCCGTGACCTCCCATACTCTGAGTAGGTCTCGTGATTCTCACTCTTCGGGTGAACTTCACGATTCTGAGGTGGATCAGGGTGAATCCTTTGAGTCCACGTCTTCAGATACGCTGGCCATGGTGGACGACCTGATGTCGGCCGTTAATCAGGCTCTGTCGGTGGCAGATCCAGCTCTGGTGTCGGTGGCGGATCATGTAGTCTCTTTTAAGAGGCCTAAGAGACCTCAGAAGGTTTTTTTCGGACCATGCCGAGATCCAGGAGGTTTTACAAAAACACTAGGCCCATCCTGATAAGAAGTTTGGCAATCATAAGGCGATTGCAGCCCGTTACCCTTTTTTGCCGGCAGTGGCAAAGGCTTGGTCAGAGTCCCGTCAATGGACCCTCCGGTGTCCCGTTTGGCTTCTAAGACTCTGATGTCTCTTCCTGATGGTGCTTCCATCTAGAATGCGGCCGATCGCCAGTTGGAACAATTGTCCAAGTCAGTCTTTGAGGCATCAGGTGCTTCTTTATCTCCTTCTTTTGCCTCTGTGGGTGGCAAAAGCTATCATGATGTGGGCAGGGGACTTGCACTCTGCCCTGAGTCGTCATGAGGCTGATCCTGAGTTGCTAGATCTGGCGGCTCAGATTTCTGTGGCTGGGGAGTTTTTGGTTCATTCTTCCCTTGATGCAGCTAATTGCACTGAAGTAGCCGCATCTAACTCTATTGCGATACGCCGGGCTCTCTGGCTCCGGGAGTGGAAGGCGGATTCAGCCTCTAAAAAGTCCCTCAGGGCATGCCGTATGTAGGGCTTGTTCAGGGAAAAGCTGGATAAGATGATTTCGGATGCCACGGTGGCAAAAGCACCTCGCTTCCTCAACAGAAGGTGAGGCGTAGGTGCCCCAAGGGTCAGCAGACAAGATTCCGGTCCTTTCGGAACTCGTCTGGGTGGTCTGTTTCCCGTCCGTCTCCCCAGAATCGGTTGTCACGTACGGACAGGGGCTTCCACTCGCCTAACAAGTCGGGTTCTACCTGGCAGTCCAGGAATAAACAACCTAAATCCAAGGACTCCGGGTCTCAGAGGTCTCCCTCTTCTTGACTCGTCACATCCGGAAGACACCTCCCTAGTGTGCGGCCGACTTTCCCGCTTTCGGCATGCCTGGCTCGCTGCTACAGACGATCAGTGGGTTCGGGAATTGGTGTCTTCCGGATACAACATAGAGTTTCACACTTGCCCTCCCAGAAGTTTTGTTTGTTCTCGCCCCTCAAGAAAGCTGGAAATGGCACATGCCTTCTCCCAGGCAGTCGAGTCTCTGAGACGGGCAGGGGTTATCGTGCCAGTGCCTCTGACCGAGCGGGGTCAGGGGTTTTATTCCAACCTGTTCCTTGTCCCCAAAAAGGACGGTTCCTTCCGTCCCATTTTAGACCTGAAGTGACTGAACAGATTTGTAAGGGTCAGACGATTCCGGATGGAGAGTCTCGGGTCTGTCATTGCATCCATGCAAGGAGGTGAGTTCCTTGCTTCCATAGATATCAAGGATGCTTATCTGCACATCACGATATCGGGTCCTCATCAGAGATTCCTGTGGTTCGCGGTGGGCGGGGATCATTTTCAGTTAGTCGCCCTTCCCTTTGGTTTGGCGACTGCTCCGCGTGTGTTTAGCAAAGTCATGGCTGCGGTCATGACCGTTCTGCACGGTCGAGGAGTGGTGGTCTTTACTTATCTGGACGACCTCCTGATCAAGGGTCGGTCATTCAGGGATTGCGAGGACAGTGTCCACATCACGATGGACACTCTGTCTCGGCTGGGTTGGATTCTCAACCTGCCAAAGTCTTCTCCGGTTCCGAGTTGCAGACTCACGTTTCTGGGGATGTTTCTGGACACATCGCAGGGTATGGTTCTCCTTCCCCAGGACAAGGTTCAGTCTCTGAGAACTGCAGTCCATGCCTTGCGGGGCTTGCATCTGCATTCCCTCCTGTTTGCGATGCGGGTTTTGGGGAAGAAGGTGGCGGCCATGGAGGCAGTGCCGTTTGCGCAACTGCATCTCCGCCCCCTACAGCTGGATCTGTTATCATCTTGGAACTGCAATCCTTTCACCTTCCGTCACCTTTTTCGCCCGTCGGCGGCAACGAGGAGATCTCTTCGTTGGTGGTTGCTCCCGTCGTCTCTCTCGCGAGGGAGATCCTTTCTACCGGTGAAATGGACGGTTGGGACTACCGATGCCAGCCTCCTCGGCTGGGGGGGCGGTGTTCTGGAATCACACGGCTCAGGGTCGATGGACTCAACAGGAATCCTCACTGCCCTTCAATCTTTTGGAGATTCGGGCCATCTACTTGGCACTACAGAGCTTCCAGCGTTTCCTGATGGGTTGTCATGTTCGCGTACAATCGGACAATGCCACGGCGGTGGCCCATGTCAACCATCAGGGAGGGACGCGCAGCAGAGCGGCGATGCGGGAAGTGGAGCCGATTCTGCAGTGGGCCGAATCCTCGGGTGTGGTGCTGTCAGCAGTCCACATCCCGGGGGTCGAGAATTGGGCGGCGGATTGTCTGTCGCCAGGGGCTTGCGTCCGGGGAATGGTCTCTTCACCTGGATGTGTTCGCGCAGATCTGCCGGCGTTTCGGGACTCCGGATGTGGATCTCATGGCGTCACGGTTGAATGCCCAGGTTCCGCACTTCTTTGCTCAGTCCCGCGATCCCAGAGCTCTGGGATCAGACGCTCTGGTTCAGGACTGGACGCAGTTTCGCCTTCCTTACATTTTTCCACCTCTGGCCCTCCTTCCCAGAGTGGTCCAGGAGGTCAGAACGGAGAGGGTGGCAGTAATTTTAATAGCCCCCAATTGGCCCAGGAGGTCGTGGTATGCCGATCTGGTCCAACTAGTCACAGACGCTCCGTGGCAGTTGCCGGTTCGTCCAGATCTTCTGTGTCCAGGTCCGATTTGGCATCAGAATTCCCGGGCTATGCATTTGATGGCGTGGCCCTTGAGACCAGAATTCTGACCCGGGCAGGGTTCTCGGAAGAAGTTGCGCGCACTATGGCGCGTGCGAGGAAGCCTGTTTCCGCCCGGATATATCATAGAACTTGGAAAACGTTCTTTCGTTGGTGTGAGTCAGAGCGGGTTTCTCCCTTGCTTTTTTCACTCCCAGTGGTTCTGGGGTTCCTCCAATCGGGACTGGACAACGGACTCTCGTTGAGTTCCCTTAAAGGGTAGATTTCTGCACTATCTGTACTTTTTCAGCGCCGATTAGCTTCAAAACCTCAGGTCCTGTATGGTGGCTCAGATAGTCCCACCATACAGGAGGCCTTTTGGAGGCCTGGGATTTAAATCTGGTTCTGGAGACTCTCCAGAAGACTCCGTTTGAACCTCTCAAGGAGATTCCTTTGCGCCTTATGTCTCAGAAGGTCATTTTCCTGGTGGCGATCACTTCTATTTGAAGAGTGTCCGAGTTGGCGGCGCTTTCTTGTAAGGCGCAGTTTCTTTCTTTCCACCAGGACAAGGTGGTACTACGGCCAGTACCGTCTTTCACTCCTAAGGTGGTGTCCTCTTTTCACCTGAATGAGGACATTGTCCTTCCTTCCTTTTGTCCGGCTCCTGTGCATCGTTTTGAGAAAGCCTTGCACACTCTGGACCTGGTTCGTGCCTTTCGGATATACGTGTCTCGGACTGCGCCTTTCAGGAAGTCGGACACACTGTTTGTCCTTCCGGAGGGTCACCGTAAGGGGATGGCCGCGTCAAAGGCCACGCTTGCCAGATGGGTTAAACTGACCATTCAGGAAGCATATTCTTTGAACAGCTTGTCAGTTCCTTCAGGTTTGCGTGCTCATTCCACTCGTGCGGTGGGTGCCTCCTGGACTGTTAGGCACCAGGCTACGGCTGTGCAGGTGTGCAAGGCAGCCACTTGGTCCAATCTGCACACCTTTACGAAGCTACATCGAGTGCACACTCAGGCTTCGGCAGATGCGAGTCTGGGTAGACGCATCCTACAGGCAGCGGCTGCTAGCCTGGAGATTGTGTGTTTCAGTTGGGATGTTTCTTGTCCCACCGAGGGACTGCTTTAGGACATCCCATCGTCCTGTGTCCCCCAATGAGGCGAAGGAGAAAAGGAGAATTCTGTGTACTCACCGTAAATTCCTTTTCTCTTAGCCTTTAATTGGGGGACACCGCACACTCCCTGGGCCTGTTGGGCCTTCTTGAGTTTTTTTTTCCTTGTTGCCTTTGCGGCTTGTGTAGTTTTTTACTCCTACTGCTTTTGCACAAAACTGGTTAGACTGTGCCAGTCAAGGGGTTATATACTGCATGGAGGAGCCACTGTGCATTTTTTTTGTTAATTACTTGGTGTCGCCTCCTAGTGGCAGAATGCTATAACCCATCGTCCTGTGTCCCCCAATTAGAGGCTAAGAGAAAAGGAATTTACGGTGAGTACACAAAATTCTCCTTTTTGATTACCAGCCAGGTAAAACTAGGCAGCTGGGGGTGGGTGGCAACCTGTACCTACCTACTGTACCTGTGCTGGTGACCAAAAATACAGTAGAGCCCATTATCATCAGTGCAAAATCTCCTCTAAATACACAACAAATACTGTTTGAACCGTGCGGCATATTTGCAGAGTATTTTGGAGCTGTCATTGAATTCTATGGGTGAAAATTGTGGCAAAATACGCTAAAAGAACTGATATGCTGCAGATTTTTCTGCAGTAAAATGTGCGCCTTTTCTGCTGCAGATAAATTTGCAGCATGGGTACAACAGTTTTGATTTCCCATACACTTTGCAGGGAAGGTGCTGCACTGTGGAATTGTCAAAACTATGCAGAAAAAAATGTGGGGAATCTGCAGCGTCCATGCATAGCCTAAAATTTACATACCAGGTCCCCACTCAATGTCACTCCTTCCTGTGCGCCCAAAATTTGTTTTCTAACTGCATATGGAGTATCCGCATACTCAGGAGAAATTGCCTAAAGTATTTTGAAGACCATTTTATCATGTCGCCTGTGTGAAAATGAAAAAAAAATCCTTTTTTTATCCACAAAAATGTTGTTTTAGCCTCCATATTGTCATTTTCACAGCTCAATTTTACAATAATCTGTGACGAACCTGGGAATTCAAGGTGCTCATCACACATCCAAATAAATTCCTTGTGGGTCAAGTTTCCAAAATGGGATCACTTGTGGGGGCAGGGGCGTAACGAAAACAGGTGCAGGGGTTGCAATCTTCTAGGGGTCCCCAAAAGTCCTCTTGGCCTACAGAAAAAGACTATTGCTGTTAAAGATTTGTAATAATTGGGGGCCTTGGAGCTTTCGCATCAGGGCCTATGAGCTTCAAATTATGCCACTGTCTGCGGGGTTTCCACTGTTTCACAATTTGTGAAGCATCTGGGGGTTCAAAATGCTCACTATGCATCTAGATAAGTTCCTGGGGGGTCTAGTTTCCTAAATAGGGTCACTTGTGGGGGAGCTCCAATATTTAGGTACACAGGGGCTCTCCATACGTGACATGGTGTCCGCTAATGATTGCAGCTAATTTTCCATTCAAAAAGTCAAATGGCGCTCCTTCCCTTCTGAGCCTACCATGTGCCCAAACAGTGGTTTATGACCACATATGAGGTATCGTGTACTCGGTAGACATGTGTGAATCGTTATTTATTAACTATTTTGTGTGACATTACACTCTGGTTTGACAAATAAAAATCTTGAAAATGCTACATTTTCAACATTTTTTGCCAAATTTACGATTTGTTTACACAACTAAACGCAAAAAATATCCCCCTAAATTTACCACTAAAAGATGCCCAATATGTTACGAAATAACATTCTCAGAATTGCTAAGATCCATTGACGCGTTCCAGAGTTATTACCTCCTAAAGGGACACTGGTCAGAATTTCAAAAAATGGTCTGGTCAGTAAGCTGCAAAGTAACTCTGTCCTTAAGGGGTTAATGTACTGGGCCTTTTTAAAGTGGATGTGTCATCATTATAAATGGGTAAAACTCACTTGTAAAAACAAGCTAATTTTTTATTTATTATCAAAAATCCACTGTGTTCTCAAGGATAAAGTGATTCTTTTTTTTTGCTACTCATTTCCTCTGTTACAGATCACATTCCCAGTTTTAGTCATGATAAATGTAGACAAGGAGCTCAGTGCTTACGAGCTCTGTTCTTTAGAGCTTACAATTGCTGATAAGCAGCTGGTCCGTTTGCCTACAGTGCCAAGTTACCCCTACTTGCAGCATTAGAGAGTATACAGCTCAGGCCAGTGGGACAACCATGTCACTAGCCTAAACTGTCTATCATGAGCGCATAAAGCAGGAGGCAGGGGAGCGCTGCGCTCCTGAAGATTAAAGTTGACATATTAACTTTTAAGATTGGTGTGAGAAATTTCTCCCAGGTAAAGGACTTCAAGTGTTGTACACAATGGGAACATGTCGCCTACAAAAAAAGTGCTTTCCTGCAGATATGGTGGCACTCTACGAGTATATACTGCATAAGTTATGTCTGGCAGTGTAGTTGGAACCGTGACTACAGGGAGAACAGGAATACCTGTCCTCCCTGCAGCTGCTCACATCCATTCATCATGGTGGCGCAGGAGGCAGTTCCAGTGACTGCTTACTACTATGAGCATGTCGTGATCACTCCCCTCACACCTTGTGTGACAGCCTTCTCTGCCTTATGTGCTCTATTCACTGTCACTGCTGTGAGGGATGGGGAGGTGGTAAGATCAGTGCGCTCATAATAATGTGTGGTGACTCTATCGCACCCCCATCCCAATGACTAGAAAGAAACCAGTGCATTCCGAGAGAGCAAGGCTTCATTTCCTCCCTGTAGCCGCTGCTCCAGTAACGCTGACAGACATTTTATTTATTTTTTATGTATATGTGTGTGTGTGTCTGTATGTATGTATGTATGTATGTATGTATATGCATGTGTGCATATAAATATATATATATTATATATATATATATATCTATATATATAATATTATTGTGTGTGTGTATATATATTAATGTGTATATATATACATATAATATAATATACTGCCATTTATCTGCAGATTGCCAAAATATCTGATAATTTTTGTAGTTAATAGTTTTCCATCAAGTATGAAGTGTTTGACTGACTTATTTCATCATTCTTACCCTGAAAACTTACTAATGATTGCTCATGTCGTTGCAGGTGGATGTCTTACTGAACATTGATCATTTGAAGGAGGAAATAAGGTTTCTAAGACGCAGTTATAGTGTGCAGAAAAAACTTGCCGCGCTCTCGGCTTTCTCTGCACCAACAATGTCAAAGAAGCGCGACAGTGAGCCGTTCCTGCCGGACAATTACAGCGAGCGCGTCCTGCTGCTGATGGAGTGGGTAAACGCAGTGTGCTCCTTCTATGGAACAAAGGTAGGAGTCAGGCTTATATAGGGTTACCCTCTACCCAAACATGCCTTTGTGAATCAAAAAGTCTCTGGAGACAATGGATTGTATAATACAAAACTTTATTGAAGAGCCTTTAAAAGCATTACAACATCATTAATGAAACCTCATAAAGAGGAACATACAGGAAAATTCCTAAAAATATTATAGCATTGCTGGAACCCAAGTGGTATTGTATATAGCAGGGTGCCTGACTGCTCACTGAGGAGATGGGCTATACAGAGGATAATACAATTATTGAGAGAACGTATGCAGTTATCTACAGTATAATATATACTCCGGTTACACTACAGATGGATTAATTTAGCCAAGACACCCGATAACACAATTAGTATTGGATAGTGTACCAACCATCCAGCACTGGTGTAACCATATGATGAATGAACACCATATAGCTAAAAAATCAGAGGAAACAGTTCATGGAATCCAAATCTCTCTGTCTGCAATTTAGCGTCTATACATTCAACTGTTCTTTTGGATAACAAAGGACTATCTCCACAATATGACTCCTCAACAAGTGTATAGCAATACAGGGCATCTAACCGTCTCACAGGTGGTCATAAGGTTCAGCTCTAGGGTAAGAGAACTAACCCTCAGACAACGCTATATTCACAATGTCCATAGAATTGTTGCTGTTTATTGTGCCTCTAAATATATTGCCAGTGCAAAAGAGTTAATTAGTGATATCATAAGACCAATCATCCATAGATAAACTATGCCAAGGTGCCTCATATACCTGTCTTGGTGTTATGAGCAATCCTGTATGCCCAGTGCTCCTCCTGCCCCTACACCGTTTCGTCTGGGGACTTCATCAGGGGGTAGTGTGCCAGTGTGCAAGTTACAAAAGCGGCTTTTTATAAGGCCACTTGAAGAAATCCTGTGAAAGGTGTGCAGCGTCTCCACCTCCGATCACATGATCGCTCCCACTGACATGACCACTGCCACTCCCGGTTCATGGAACGCAAGCGGAAGTGACGCGGCTAAATGCCGCATCATCTCCGCTGCGATCCTAATGCCGGAAGGAGGCGGGTTTGGGAGCCCCACAGGATGCAAGCGCACTCTAGAGGGGAGAGGTGCACCTTACAGCAAAAATAATCCGCAGGGAAACCTTACCCAAGCAAATAATTATAATATTGCAAAATAAAAGAAGAAGTGTATATAAGATCAATAATGATAATGATCATAATTCTAATTGAGGTGAGCTGCAGAACATAGTATAGAATAATTATAAAGTGCAAAGGTGCTATATTGCCATATATATTACAAAATGATGAATCATTATAATAGCACATGTATAAAGTACATAATACTGTGCAAAGTGAGAACATACACATACATATATGTTCAAATTGATTATAAAACAGTGAGCCTACGACCGTGCATCCTGATAGTAGAGGTAAGGCTAATTCCCGGAAACGTCACATGTGGCCTGTTCCTATCTCAATTTCAGTAGCCAGGGGAATTAATAAAAGTAAATAACGATAATGATAAACTAAAAAACAAGAATAAAAACATCATTAGAATAACATCAAAAATAAATGTGATGTTATTCTAATGATGATTATATTGTTGTCTGAGGGTTAGTTCTCTTACCCTAGAGCTTATCCTTATGACCACCTGTGAGACGGTTAGATGCCCTGTATTGTTATACACTTGTGCAGGAGTCATATTGTGGAGATAGTCCTTTGTTATCCAAAAGAGCAGTTGAATGTATAGACACTAAATTGCAGACAGAGATTTGGATCCCATGAACTGTTTTCTCAGATTTTTTAGCTATATGGCGTCCATTCATCATATGGTTACACCAGCTGCGCTAAATTAATCCATCTGTAGTGTAACCGGAGTATATATTATACTGTAGATAACTGCATACGTTCTCTCAATACTTGTATTATCCTCTGTATAGCCCATCTCCTCAGTGAGCAGTCAGGCACCCTGCTATATACAATACCACTTGGGGTCCAGCAATGCTATAATATTTTTAGGAATTTTCCTGTATGTTCCTCTTTATGAGGTTTCATTAATGATGTTGTAATGCTTTTAAAGGCTCTTCAATAAAGTTTTGTATATTTTATACAATCCATTGTCTCCTGGGAGACTTGTTGATTCACAGTGCTTTTGGATGTATGTAATGTGATGGAGTTATGATTTTCCCAAACATGCCTTTCCCAACTGTTCTATTGCCCTGTGTGAAATCCAATCGGCCTATACTGTGCTCCAGGGCAGTTTTTTTGAGCTGTGGTTATGTTTTTTTTTTTTTTTTTTCCCTTCTCTGTTTAATCACAGCATGTCAATTATATCAGATATTTTTTATACATAAGACTTTTTTTTTTTTTTTTGTACCCATTTTAATAAATGCAAGTAATGTATGCAGCGTTTTCTCTGCCAACACTGAGGATTTTTCATATGGGAAGGAAATGAACACTGCAGAATAGCATTGTGTGCCCACACTGCAGAATAGCATTATGTGCCCACAGTGCAGAATAGCATTATGTGCCCACACTGCAGAATAGCATTATGTGCCCACACTGCAGAATAGCATTATGTGCCCACACTGCAGAATAGCATTATGTGCCCACACTGCAGAATAGCATTATGTGCCCACACTGCAGAATAGCATTATGTGCCCACACTGCAGAATAGCATTATGTGCCCACACTGCAGAATAGCATTATGTGCCCACACTGCAGAATACCTGTCACGCTGGGAGCGGGAGAGACACTCAGCGTAGGACAACGACGGGGGGGGGAATAAGGAGTCCCTAAAGCTATGGGCACAAGAGGGAGAGGGTGACCCTAGTCTTCCTGGGGCTGACCCTGTCTGCCCTGACGTCCCTATACAGTTTCCTCAACTGTCGCCGACCACGAACCTCGTCCCTCTCTGATCCTAGCACTACCTTATCTAAGGATCAGATGGAGAGGTTCACTAGACCCCTCCACTAACAACTAAAGACAAACACAAGGAAAAACAGACAATGGGGAAAGAAAACACTTATCTTGCAGCAGAGCACAGCAACCCCCACAACCTCAGCTTCTGCTGGAGCAAGGATAATGAGTGTCCAAGGAAATATCACCTGCACCGAGGGAGGGCAATGAAACTCCTTATAAAGGTGGGAAGAACCTGCTGGGTCCTAGTGACCCAGAATACTGGTGTAGAAACCAGACCGAGCACAAGACCTTCCCAGCCGTCTCCCCATGATAGGGAGATCTTATCATACCTTCTCTCTATCTACACAGAAGGTAAATGCCCCTGAAAGACGGACCGTCCTCAAACATTATGGCTGATTGGCCAAACGCTGGGACCGTCTGCGCGTGGCCTCTACCCTGTCATCCGTGCCACCCGTGACAGTACCCCCCCGTCCACGAGTGGCCCCCGGACACTCAGGACCAGGCTTATCCGGATGGGAACGGTGAAAAGCGCGGACCAGCCTAGCGGCAGAGACTTCCGACGCCGGCACCCACATCCGCTCCTCAGGACCGTATCCCCTCCAGTGCACCAAATACTGAAGAGAACGGCGCAACCTGCGAGAATCAACCACCTTTGAGATCTCAAATTCCAAATTCCCCGCCACGCAGATGGGCTCCGGGGGCAAAGGAGACGGGTTAGACGACGGCACATACGGTTTGAGGAGCGACCTATGAAATACATTGTGGATCTTAAGAGCGGGAGGTAACGCAAGACGAAACGCCACGGGATTGATAACGGCGGTTATCTGATAAGGGCCAATAAACCTGGGCCCCAACTTCCAAGAGGGCACCTTCAACTTCACATTCTTGGTAGACAACCACACGTAGTCATTCACACACAGGTCCGGACCTGGCGCACGCTTCCTGTCAGCCATACGTTTGTACCTGTCGCCTAAGAGCTTCAAGCTACTCTGTACCCCCCGCCAAACCGAGGAGAGGGATGAGGTAAATCGGTCCTCCTCAGGAACTCCGGAAGGACTAGTACCACTAAAAGTACCAAACTGAGGATGAAACCCATATGCACCGAAGAACGGTGACTTGCCAGTGGACTCCTGAAGACGATTATTAAGGGCAAATTCGGCCAAGGGCAGATAACTCGCCCAAGTCTCCTGATTGTCAGAGACAAAACACCTCAGATAAGTCTCCAAATTCTGGTTCATACGTTCGGTCTGCCCATTAGACTGAGGATGAAAAGCAGAAGAGAAGGACAAAGCAATTCCTAAACGTGCACAAAAAGCCTTCCAAAACTTGGAGACAAACTGAGTACCACGATCAGAAACCACCTCGGAGGGAACTCCATGAAGCTTCACAATCTCACTTACAAACACCTGTGCCAGTGTCCGAGCATTAGGAAGTGCGGGCAGTGCCACAAAGCGAACCATCTTACTGAATCTATCAACCACTACCAGCACTACCGTCTTGCCTGCAGACGCCGGAAGATCGGTGATAAAATCCATTGACACATGTGTCCATGGCCTCTCAGGAATAGACAATGGCAAGAGAGAACCAGCCGGACGGGTATGCGGGATCTTAGCCCGTGCACACACACTACAGGCAGATACGAATTCCGCTACGTCCTTCCGCAACCCCGGCCACCAAAAGCGGCGAGATAAAAGATCGAAGGTGGCCCTACTGCCGGGATGCCCTGCCAATACGGAGTCGTGATGCTCCGACAGCACCCTGAGACGCAAAGATGATGGCACAAAAAGTCTCCCAGAAGGACAGGAGGCAGGGGCGCCCCCCTGGACCTTCAACACCTCCCCCTCCAGATCAGGGCAAAGAGCAGAAACAACCACCCCCTCCTGTAAGATGGGAACGGGACTTTCATGAGCACTACCACCCGGGAAACTACGTGACAACGCATCAGCCTTCACGTTCTCAACCCCCGGACGGTAAAATTAAATCTCGTGAAAAACAAGGACCACCGAGCCTGCCGGGGATTGAGACGCTTGGCGGACTCAAGGTAAGACAGGTTCTTGTGGTCGGTAATAACCGTGATGGGATGGACAGCCCCTCCAGCCAGTGACGCCATTCCTCAAAAGCCAACTTAATAGCCAACAGCTCCCTATTACCAACATCATAATTCCTCTCGGCCGACGACAACTTCTTGGAGAAGAACGCGCAGGGCACCCATCTCCCAGGCGAAGGGCCTTGCGACAATACAGCCCCCACCCCTACCTCAGACGCATCCACCTCCACAACGAAGGGCTGAGAAAGATCGGGCTGACGGAGAATAGGTGCGGAAACAAAACAACGCTTTAGGGAGGAGAAAGCCTGGCGAGCAGACTCCGACCACTCGGAAAAATCTGTCCCCTTCCTAGTCATGTCCGTAAGAGGCGTCACCAGCACCGAATAGTTCTTAATAAATTTACGGTAAAAGTTGGTAAACCCCAAAAAACGTTGCAATGCCCGTAGATTGTCTGGTTGTTCCCAGTCCAGCACCGCCCGGACTTTTTCCGGATCCATCCGAAAACCCAACGGCGACAGGAGGTACCCCAAAAAACGTACCTCCTGAACGGCGAAGACACATTTCTCGAGTTTAGCATACAGCTTATTGTCCCGTAAGACCTGTAACACCTGCTTGACATGGGACTGATGCGTCTCCATATCGGGGGAATAGATCAAGATATCATCCAAGTAAACAACCACAAATCTACCCACCAAATGATGGAATATGTCATTGACAAAGTGTTGGAAAACCGCAGGGGCATTAGTGAGCCCGAACGGCATTACGAGACTTTCAAAATGGCCGTCCGGGGTATTAAATGCCGTCTTCCATTCATCCCCCTCTCTGACCCTAATCAGGTTGTAGGCCCCCCTCAAATCCAACTTGGAGAACCATTTAGCACCCACTACCTGACTGAATAAATCAGGAATCAGAGGGAGGGGGTACGGATCACGGACAGTAATCCGATTCAACTCCCGGAAATCCAAGCAAGGACGGAGGCCCCCATCTTTTTTCTTAACAAAAAAGAAACCAGCCGCAACCGGCGAAGTTGAGGGCCTGATGTGACCCGTCTGCAGACTCTCGGAAATGAAATCCTTCATCGCCTGTCTTTCCGGACCCGATATAGTAAACATCCTAGCTTTGGGCAGTTTAGCTCCGGGAACGAGGTTGATCGGGCAATCATACGCCCGATGAGGGGGCAGGTCTTGGCACCCCTTCTCTGAGAACACATCCTCATACTCCGATAGGAACGGGGGCAGAGATACCGCAGACACCACCGAAAATTAGGTAACCAAACAATTCTCAGAACAAAAATCACTCCGTTCCACAATGTCCCGGGACTGCCAATCCACTACGGGATTATGTTTAATCAACCATGGCAAGCCCAGGACAATGGGAGCGGGGAGACCGTCTAGAACATAGCAAGATATCGTCTCTTGATGTTGGGATCCAACCGTCAACTTAATGTCATGTACGATATGTGTGAGACTACCTTGAGCAAGAGGTGCTGAGTCGATGGCATAGATACGGATGGGGCGAGACAATAAACAGCAGCTAAGCCCATGAGCGTCTACAAAATGAGCATCCACCATGCTGACCCCCGCACCACTATCCACAAACACAGAAATACCCTCCGTTTTGCCCTCCAGCGCCACCTCCGCACTTAGGAGGAAACGGGAAGTACAAATGGAGGATACACACACCTCCCGCTCGACCACCTCCACACCCCCCATAGTCACATAAGGTCCAGGCACCCCAGTCCGTTTAGGAGTGTAGGGACAGGCCCCAATAAAATGGTCCCCTTTCCCACAAAAAAAACAGACCCCCTTCCCCTTGCCCCGGGAGGTACCGGAGGAGAACCTCGAGGCCGCCGCTCCTCCTAGCTGCATAGGTTCCTCCGCACTCGGGAGGAACGACACACCCTCCGCGTGACCTCCCGGTAACCAGGAATCACCACGAGAATGGCTCCCAGTAACAGGAGGTCTACCCCTCCGCTCCTGGAGGCGTCTATCCATACGAATAGCTAACGACATAGCCGCCTCCAGGGACGGAGGGGTCTCATAAACCGCCAGAGCATCCTTCAGCCTCTCCGAAAGACCCTGACAAAAGTGACTCCTGAGCGCCGGATCGTTCCACTTCGTGTCCGTAGCCCACCTGCGGAACTCAGAACAATACGATTCCGCCGACCGAGTCCCCTGGCGGAGATGGCGTAACCTGGATTCAGCCAAAGAGACACGGTCAGGGTCATCATATATGAGGCCCAGTGCGTCAAAAAATTCATCCACAGAGCGGAGACAAGTAGAGTCCTGTGGCAGAGAGAAAGCCCAGGACTGGGGATCTCCCTGCAGTAGCGACATAATAATTCCTACACGCTGCTGCTCATCACCAGTGGAATAAGGCCTAAGCCTAAAATATAATTTACAGGCTTCTTTGAACACAGTAAACTTATCTCTACCTCCTGAAAACCTGTCAGGGAGGGCAACCTTAGGTTCAGGTCTGGCCTGACCCAATGCTTGATTCCCCAAGACACCATTTTGCGGCTGCGGGCCCTGTAAAGCCGACCGAAGGTCCGCAACCTCCAAAGACAGGGACTGCAGCTGCTGGGCCAAAGCAGACACAGGATCCATAAGGAAAGGAAGAAAAACCGGTTCCTCCCCTGTCCTTCAGTTACAGTATTGGCAGGTGATAATGTCACGCTGGGAGCGGGAGAGACACTCAGCGTAGGACAACGACGGGGGGGGGGGGAATAAGGAGTCTCTAAAGCTATGGGCACAAGAGGGAGAGGGTGACCCCTAGTCTTCCTGGGGCTGACCCTGTCTGCCCTGACGTCCCTATACAGTTTCCTCAACTGTCGCCGACCACGAACCTCGTCCCTCTCTGATCCTAGCACTACCTTATCTAAGGATCAGATGGAGAGGTTCACTAGACCCCTCCACTAACAACTAAAGACAAACACAAGGAAAAACAGACAATGGGGAAAGAAAACACTTATCTTGCAGCAGAGCACAGCAACCCCCACAACCTCAGCTTCTGCTGGAGCAAGGATAATGAGTCCACAAGGAAATATCACCTGCACCGAGGGAGGGCAATGAAACTCCTTATAAAGGTGGGAAGAACCTGCTGGGTCCTAGTGACCCAGAATACTGGTGTAGAAACCAGACCGAGCACAAGACCTTCCCAGCCGTCTCCCCATGATAGGGAGATCTTATCATACCTTCTCTCTATCTACACAGAAGGTAAATGCCCCTGAAAGACGGACCGTCCTCAAACATTATGGCTGATTGGCCAAACGCTGGGACCGTCTGCGCGTGGCCTCTACCCTGTCATCCGTGCCACCCGTGACAATACCATTATGTGCCCACACTGCAGAATAGCATTATGTGCCCACACTGCAGAATAGCATTATGTGCCCACACTGCAGAATAGCATTATGTGCCCACACTGCAGAATAGCATTATGTGCCCACACTGCAGAATAGCATTATGTGCCCACACTGCAGAATAGCATTATGTGCCCACACTGCAGTATAGCGTTCTGTGCCCACACTGCAGTATAGCGTTCTGTGCCCACACTGCAGTATAGCGTTCTGTGCCCACAGTGCAGAATAGCGTTATGTGCCCACACTGCAGAATAGCATTATGTGCCCACACTGCAGTATAGTATTATGTGCCCTATATGCAGTATAGTATTATGTGCCCTATATGTAGAATAGCATTGTGTGCCCACAGTGCAGAATAGCATTATGTGCCCACACTGCAGAATAGCATTATGTGCCCTATATGTAGAATAGCATTATGTGCCCATACCCTAAATGTTAAGACTAATGATGTTCTTTCTGATAGGTTGAAAACTTCACGGTTTCCTTTTCGGATGGTCGGGTGTTCTGTTACCTAATAAATCATTACCATCCGAGTTACGTGCCAGCAGACGCCATATGTCAGAGGACAACGCAGACTGTAGAGTGCTGTAAAACCGGAACCATAGGACTGAACTCTTCCTCTGACTCTGACAGCTCTCTGGACATGTGGCCACGAACATATGATCAAGGTAATCCATGTTTTGTACACTATCTGCATGTCTAATGATGAGAAAATGATATAAGATTGGGGGAGAATTATTAATATGAGCCTGGAGTAGGGTAGAATAACACCACAAACTGTGCCAAGGTAATCACTGGCCTATGCTAAATAACAAATAAGACTGGGCTGCTTTCTGTAATTGTGTTCCAATGACTGTTTTCTCTGCTGTAGATCCTCCAGAGCTCTGTATATTCCCACCCACACCACTGATTGACGGTCTTCTGCTTATGCACAAGGTACATAGAAAGCTGCCAATCGGTGGTGGGGGCATGTCTGGACTACCAGGCAGTAGGTTTACTAGTCATCTAATGACAATCTCCTGCTGATAAAACACTGATTTTATAAAAACGACAGAAAGCAGCCCAATAACTGACAAATCACATGAATCTGGGTCTGTACCCCTTTACATCATTATGTGGTTCTCAGACTAAATGGTATAAACCTAGTGACAAATTCCTTTTAATTAGGGCATTGCATTGTTCTTTATAGCCAGGTCCTATTCCTTATTGCATGTAAAACTTTCAGCAAGTTGTAAAAAGTGCCTTTAAAAGTTTGTTGGCTGGCCGTGAACATGGAGTTAGTAATAATAATGGATGGTTCTGACCCTTGTTTTCCTCCAGGTGTTGCATCCTCCTCAGCTTTATTTGAGGAGCTGCTGGTGAATGAGAAGACTAACTTCAGTCTTGTGCAGAATGCCACATCCGACCTCGGAGGGATCCCCGCAGTCATTCATCACTCTGACATGTCCAACACAATCCCAGATGAGAAGGTATGGACACGTTTGTGGTGACTGTCATATCTTAAAGGGGTTGTGTTTTCTATTCTCTTTTTAATGCTCTGTTTTAAGAAAGGGAGAGGCATTGGGGCTGGTGATGGTGGGGGGTCAATAAGGAAGGGGTTGTCCAACAATTTAAGAGAGCTGTACAAAAAAATAGAGAAGCAAATCCTACACTTCATAGTTATGTAATCACAAAAAAGTAAGTCACCTAGCTTCACAGATAATATCATCACTGTCCCCATCAGGACTCCTAATCTACATTCCCTATCAGTATGTCGTGGGATCATCCTATTCTGAAATTCATGTTTTCTCCTTCGCCATGTTGAAGGACACAGGACGATGGGTTATGCCATTCTGCCACTAGGAGGCGACACTAAGCAATTGAAAGAAGAAGCGCCGTGGCTCCTCCCAGCAGTATATAACCCCCTGACTGGCACAGTACAGCCAGGTTTTTGCTTAGTGTCTTAGGAGGCAAGACACTGTTATGTTCTCTCATCAATGAATGATTTATTCCTGCTCTCCAGACCCCCACAGTTGGGACTCTGGGTTGTAGCTGGTGATTACTTCGGACTGCTGCACCGTCCCTCCTCAGACCCCACAGATGGGACTCTGAGTAGTAGGTGATGGCCGTCTCCTGCAGCATCCCTCTCCAGACCCCACAGTTGGGAATCTGGTTGCAGGAGGTATCCCTTGGGCCTCTGGCCGCTGCAGCACAGAAAATGGATGTCAGGCTGCACTGGGATGGATGGTCCGCTCCCCTGCCCCTTGTAGGGTCCAGGGATGGGAGCCGTCATGAGGGGTATGAGGCTGCGCTGCCTTCCGGAGCCCTCCTGTATTCTCCTGTGCTTGCCCGTCTCCTGCGCTGCTCTCCGCGCCGGCCCCCTCTCGGTCGGCGGCCTGCTGTATTAATTTAGGCCCCAGCTTCGGGCCTGCACATTGTGTTCCGCCCCTGGTGATGATGCGGCCTGGCCGGGAACGCCCCCGGCCGGCCCCTTGACCAATTGCGCTCGCCTGGTCTGGGCATCACTGGGGGGCGTGGCCTAGCGTTTCCCGCTCCCACGTCGTTTTCTGGCGCTTCTTTTCTGGGCGCCATCTTCAGCAGCAGAGGGAAGGCACAGTCGGAGTTCGCAGGGGGACACAGGCTTCTGGGTCAGCGCTTCCAGCCTACTTTCGGGTGACAGGTCTCAGCAGCGATCTATATCTTGCTATAGCCCTAAGCTGTCTACATGTGTGCTCAGCAGTGAATATTTTTGCCCTGCTGCAGCATTAACTGTCTGCTTGTGCCTCACACTCAGCAGTGTATACCTCTGTGTATAGCAAGGGGAATTTTGCTAGGATGTCTAGCAAAAAGGACAAGAGAGCGCCAAAGGCCTTTAATGTGTATTATGCCTTTTGCACTGCATGCAAGGCTGCACTGCCCTGAGGTTGTTCTTCCCCGCTCTGCCAGGCCTGTGCCTCTGACTCCTCTCAACCCTGTGCCTCTGTCTCTGAGCAGGCACCCACTGGTAAGGAGGTGTCCGCTAGCGGCCTCGCTACTCCGGAATGGGCGGTTGCATTATCGCAATCTGTGAGCCAATCCATACTGCAGCTCTCTGAGATGCTGATCTGGGTGGTGCAGGCCCATCCTTCGCCTAGCACTTCGGACCGACCCGGTTCCCTGGACAACTGCTCTGGTCACGAGGAGACACGCTCTCATACTCCTCCTCTGTTCCATAGTTCTGGTAGGAAGAGACTCCGCAGGAGTTCTTCCACGGCTCTGTCCCAGGGATCTCATGCTTCTCCTACATGGAGCAGGTCACATGAGTCACGCTCATCTGGTGAGATCCGTGATTCTGATGCAAATGCGGATCTGGGTGATCTGCTTGAGCCAGCGTCTTCTGATACCCTTGCCATGGTGGACGACCTGGTGTTGGCCGTTAATCAGGCTTTGTCAGTGGCTGACCCAGCTCCGGTGGCCCCTTGGATCATTTGGTCTCCTTCAAAAGGCCCAAAGGCCTCAAAAGCTATTCTCTGATTATCCTAAGATTCAGGAGGTTCTACAGAAACATTGGTTCCAGTTGGATAAACGATTTGGTAATCGCAAGGCGATTGAGGCCCGTTACCCTTTTTTACCAGTGGTGGCACAAGCTTGGTCAGATTCCCCGCAGGTGGATCCTCCAGTGTCCCGTTTGGCATCTAAGACTCTTCTTTCTCTTCCTGATGGCGCGTCTATCAAGGATTCTACTGACCATCAGCTGGAGCACTTGTCAAAATCTGTGTTCGAAGCTTCAGGATCGTCCCTGTCTCCCTCTTTTGCTTCTATGCGGGTGGTTAAGGCCATTGTGACCTATGCTGGTGATTTACACTCCGCTTTACGTCACAGGGATGCGGATCCAGAGTTGTTGGATCTGGCTGCTCAGATCTCTGTAGCTGGGGAATTCTTGGTGCACACTTCTATTGATGCGGCTAATTGCACTGTGGTGGCAGCTTCGAACGCCATTGCGATTCGCCGAACTCTCTGGCTTCGAGAGTGGAAGGCGGATTCGGCTTCGAAAAAGTCTCTCGCCGGCATGTCTTATCTAGGTGGGTGTCTATTTGGAGAAAAGCTTGACAAGCTAATCTTAGACGCTACTGGAGGTAAAAGTACCTCGCTTCCTCAGCAGAAACCCAAGCGTAAGTTCACCAAGGGTCAACAGACGAGATTCCGGTCCTTTCGGCGCTCGTCCGGGTGGTCTGTTTCCCGCCCCGCACAGCCGTCCCATGCGCCGCGCGCAGACAGGGGTTCCCAGGCTCCCAATAAATCAGGTTCAAGCTGGCAGCCTCGGAACAGACAGACTAAGCCAAAGGAGTCCGGGTCGCAGAGGTTCTCCTCTTCCTGACTCGGCTCCTCCAGAAGACCCTTCCCGAGTGGGCGGCCGACTTTCCCGTTTTCGGCTTGCCTGGATTGCTGTTACAGACGATCAGTGGATCCGGGAATTGGTGTCTTTCGGATACAGAATCGATTTCACACTCGCCCTCCCAGAAGATTCCTTCCTTCCATCCCTCCGGGAACACTGGAAAAGGCACATGCCTTCTTTCAGGCCGTCTACTCCCTACAGCGGGCGGGAGTCGTTGTTCCGGTGCCTCGAAACGAGCGGTTTCACGGATTCTATTCAAATCTGTTTATAGTGCCCAAGAAAGACTGGTATTCCCGTCCTATTCTGGATTTGAAACAGCTCAACAAATTTGTCCGAGTCCAGCGCTTTCGGATGGAATCTCCTTGATCCGTCATCTCGTACATGCAGCGGGGGGAGTTCCTACCTTCCATTGATATCGGGGACGCATACTTGCATATCCCGATATCCAATTCCCATCAAAGGTTCTTGCGCTTCGCTGTGAACAAGGATCATTACCAATTCGTTGCTCTTCCCTTCGGATTGGCAACTGCCCCGCGAGTTTTCACCATGGTCATGGCGGCGGTCATGACCGTTCTGCATGCTCGGGGAGTTTTGGTTCTCGCGTATCTGGACGACCTGTTAATCAAGGGTCGGTCGTTCAGGGACTGCGAGGACAATGTCCGCGTCATGATGGACAAGCTCTCGCGGTTAGGGTGGATTCTGAACCTACCAAAATCCTCTCCAGTTCCGAGCTGCAAGATCACGTTCTAGAAATGGTCCTGGACATGTCTCAGGGACTTGTGCTTCTCCCTCAGGACAAGGCTCATTCTCTGCGCTGTGCAGTTCGGCTGCTTCTGCGTCCTGTTCCGCATTCCCTTCAGTTTGCGATGCGAGTCCTGGGAAAGATGGTGGCGGCAATGGAGGCAGTGCCTTTTGCCCAGTTGCACCTTCGTCCATTACAGCTGGCCCTACTATCGGCCTGGAATCGCAGCCCGTTCACTCGTCATTGGATTTTCAGGCCATTGGCGGCAACGAGACATTCTCTTCGTTGGTGGCTGATCCTGTCATCTCTCTCTCGTGAGATCCTTTCTGCCGGTTCGGTGGGACGTGCTGACCACCGATGCCAGTCTCCTCGGATGGGGAGCGGTGTTTTGTCATCACACGGCCCAGGGTCGGTGGTCTCTGACAGAGTCCTCTCTACCCATAAATCTCCTGGAGATTCGAGCCATTTACTTGGCGCTGAGGAGTTTTCATCATCTCCTGAAGGGACGTCACATCCGCATCCAGTTGGACAATGCCACGGCTGTGGCATATGTCAACCATCAGGGCGGAGCACGCAGCAAGTCAGCGATGCAGGAAGTGGAACCGATTCTTTGTTGGGCCAAATCTTCAGGGGCTGATCTATTGGCGGTTCACATTCCGGGGATCGAGAATTGGGCGGCGGATTTTCTCAGTTGTCAGGGACTTGCCTCAGGGGAATGGACTCAACATCCAGATGTCTTCAATCAGATCTGCGATCGGTTCGGGGCCCTGGTTGTGGATCTCATGGTGTCGAGGATTGACGCGCAGGTTCCCACCTTCTTTGCCCGCTCTCGAGATCCCCGTGCCCTGAGATCAGATGCTCTGGTCCAGAACTGGATGCAGTTTTGTCTCCCATACGTCTTTCCTCCTCTGCCCTCATTCCGAGAGTGGTACAGAAAATCAGAATGGAACGCGTGCCGGTGATTCTAGTCGCCCCGGACTGGCTCAGGAGATCGTGGTACGACGATCTCGTACAACTCGCCACAGACATTCTATGGCGGCTGCCGGACCGTCCAGGTCTTCTCTCCCATCGTTCTACAGTATAAGAGGCCTTTTGAGACCTGGGACTTAAATCTGGTACTGGAAGTGCTTCAGAACCTGCCCTTCGAACCTCTTCGGGAAGTCTTGTTGCGACTTCTCTCTCAGAAGGTGGTTTTCTTGTGGTGATCACCTCCATTCAGAGGGTATCTGAGCTGGTGGCACTTTCCTGTAAGACAACTTTCATCAGGATAAGGTGGTGTTGCGACCGGTGCCGTCTTTTCTTCCCAAGGTGGTTTCCCCTTTCCATTTGAATGAGCACATTGTCCTTCCATCTTTCTGTCCGTCTTCGGTGCACCGCATTGAAAAGCCTCTGCACACCTTGGATCTGGTCCGTGGTCTTTGACTTTGTGTCTAGGACAGCACTTTTCAGGAAGTTGGACTCCCTTTTCATACTTCCAGAGGGTCACCGGAAAGGGATGACCGCTTCCAAGGCCACTCTTGCCAGGTGGATTAAGCTTACCATTCAAGAAGCTTACTCCCTCCGCAACTTGCCCATTCCGTCGGGATTGCGTGCTCACTCTACTCGTGCGGTGAGTGCCTCCTGGGCCATTCGGTACCATGCTACGGCTGAGCAGGTGTGCAAAGCTGCCACCTGGTCCAGCCTACACCGTTTTGCGAAACACTATCGTGTTCATACTCAGGCCTCGGCAGATGCGAGTCAGGGTAGATGCATCCTGCAGGCAGCGGCTGCTAACCTGTAGTTTGTGTAGTTCAGTTGTGGATGTTTATTCCTACCCAGGGACTGCTTTAGGACGTCCCATCGTCCTGTGTGTCCCCCCCCCCCCCCCAGTGAGGCGAAGGAGAAAAGGAGAATTTTGTGTACTCACCGTAAATTCCTTTTCTCTTGGCCTCTAATTGTGGGACACTGCACCTTCCCTGTGACCCGTTGGCCTTGTTATGTTGGTGTTCTCTTGTTCAAGACCCTGGTGGCCTTATCGGCCTATGTTATTTTTTTTTTCCTCCTGCTTTAGCACAAAACTGGCTGTGCTGTGCCAGTCAGGGGGTTATATACTGCTGGGAGGAGCCACGGCGCTTCTTTTTCATTTGCTTAGTGTCACCTCCTAGTGTCAGAATGGCATAACCCATCGTCCTGTGTCCCCCAATTAGAGGCTAAGCGAAAAGGAATTTACGGTGAATACACAAAATTCTCCTTTTCCGGAGCGAGATGATGTGCCTTGTTGTGTTTGATACAAACTTATTTGCCAATTTAGCACTTGAAATTATGAAACTTTGCAAATCTGAAATTGCTCACTAACAAACATGTTTCCATTTCCAGGTTGTGATCATTTACCTTTCATTCCTTTGTGCTCGGCTTCTGGATATTCGTAAGGAAGCCAGGGCAGCCCGGGTCATCCAGGCAGCTTGGAGGAGACATAGACTGGCAGCAGAGGAACAGTTATTGCTGGTAGGTTTTCTTATGATTTATGCAGGCATCTCTCTCTAGAAATTTGCCAAGAAAAAAAAAATAGGAACAAAATGTTACATAAATTCAAAATATATTTTATTAGTAAATTGCCCTTGTTTTGTGTAGAGATGACATTTTTTTTTTAGTGCTGTAGTGAGTGTGTAGTAGAAGCTTCACTTTTATTATTTATTTATGTTATTCTTAGGGCACCATCATATTTCACAACAATTTAGTTATCACAGTTCCTTTTGGGCCTACAATCTTTATTCATCAGTATGTCTCTAGTTTGGCTTGAGGATGACCTCTAACTTGTACTGCCAGCTGCTGAGCATTCAGGAAGAGAGGATGAACAGCAATGTGAGCAGCCTCTTCTTACAGTCATCTCCCTTGGTATCTTCAGTATTAGATTGAATAGATATGGTGGATAGCAGTGTAAGCAGCCTCTTCTTACCTCAGCACTCCTGATATCTTCAGTATTAAATCAAAAAGACAGTGGACAGCAGTGTGAGCTGCATCTTTTTACTTCACCTTCCCTTGTGTATCCAGCATTATATCAAATAGGGGGGAGAGCAGTGTGAGCAGCTTATTTTTACCTCACCAACCCTGGAGTCTCCATTATTAGATCAGATTGGCAGTGTGGACAGCAGTGCAAGCAGCATCTTTTTATTTCACCCTTCACCACCCCTGGTATAATTCAGTATTAATACAATATGGTGGACAGCAGAGTGAGAAGCTTCTTCTTACTCAATCACCTCTGGTATCTCCTGTATTGGGTCAGAAAGACCTAGTAGACTGCAGTGTGAGCAGCCTCTTCTTACCCTCAGCACTTTGGTATCTCCATATTCAATGAGAAATCCACTGGGAGCAATTGTTCCATGAAGGAGGAAAGCCAAGTGTGCTGCTCCACGTGCTCACAAATGCCTGTATTAACATTCTAGGACAGGTTTCAGTCAGTGTACTAAGACAACGGGAATTTTAATGCTATAGTGATCACCTTTGCATAAAAAATAAATATATATGATTTGATAATTAAAGGTGTTTAAGAATACGCAATCCTCAACATTGAAATTGAAACACCAAGACGGATAGCATGTTAATCACAGGATGGATAGAAAGGTTATTGGCATATGCAAATGGTGAAAAAGGAAAAATGGAACCAAAAATGTTCAAAACACCTCAATTTATTTAGCCACATACTAAAATACACGCACTTACATGTCTTGGCAGCCATTAATGAGGGTATTATTGGTTGTCTGAGGAATGTTCTGAATACACATGGACGTACTAATCGTCAAGATCCTAGACAAGCTCAACGGGAGATGAGACTAGAGACTCTGCAGACCATGGTAACATGTTTAGGTCATGCAGGCTGCTCACAGCAGCACAAACATGCAGTGTGGCACTATGTTGAAAATGGTTCCTGGGATACTTTGTGGAAGTGACCGGACCACTGGTTTCACCACAAAATCAAATATTCCACCCAGCTGAACCTGGAATGAAGACTAGGGGGGCTCTGGCTACTGTACATTATTCCTCCCCGCATCATTGTCCTAGTAGTAGGACGGGTCTGATGTGATGGCCTCTTTATGACTTTGCCCACTTGGTCTCCAGATGAAGCAGTGGAGGCTGGAATGGAGCAGCAGAGGTCTAGTCTCTTCAGTTGAGCCCTGCTTTTACCTTAGGTGCAATTATAGCTGGATATTGAAGCCATGAAGAGGCCTTCACGTAAGAATGTCACATTAGTCCTACTCCTGGGGTTATGATGTAGGGTGGTATAATGTACAGTAGGTGGGCCCCTCTAGTCTTCATTTCAGGTCACTAACAGTTCAGCATTACATTGATTCGGTCATAGAACCAGTGGTGTGGCCATTTGACCAAAGAGCAGAACAAACAACATGTCCTGGCATTGTCATCTCTCCTGGGCCAGTAAGCAGCCTTAATGACCTAAACATGCTTCCATGGCCTGCAGTATCTCCGGACTTGTCTCCCTTCGAGCACATGAAAAGTCATTGGTTATTAATTTTACAGGGAGCTGCCAGCAGCGGATCTTGCTGATTTGCATACCCCAGTGCAAGTCATTCTTGGTGTTGCAATCTGCGTTTAGAAGATGGGCTGCCCAAATTATAATCACATTTTCTATGTCTGTATTCATTATTAATAATCATTTATTATTTGATTTATTTTCTCCGAGAAACCTCTAAGGGTGCTTACACACTGTTGTTTTTTTTTTTTTTTTTTCTGGTCATCATAATGGGAGACCCAGACAATGGGGTTAAGGGCACTGCCCTCCGGAGGCCACACTAGGTACTACAAGTTTGTAGACACCGCCCCCTCCGCTTATAAACCCCTACCGCAGGGAATATCCTCAGTTTTTAACTTAGTGTGCTCGGAGGTATCACACGCTTTGCTTGCACTTCACTGCATTCTCACTACTTACGTGATGGCGTCTGAAGACAAGGTAATATGGTCCCGGTCGGGGACCTTCGGCAGTCTCCCTGCTCACCCTTGGGAACACGCAGGTCGAGGTACTGGAGGGCCTAGAGCCTGGACACTTTGTGTCTCCCGGTACGCTGTCGCACTCCTTCCCATCCCTGTTTGGGGGCTCTGGAAAGTGGGAGACTGGAGCCTTGCACAGCTCCGCTCCGTCCGAGGCCTCCCTAAATGGTGCTTACAGACCGGACTGGAGCCAGCCCAGTCCGAGGCCTCCCTAAATGGTGCTTACAGACCGGACTGGTGCTGCACCCCCGTCCGAGGCCTCCCTAAAGGTGCTTACAGACCGGACCGGCACTGAGGCACCTTGTGTGTCTCCTGTGTGCCATGGGGGTAGTGTCGGCACTATATGTGTTGGGACACTCAGACCGCGCGCAACCCTCGGGTCCGCGGTTCTGGCAGTGGACGCCGTGCTGGGGCCACTCTGGCTGACCGCCCTGTGTCTCACAGGGGCTGCGGCTGTCGGCTCCAGACTTTGTCTGCAGCCTTGGTATTGTGTTTTGTGTGTGTCACGATACTTTCCCGCGCTGCGGGCCTCGGCGCCTTCATTTCTGGGGCTGCCTGAGGAGATGGAAGCAGCCCCGGCGGTGACGTCATTAAGGGGCGTGCGTGTGGCTTCCCGCGTGTCTTCGGCTCCGCCCACAATTGAATTGTCGGCGGCCATCTTCCCTCACTTCCCGGCTGGGATCTGCTTGAAGTGCACGGCTGCACTCATTACAGGGGAGACCGGAAGACTCGCGGAGGCCACACACGCACACACCGCTTCCTCCGCCGCATTACTGCGGTCGGTAAGCCACCGGTTGTACCGGTTTGTCTCTTTAAAGATTGGCTTCTCCCCCTGCTGTGGGAATGTCCTCAGCTGGGGAAGAACGCTGCTAAGGCGGCCAGTAACACCACTACCTGTGCTACATGCAAAGGGACACTGGTGGAGGGGTCCTGCAATAACTGCGGACGCCCAGAGGCCCGGGCTGATACTGCTGAGACAACAGCCTCGGTGCTGTACCCTGTGGTCCATGTGGGCCCAGGGCCATGGGAGACACAGAACAAGATAAATGAATCTATGTTATCCCAGCTGTCCTCCAGTCGCAATCCCTGGAGGTACTGACCAGGAGACTGGACAATCCAGCGGCTCCTTCACATTACTCCAGAGTGTCCCCTGCCTCAACTATGAGACCCCTTAAGCGGACTCGACGTGAGGATTCACCCGAGCTCCAGACACTCTCTGAAGAGGAGGGTCTCTCTGAGGGGGATGAGGATGATGGGGGTTCATTACTCGGGTCCGTGTCAGAACCACCAGAGGGGGTGGAGGATCTGGTGTCCTCCATCAACGAGACTCTGCGTCTCGTGACACCCCCGGAAGAGGTGAACGTTCACCCGAAGGAGGTCTACCAATGGCTGCGGCCGGAGGCTAGACCAAGTGGTTCCTTTATGGACCACACTAACTTTGGAAGGGTGGTTAGAGCGCCCAGGATTCATCCTGGACGGCGTTATGTCCGTAAGTCCAAGGACAATCGCTTCCCCTTTCCTGAGGAGGTGCTTCAGGAGTGGTCGCAGTCCCCTAAGGTGGACGCTTCCATGACCAGGATTGCTGCACGCTCTCTGTTCTCTGCCTCTGATAGCTCCTCATTAAAGGATGCGACAGATAGACAGGTCGAGCAACTCGCAAAGTCTTCTTATGAGGCTGTGGGGTCTTCATTTGCCCCTAATTTTGCCACGGTCTGGACTCTGCAGGCGATCACCTCCTGTCTGGATGGTATCGCGGATCTGGCAGGGTCCAGTTCAGAAGTCCTGGCGCTTACTGATAGAGCAAGGGCCTATGCGGATTACGCCAGGACTGCAGTACTGGAAACTGCGAATCGCTCTGCTGTGGCTTCAGCCAACGCTATAGCGATCCGCAGGTTATTGTGGCTGCGTCTTTGGGACTCAGATGCCACGTCTAAGAAGATTTTACAGAATCTTCCGTTCTCTGGCGACAGGCTTTTTGGTACCGAACTGGACAAGCTGATTAAGGATTCTGCTGAGTCAAAGATTCCACAGAATAAACCTAAGCCACGGTATTCCGTGAAAAGGAACCCAAAACAGTGGTCCTTTCGATCCAGTTCACAGCCATCAGCACCGTCTGCCCGTGCGGACAGAGGGAACAAGTCCTCTACTCAGTGGCGTCCCAAGGGTCGCCAGAAGAAGCCGGCGGGGGCAGCGGCTGCCACCCCCAAACCCACTTCCGCATGACTCGCGCTCTCCTCCTGCCTCCCCACAGGTGGGGGGCCGCCTGTCTCTTTTTCGGGACAGATGGCTACTCCAAGTCCAAGATCAGTGGGTACGAGATATAGTCTCCAGAGGCTACAGGATAGAGCTGACGTCTCAGCCGACACACCGATTCCATCGATCGGTCCCGTCTCCAGAAAAAGCTCAGGCTTTTCATCTGGTGTTGGAGGGTCTCCGCAGAGACGGAGTAGTGGTCCCAGTGCCTTCCGGGGAGAGGTTCCGGGGTTTTTACTCCAACCTCTTTATCGTCCCGAAGAAGGACGGCTCTTTTCGCCCGGTTCTGGACCTCAAGTTGTTCAACCGTCACGTGTTGGTTCGGAAGTTCCGCATGGAATCCCTGCGCTCCGTGATCGCGGCTGTGTCACAGGGGACTTCCTAGCGTCCATAGATATCCGGAACGCTTACCTTCACGTACCCATTGCACCAGCTCATCAACGCTGGTTAAGATTCGCAGTGGGGGACGAACACTGCCAGTTCGTGGCTCTCCCTTTCGGTCTGGCCTCGGCTCCGCGAGTGTTCACAAAAGTGATGTGCTCTATGATGGCTCTCCTGCATGTGCAGGGACATGCCGTCATCCCATATCTAGACGACCTTCTGGTCAGGGCGCCATCGGAACACCTGTGTCGGGTGAGCCTGGAGGCGACCATGAAGTCTCTGGAACATTTTGGGTGGCTTCTCAATGTTCAGAAGTCGACCCTGGTTCCGACCCAGTCACTGACATATCTGGGCATGGACTTCCACACAGACTCAGCTCTGGTGTCTCTGCCACGAGCCAAACAGTTGGCCATCCATTCCGGAGTACAGCAGGTCCTCCTGGCACCACAGTCATCCATACGGGTGTTGATGAAGTTGGTGGGACGTATGGTGGCATCAATAGAGGCGGTGCCTTTCGCACAATTTCGCCTCCGTCCTCTCCAGCTGGAGATTATCCGCAGATGGGACAAGAGGACGATTTCTCTGAATCGGCTGGTGACTCTTTCTCAACCGACCAGAGATTCCCTGCAGTGGTGGCTACTGCCACATCACTTGTCTCGGGGCCGGTCTTTCATCAAACCATCTTGGGTAGTGGTGACCACCGACGCCAGTCTGACGGGCTGGGGGGCGGTGTTCTTACACCACAGGGCACAAGGCCTCTGGACTCAGTCGGAGTCGGCGTTGCAGATCAACGTGCTGGAGATCAGGGCGATCTATCTGGCGCTCCTGGCGTTTCAGAAATTCCTCTCAGGACAACCCATTCGGGTTCAGTCCGACAATGCGACGGCCGTCGCATATATAAATCATCAGGGAGGAACCAGGAGTGCACAGGCTCTGGCCGAAGTCCACCGCATCCTATCCTGGACGGAGGACAACAACTGCCTGATTTCCGCAGTTCACATCCCAGGAGTCGAAAACTGGGAGGCCGACTATCTGAGCCGGCAGGGGATGGACGCCGGAGAGTGGTCTCTTCACCCGGACGTCTTCCGAGACGTCTGCAGCAGATGGGGCACTCCGGATGTGGACCTGATGGCCTCACGGCTGAATCATCAGGTGCCGCAATACATGGCGAGGTCGTGGGATCCTCAGTCTCTGGGAGCGGACGCTCTGATCCTGAGTTGGTCCAGATTTCTTCTGCCATATGTGTTCCCGCCTCTAGCTCTGATTCCCAAGGTTTTGTGGAAGATCAGGACGGAGTGCAAGGTGGCCATTCTAGTGGCTCCGGATTGGCCCAGGAGGTCCTGGTACCCAGACCTGTGGCAGCTGTCAGGCGGACACAGGTGGGCTCTTCCAGAACGCGCAGATCTTCTCGCGCAAGGCCCATTTTTCCACCTCAATTCCAGGGCCCTCAGGTTGACTGCATGGCTCTTGAGGCCTGGCGGCTGACATCCAGGGGTTTCTCCTCTACAGTGGTTGACACTATGAATCGGGCTAGGAAACCTGTTTCGCGGAAGATATACCACAGGACGTGGAAAATCTTTTTCGCCTGGTGTACTTCTGGTAGACGGTCACCTTGGCCCTTGTCGGTTCCGACGCTGTTGGCTTTCCTTCAGTCGGGTTTGGAGCTGGGCTTATCCCTTAGCTCTCTGAAGGGTCAGGTGTCGGCGCTGTCTGTGCTGTTTGACAGACGTTTGGCGCTTCTACCGAAGGTCCGTCAATTCCTACAGGGGGTGTCTCGAGTGGTTCCGCCATATAGACGGCCACTGGACCCTTGGGACCTCAACATAGTCCTGGCGGCACTTCAGAAGCCGCCGTTTGAACCGCTGAGAGAAGTTCCTCTCTCTCGTCTATCCCAGAAAGTGGTCTTTTTGGTGGCAATTACGTCTCTGAGAAGGGTCTCAGAATTGGCTGCACTGTCGTGCAAGTCACCCTTCCTGGTGGTTCACCAAGACAAGGTGGTCTTACGCCCACGGCCAGAATTCTTGCCTAAGGTGGTGTCCACTTTTCACCTGAACCAAGAGATTGTGCTTCCATCATTTTGTCCCGCTCCCGTTCACCAGGTTGAGCGCGACCTTCACACTCTGGATCTCGTGAGGGCTGTGCGCATTTATGTGTCCAGAACTGCCTCCTTCCGGAGTTCTGACTCTTTGTTTGTCCTTACGGCGGGTCGCTGTAAGGGGTCCACGGCATCAAAATCTACCTTGGCCAGATGGATCGAGGTGCCCATTCAGGAGGCCGACCGTTCTTCCGGTCTGCCTCTCCCGGTGGGATTGAAGGCGCACTCGACTAGAGCTGTCGGTGCCTCCTGGACTTTGCGACATCGAGCTTCTGCTCTTCAGGTGTGTCAGGCAGCCACATGGTCAAGCCTGCATACTTTTTCTAAGCACTATATGGTGCATGCCCATGCCTCTGCGGATGCAAGTCTGGGCAGGCGGGTCCTCCAGGCGGCGGTTGCCCACCTTTGAAGAGGGGGACCATGTGTTATCCGTCTTTTGAGGAACTCTTCCCGCCCTGGGGTATTGCTTTAGGACATCTCCATTGTCTGGGTCTCCCATTATGATGACCAGAAAAAAGAGAATTTTTGTTTACTTACCGTAAATTCTTTTTTCTTTAATCATCAATGGGAGACCCAGCACCCACCCAGTGTTCCGTTGGTTGTTGTCACATTTGACTTGTTCCCAGTTGGAACAATTTATTCCGGGTTGCTGGACCGTTTGTTCACGGTTTTTTCTCCCGAGGTTTCGGGTGTGGTTCTTTTTGTGTCTCCTCGCAGCTTATGGACCAAACTGAGGATATTCCCTGCGGTAGGGGTTTATAAGCAGAGGGGGCGGTGTCTACAAACTTGTAGTACCTAGTGTGGCCTCCGGAGGGCAGTGCCCTTAACCCCATTGTCTGGGTCTCCCATTGATGATTAAAGAAAAAAGAATTTACGGTAAGTAAACAAAATTCTCTTTTTTTAAATTCAGCAGTTATGGTAAAAAAAAACGCATCTGCCGCAATGCATGAGACTTGTTGCAAGTGTGCCACAACCGCGGCTGTTGTGCGTCAGATGCGTTTTTTTTTGTTTTGTTTTTTTTTTACAGTAATTGATGCATTTTTAAAAAAAAAAACAGTGTGAAAGGGGCCTAAGAGGGGTTTTCTCCAAAAACGAAGTTTATTTTAATCCATAGATCTTGAAATAATAATAATTTCCACAATTGGTTGTCTTTATAAAAAAAAATGTTTCTGTTCTGAGATAATCCTATTTGTGTTTCTGCAATGTACTGTGTAATTGATGTGTCTGATCATACAGGGACATGGTCTGATCATACCACATCTCCTGTGCTAAGATAATCTTATATATGTGTCCCTGCTATGTACTGTGTAATGGATGTGTCTGATCATACAGGGACATGGTCTGATCATACCACATCTCCTGTGCTAAGATAATCTTATATATGTGTCCCTGCTATGTACTGTGTAATGGCTGTGTCTGACCGTACAGGGACATGATCTGATCATACCACATCTCCGGGGCTGAGATAATCTTATATATGTATCCCTGCTATGTTACTGTGTAATGGATGTGTCTGACCGCACAGGGACATGATCTGATCATACCACATTTTCTGGTCATCATAATGGGAGACCCAGACAATGGGGTTTAGGGCACTGCCCTCCGGAGGTCACACTAGGTACTACAAGTTTGTAGACACCGCCTCCTCCGCTTATAAACCCCTACCGCAGGGAACATCCTCAGTTTTAAACTTAGTGTGCTCGGAGGATCACGCTTTGCTTGCACTTCACTGCATTCTCACAGCTTACGTGATGGCGTCTGAAGACAAGGTAAAATGGTTCCGGTCGGGACCTGCGACAGCCTCCCCGCTCACCCTTGTGGAACACGCTGGTGGAGGTACCGAGGGCCTTGGGCCCGGACACTTTGTGTCCTCCCGGTACGCTGTCGCGCTCCTCTCCATCCCTCTCCGGGGGGCTCTGGAGAGTGGGAGATGGGAGCCTTGCACAGCTCCGCTCCGTCCGAGGCCTCCCTAAATGGTGCTTACAGACCGGACTGGAGCCAGCCCAGTCCGAGGCCTCCCTAAATGGTGCTTACACTCCGGACTGGTGCTGAACCCCCGTCCGAGGCCTCCCTAAATGATGCTTACAGACCGGACCGGCACTAGGCACTGGTGTCTCCTGTGTGCCTGGGGGTAGTGTCTGTCACTTTATGTGGCCTGACACTCAGACCGCGCGTTACCCTCGGGTCCGCGGATCTGCGGGTGTACCCTGTGCTGGGGTCACCCTGGCTGACCGCCCTGTGTGTCGCAGGGGCTGAGGCTGTAGGCTGCGGATGTTTGTTTGTGCATGCAGTCTGTGTATAGTATTTTACACTATTCCCGCGCTGCGGGCTCCGGCACCTTCATGCTGAGGCTGCTTGGAGGATGGGAAGCAGCCCGTGCGGTGACGTCATCGATGGGCGTGTGTGTGTGTTTCCCGCGTGTTTTCGGCGCCGCCCACAGTTTCACTGTCGGCGGCCATCTTTACCCTCACTTCCCGGCTGGGATCTGTATGCAGCGTGCGTCTGCACTCCAGGGGAGACCGGAAACCGTCGCGGAGGTCACACACACACACCGCTTCCTCATACCGCTTTACTGCGGTCGGTAAGCCACCGGGACTCCCGGTTTTTTGGTCTGCAATTTGGCTTATTTTCCCCTACTGTGGCGATGTCCTCAGTTAGGAAGCGTGCTGCTAGGGCGGCAGAGACCACCATTACCTGTGCTACATGCAATGGAACACTGGTGGAGGGGTCCTGCAATAACTGCGGACGCCCAGAGGCCCGGACTGACACTGCTGAGTCAGCAGCTCCGGTGCTATACCCTGAGGTTCAGGTGATCCCAGGGCCATGGGAGACTCAGAATAAGATCAATGAATCTCTGTTGTCCCAGCTGTCCTCCATGTCGCAATCCCTGGAGGCACTTAATAGGAGGCTGGATAGCCCAGCTACTCCGTCCAGTTACCCCCGGGTGTCTCCCTCTTCTGCTGTGAGACCCCTTAAGCGGGCTCGTCGTGAGGAGTCACCCGAGCTCCAGGCTCTCTCTGAGGAGGAGCGTTCCTCTGATGGTGAGGACGATGATGGGGGTTCAAATTTCGGGTCTGTGTCTGTATCTGAACCACCAGACGGGGTGGAGGATCTGGTGTCCTCTATCAACGAGACTTCGTCTCGGACACCCCCTGAGGAGGTGACGGTGCACCCGAAGGAGGTCTATCAATGGCTGCGGCCAGAGGCTAGACCAAGTGGCTCCTTCATGGACCACACGAATTTTGGAAGGGTGGTTAGAGCTCCCAGGTTACATCCTGGGCGGCGTTATGTCCGTAAACCCAAGGACAATCACTTCCTCTTCCCCAGGAGGTGCTTCAGGAGTGGTCGCAGTCCCCGAAGGTGGACGCTTCCATGACCAGGATCGCTGCACGCTCCCTTTTCTCTGCCTCTGACAGCTCCTCGCTGAAGGATGCGACGGATAGACAGGTTGAGCAACTCGCCAAGTCTTCCTATGAGGCTGTGGGGTCTTCCTTTGCCCCTAATTTTGCCACGGTCTGGACCTTGCAAGCGATTACTACGTGCTTGGATGGTATCTCTGACCTGGCAAGATCCAGTCCAGAGGTCCTGGCACTTACCGAGAGGGCAAGGGCCTATGCGGACTACGCCAGGACGGCGACTCTGGAAACTGCCACTCGCTCAGCTGTGGCTTCGGCCAATGCTATAGCGATCCGCAGATTGTTGTGGCTGCGTCTATGGGACTCAGATACCACATCCAAGAAGATTTTGCAGAATCTTCCGTTCGCTGGTGACAGGCTTTTTGGCACCGAACTGGACAAGCTGATAAAGGATTCTGCTGAGTCTAAGATACCGCAGAATAAGCCTAAGCCGCGGTATACCGTTAAAAGGAACCCAAAACAGTGGTCCTTTCGTTCCAGCTCACAGTCATCAGCACCGTCCGCTCGCACGGACCGAGGGGGAAAGCCCGCCTCTCAGTGGCGCTCTAAGAGTCGTCCAAAGAAGCCGGCGGGGGCGGCAGCTGCCACCCCCAAACCCGCCTCTGCATGACTCGCTCTCCCTTCCTACCTCCCCACAGGTGGGGGGCCGCTTGTCTCGCTTTCAGGACAAATGGCTACTTCACGTTCAAGATCAGTGGGTTCGAGACGTGGTCTCGCGAGGTTACAGGATAGAGCTGACGTCAAAACCGATATCCCGATTCCATCGGTCGGTCCCATCGCCAGAAAAGGCTCAGGCTTTTTACCTGGTGTTGGAGGGTCTCCGCAGAGACGGAGTGGTGATACCGGTGCCTTCCGGAGAGAGGTTCAGGGGTTTTTACTCCAACCTCTTTATCGTCCCGAAGAAGGACGGATCCTTCCGCCCGGTGCTGGACCTGAAGTTGTTCAACCATCACGTGTTGGTTCGGAAGTTCCGCATGGAATCCCTGCGCTCCGTGATCGCAGCTGTGTCACAGGGGGACTTCCTAGCGTCCATAGATATCAGAGACGCTTACCTTCACATGCCCATTGCACCAGCTCATCAGCGCTGGCTGAGATTCGCAGTGGGGGAAGAACACTTCCAATTTGTGGCGCTGCCGTTCGGGTTGGCCTCGGCACCGCGGGTGTTCACAAAGGTGATGGCCTCTATGATGGCTCTCCTGCACGTGCAGGGACATGCCGTCATTCCCTATTTAGACGACCTACTGGTCAGGGCGCCATCAGAACACCTTTGCCAAGAGAGCCTGGATGTGACCATGCGGTCTCTGGAACAGTTCGGTTGGCTCCTCAATATTCAGAAGTCAACGCTAGTTCCGACCCAGTCTTTGACATATTTGGGCATGGACTTCAACACAGCCTCAGCCCTGGTGTCTCTGCCACGAGTCAAACAGATGGCGATCCAATCAGGAGTGCAAGCAGTACTCCTGTCACCACAATCATCCCTACGGGTGTTGATGATGCTGGTGGGGCGCATGGTGGCAGCAATAGAGGCGGTGCCTTTTGCACAATTTCGCCTCCGTCCTCTCCAGCTGGAGATCCTCCGCAGGTGGGACAAAAGGTCGATTTCTCTGAATCGGCTGGTGACCCTTTCCCAACCGACCAGAGATTCCCTGCAGTGGTGGTTACAGCCACACCACTTGTCTCGGGGCCGGTCCTTCATCAAACCGTCATGGTTAGTGGTGACCACCGACGCCAGTCTGAAGGGCTGGGGAGCGGTGTTCTTACACCACAGGGCCCAAGGCCTCTGGACTCGGTCGGAGTCGGCGTTGCAGATCAACGTGCTGGAGATCAAGGCGGTCTATCTGGCACTCCTGGCGTTTCAGAGATTCCTCTCAGGACAACCCATTCGGGTTCAGTCCGACAATGCGACGGCCGTCGCTTATATAAATCATCAAGGAGGAACCAGGAGTGCAGAGGCTCTGGCCGAAGTCCACCGCATCCTATCCTGGGCGGAGGACAACAACTGCCTGATCTCCGCAGTTCACATCCCAGGGGTCGAAAACTGGGAGGCCGACTATCTGAGCCGGCAGGGGATGGACGCCGGAGAGTGGTCTCTTCATCCAGACGTCTTCCAGGACATTTGCAGCAGATGGGGCACTCCGGACGTGGATCTGATGGCCTCACGGCTGAATCATCAGGTGCCGCAATACATGGCGAGGTCATGGGATCCCCAATCTCTGGGAGCGGATGCTCTGGTCCTGACTTGGTCCAGATTTCATCTGCCGTATGTGTTCCCGCCTCTGGCTCTGATTCCCAGGGTGCTGTGGAAAATCAGGTCGGAGTGCAGGGTCGCCATTCTAGTGGCTCCAGATTGGCCCAGGAGGGTCCTGGTATCCGGACCTGTGGCAACTGTCAGGCGGACACAGGTGGGCTCTTCCAGACCGCGCAGATTTACTCGCGCAAGGCCCATTCTTCCACCTCAATTCCAAGGCCCTCAGATTGACTGCATGGCTCTTGAGGCCTGGCTGCTGACATCCAGGGGTTTTTCCCCTACGGTGGTTGCCACTATGAATCGGGCTAGGAAGCCAGTCTCAAGGAAGATGTACCACAGGACGTGGAAAATCTTTTTTACTTGGTGTGCCTCTGGTGGACGGTATCCGTGGCCCTTGTCCATCCCGACGTTGTTGGCTTTCCTACAGTCGGGTTTGGAATTAGGATTATCCCTTGGCTCCTTGAAAGGTCAAGTCTCAGCACTTTCAGTGCTGTTTGACAGGCGATTGGCGCTCCTCCCGAAGGTCCGTCAATTTCTGCAGGGGGTGTCACGGATGGTTCCGCCCTACAAGAGACCTCTGGACCCTTGGGACCTCAACATGGTCCTGGCGGCATTACAGAGACCACCGTTTGAGCCGCTGAGAGATGTTTCTCTATCTCGCCTGTCTCAGAAAGTGGCCTTTCTGTGGCAATCACGTCTCTGAGAAGGGTCTCAGAATTGGCTGCACTTTCGTGCAAGTCGCCCTTTCTGGTGGTTCACCAAGACAAGGTGGTGTTGCGTCCTCGGCCAGAATTCTTGCCGAAGGTGGTTTCAACTTTTCACCTGAACCAGGAGATTGTTCTCCCATCATTTTGCCCCGCTCCCGTTCATCAGGTTGAACGCGACCTTCATACTCTGGATCTCGTGAGAGCGGTACGCATTTATGTGTCCAGGACCGCCTCCTTTAGGAGTTCGGATTCCTTATTTGTTCTTACGACAGGTCGCTGTAAGGGGTCCGCGGCATCAAAGTCGACATTGGCCAGATGGATTAAGGCTTCCATTCAAGAAGCTTACCGGGCTTCTGGTTTGCCTCTCCCGGTGGGATTGAAGGCTCACTCTACCAGAGCTGTAGGTGCCTCCTGGGCCTTGCGACATCGAGCGTCTGCTCTACAGGTGTGTCAGGCGGCCACTTGGTCTAGCCTGCACACTTTCTCTAAGCACTATATGGTGCATGCCCATGCCTCTGCGGATGCAAGTTTGGGCAGGCGGGTTCTCCTGGCGGCGGTTGCCCACCTTTAAAGGGAACCATGTGTTATCCGTCTTGTTGAGGAACTCTTCCCGCCCTGGGGTATTGCTTTAGGACATCCCCATTGTCTGGGTCTCCCATTATGATGACCAGAAAAAAGAGAATTTTGTTTACGTACCGTAAATTCTTTTTTCTTTAATCATCAATGGGAGACCCAGCACCCACCCAGTTGTTCCGTTGCATGTTTTGCATTTGTTCTGTTCTCTGTTGAGACAGTGTTTGCCGGGTTGTTGAACCGTCTGTGCACGGCATTCGTCCCGATGTTTCGGGTGTGGTTTATTTCCTCCTCGCAGCTTATGGACCAAACTGAGGATGTTCCCTGCGGTAGGGGTTTATAAGCGGAGGAGGCGGTGTCTACAAACTTGTAGTACCTAGTGTGACCTCCGGAGGGCAGTGCCCTAAACCCCATTGTCTGGGTCTCCCATTGATGATTAAAGAAAAAAGAATTTACGGTACGTAAACAAAATTCTCTTTTTCCTGGGCCAGGGAGGACACACAAAAGCATACAGATATTACAGCATGGGATCATAGCTGCTTCCTTATGTGAGGTAAAACCTATTTAAACCCAGGCAAAGAAATGTTTACTGAAAGCAACAGCTGTGATCCGGTGTTGTAATGTCTGTATACTTTCTCTCTTTTGTTTCCTCATGTCTCATTGTTTTATTTAGGTTGAATTGAGTCAGTTCTCGCTGTGATGTGTCTGTGCTGATTGTCTATACACTTACCTGGTTTATTCGCTCTGTTTTCCAGAGGAAACACCAGGCAGCCATTGTTCTCCAGCTTGCGGTACGCAAATTCCTATCACGCAGACGGGTTTTAAAGAGAATTCATCTGCCGTTGTAATCCAAAAGCACTGGAGGGGATACCTGGCCTACAAGAAGCTGGTGGCATTAAGATCTCTAAGGCGGAAAGAGATTGAGACATCTGCAGCCGTCGTTCTTCAGGTGTGTAGCGTCCATTTTTCTGTGTTTTGATTGGCATTTGTTACATGAGTATCTCGTGTTCGTGAAACAAACTTCAGTTATAACGATCTTATCACTAATTTGTTCTTTGTCCTTACAGAAACATTGGAGAGGATTTGCTGCTGTGAAATATTACAGATCTCTTAAAAGATGTGTTGTTCTTATGCAAGCAAGAGTCCGAGCGAAGATTGCTGTGGCTTCATATGAAAGGACTGTGCGTGCCGTCAGAACCATTCAGGCTCGTGCGCGCTCCTGGTTACTGGCCAAGAAGGAACGCAACATCTATCTCCGTCTAAAGTCTGCAGCCATTGTTGTCCAGTCTGCCTATAGACGGTGGAAACGGGAGAAGAACAAGAGGGAACGTAAAGCTGCATTGGTACTTCAGAAAGCCTATAGGAGATGGCGGCAGCGCCAGCTGGAGGCCAAGATACATGCCGCCATTGTGATTCAGTCACAGTATCGTATGATTCAGGAACGGCGTCAATACCTGACCACGCGGGTGGCTGCAGTGAAAATGCAATCCCTGTGTAGAATGAGGCAGGAAAGAAAATACTATCTGGTCCTGAAACACACGGCGATCACTGTACAAAGACTCATCCGAGCTAAAATGCTAATGGTTCAAGATAGAAAAACCTTCCTCAGGAATAGGGCAGCTTGTGTGAAAATACAGTCTGCTGTACGAGGATACCTGGTGAGGAAGCAGATTAATGCCTGGAAAATGGCTGCAACCACCCTGCAAGCTTGGTACAGAATGCAGAAAGCTAGAAAGCAGTATATAGCATTGTGCAGAGCTGCTGTGCTCGTACAGAGGAGATGGCGGGCACGTAATGATTGTGTGCGCCATCGGGAGACCTTCTTGGTGATGAAGCGGTCTGCTGTTCAATTACAAGCAGCCTACCGGGGGTACATACAGCGGAGAAGAGCGAGGGTCCAGCGAGCTGCCGCAGTCACTATCCAGGCAAAGTACAGATGTTATACAGTAAGGAAACATTATGTGAACATGCGGCAATCTGCGCTTACTATTCAGAGCTGGTACAGAGGCCAAAAACAAATCAAGAACCAAATGGAACATTTCCGGAAAGCAAAGAGGGCGATTGCTGTGATCCAAGCTGCATATCGGGGCTACAAGGTGAGGAGGCATCTCCACAAGCAGACTGGCGCTGCAGTAATCATTCAGTCTGCGTTTAGAAGATGGGCTGCCCAAAGAAGGTTTGGCAAGATGAAGACTGCAACGATAACCATCCAGCAGCACTACCGGGCTATACTGACTGGCAGAAAGGAACGGCACAAATATCTTCATGTCTGTCTGATGGTAAGAAAGATCCAAGCCATCTGGAGGGCCAGACAAGTAAGAAGACAGATTCTAAGGATGCACCAGGCTGCACGTGTAATCCAGTCCTATTACAAAATGCATGTCTGCCAAGCACGGTACCAGACCATAAAGCGATCTGCTGCGCTCATTCAGTGTCTCTACAGAGCGCATCTTTTACAGAAACAAGATCAATTCCAGTATGTAAAAACAAAAGCTGCCATTACTGTCCTTCAAGCTGCATATAGAGGCTGGAGGACCAGGAAGTATATTTTGTATATGCACGAAGCAGCCTGCACTGTTCAGACTTATTACCGCTCCTACATAGTCCGCAAACAATACCTTAGTCTGAGGCAGGGCGCCATGACCATACAGAGGTGGTACCGCAGCACAGTTACCGCTCGGATACAAAGAGCAGAATATATCCACTTCAAGATGAATGTTATCAGGCTTCAGTCCATCTATAGAGGGTTAAAGACGAGGCAAAGAGTGCATCACATGCGGATGTCCGTGACTTTGATCCAGTCAGTGTATAGAATGCACAAGCAGAGGGTAGAATACCAGAAAGTGAGGTGGGCGGCTGCTGTGATCCAGCAACGATACAGGGCACTGCTACAAGGCCGGATGGTGCACCGCCAATATACTAACCTTAAGAAAGCAACGTGCACGATACAAGCAGCATGGAGGGGGAGAAGCCTTAGGAAGCAGATTGGTCTGATGAATATGGCTGCAGCTGTGATACAGTCACAATACCGAATGTTCAGACAGCGATGTTACTTTACAAAGCTAAGAAACGTCACCATAGCAGTTCAGCAACGCTACCGTGCATCCCGGGCCAGAAATCGGCAGACTCAGCAGTTCTGCAAGATAAGACGTGCTGCAATGTGCATTCAGTCATCTTTCCGGACAATGAAGCAGCGGCGGGAATTCACGGCTAAGTGCAAAGCTGCAAGGGTCCTTCAGAGGGCGACCAAGACCTTTATAGACAGGCGGAAGTTCCTTATGCTACGAAATGCAGCCATGGTCGTGCAAAAAAGATATAAATTCAAAGTGCTGGGTGCTCATCACAGACAAGAGTTCATCAAATTAAGAAAGGCCGCCATTGTTTTACAAGCTGCATACAGGGGTTTCCGAGAGAGGAGCAAGCTACGAGATATGCGCTCTGCTGCCACCGCCATCCAAGCAGCGGTCAGAATGCACCAGACACGTGTACGCTACCAGAATCTAAAACGTGCTTGTGTCACCATACAACGATATTACCGGGCCTATAGAGCCACCTTACAGAAGAGAGAAGAATTCTTAAAGATGCGGGAATCTGCTATAAAACTTCAGGCTGCTTACCGGGGTGTCAAGGTGAGGCGGACAATAACTGGAATGCACCAATCCGCTTCCAAAATCCAATCGGTGGTCAGAATGCACCAGACACGTGTAAAATACCAGAATCTAAAACATGCTTGTGTCGCCATACAACGATATTACCGGGCCTATAGAGCCGCCTTACAAAAGAGAGAAGAATTCTTAAAGCTGCGGGAATCTGCTATAAAACTTCAGGCTGCTTACCGGGGTGTCAAGGTGAGGCGGACAATAACTGGAATGCACCAAGCCGCTTCCACAATCCAATCAGTGGTCAGAATGCACCAGACACGTGTACGATACCAGAATCTAAAACATGCATGTGTCGCCATACAACGATATTACCGGGCCTATAGAGCCGCCTTACAGAAGAGAGAAGAATTCTTAAAGCTGCGGGAATCTGCTATAAAACTTCAGGCTGCTTACCGGGGAACTAAGGTGAGACGGACAATAACTGGAATGCACCAAGCCGCTTCCACAATCCAATCAGTGGTCAGAATGCACCAGACACGTGTACGATACCAGAATCTAAAACATGCTTGTGTCGCCATACAACGATATTACCGGGCCTATAGAGCCGCCTTACAAAAGAGAGAATTCTTAAAGCTGCGGGAATCTGCTATAAAACTTCAGGCTGCTTACCGGGGAACTAAGGTGAGACGGACAATAACTGGAATGCACCAAGCCGCTTCCACAATCCAATCAGTGGTCAGAATGCACCAGACACGTGTACGATACCAGAATCTAAAACGTGCATGTGTCGCCATACAACGATATTACCGGGCCTATAGAGCCACCTTACAAAAGAGAGAAGAATTCTTAAAGCTGCGGGAATCTGCTATAAAACTTCAGGCTGCTTACCGGGGAACTAAGGTGAGACGGGCAATAACTGGAATGCACCAAGCCGCTTCCACAATCCAATCAGTGGTCAGAATGCACCAGACACGTGTACGATACCAGAATCTAAAACATGCTTGTGTCGCCATACAACGATATTACCGGGCCTATAGAGCCACCTTACAGATGAGAGAAGAATTCTTAAAGCTGCGGGAATCTGCTATAAAACTTCAGGCTGCTTACCGGGGAACTAAGGTGAGACGGACAATAACTGGAATGCACCAAGCCGCTTCTAAGGTCCAAGCAGTGTATCGGATGTATTTGTGTAAGCGCAATTATAAAACAACCCAGTGGGCGGCATGTGTGATTCAGCAGAGATACCGGGCAAAGAAGATCAGAGACTTTGAAGTTTTACGCTATTCTTTTATAAGAGATGCTGCTATCTGTATCCAAGCCAGTTATAGAGGCTGGCAGGTCAGAAAAGGGCTAAAAACCCAGGAAAAAGCCGCCACAATCATCCAGAGACAATTCAGAAGATATACTGAACGTAGGCGCTACCTTACATTAAAGGAAACAGCCATTGTTGTTCAGAGACTGTACAGAGCAGTGGTTATAGCTCGCCAGCATTATCGAGACTATCTGGCAATACGGAAAGCTGCAACTTGCATTCAGGCGTCATACAGAGGATATAAAGTAAGAAAAGACCTTGATAAGAAGCAGAAGATGGCCACCAGAATACAGGCCTACTTCAGGATGCACAGAGTTCTAGTGGTGTATAGGGCCCAGCGTGAGGCAGCATCACAGATTCAGATGTGGTACCGCTCAGTGGTCGAATGTAGACTGGAACGGGGGCGATTTCTCAAATTGCGTAACTCAGCCATCACAATTCAAGCAGGCTTTAAGGGGATGAGGGTGCGGAGAAATATAAAGGCCATGAATAAAGCTGCCACTGTCATCCAGTCCAGTTATCGCAGGTATGTTCATCACAAATACTATAAAAGACTGCTAAACGCCACCCAAACTATACAGCAGCGATACAGAGGAAATAAGGCAAGGGACCAAGATCTGAGCTTGTACCAAACCATCAAAACATCTGCTGCATTGTTGCAAGCTGCATTTAGGGGAACGAAGGCAAGACTGCAGATTTCAAGAATGCACCAAGCAGCTACGATCATCCAGAAGTGCGCTAAAGCCCACATAGAAAGAAAGAAGTATCTACAGCTGAGGTCAGCCACTGTGCACCTCCAGAGGAGATACCGAGCCCGGATTCTGGCCAGATCACGGCGCTCACGATTTCTCACACTTCGAAAGGCGGCATCTTGTATACAGTCCACATGGAGAGCATATAAAGCCCGGGAAAGGCTGGCACAGAGAAACCGAGCGGCAGTCACCATCCAAGCAACTTATCGGACGTACAAGCAGAGGAAGTACTATATCGCCTTACAACAAGCTGTAAGAAAAATACAGATGCGTTATAGAGCAAATGTTTTAAGAGACGAAGCAATCAAGAAATGTATTGCCATAAGGAGAGCAACAACATGCATACAGGCCGCTTACCGTGCCATGAAAAGGAGGAGAGAGGCACGGAGGATGGCGGCTGCTCTAGTGATTCAGGCAGCATTCAGGATTTATCAGGATAGGAAAGCCTTCTTACAAATCACGGCCGCTGCTGTGGTTATCCAAGCTGCCTTCAGGGCTTATCGGGTGAGAAAAAGGCTCAAAAAAGTGGAAGAATCTGCTTGTTATATACAAAACTGGTACCGAAGAAGTCGCCAAGCTCGTCTGCAGAGAGCCCGGTATGTGTCTCTGAAGACATCTGCTATAGTAATTCAGTCTGCTTACCGAGGGTCGCTGGCACGCAAGATCGCGCACCAAGAAAGAGCGGCACGAAAGCTCCAGGCCTATCTACGTATGGCCATGTGCCGGAAGAGGTTCTTGCTGCTCAGACAATCTGCTGTGACAGTGCAGTCCTACTACAGGATGCACAGAATGAAGATCCTGTATCATAGGCAGAGAGCCGCCGCCATCCTCATCCAGCAGCGGTACAGGGCCCTCATTATTACAAGACAACAGAGGACGACATACCTGGAGGTCAGGAGACGCGTGGTCTGTCTGCAGTCAGGAGTGCGAAGACTCTGTGCACAAAGGAGATTCAGCAAGGCTCGCTGTGCTGCTATAATAATCCAGGTGTGTATACATTATCCTTCTATAAAAATATACATCAGTCCAATACGCCTAAAATAAACCAACTGAAAAATAGAAATTAGGCAGCTACTATTTTGCTACAGCTTCTATACAAAGCGATGTGTATCCATGAATACAGGTTACACACAAACCCAACATTCTATTTCCCATAGTTTTCACACCCAATGTACATTGGCAAGAATGATAGGACTGATGGACCAGTAAGGCCGTGCTCACAGCTTTTATTGGTAAGTGTGTTACCTGCTATTTTTACAGATAGATCACGATCCCATTACAGGGAATGTGTAGGTGCTGAAGACAAAACAGTAGCAGCTTTTCATGATGGTCAAAGAGTAAAGCAAAATCATTTCTGTTTTTAGTTTCCTCAGTTTTATGGCGACACTAATGTCCTGGGCTTTATACACCATCATCACTGTCCCCACTGGGCTCACAATCTAAATTCCCTATCAATATGTCTTTGGAGTGTTGGAGGAAACCCATGCAAACACTTACAAACTCCCTGCAGATGTAGTTCTTATCCAGGACTCGCCACCGTGCTGCCTATACAGTGCCTTGTGAAAGTATTTGGCCCCCTTAAATTTTTCAACCTTTTGCCACATTTCAGGCTTCAAACATAAAGATATAAATTCTAATTTTTTTTTTTGTGAAGAATCAACAACAAGTGGGACATAATCATGAAGTGGAACAAAATTTATTGGATATTTTAAACTTTTATAACAAATAAAAAACTGAAAAGTGGGGCGAGCAATATTATTCGGCCCCCTTGAGTTAATACTTTGTAGCGCCACCTTTTGCTGTGATTACAGCTGCAAGTCGCTTGGGGTATGTCTCTATCAGTTTTGCACATGGAGAGACTGAAATTCTTGCCCATTCTTCCTTGCCAAACAGCTGGAGCTCAGTGAGGTTGGATGGAGAGAGTTTGTGAACAGCAGTTTTCAGCTCTTTCCACAGATTCTCGATTGGATTCAGGTCTGGACTTTGGCTTGGACATTCTAACACCTGGATACGTTTATTTTTGAACCATTCCATTGTAGATTTTGCTTTATGTTTGGGATCATTGTCTTGTTGGAAGATAAATCTCCGTCCCAGTCTCAAGTCTTTTGCAGACTCCAACAGGTTTTCTTCCAGAATGGTCCTGTATTTGGCTCCGTCTATCTTCCCATCAATTTTAACCATCTTCCCTGTCCCTGCTGAAGAAAAGCAGGCCCAAACCATGATGCTGTCACCACCATGTTTGACTGTGGGGATGGTGTTTTGACGGTGATGAGCTGTGTTGCTTTTATGCCAAACATATCGTTTTGCATTGTGGCCAAAAAGTTTGATTTTGGTTTCATCTGACCAGAGCACCTTATTCCACATGTTTGGTGTCTCCCAGGTGGCTTGTGGCAAACTTCAAAACAAAACTTTTTATAGATATCTTTGAGAAATGGCTTTCTTCTTGCCACTCTTCCATAAAGGCCAGATTTGTGCAGTGTACGACTGATTGTTGTCCTATGGACAGACTCTCCCACCTCAGCTGTAGATCTCTGCAGTTCATCCAGAGCGATCATGGGCCTTTTGGCTGCATCTCTGATCTGCCTTCTCATTGTTTGAGATGAAGGTTTAGAAGCACGGTCCGGTCTTGGAAGATTTTCAGTGGTCTGATACTCATTCCATTTCAATATGATCGCTTGCACAGTGCTCCTTGAGATGTTTAAAACTTGGGAAATTTTTTTTGTATCCAAATCCGACTTTAAACTTCACCACAACAGTATCTCTGACCTACCTGGTGTGTTCCTTGGTCTTCATGATGCTCTCTGCACTTGAAACGGAACCCTGAGACTATCACAGAGCAGGTGCATTTATACAGAGACTTGATGACACACAGGTGGATTCTATTTATCATTACCAGTCATTTAGGACAACATTGGATCATTCAGAGATTCTCAGGGTACCGTTACACGTCGCAACATTGCATGCAGTTTCACTTTGCTGGTTGCAGTGAAATCATGGACACATTGTTCTATTTTGTCGCCATGTACAAATGGAACAATGTGTCCATGATTTCACTGCAACCAGCAAATTGCTTGCAATGTTGCGTCGTGTAATGGTACCCTTTACTGAACTTCTGGAGTGAGTTTGCTGCACTGAAATTAACGATTGTGTCCCACTTGTTGTTGATTCTTCACATAAAAATTAGAATTTATATCTTTATGTTTGAGGCCTGAAATGTGGCAAAAGGTTGAAAAGTTCAAGGGGGCCAAATACTTTCTCAAGGCACTATATATAGTAAAGTGCTAACCACTGAGCCACCATGCTGCCCTATATATAGTACAGTGCTAACCACTGAGCCACCATGCTGCCCTATATATAGTACAGTGCTAACCACTGAGCCACCATGCTGCCCTATATATAGTACAGTGCTAACCACTGAGCCACCATGCTGCCCTATATATAGTACAGTGCTAATCACTGAGCCACCATGCTGCCCTATATATAGTACAGTGCTAACCACTGGTGCCACCATGCTGCCCTATATATAGTACAAAGCTAATCACTGAGCCACCATGCTGCCCTATATATAGTACAGTGCTAATCACTGAGCCACCATGCTACCCTATATATAGTACAAAGCTAATCACTGAGCCACCATGCTGCCCTATATATAGTACAGTGCTAATCACTGAGCCACCATGCTGCCCTATATATAGTACAGTGCTAATCACTGAGCCACCATGCTGCCCTATATATAGTACAGTGCTAATCACTGAGCCACCGTGCTGCCCTATATATAGTACAGTGCTAATCACTGAGCCACCATGCTGCCCTATATATAGTACAGTGCTAACCACTGAGCTGTCATGCAACTTTATTATCAGGTGTAAAGTTTACTTTGTACAGATAGATGTATTAACTCACAGTTCCACGTTATCAAACTATAATAATAAATAAATAAATCTCTTTTCACATAAATCCACCTTTTTTGTTATTTGTAACATTTGTACAATAATTTGATAAAAACAGTATACACCTTCCCTAGAAAAGATTATGATGGAGCTTCTGGTTCCTGCTAAGGGGTTGGTCACATCAGTAGATATGGAGGGGTATGATGCACTTCTGCTGTATATGTCTTGAGACCTTCTTGAATGTATTAATTCTATAAATCCTACAGTTGTGGCCAAAAGTATTGACACCCCTGCATTTCTGTCAGATAATACTCAGTTTCTTCCTGAAAGTGATTGCAATCACAAATTCTTTGGTATCTTAATTTAATTTGTCTTCAATGAAAAAACACAAAAAGAATTGTCCTAAAGCCAAATTGGATATAATTCCACACCAAACATAAAAAAGGGGGTGGACAAAAGTATTGGCACTGTTGAAAAATCATGTGATGCTTCTCTAATTTTTATAATTAACAGCACCTGTAACTTACCTGTGGCACCTAATAGGTGTTGGCAATAACTAAATCACACTTGCAGCCAGTTGACATGGATTAAAGTTGACTCAACCTCTGTCCTGTGTCCTTGTGTGTACCACATTGAGCATGGAGAAAAGAAAGAAGACCAAAGAACTGTCTGAGGACTTGAGAAACCAAATTGTGAGGAAGCATGAGCAATCTCAAGGCTACAAGTCCATCTCCAAAGACCTGAATGTTCCTATGTCTACCGTGCGCAGTGTCATCAACAAGTTTAAAGCCCATGTCACTGTGGCTAACCTCCCTAAATGTGGACGGAAAATAAAAATTGACGAGAGATTTCAACACAAGATTGTGCGGATGGTGGATAAAGAACCTCAACTACCGTGTTTCCCCGAAAGTAAGGCCCCCCCGATTGTAAGGCCGCCTGGGGGTAAAGGGGGGGCCTGCCAATGTAAGGCCTCCCCCGATTATAAGGCCTTACAACCGGGGGGGCCAATGTAAGGCCGCTAGCGGAGGGGGGGGGGAGCGGGAGCGGGTCGCACGTCACGTGCGCCCGCTCATTACATATGCACTGCATCCCCCTGTCAATCAGCGACAGGGGGAGCAGTGCATTATACTGTATATATGGGCCCCCTATTGCTGGCACACTCCCCCCTGTTATGAGGCCCCCACCGCTGCTGCTGCTGAAGACATCTTACCCTCCAGGGTCTTCTTGCAGCAGCCAGCGCGCGCGTCCGTCCGTCCTCTGTACTCGGCGGTCTCCCGGATCATGTGACCCGTCGCAGCGCATGACGTCATCGCGACTGCGACGGGCCGGTCACATGATCCGGGAGACCGCCGAGTACAGAGGACGGACGGACGCGCGCGCTGGCTGCTGCAAGAAGACCCTGGAGGGTAAGATGTCTTCAGCAGCAGCAGCGGTGGGGGCCTCATAACAGGGGGGAGTGTGCCAGCAATAGGGGGCCCATATATACAGTATAATGCACTGCTCCCCCTGTCGCTGATTGACAGGGGGATGCAGTGCATATGTAATGAGCGGGCGCACGTGACGTGCGACCCGCTCCCGCAGTGTCCCAGCAGGAGGGGGCCTGTAGGCCACACTGCTGGGGCACCCAATGTAAGGCCCCCCCCCCAAAGTAAGGCCGGGGGCCACTTTTGGCCCCCAAAAGAATGTAAGACAGGGCCTTACTTTCGGGGAAACACGGTAACATCCAAACAAGTTCAAGCTGCCCTGCAGTCCGAGGGTACAACAGTGTCAACCCGTACTATCCGTCGGCGTCTGAATGAAAAGGGACTGTATGGTAGGATACCCAGGAAGACCTCACTTCTTACCCCGAGACATAAAAAAGCCAGGCTGGAGATTGCCAAAACTTACCTGAGAAAGCCTAAAACGTTTTGGAAGAATGTTCTCTGGTCAGATGAGACAAAAGTAGAGCTTTTTGGGCAAAGGCATCAACATAGAGTTTACAGGAGAAAAAAAGAGGCATTCAAAGAAAAGAACATAGTCCCTACAGTCAAACATGGCGGAGGTTCCCTGATGTTTTGGGGTTGCTTTGCTGCCTCTGGCACTGGACTGCTTGACCGTGTGCATGGTATTATGAAGTCTGAAGAATACCAACAAATTTTGCAGCATAATGTAGGGCCCAGTGTGAGAAAGCTGGGTCTCCCTCAGAGGTCATGGATCTTCCAGCAGGACAATGACCCCAAATACACTTCAAAAAGCACTAGAAAATGGTTTGAGAAAAGCACTGGAGACTTGTAAGGTGGCCAGCAATGAGTTAGACCTGAATCCCATAGAACACCTGTGGAGAGATCTAAAAATGGCAGTTTGGAGAAGGCACCCTTCAAATATCAGGGACCTGGAGCACTTTGCCAAAGAAGAATGGTCTAAAATTCCAGCAGAGCATTGTAAGAAACTCATTGATGGTTAACGGATGCGGTTGATCGCAGTTATTTTGGCTAAAGGTTGTGCAACCAAGTATTAGGCTGAGGGTGCCAATACTTTTGTCTGGCCCATTTTTGGAGTTTTGTGTGAAATGATCAATGTTTTACTTTTTGCTTCATTCTCTTTTGTGTTTTTTCATTGAAGACAAATTAAATGAAGATAATAATACCAAAGAATTTGTGATCGCAATCATTTTCAGGAAGAAACTGAGTATTATCTGACAGAATTGCAGGGGTGTCAATACTTTTGGCCACAACTGTATATATTCAATTTTTTAGTTTAGCAGAGGTGTCACTTAGGGTACTGTCACACCTGGCGACGGCCCCGGAGATGGCGGCGACGGGCGGGAGCACGCATGTTTCTGGTGCCCCGCCAGTGTCGCCGCCCCCCCCAACCTCCTTGTTTACACGGGGAGACATCTCCGGTGATGGCCCGGCATCATCGCCGGAGTGTCTCAAAACCACAGTGGAGATGCAGTGCAGTCTGTCAGCTCGTCAGCGGCCGTTTATATGGGGCGATGTGGACACATTGCCCCAGATCGGTTGCCTGGTTTCAGAGCAGTGCTCTAAAACCAGGCGACCAGTAAAAGGCGTCGCCATCGCCCCTTTACATTAGGCGACGCAGGGACGATGTCGCCGTCGATAGGCCACGCCCCTACGTTGCCTATATAACCGGCGATGTCGCCACGTGTGACGTGGCGTTTATAGTTTGCTGTTGTGATAACAGATCTGATTGGTGTTGGAGCTTGTGTATTGGTTTCATCTTTAGAATACCTCTAATTATTGTCCTTTGTTTCTTCTACAGTCCTGTTGGCGCAGATATGTGCAAAGATGTCTCTTCCTCCAGTATAAAATCTCTGCACTAATTATACAGCAGCAATACCGTGCGCGCTGTCTGCAGGTGGTCTATCGTCACTATTACATGAGGCGCAGGAGCGCCGCCATAACTCTACAGGTATTTACCAATCACCTAGAGGGAACATTGGATGAGGATATCTTATTGGGGATCAGTGTCAGGAGGGGGAATGCAGGCGCCTGCTCCTTCACCCCGTAATACAGAGTATAAAATGGGCATAAAAGCTTGGATGCTGTCGAGGACATTCCTGATTATAGAGCATTACAGGACCGCGCTGGCATTTTATTTATCTTTATTGTCCCACATGTTATCTGTGAAATTTTCATTAAATTATATTTCCCATTGCTGTCTTCTGCCGTTTCCAGCGCTGCTCCGATCCTCTCCGGCATTACATGCCCGTACTGTTGATCTGCCAGCTCCCACAGCATCTTGTTTGGACTGGATTTTATTGCAAGTCTATATGACTCCACTACAAGGTTCCCATAGACTTGCATTACAGTAATAAAATAATTGCAAGAAAGCGCTGTGGTCACACTCGCTGGAAACAACAGAACACAGCGACTGGAAAGTATTCTAATGCAAACACTACACACACAATGGTGGCATAAAGAAGTGTGGTCCTTTTATAGGTTACAGCATTAGGTTAATGTTTGTATGTTTTTTCTGAAGGAGGGTCTTCATCATATACACATGCCACTTACAGCCCATGGCTCTTGGTTAACTGTATCTGATCTGCTTGTGTACAATGCACATAATAGCAGGGCTGTGAAGTCAGTAAGCCAAACATTTAACTCCGACTGCTTAATTTCCCTGAATCTGACTCCACCAAAATGGGCGCCAACTCCACAGCCCTGCATAATAGCATCACAGTGTTACTCCTTAGAACACTCCACCTTTCCAGTGAAGCTCCGGAATCTGAACAGTTCTATGTTAATTATCTATTCTTATAGCACCATTTATCCCATGGCGCTTTACATGTGAAAGGGACGGCTGACCGCGTTTTTTTTCGCGGCCGCAACTGCCGCAAGTGCCAAAACCGCACTTGCCGCACCTGCCGCAAGTCCGCCTATACCTTGTATGGCGTTTACCGCAACCGTGCCGCAAGTGCAGCCGGTATGCGGTAATCGCGGCAGATGCGTTTTTTTCACCGCATCTGCCGCGATTTGAAAAAAAACGCTGATGTGAAAGGGCCCTTACATAGACAAATACAATAAACCTGAGCAATACAAGATACAGAGAGGTACAGGAGGAGAGGGGACCCTGCCCGTGAGCACTCACTGTCTACAAGGGATGGGTGAGGATACACTAGGAGTGGGTAGACCTGGTTGTGCAATGGTTCAGACTAAGGATCACTGCAAGTTGTAGGCTTGTCAGAAGAGTTGGGTCTTCAGGTTCCTTTTGAAGGTTTCCACGGTGGGCGAGAGTCTGATGTGTTGGGGTAGAGAGTTACAGAGTATGGAGGAAGCACGGAGAAATCTTGTATGCAGTTGTGGGAAGAAGAGATAAGAGGGGAGTAGAGGAGGAGATCTTGAGAGGATCAAAGGTTGCATGTAGGTAAGTACCAGGAGACCATGTCACAGATCTATGGAGGAGACAGGTTGTGGATGGCTTTGTATGTCATAGTTAGGGTTTTAAGGAGAACACAGAGTGGACCACAATTACAATAGTGCAGATACTGGGTGCTTGCATGAAAAAACAAAGCCAATATGATCAAGAAAAGAAATTGCACATAGAGCAAGCCCAACCAACATGATATGAATTACAAAAACCTGTATTGAAAACCCAACAGCATTTAAAAACAAGCAAAAAAATCATACAATCATATATATATCTAATGTAAAGAGACCCCCGGGTGGAGCTACAGGTATATAAATATAACAATAATGCAATGGTATAATCACCACGTAGATGTGTATGTATGTGTGTCCCTTCAGACAGAGGTGCTGGGAAAGTCCAAGAATAGTAGGATTAGTTTAATATCCCCACCTCTACAGAATCTGCATATAATATACAATCTATATAAAGCCAGGGACCATAACAGGAGATTGTTATAAAGTCCACATAGTTAGGGTGTTGAACTGGAGCCACATTTTAATAACATTAATTTGAACGATAAGACTATTATGTAATGTAAAGGCCAGACCAGAAGATGTCAGGAAAATGTTCATCCTATTAATAAAAAGATTACAAAATTCTTTGAATGATATGTCTGCAAAAGAAAAAGGTTACTTTTTTTTTTTTCTGCATATTTTTTTTTCCTGGTTTAAATACACTATTGTTTTATATAACAGGCGGCCTACCGAGGGTCCCAAATCAGGGCATCCTTAAAAAAGGAGAGGGCTGCTTGTGTGATCCAGCGATTCTACAGAGCCTACACTATCCGAAAGAACTATATGACCCTTATCAGGACTGTTATGAGTCTTCAGAGATGTGTGAGAACCAAGCAGGAGAGGGCGAGGTAAGCTGGACCGCCATAGTGCACTCATTACATACCTAATAGGATTTGTAGCTTTGCAATTATTAAAGGGAATCTGTCAGCAAGTTTTTTGCTATATAAGCTAAGGATCACCTGCTGTAAGAGTTAACAAAATACAACTGTGCTTCTCTTATCAGGGTCTGTGCAATTGTTTACTTAAACTAATGACTTTATTGCCATGTGATTACCATTATTCTACTACTTTGTCACACCCCCTGCTGTGATTGACACCTCACAGTGAATGCAGAGTCTCTACTGAGAGCCTGGTGTGGGAGGGGGCAGCTCTCCCAGCTCTGCTACATGGCTGAATCTAAATGTTTTGATTTATGTCAGAACAGCTGCAGCCATTCATCTATGTGATACAACATTGGATTCAGGGTTTCTTTGCCAACATTATATTGCTGTCAGACATGGTAGCAAAAACCTGCTGACTTTCCCTTTTAAAGTATGGTGAGAATCAGGGACGTCGCTATGCATTAAGAATCGGGGCTGCAGCCCCGATTCTTATGCATAGAGCCCCGAATCTCGCCGGCGGCAGGGCATCATCATTAATGAGCACTCTGCAGTCTGCTCAAGCGGCGATAAGCTTCTGATGACGGGGCGGCAGCGCAGCGCTGCCCCCTGCAGGCAGATAATATGGTGCCGTTCTCCTGCAGCCCTGTTTGTTGCGAGTCCAGGCCCGGACTGACAACTGGGAGCAGCGGCGGCCGTGCAGCCAAGTTATAAACATGTCAGAAGAGAGCAGCAGGGGCCATGACTGCTTTCCTCTGGCCGCAATACAGTGGAGCCTCCGGGAGGTCACAGTGAGAAGCTTCCGGCCACGCCCCCTGTAAATTCTGTGTTACGGATCATCAATGTTCTGCCCCAATGTCTAGGTCACGTGTGCTTTTTATTATTGAATAGTTTGGTGCCGCTCGTCCACCTGCAGGGATTGCTGGCCCTGTCCTGTGCCTCTGTCACCTCGGCACTCCCCTCCACACACACACTGCTCTGTCTCAGCCCAGCTGTAGACAAAGATTCCTCGATCCATCTGCACTCCAGTCTGACGCTGCACTCCCCGGCATCAGTGAGGGGAGTGGGGACATCACTCTGTAGCAGGAGGTGGGCGGGGCCAATTCTGTGCGGGAGTGGGGGACACATGGCAGTGTGCCCTGAGGAGAGGGGAGAGAAGTGCTGGAGCCCCCTCCCTCCTGTAATCTCACTACCTGCTCAACTGTCGGGACGGAGCAGGAGGAGGGGAAGAAGGAGGCTCAGGCTTCCTGTGGGATGATTCAACTTCAGGCCTCCCCCACTGCTGTACTGCCACTGGGATGATGAAGAAGAGTGAGTATATATGTGTTCATGTATGTATGACAGGATGTGTGATGCTGTGAGAGTGAGCGTGTGATCTGAGGGTGATACGTGTGTGTGAGGAATGTGTGTTAGAGTGATGCGTGTGATGTGTGACTGCAATTTACATCTTCATTATCTGCATTTAGAGAGTTATCACGGTCTTATCTGTGGTGTTACATAGGACTGCAGGTGACATCTACTTTATTATCCGTACTCAGAGATATCACTGTGTTATCTGTGGTGTTACATAGGACTGCAGGTGACATCTACTACATTATCTGTACTCAGAGATATCACTGTGTTATCTGTGGTGTTACATAGGACTGCAGGTGACATCTACTACATTATCTGTACTCAGAGATATCACTGTGTTATCTGTGGTGTTACATAGGACTGCAGGTGACATCTACATTATCTGTACTCAGAGATATCACTGTGTTATCTGTGGTGTTACATAGGACTGCAGGTGACATCTACTACATTATCTGTATTCAGAGATATCACTGTGTTATCTTGGTGTTACATAGGACTGCAGTATTATTTCAGACTGTAGAGATCACTTTATTTACCCTAACTTGGGTGATAGATGAGATGCCTAGTAGTTGAATAACTGACTGGTGACATGAGGCGGCACGGCTCTGGAGCAGCTGAGAGTTAGGTGTAGGCTGACATACGAGGGGCAGTGATTAGTCAGGTCACTCATTAGTGTAATGTATGTTGCACTGCACTCTCAGCACGAGGTGGGCGGAGGAGCGGCGCATATTATAAGTATACACCCCCCTACATCACTGTATGTGGCCCCGCATGCTGCCGCACACCAGAAAATAATAACCAATGTAACCTCTCCAGCGCTCCCCTCCGTCTCTCCCTGCACCGCACTTTGTGTACTGAGTCCTCCTGTGTCCCCGGCATCTGATCACGTTACCAGCACAGCACAGTCATGTCATCACTGTGCGCTCCGATCACATGATCAGATGCTGGCATATATGAGGACTCAGGACGCAAAGTTTGGGAAGCAGGTAGAGACAGAGGGGAGCGCTGGAGAGGTTATATTGGTTATTATTTTCTGGTGTGCGGCAGCATGAGTAGCCACATACAGTGATGGGGTGGCTATATCCAGGAAGGGAGCGATATCTAACATGGAAGGGGGGCTATATCCAAGATAAGAGGGTAACATACCTGGAGGGGGGGTGCTATATCCCAGTATGGGTCGGCTATATCCAGGATGAGGGGCCCATATACTTCAATGGGGGGCCATATCCAGGATAAGAGAGTAATGTACCTGGACGGGAAGGGGGGGTACTGGGGGGAGTCACTATATCCCATGATGGGGATTATATACCAGGATGGAGGTGCCCTCTCCAGGATTGGGGACATATATTACCTGGAAGGGGCCCAGGATGGGGACTTTACCCCCATAAGTGTCAGCAGCAAACCCCATCCCCATAACACTGCATTGTAACCACATTTTTTGCTTAATTTGTTATTTTCCTTATTTTCCTCCTCTAAAACCCGGTGGCGTCTTATAATCCGAAAAATACAGTAGTGCATTATCTGTTCTCAGAAAGTTATGTTATGGTATTACACTTTAATTTGGCGGGGTTGGTTGGCTGCAAAACATTTGCCTTGGGGCTTGGGCCCCGGATCTTTTCTGACCCTAGCAACGCCCCTGGTGAGAATAGTTCAGTGATGGCCGGGCTTTTGTCTGTGATCTTAGGTTTACCAAACTCCGAAAGGCCGCTGTGTGCATTCAAAGGAGATGGCGAGAGACCCTTGTTACATGGAATATCCGCAAAGAGTTTCTGCAGAAACAGGCAGCTGCCATAAGACTGCAATCTGTGTACAAAGGATATGTTGTCAGAAAAGAGTTCTCTAAGGTATGTTACACCCTGACATGACACTGAAGATGCGACTACCAGGGAAGGGTGACTTGTATGTACATGTACATCGTATGGTAAGCCCACATTCACATGTTCAGTATTTGGGGAGTTTTTTACCTTCGTATGTGAATAAAACCAGGAGTGGTGATGTCTTTCTAATGGTGGGTTTACACACACACCAATTTATCTGTTCAATCTCTGAACCAATCTCTGGTTGCAGTGAAATCATGGATACATTGCTCAATGTTGTACACAGCCACAAAATGGAGCAATGTATCCATGATTTCACTGCAACCAGAGATTGGTTCAGAGATTGAACAGATAAATTGGTGTGTGTAAACCCACCATAATACTTTACCTCTGATTGATCCACCCCTGCTTCACTTTACCTCTGATTGATCCACCTCTGCTTCACTTTACCTCTGATTGATCCACCTCTGCTTCACTTTACCTCTGATTGATCCACCTCTGCTTCACTTTACCTCTGATTGATCCACCCCTGCTTCACTTTACCTCTGATTGATCCACCTCTGCTTCACTTTACCTCTGATTGATCCACCTCTGCTTCACTTTACCTCTGATTGATCCACCTCTGCTTCACTTTACCTCTGATTGATCCACCTCTGCTTCACTTTACCTCTGATTGATCCACCCCTGCTTCACTTTACCTCTGATTGATCCACCTCTGCTTCACTTTACCTCTGATTGTACCACCCCTGCTTCACTTTACCTCTGATTGCTCCAGCCCTGCTTCACTATACCTCTGATTGTTCCACCCCTGCTTCACTTTGCCTCTGATTGTACCACCCCTGCTTCACTTTACCTCTGATTGTACCACCCCTGCTTCACTTTACCTCTGATTGTACCACCCCTGCTTCACTTTACCTCTGATTGTTCCACCCCTACTTCACTTTACCTCTGATTGTTCCACCCCTGCTTCACTTTACCTCTGATTGTACCACCCCTGCTTCACTTTACCTCTGATTGTACCACCCCTGCTTCACTTTACCTCTGATTGTACCACCCCTGCTTCACTTTACCTCTGATTGTACCACCCCTGCTTCACTTTACCTCTGATTGTACCACCCCTGCTTCACTTAACCTCTGCTCCACCCCTGCTTCACTTTATATCTGATTGTACCACCCCTGCTTCACTTTATATCTGATTGTACCACCCCTGCTTCACTTTACCTCTGATTGTACCACCCCTGCTTCACTTTACCTCTGCTTCACTTTACCTCTGATTGTACCACCCCTGCTTCACTTAACCTCTGCTCCACCCCTGCTTCACTTTACCTCTGATTGTACCACCCCTGCTTCACTTAACCTCTGCTTCACTTTACCTCTGATTGTACCACCCCTGCTTCACTTAACCTCTGCTCCACCCCTGCTTCACTTTACCTCTGATTGTACCACCCCTGCTTCACTTTACCTCTAATTGTACCACCCCTGCTTCACTTTACCTCTGATTGTACCACCCCTGCTTCACTTTACCTCTGATTGCTCCACACTGCTTCACTTTACCTCTGATTGTACCACCCCTGCTTCACTTAACCTCTGCTCCACCCCTGCTTCACTTTACCTCTGATTGCTCCAGCCCTGCTTTACTTTACCTCTGATTGCTTCACTTTACCTCTGATTGCTCCAGCCCTGCTTTACTTTACCTCTGATTGCTTCACTTTACCTCTGATTGTTCCACCCCTGCTTCACTTTACCTCTGATTGTACCACCCCTGCTTCACTTTACCTCTGATTGTACCACCCTGCTTCACTTTACCTCTGATTGTACCACCCCTGCTTCACTTTACCTCTGATTGTACCACCCCTGCTTCACTTTACCTCTGATTGTACCACCCCTGCTTCACTTTACCTCTGATTGTACCACCCCTGCTTCACTTTACCTCTGATTGTACCACCCCTGCTTCACTTAACCTCTGCTCCACCCCTGCTTCACTTTATATCTGATTGTACCACCCCTGCTTCACTTTACCTCTGATTGTACCACCCCTGCTTCACTTAACCTCTGCTTCACTTTACCTCTGATTGTACCACCCCTGCTTCACTTAACCTCTGCTCCACCCTGCTTCACTTTACCTCTGATTGTACCACCCCTGCTTCACTTAACCTCTGCTTCACTTTACCTCTGATTGTACCACCCCTGCTTTCACTTAACCTCTGCTCCACCCCTGCTTCACTTTACCTCTGATTGTACCACCCCTGCTTCACTTTACCTCTAATTGTACCACCCCTGCTTCACTTTACCTCTGATTGTACCACCCCTGCTTCACTTTACCTCTGATTGCTCCACACCTCTTTAACTTTACCTCTGATTGCTCCAGCCCTGCTTCACTTTGCCTCTGATTGTACCACCCCTGCTTCACTTTACCTCTGATTGTACCACCCCTGCTTCACTTTACCTCTGATTGTTCCACCCCTACTTCACTTTACCTCTGATTGTTCCACCCCTGCTTCACTTTACCTCTGATTGTACCACCCCTGCTTCACTTTACCTCTGATTGTACCACCCCTGCTTCACTTTACCTCTGATTGTACCACCCCTGCTTCACTTTACCTCTGATTGTACCACCCCTGCTTCACTTTACCTCTGATTGTACCACCCCTGCTTCACTTTACCTCTGATTGTACCACCCCTGCTTCACTTAACCTCTGCTCCACCCCTGCTTCACTTTATATCTGATTGTACCACCCCTGCTTCACTTTACCTCTGATTGTACCACCCCTGCTTCACTTAACCTCTGCTTCACTTTACCTCTGATTGTACCACCCCTGCTTCACTTAACCTCTGCTCCACCCCTGCTTCACTTTACCTCTGATTGTACCACCCCTGCTTCACTTAACCTCTGCTTCACTTTACCTCTGATTGTACCACCCCTGCTTCACTTAACCTCTGCTCCACCCCTGCTTCACTTTACCTCTGATTGTACCACCCCTGCTTCACTTTACCTCTAATTGTACCACCCCTGCTTCACTTTACCTCTGATTGTACCACCCCTGCTTCACTTTACCTCTGATTGCTCCACACTGCTTCACTTTACCTCTGATTGTACCACCCCTGCTTCACTTAACCTCTGCTCCACCCCTGCTTCACTTTACCTCTGATTGCTCCAGCCCTGCTTTACTTTACCTCTGATTGCTTCACTTTACCTCTGATTGCTCCAGCCCTGCTTTACTTTACCTCTGATTGCTTCACTTTACCTCTGATTGTTCCACCCCTGCTTCACTTTACCTCTGATTGTACCACCCCTGCTTCACTTTACCTCTGATTGTACCACCCCTGCTTCACTTTACCTCTGATTGTACCACCCCTGCTTCACTTTACCTCTGATTGTACCACCCCTGCTTCACTTTACCTCTGATTGTACCACCCCTGCTTCACTTTACCTCTGATTGTACCACCCCTGCTTCACTTAACCTCTGCTCCACCCCTGCTTCACTTTATATCTGATTGTACCACCCCTGCTTCACTTTACCTCTGATTGTACCACCCCTGCTTCACTTAACCTCTGCTTCACTTTACCTCTGATTGTACCACCCCTGCTTCACTTAACCTCTGCTCCACCCCTGCTTCACTTTACCTCTGATTGTACCACCCCTGCTTCACTTAACCTCTGCTTCACTTTACCTCTGATTGTCACCACCCTGCTTCACTTAACCTCTGCTCCACCCCTGCTTCACTTTACCTCTGATTGTACCACCCCTGCTTCACTTTACCTCTAATTGTACCACCCTGCTTCACTTTACCTCTGATTGTACCACCCCTGCTTCACTTTACCTCTGATTGCTCCACACTGCTTCACTTTACCTCTGATTGTACCACCCCTGCTTCACTTAACCTCTGCTCCACCCCTGCTTCACTTTACCTCTGATTGCTCCAGCCCTGCTTTACTTTACCTCTGATTGCTTCACTTTACCTCTGATTGCTCCAGCCCTGCTTCACTTTACCTCTGATTGCTCCAGCCCTGCTTCACTTTACCTCTGATTGCTCCACCCCTGCTTCACTTTACCTCTGATTGCTCCAGCCCTGCTTCACTTTACCTCTGATTGCTCCAGCCCTGCTTCACTTTACCTCTGATTGCTCCAGCCCTGCTTCACTTTACCTCTGATTGCTCCAGCCCTGCTTCACTCTACCTCTGATTGCTCCAGCCCTGTTTCACTTTACCTCTGATTGCTCCAGCCCTGCTTCACTTTACCTCTGATTGCTCCAGCCCTGCTTCACTTTACCTCTGATTGCTCCAGCCCTGCTTCACTTTACCTCTGATTGCTCCAGCCCTGCTTCACTTTACCTCTGATTGCTCCAGCCCTGCTTCACTTTACCTCTGATTGCTCCAGCCCTGCTTCACTTTACCTCTGATTGCTCCAGCCCTGCTTCACTCTACCTCTGATTGCTCCAGCCCTGGTTCTGGCTACAAATACTGGGGTAAAATAAAGGGTATGTGCCCACAGGATGTTTTTGCTGTGTTTTGGGTGCATTTTCTGCATGCAGTTTACTATTGGTTTTATGATAATTTATGCTAATTTGTTCCTGTGGTTTTGATTCCCGGCAAAACCAATGTGTTTCCCAGAAACGCTGTGCACACACACTGGTTTTGCAAGTGTCAAGAACTGTCAAATACCTGCGTTTTTGGTGTGGATGGGAGAGAATTGACATGTTAATCACTTTCCTGCGTTTTTGCTTCAGTCAATGGAAAAAATGCAGCATCAAAAATGCAGTAAAAACGTGCAGAAAACGCAGACAAGATCATAGCTAATCTCCTGTCAATGACTCTAGGATCCTCAGGTTTTGCTGCGTTCAGGACTGCTTAAAACACGTCCTGTGGGCACACACCCTAAGCGTCTTCATATTGAAGATCCACTGTGCATAAAGCTTCATCAGAAGCCTTTTTTGCACTTATTTTGGGATCTTCATGTGATGGATTTTATGCAGCAAGTGAGGATGGTTTTATAATCTTACAATATTATGGTGCAGTCATTGTTTATGACAAAGAGAAGAAAAACTAAAAAAAAAAACTTTGCATATTAAAAATATAAAAATACTGTTCTGGTGGGAGCAATCTTGACCTATTTGCTCATTTAATAGCATTTTGTAAAATGACAGCAGACCGTTTCCTTCATGTCTTGTCCCGTTCTTTAGAAGCGGCGCGCTGTCTGCGTCATACAAGCGGCCTTCAGAGGATTCTGGCATCGGCAGCGATTTCTCAGACTGAGGGGTGCGGTGGTGACCCTACAGCAGAGGTTTAGGGCTCTGCGACAAGGAAGGTGTGCGCTGCTTCATTACACACAGCTGAGGAATTCGGCCATCAGATTGCAGGCGTGTACCCGCGGCTGTCTGCTCAGAAACCAGGTGACAGAATATACAGCTTAATTTGTTTGGTGAAATATATTCATGCCCGAGTTAGAGATCAGCTGGCTACTTGTTCTTAGTGATTGACAGTGACTTCAGTCTTGTACAGAAAAGGTTGTCAATCATTTTGAGAGACCGCCCACTGGACTCCTGACTCCAGAGCAAGCAGCAATTCAAATTGCTATAACCTCAAATTGTATAGTTTTTATATAAGAAAAATGTAGAATAACAGGATGGTCAACAACTGCTGTCATCACAGAATGACTGTTCAAACCAGTCAGAGGCGCTCTGTGACCTTCCGTGTGGTCAGTTTAGCGCACCTTTCTACTTGATTGCCATCCATTTCTGCCCTCCTCTGGCTCCAGTAAAGCTGTCAATTACAGTAAAGCGGGGGGCAGATAGTGCACATTCCCTCCTACGTGTGTTGTATGTTTGTCAGCACAAAATGACTGTTCAAACAAACCACCGGAAGATCATGAGATCATGTAGTGTTCAATACCTTTGTTTTTTTTTGCTTTTTATAAATCACAATTTCTCCTTCGCCTCATTGGGGGACACAGGACCGTGGGTGTTATGCTGCTGTCCACTAGGAGGTGACACTAAGATACTTCTAAAAAAACAAGAAAACAGTGTAGCTCCTCCCCTGCAGTATATACACCCTGGCTGGCTCCAGCCTCACCAGTTTTTGCTTAGTGTCTCATTAGGAGGTAGATGCGGTCCAAGGACCACAATACTAGTACATAGTTAGGTTTTTTTCCTTAGATTTTTAGATTCTTTTTTCTTTTTACAAGGATACTAGAGGGCGACGGTATCTCTGCATACCGATCTCCCAAAACCAACAACAGACGGGAACGCGGAGTGTTACCTCCACGTACCCCCTTCTGCTTCGATGGACAGGAAGCAAGGCGACGGTTCCTCAGCGTTCCGATTTCCTTGTGTTCCGTTTTTTCGCCGGCGTTATCCCTACTCTACCCCCTGCGGGACCCAGGGTGACAGGCACAGCAACCTCCCAGGATCTCTGGAGCAGATCCTGCCGGACAGGGACGCCAGGCCGACACTCTCCTCATACTCCTGGGATTATGAGTCGAGCATTCAAGATGCCCTCCCCATTCCCTGCCAGGGGTTTTGGGTTGAGGTGCCTCCATAAGGTAAGCAGGGCTCCTGAGGGACCCTGCATGCATGTATTCTCTCCCTGTGAGCTGCAGGTTGGGCTTCAGCTTTCCCTAGCTCCCATAGCCCTGGCCTGCGGACCTTAGTATTGCCCCTGGAAGGCTGCAACTTTTACCTTGGCTCCCCTGCTCCTGGGGGCCTGGGCTGGGTCCTCCACTGCAGGGATTCAGAGGGCCGAGGGCACTCGCGGCGTGTGCTTCCCGCACTTCCGCGCCGATGCGCGCTCGTTTTCGGCCTCAGGAGCCTAATCGAGCCCCCGGCTTGCGGCCTACTCCTAAGCCCGCCCCTGTTGCCGCCCCTCGTCGCCGCCCCCGGGTGACGTCATGCGGCCGGGAATTAGAGATCCCGGCCGTATTACTAGAGGCGGATCTCTTCTCCCTGGCGCGTCTCGCTCATCGCGAGACCTCCTGCGCGCCTTTTCTCTGGGAGAGGACGCCCTGGCCGCCATCTTCTGTGCCCAGCACCACGAGGGACGGTTTTTCTCAGGGGGACACCGGACCTGGCCTGCAGTCCACTGGAAGCGGTAAGGGGCACAGCATTCGCTGGTGCCCTCAGTCTGCTTGCATTTTAGCTGTGCTCTCCTCCCTTCAGTGTACTGCACCTGCTGCTTCTTTTCCCAGCAGCATACATAGTGTCTCTTAGGCTGCAGCTCTCCATAACAATATGCAGAACTCCAAGAGCAACAAAAAGGGCTCTAAGATGGCTACATTCTTTGCCTCTTGCACAACCTGCAAGAACCATCTGCCCAGCGGTCAGACGACCCCTTTCTGCCAGGCCTGTGACCCATCTAATACAGAGCCGGTCAGTACAGCTGCCCCTGCTCCTGAGGTTTCCTCGGAGCCCAGCGCCTCTGCCGCCACTGATAGTCCCCGCGCTACCCCTGATTGGGTGGTCTTCTTGTCTCAGTCCTTAACTCAATCCATGTCTCAATCCATGGACAGACTGACTTCGACTCTGATACAGGCTATGCATGCCCAGCCCACGGCAGATACCCCTGCGCCCCCTGAGCCCGAACAGGATACCGCTCAGAGACACGATTCTGACCCCAGGGAGCAGAGACAGGAATCTTCCTCCCACCGGCCCTCTCTTAAGAGAAGGGACCCCCCTCCCTCTCCTTCAGGGAGCTCCCAGGGTTCTCCGTCCCATGACCAGGGACCAGGGTCCCCTTCGTCTCAAGGTCCATACGATTCTGACCCGGAGCACGAAATGTCGCTTGACTTGGACAACCCTGACACTCAGTCTCTGATTCAGGACCTGATTACGGCCGTCAATCAGACCTGTAAAGTTGATAGCCCCACTTTAGAAGCTCCAGGGTCCGCAATATCATTTAAACGAACAAAGCGGCCACACAAGTTTTTCACGGACCACCATGAGTTCCAGGAACTCATGACCAAGTACAGAAATCACCCGGATAAACGTTTTGGTAACCGAAAAGCCATGGAATCTCGCTATCCCTTTCCCCCTACTGTAAGCCAGAATTGGGCTGAGTCCCCACAGGTTGACCCGCCAGTCTCCCGTCTGGCCACACGTACACTCCTCTCCCTTCCAGACGGATCATCTATCAAGGATCCTACCGACCGTCAGGTTGAGCAATTAGCTCGGTCTATTTTTGAGGCTTCGGGCTCGGCATTGTCCCCTATTTTTGCCTCAGTCTGGGTAGCCAAGGCGGTTACCACCTGGGCATCCTCTCTCCGTGATAATTCTCAATCTCTGGAAGACTCAGAGATGGCTGCTCAGATCTCCGTCGCGGCTGAATATATCCTTCAAGCTTCCCTGGATGCTGCTGCCTGTTCAGCTATTGCAGCAGCTAACGCTATCACCATCCGCAGAGCGCTCTGGCTGCGTGAATGGAAGGCAGACTCAGCCTCCAAGAAATCCCTAACCAGCCTGCCGTATCTCAGCGGACGACTGTTTGGGGAAAAGCTTGACAAGCTGATTTCGGATGCCACCGGAGGGAAGAGCACTTCCCTCCCGCAACAAAAGCCGAAACGCCCCCTTTTCAGACGTCAACAGACTCGGTTTAGGTCCTTTCGCAACTCATTTGGATGGTCGACCTCCCGCCCCTCACAGGCTAATACCAGATTCCCACGGAGAGATAGAATCTCGCAGGCTCCGCAGAGAACCTCGACTTCCTGGCAGGCACGCTCCAGACAGTCAAAGTCCAAGGGATCACGGTCCCAACCATTCTCTTCTTCCTGACTCTCTTCCCCTCCCGGACGATCCCTCCCGAGTAGGCGGCCGCCTCTCTTTTTTTCGGGACATCTGGCTTGCAGTCATAGACGACAAGTGGGTCAGGGAGGTGATTTCGTCCGGATATTCCATAGAATTTCACACCCGCCCGACCAAACGTTTCTTCCTGTCTTCCCCCCCGAGGTCTCCAAAGAAGGCTCGCGCTTTCTTCAAGGCAGTCGACTCTCTTCGGCAGGCAGGAGTCATTGTGCCAGTACCTCCAAACGAAAGGTACACAGGGTTCTACTCGAACCTCTTTGTGGTGCCCAAAAAAGACGGGTCGGTGAGGCCGATTCTCGACCTCAAGTTTCTCAACAAATTTATCAGACTGCGTCACTTCCGCATGGAGTCGTTGCGATCCATCATCACTTCAATGGACGAAGGGGAATTTCTCGCGTCGATAGACATCAGGGACGCGTATCTCCACATACCAATCTCTCATGCCCATCAGCGATTCCTACGCTTCGCAGTGGGTCAGGACCATTTCCAGTTCGTAGCCTTGCCGTTCGGCCTCGCCACTGCCCCAAGGGTTTTTACGAAGGTCATGGCCACGGTCATGAAGCTACTTCATTCCAGGGGAATCATGGTCTTGCCCTATCTGGACGACCTTCTTATCAAGGCACCATCCTTCACAGACTGCGACGAAAGTGTAAAGATCACCATGGACACACTCGTCCGTCTAGGCTGGTTGTTAAACCTTTCCAAGTCCTCTCCAATCCCGAGCCAGACCATCACTTTTTTGGGAATGGACTTCGACACTCATCGAGGGCTCGTTCTGCTTCCGCGCGAGAAGGCAGTCGCCTTGCGGCAAGGCGTTCGTACTCTTCTACTGCCAAGACCTCATTCCCTTCGCTCAGGAATGAGAGTCCTGGGAAAGATGGTAGCGGCTATGGAAGCGGTGCCGTTCGCTCAGTTGCATCTCAGGCCACTCCAACTCGCTCTCCTGTCTCGCTGGAACAGGAATCCGGCTACTCTAGACAGGACCCTGCGACTGACCGCAGCAGTGAAACAGTCTCTTCTTTGGTGGCTCCGTCCTGCCTCTCTCCAGGTGGGCAAGTCCTTCCTGCCGGCACATTGGAACGTTCTGACCACCGATGCCAGCCTAACGGGCTGGGGAGCGGTTCTCAGTCACCACACGGCTCAGGGCAGGTGGTCCCGTCAAGAGACCACTCTTCCCATCAACTTACTGGAGATTCGGGCCATCTTCCTAGCCCTGCGGGACTTCCATCATCTGCTAGCGGGGCGTCACGTGCGAGTCCAGTCAGACAACGCCACGGCGGTGGCATATGTAAACCACCAGGGCGGCACGCGCAGTGCAACAGCAATGCGCGAGGTCCGCCCGATACTGGAATGGGCAGAATCCACGAGATCGGTGATTTCAGCCGTCCACATTCCCGGGGTGGACAATTGGGCGGCAGACTTCCTCAGTCGCCAGGGCATCGCCTCGGGAGAATGGAGCCTGCACCCCGATGTCTTCCATCAAATATGCATCAAGTGGGGGACTCCGGACGTGGACCTGATGGCTTCACGGCTGAACCGCAAGGTATCCAGGTTTATGGCCCGATGCCACGATCCTCAAGCTCTGGGAGCAGACGCTCTGGTCCAGCCCTGGACTCAATTTCGTCTTTGTTACATCTTCCCTCCGCTTCCCCTCATACCCAGGGTGGTGAAGAAGATCAAAGCGGAGGGTGTGCCAGTCATTCTCGTCGCTCCAGATTGGCCACGTCGCGCATGGTACGCCGATCTGGTCCGTCTTCTCGGCGACTCCCCCTGGCGTCTCCCAGATCGGCCAGATCTACTCTCACAGGGTCCTCTCCTCCACCAGAAATCCTCGGCCCTGAGTTTGACGGCGTGGCCGTTGAGACCTGGGTGTTAACCCAGGCAGGTTTGTCTCCGGATGTCATCACAACCATGCTTAATGCAAGGAAGCCTTCTTCGGACCGCATTTACCATCGCACTTGGAAGGCCTTCTTCTCCTGGTGTAACTCTCAGAACCGGCCGCCCATGCAATTCTCATTGCCAGCCATTTTAGGGTTTCTTCAGTCTGGTCTTGACTCCGGTCTTTCCCTAGGCTCTTTGAAGGGACAAGTTTCTGCCTTGTCCGTTCTTTTTCAGCGCAAATTGGCTAACAGATCACAGGTCAGGACCTTTTTACAGGGGGTCTCCCGCCTGGTTCCACCCTACAAGAGGCCTTTGGAAACATGGGATCTGAATCTAGTTCTGGACGCTTTACAGAGGCCTCCTTTTGAACCCCTCAGAGAGGTCCCTCTTCGCATTTTGTCTCAAAAAGTAGTTTTTCTTGTGGCAATTACATCCATTCGGCGCGTGTCGGAACTGGCAGCTCTTTCCTGCAAGTCTCCTTTTCTCTCTTTCCATCAGGACAGGGTTGTGTTACGCCCTGTTCCGTCTTTCCTTCCCAAGGTGGTGTCCTCGTTTCATTTGAATCAGGACATCACTCTGCCGTCTTTCTGTCCAGCGCCGGTTCATCGTGTGGAGAGGGCCTTGCATTCGCTGGATTTGGTTCGGGCTCTTCGCCTCTACATTTCACGGACGGCGGTTTTTCGGAAGTCTGATTCTCTGTTTATTCTTCCAGAAGGAGCCCGTAAAGGAATGCCTGCATCCAAGGCTACCCTGGCCAGGTGGATCAGGGCAACGATCTCAGAAGCTTACCAACTCAAAGGTCAGCCCGTACCACCGGGGCTGCGCGCGCACTCTACCCGTGCGGTAGGGGCCTCCTGGGCTATTCGACATCAGGCTTCTGCCGAACAAGTGTGCAGGGCTGCCACCTGGTCCAGCCTGCACACTTTTGCTAAACATTATAATGTGCATGTTCAGTCCTCGGCTGAGGCTAGTCTGGGCAGACGTGTTCTGCAGGCGGCAGTTGCCCACCTGTAGAGGTTCAAGATACGTCTATATATTCCCACCCAGGGACTGCTTTTGGACGTCCCACGGTCCTGTGTCCCCCAATGAGGCGAAGGAGAAAAGGAGAATTTTGTGTACTCACCGTAAATTCCTTTTCTCTTAGCCTCTCATTGGGGGACACAGCACCCTCCCTGTTGCCTATCGGCTCTTATCTTGTTACTTCAGTTCTGCGTTATCAGTTATGGTTAACTGTTTTTTTTCAGATATAGATAATTGTGTAGATGGGCTAATGGCTCTCCTACTGCTTTAGTCACAAAACTGGTGAGGCTGGAGCCAGCCAGGGTGTATATACTGCAGGGGAGGAGCTACACTGTTTTCTTGTTTTTTTAGAAGTATCTTAGTGTCACCTCCTAGTGGACAGCAGCATAACACCCACGGTCCTGTGTCCCCCAATGAGAGGCTAAGAGAAAAGGAATTTACGGTGAGTACACAAAATTCTCCTTTTTTCCAAAAAAAGCATTTGTTGCTTACATGTTTTCATTAGCTAGCTGACAACAGTCAAGCAGTCATCTGGGTGATTAAGAGTTAATAGACATGTCACTCAACTGTAGCGGTGCCAAAATTCTTATGATGCTTTAGGACCTGTGATGATCTCATGACCATGTGATAGTAATGGGCAGAGTTAAGCAAGCTAAGGCGTTGCCTACTATAGTCACATGATTGTGACATGATGCTTTAGGACCTGTGTGATATGAATTTTGGCATCGCTACAGTTGAGTACAGTGTCTGTTAACTCTTAACCACCCAGATGACTGCTTGACTGTTTGCCCAGCTAGCTAATGAAAACTAATAAGTGTCTGAGATGTTTTTGGGTTGAAACCAACAATTAAAAAAAAAAAAAAAAAGTTTACTACTGAACACTGCATGTTCTACATAACATTGGGGTGTGGTTTAAACATGAATCTGGTAAATCCACACTGTTGTGCAAGGCTGGACGTTTGTGGACAGGGCAACAGCTCAAGGCCATAAACTAGAAAATCCCCCAGCCCTGTGCCATGTTTTGTATTTGGGTTCCCTTCTGAACATCAGATTTCGGCTGCCTGGGACCATCCACTAGAGGGATAGACATTGAACTCCTGTAATTAAACACTACGCGGTAAGATTTGTATGTTAGCGGTACAGGACACCGGCATGTTATCCTGGCTGTCTCCTGTGCAGGCCCTGTCTCTATCAGGGTTTATGAATGCCATAGATTTTAATGGCTGTTATGTAATCCTAACCCTCCGCACATCCATCATTTCTTGCAATAGTCTTAAGATGACCTGTGACTTTTTGATCAGTGCTAGTCTGACAATAGTGGCTCCCACTGATCCAGAGAATGGAGGCCACAGCGGTAAAGCGTTTTGTTCATTTATTTCCTTTTTCCTCCAGGTTGCACATCTAAAGAGAGAACGGTATCTTCTGAGGTTCACCTCCGCTGTTCATCACCATGTCTGTGCTATAAGGATTCAGAGGTTTTTTCCGAAAACACCTGATTCTTAAAAAAGCACAAAGTCACATTACCCATGTGCTTTACATTCAGTGTGTACCTTGTTGGTCAGGTATATGGGAGCCATAGTGATGTTGTAAAGCCTCGTGATTTGTATGAGCTCTTTGATGGCTCCTTTCCTAATAAGTGGCTGTCTTTTGCAGAGATGGTATCGATGTAGAATTCAGAGAAGAAACTTTCGTGTCACCCAGCAAAAGATAATCGCGCTGCAGCGTACGGTGCGAGCATGGCTACAACTACGCAATCAGGCTGCTACTAAAATCCAAAGAAACGTCAAGGCTTTCCTTCAACGCAACAAACATGCTAAAGTAGCCAGAGGAATCCTAAAATTTCAGGTACATACTGCATGATAATGGGTTGTCAGTCTACTAAATGTCTGTGTATATACAGGTGCCGTATAAGGTGCAATGTCTTACAATGTGTACAACGGTAATAGGCAATTTATTGATTACAGTTTAGTTAGCAAAATGAAAGCATCAAAACAATTGGTTGGGATGAGCAGTTGTCTCACCTCTTACCTAATCCTGTAGATATGTGGACTCCATACCATGCCTGGGCTTTAATATTGGGTATCT